>JAEIGR010000063.1:0-677500 GCA_018904305.1 Scaptomyza montana
TTCGCTGAATTCCAGTCAGCGCGTAAGAAGTAATACATGAGAAAAGCGGTGCAAGTGCAAAGCAAAAGAATAGAGCTGCCAACTTATTTCGATGATGGACATGCCCACAAAATCTTACAAAATCCCACATCACTTACAAAAATGATCGTTAAATTTCAAATTAAATCAAACAATTGCATATATGTAAATACATTGTAAATCCGTTCCTCAACAATATCAAAGGTTAGAAAGGGATGGCGCTAAATATTTAAATATCAAGCCCAAAGGATTGGAAAATAGTATTCATCTTAAGGATGGTGGGGCCCAATCAAAATCGTATAAGGGGCGTGGCTTATTAAATTAATACAAGCAGGATCACTGGGCGTGGCTTATTAAATTAATACAAGTATTATCACTTTCCCTCTCTAACACACATTCTCCTTCTAGCACTTTCCCCCTCTAGCTCTTTCCCCCTCTAACATACATTCTCCTTCTAACACTTTCTCGCCCTTACTCTTTCCCCCTCTAACACATTTTAATCTTAAGCTACAAGTATCAATACTCTTGATTAGAAGCAATGTATTGATCCTGCCGCTGCTGCTGCTGCTGCGTAGGAAAATTTCCATCCCTTGTTCACATCTTTTTGTTGTTGTTGTTGCTGTTGACCATAACAATGCAACGTACATCGAACAAGCGTCCGCTTTTCTCTATTCTCTATCCTTTCTTCCTTTGCACACTGCTACTCATGACCATAAACATTCATTTTTTGACGTGTGTTGCAGGTTTACAATGCCACGCACGTCAAAGAGGCGCCCTCTCGATTCCAGATCCTTTGACTGCGACTGTATTTTCAGATCCTTTTACGTTTAGAATCGTGAAGAATTGTGAGATGTTGTTACGAATGATGCATTTGTCGGGGAGATGCTTTTTCTGGTCGCTGTTGAAATGGATAAACAAGCGGCTTGTGGTCGGTTTTTATAACAACAATGCGGCCGCCGACAAAATGTTTAAAGTATTTGATGGCCTCGAAAATAGCCAGCAGCTCCCGATCGTACGTAGAATAATTATTCTCAGTGATGCTCAGCTTTTTGGAAAAAAATTCAAGCGGCCTCCACTCGTCGTCTACGCGCTGTTCTAATGCTGCTCCGATTGCACAATCCGATACATCGCACACCAACTGAAGTTCAGATTTGGATGTTGGAAAAGACAAAAGTACAGCGTATGCAACACTTTTTCTGCATGCTTCTAAACGAGTTCTGATGTTCACTCAATTTTGCGTTGATCGTTTTTTATACTCGTTACCGAAGGTAAAGAGTATTTTGGGTTTGAGCAATGTCCGTCATGATGTCTGTCCGTCTGTATGAACGCAACAATTTTCATCACCCTTCAAGCTAGAGACTTGAAACTTTCCAAACATCTTAATCTGTTTCCAAACGGATGGACATGGCTATATCGTCTCGGCTGTTGATGCTGATCAAGAATATATATACTTTATGGGGTCGGAGATGCTTCCTTCTGCCTTTTCTGCCCTTTTTACCCATTTAATGGGTTAAGGGTATAAAAATAAGGACATTAAATTGTTCAGAAGGCAGTACACTCGGAAGATGTCATGCATTGCCACAGATACGGACTTAATAAAGAGATTGCTTCTGAGCTCAGATCCATTTCTTACTGGCCAAAGAAAACTCCCATGCACAGTTTTATTAAAATCAGCATATGATCTTTTAGATGGCACAAATTTATTCGATAAAATTTTATTTTATATTAATATGTTATTATCAATTTTTAAGTTTTTGTTTGTTTATTTATTATTTTCATATTATAGTAGAATTACATAATAGAATTACACGTAATTACTTACTTCATGTGGGCGTACTGAGAACAAACCACGCCCCTTTCCACAAAACTTTAATTTTAATCTAATAATTATAAAATGAATAAGTTTCAAACCGAAAATCTACCACTATATATGTTTTGGTCTATTATTTTTGTTATCACAACCGATCGTTCATATGACAGCTATATGATATAGTGGTCCGATCCGCCTGATTTTTATACATGATCTTACTATAAATTTATAAAAATTTTGTGGTAAGTTTCAAGCCTCTACCTCAACTAGAAGTATTTTTGGCCGCCCTCCCCATACAACAGGAACCAGTGTGCACTGGTGAGTATATCTCTTCGTAGTCGATACGATTTTTGACTGCACCCTTTCGCTACCAAGCGAGCCTTTTAGCGCTCGATTTCACCTGCTTAGTTCCTTTTTAGCGTAAACACCCATTTGCATCCAATGAGCCTTTGACCTGGTGGTATTTTCACCAGCTCTCACGTGTTATTACGTAATTAAGCGTCAAACACACACGTCACAAACACGTGTTCTGAGCGTTCTCTGCACATGTTTGGGGGCTGTCCGGCATTGCTCGGGCACTGCAAGGGTTAACAACGCGCATTCCGAGGGTTACTCTGTGCGTTTTGTTAAATCTAGCATGTGTTTTGCATTGTTTTCTTTGAGTGTTAGTGTTTCCCCCAGAGTGGTCAAAGGCGTGCCGTACGGCCATAGATGCGTGTTCCGAGCGTTCTCTGCACGTTTTTGTGGTTATTCGGCATCCCGCGGGCACCGCAAGAATTGGCAAAGCGCATTCCGAGGGTTTCTCTGTGCGTTTTGGTAAGTCTTGCACGTGTCTTGCAACTTCTTTTAATAGTATTATTTCTCTAGGGTGGGTGAAGGCGTGCCGTACGACTGCAGAACGTGTTCCGAGCGCTCTCTGCACGTTCTGTAGTTATCCGGCATTGTTCGGGCACCGCAAGAGTCAGCATAACGCGTTACGAGGGGTTTCTCTGCGCGTTATTGAAGGGTCTTGTGGGTGTCCTACCGACTCCCTTCTTGCGCATCTCGAGCGTTTTCTCGATGTGCGTGGGCCTATTTTAGTCGGGGTTGACAAAATATTCTCTGAGTCTCGGTACTTTATAAATTTATTGTAAAATGACTCTGTACTGGACTGAGTTTCTACCCCAGCCTCAGATCACTTCTTTACAACATGTCCGGTTACCTGAGAGCGAACCAGTCTAAAAGTTTAAAAACAAAAGAAAATTTATTAGTACTGTAAATTAGCAAAAATTATTTTAAATTAGTAATCTTACCTTTATAAATTCTTAATCCATACAAAATGCGGCCGTCCATTGCTCTCCAAAAGCAATAAACTTATATGCTTTTCACGTTCAGCCTCCGTTAAATAAAGCGGGGCAACCACTTTTCCCTTTTCCTCATCGAATCCAAAAACGTTGATACTGATAGTGTAGTTCCGTCTTTCGAACACTTTAATTTGTGAAAGTGGAAGCGGAAACTCCAACTCCTCAAAATCTAATGTAAGTGTATCACTTACATAGATTTTTGAGTTGTCAATATTCACATTATAGCTCGAACACCTCTCAGTATTTTTGTCTAATGCTTTAAAGGCTGATATTAAAGCCCATTTAAAACAATATTCATCCCTGTTTTGCACATTCACAATCGCCTTTTTCACTCTCAACACCTTTGGAGTTTCAATATAATTTGAAACTTTTAATGGAGTGTATTTATTAACATTACACTCCAATCTTATAATCTGGGACATTGTCCATCCGATGTCCCTTGCCTGGAACTTATCCATTTTTGACGGATTAGTTCAGCATGATGATTATAGACTTCTTCTATATTTCTTCCAGCAGTTAGAACGCACATAGGCGTTTGGTGAGATTTAACTTGCATTACCATCTCGTCTTGGTGGAATTTTATGTATTCCGCAAAAAGCTCAAAAATTATTTTACACTATGTGTGTAAAGATAACACATTGGCTATAACTGGAATAAGTGCCGATGAGGCGTCAGTGAGGAATTCTTGAGGATCGAGAATTTCCTCACGCCTATTTTCGAATGCTAGAGTAATAATGCGGTTTTTAAATCCCCCTGAAATCTGCTTAACAGCACTATTTATTGGTATGAAAACACGCATTTTATGTGTACTGGACCATTCCACTTTGGAAAAAGTACATTAACCTTACATGTGTTGCACCACTTTGTCGTCGCATTGGGGGTGGTGGCGAAGATGTTGTTGGCGGTGTAGGGTATATTATTGCAGGTGGTGGTGTAGGCTGTGTTGTTGTAGGTGGTGCCGTATGCTGTGCTGTTGTATGTGGTGGCGAAAAGTGCGTTGTTGGAGGAGGCGGCGTAGTATGTGTTGTTGTAGGGTGTGGCGAAGGGTTCGTTGTTGTAGGTAGCTGCGAAGGGTGTGTTGTTGGAGGTGGTGGTGATGGGTGTGTTGGTGTAGGTGGCGTTGCTGGGTGTGTTTTTGTATGTGGCGTTGAAGGGTGTGTTAGGGAAGGTGGCGTTAAACATCTTCATGAGGGTGGTGGCTTTGTTTGTGATGGTGGAGGTGGCGGTAGTGGTTTGCGATCCTGGAGTGTGGGGTCTTGTCTCGGTGCCGAAAATCTCGTCTAAGTCGTTGGCTGCGGCGGTGGTGTATACAACGTTGTTGTTTGCGTTTGCAGACATTTTAATTTTTTTTTTAACTTAATTTTAATTTTCAAAAATTTAAAAACACAAACGTTTTAAAACACGGAAGAAAAATTTTTAAAGTTACACTTGTAAATTTTGAGAGCTACTGATAGTTTTTTCAGTCAAAAGTACTTCTTTTATGCGTTTTGAAGTCAATGCAGGATATAAGATTTTCCTAGCACTTGACCAAAATAAAAGTAGATATAGATATAAAATATCTGTTGATTAATACAATTATTTGTTGCGGTTCAGTGTTTTTATTTGATTTCTAAAACAGAGTGTCATGGACACGTCTGCTTAGATCTGTCGTCAAAGAGCAACTAACTAATGCGCACTTGTAAGTGACGCCGATACATAAAATATATATATATATAAAAATATATAAGAATAGAGCTGCCAACTTATTTCGATGATGGACATGCCCACTTACAAAAATGATCGTTAAATTTCAAATTAAATCAAACAATTGCATATATGTAAATACATTGTAAATCCGTTCCTCAACATCCCGCGCGGCCCTGAAACAACGTTTCGGAATTTGGTAAAGCTGCGATCCTTGTGATAGGGCGCATCATTTCTCCAGTTGGTGTCCTCAGCTTCACTGTGCGTACCAGCCCATCGGGACCAGGATACGTTTCAATGATTCGTGCTAAAATCCATGCGGCTGGTGGAGTGTTTGAATCCTTTACCAGTACAATATTGTCGGGCTTCAGATTTGGTCTGTGAGTGTTCCACTTGTGGCGATTTTGCAGTGTTGTCAGATATTCTTGGTGCCACTGTTTCCAGAATCCTTGTAACATTGATTGAGTCTGCTGCCAGTAGTCCAAACGGTTTTGTGGGACATGCGATATATCGCCTTCTGGTACCTTAGTATATGGCCTACCAATGAGTAGATGTGCAGGTGACAAGTACGTCAGATATGTGTCAGGTGCTGTGAACAGTGGACGAGAGTTAACCACTGCTTCAAATTGTGCTAGAAGCGTGTGCATCTGCTCAAACGTGAGCGTTGTCTTCGAGACGACTCGATGAAGATGAAGTTTTACGGAACGCACAGCTGATTCCCATTTACCACCCCAGTGTGGTGCATGTGGCGGTATAAAGCTAAACTTGATACCTTCATTTGCCAGTGTCTGTGTGACGATGCTGTTGTGCAACTGCGACGTGAGCAGCTGCTCCATTTCATTCAATGCGCGTCTGGCGCCGACAAAGTTTCTTCCATTGTCACTGTAAATTTGCGCACATTTCCCACGGCGTGATATAAAACGTCGAAATGCCGCCAGAAAGGTCTCCGTGCTCAGATCCGTCGCTAATTCCAAATGAATAGCGGAGGTGGTCAGGCAGACGAACAGGCAAATGTATCCCTTCTCCTTTCGTGGATTGCGTCCCTTGTGGACCTTAAGCGTGAGTGGCCCAGCGTAGTCGCAGCCAGTATTCTCAAATGGTAGAGCTTGTCGTACTCGAACTGCTGGTAGGTCAGCCATGAACTGCTGATTAGTATTTTGGCGCTGCCTGAAACAATTTAAACAATCATGAGTAACCTTTCTGATCAAATTACGTGCACCCAAAATCCAATATCGTTGACGAACGATAACAAATAGTGCCGATACTCCCGGATGCAAGTTAGCCCAGTGCTCATGTTCCAAAATGAGTTTTGTTATGCGATGTGACTTCGGTAAAATGATCGGATGCTTGGCACCATAAGGTAGAGTCGAGTTATGCAGACGTCCACCAACACGCAGTAGCCCCGAGTCGTCAATGATTGGCGAAAGCGTACGTAGCTTGGAACTATTTCCCACCGGCAGCCTGCGAATTAAGGCCTTCCTTTCAGAACAAAAGGTGTCCTGTGCATAGCATAAGCATAATGAGCGTGCCTCATTAAATTCGTTGAATGTCAGTGATGCCAACCCTGATGCGGGTTGCAATTGTCTCGTGCGTCGTATGAATCTCAAAACATACGCCACGATGCGTACAAGTTTTAGCCATGATGAAACGCGTTCAACTAGCTCGTCTAGTATGGATGTTGCAGGATAAGTTTCTGCCAGTGCTATCAATGCGGTAGTCTTTACTTCTTCTGCCACGAGAGGATCTGACATCGACGCATCGCTTGATTTTAAAATTTCAATATCCTTGTCGTATAACCAGGGTGGCCCTTTCCACCAAAGTTCAAAGTCAGTTCAAAGCGCAATCGGCTGGATTCTCCTTTGTGTTAACATGGTGCCATGCGGATCTAGGTAAGATGTCGAGAATCTCAGCTGAACGATTGCCTACAAAGGTTTTTAATTTGCATGGTGGGTGCGAAAGCCATGCCAATACGATGCTGGAGTCGCACCAGGCATATTTTTTGATGTCCATGTGTTGTAGAGCCGTTGTGATGGATGCAATAAGGCGGCTGAGTAAAACCGCGCCACATAGCTCCAAGCGCGGGAGCGATTGCTGCTTAAGTGGTGCAACACGCGTCTTTGCTGCAATGAGAGTAACCTCTATGTTACCATCCGGTTGTATAATGCGACTGTACACTACAGCGGCATATGCGTTGATTGATGCGTCTGAGAAAGCATGTAGTTCAATGGCACCTCCAGCGTAGCCCATATATCGTTTTATTTTAAGTTGCTTTAGTGCAATTAAATCAGTGCGGTACTTCTGCCATAAGTCCGCCAATTTGGGGGGAAGTTGAGAATCCCAACCCAAATCCAGAAGCCACAGCTCCTGGAATAGTATCTTGAACTGAATGACCACTGGAGCTAGTAGTCCGAGTGGATCAAAAATACGTGCCACATCTGATAGTATTTGTCGTTTTGTACTATCTGCACTTGTAGACAACGTTAGTTTAAACTGAAGTGTGTCCCGTTCTGGTTGCCAGTGAATCCCAAGAACCTTCACTGTGGCGTCTTGCGGATTGCTTAAAATTGCTGTTGTTATATTTGCATCCTGCTCTTGCATCTTCTGTATCCGTTGGCTGTTGGATACCCATTTCCCAAGTTTCATTTGTGCTTGTGACATAAGTTGAATGAGCTCGTCTCGCAATTGTACCAGCTCCTCTTCGGTGTGCGCTCCAGTAAGCACATCGTCAACATAAAAATTTTCCATCAGGATTCTTGCAGCGTTCGGATATTCTGCTAAGAACGGCGCGCTTGCCGTGCCATATGTAACAGTGCATAGCTGATAATGCTTCAGCTGCTCAGAAGGATGTCTTCTCCATATAATTCGTTGATAATTGCGGTGTCTGTTTGCCACCCAAATTTGCCAAAACATCTTGACTATGTCGGCCGAGAATACATATTGATGTATTCGAAACCGCAAGCATACAGCAAACAGGTTTCTCTGAATACTTGGGCCCACATGCAAAGCATCATTCAGTGCATGGCCATCGGTGTCCTGATATGATCCGTCGAAAACAACACGCAACTTGTTTCCAACAACTGGGTGATGTGGCATATAAAACACTTTTCCATCTTGAACAAGAACCTCATCTGGTGTCAGTTCCTGCATATGACCAAATGCGATATAGTCGTCCATGAATTTTACATACCGTATTTGCAGGTCTATATCTCGCTGTAGACGGCACTCTACACTGTAGAGTCTACAGCTTCAAATCGTAATTTCGCTCCATGAAGTGTGTTTGCGAACTCCGCATTCGTCTGCTTAAAAGGAAGCTCAACAATATATCTCCCCTTGGAGTCTCGTGCATGTGTGTTGCGAAAATGCTCTTCAACTTGCACATCCTCGGGTTCAGGTTGCAAGCACGCATGTGATTCCAGCTCCCAAAACCTTTTCAGCGTTGCGTCTATGTCCAATGCTGACATAAACGTTGTAGCAACTGGTGTGTTGCGATCACGATTGATGTGATCACCCATCCAAAGATTGTTGAAATGGCAATGATGTTGCCCTTGCTGTCCAGTTTCTTGCTGCCGGTGAATGCAGCCCATACATAGTCTGCGCCCAATAGAATGTCTATTGGCGAAGACGAACAAAACTGAGTATCTGCCAGTGGAATGCCGTCGAAGATCGCCAATGCGGATGCGTCGACCTTTTCCCTGGCCAATGGTGACGTAATCTTTCCCAGAACATGCGCCTTTACTTCCAGCTTGTGATGTGAAAGTCGTGATTTGATTTGCAGCATACTGAAACCCCTTGTAGTTTCAGCCTTAACCGCTGATATGCCCGAAACAACTATTCGGGATGGCGAACGAGCAATGCCGAGTGCATTGATGCATCGTTCCGATATGTAGGATAGCTCCGATCCTGTATCCAGGAGCACACGGCACCATGTATATGTACCACTTGAGTTTAGTACATCTACCATGGCTGTGGGCAGTGTGCCTACCGTTTGCCCTCTGGCAAAGTTGCAATGTGTTGCACACGGCGCTTGTGTTATGTTACTTGTTGTAACCGTGGTTGTCATCTGGTCCTCTTGACCTGGTACATTAGCAGCGCCACTTGGTTGGTCACTGCTTCCATTCGTATGCAACGATGAGAATTGCATATGGATTAATGAATTGTGCCGGCTGCGACAGTGCTTACAAACATGTTTTGATTCACACTTCGTGCTCATGTGGCCGGGCTTCAGGCAATTGAAACATAGGTTTTTGTTTCTCACAAATGCTTGGCGCTGCTCCACAGACAAATTCAGAAACTGCGAGCAGCCATATAACAAATGTTCAGCTGAACCACACTTGCTGCAGTTAGCTCGCTCTGCTGATACCAAAGTGCGTGTAAACTTCTTCTGCATCCCTGTTGATGCAGCCTTAGCAGTTTGACCCAATTCAAATTCCTCGCAGCGGGCGTCACGAAATTTGAACATGTCCTCAATTGTTGGTGAATTACCAGCACGGCTGATATCCACCCATTTGCGTCGCGACTCTGGATCCATTTTTTGAAGTAGCAGATGTATTATCCAGCAATCGCGCCCAGGTTGGCCGATCGCGTCTAGGCCTCTGACGATTTCATTAGCACCATCAGCAATTTGGCGCAAAACTAAAACATCAGTTGTTGTTGTTGTTGGCAATTGTATGAAAGATTCCAACACTGAATTCACGACATGTCGCGGTCGGTCATATCGCTCAATCAGGCGTGCCCATGCACTGTCATATGCCGCATCTGTTATGGGCAAATGACGTATCAATGTTGCCGCTTCACTCGTAAGAAACGATTTGAGGTAGTGGAATTTTTGTATATTCCCCAAATGTTGTTTGTTGTGTACTGTACTCTCAAACAGATTCTTAAAAGCCGGCCATTCCGGTTTTATGCACAGTTTGGGAAGCTCTGCATGTCTTGCTGGCGCCGTAGCTGCGGCGCTTGTTGTTGCTGTTTCTGCATGTACAGAAAATCGCTCAAAGAAGACTTGTTGTTGTTGTACCAGTCGCGAAATGGCGTCGTTTGCACTCTCGCTTGTCTCTGCAATTTTCATTGTTGTTGTTGGTTCGCATGTCTGCTTTAACCTTAGCAGCAGCGCTAGTGTATTCAAATACTTGCTCTCATAAGCAGCGTTTTCGTTTGTGGGGTCGACATACCCTTCAATTTCATCATGCATTAAAATTTCCACACCAGAACGTTCGAACTCGATCCAAACGTTTTTGAGTTGTGGTTGACCATGGCGTCGAGCCAGGGGGTGATTCGGCATGAAAGCAATCGCGTGAGACTTGCCTTCAATGTGCCCCTTAGCCTTGTGAGTTGCTTAAGCTGATCCATGGTGATCACTTATGTTAATTATACTTCTTGTAAAAATACACTTCACGACAGATCCGGCTCGAAGGACCAATTAATATGTTGATTAATACAATTATTTGTTGCGGTTCAGTGTTTTTATTTGATTTCTAAAACAGAGTGTCATGGACACGTCTGCTTAGATCTGTCGTCAAAGAGCAACTAACTAATGCGCACTTGTAAGTGACGCCGATACATAAAATATTCGCTGAATTCCAGTCAGCGCGTAAGAAGTAATACATGAGAAAAGCGGTGCAAGTGCAAAGCAAAAGAATAGAGCTGCCAACTTATTTCGATGATGGACATGCCCACTTACAAAAATGATCGTTAAATTTCAAATTAAATCAAACAATTGCATATATGTAAATACATTGTAAATCCGTTCCTCAACAATATCAAAGGTTAGAAAGGGATGGCGCTAAATATTTAAATATCAAGCCCAAAGGATTGGAAAATAGTATTCATCTTAAGGATGGTGGGGCTCAATCAAAATCGTTTAAAGGGCGTGGCTTATTAAATTAATACAAGCAGGATCACTGGGCGTGGCTTATTAAATTAATACAAGTATTATCACTTTCCCCCTCTAACACACATTCTCCTTCTAGCACTTTCCCCCTCTAGCTCTTTCCCCCTCTAACATACATTCTCCTTCTAACACTTTCTCGCCCTAACTCTTTCCCCCTCTAACACATTTTAATCTTAAGCTACAAGTATCAATACTCTTGATTAGAAGCAATGTATTGATCCTGCCGCTGCTGCTGCTGCTGCGTAGGAAAATTTCCATCCCTTGTTCACATCTTTTTGTTGTTGTTGTTGCTGTTGACCATAACAATGCAACGTACATCGAACAAGCGTCCGCTTTTCTCTATTCTCTATCCTTTCTTCCTTTGCACACTGCTACTCATGACCATAAACATTCATTTTTTGACGTGTGTTGCAGGTTTACAATGCCACGCACGTCAAAGAGGCGCCCTCTCGATTCCAGATCCTTTGATCACTGCTACTCATGACCATAAACATTCATTTTTTGACGTGTGTTGCAGGTTTACAATGCCCCGCACGTCAAAGAGGCGCCCTCTCGACTCCAGATCCTATGATCACTGCTTCTCAAGAATCTTGTTGTTGTTGTCCTTAAGAATGCCATCTATGATTGTGGCTTGCTTGCAGGTGTACAATGCAATGCACGTCTAACAGGCGCACACTTGACTCCAGATCCTATGAGCACTGATTCTCACAGATGCTGTTGATAAAGTTGTGGCCTAGGAATGTCAATACTTTGTTCTCCACCCTATTCTAATTAAAAAGGGACACGATCATGGGAAAAAAAGGGTAATAAATTATAATATTGTAGGGGTCAAAATCAATGGGTCAAAATTAAGGGGTCAAAATCAAGGGGTCGAAAAAGGGTAATAAAATTTAATGGGGTCATAAATTGTCGGCATCCTTTTGAGTTAGAACCACCATTCTCCTACTTCTATTGCGCACAACCTTGAAAAGGCGTCTGCGACTGTATTTTCAGATCCTTTTACGTTTAGAATCGTGGAGAATTGTGAGATGTAGTTACGAATGATGCATTTATCGGGGAGATGCTTTTTCTGGTCGCTGTTGAAATGGATAAACAAGCGGCTTGTGGTCGGTTTTTATAACAACAATGCGGCCGCCGACAAAATGTTTAAAGTATTTGATGGCCTCGAAAATAGCCAGCAGCTCCCGATCGTACGTAGAATAATTATTCTCAGTGATGCTCAGCTTTTTGGGAAAAAATTCAAGCGGCCTCCACTCGTCGTCTACGCGCTGTTCTAATGCTGCTCCGATTGCACAATCCGATACATCGCACACCAACTGAAGTTCAGATTTGGATGTTGGAAAAGACAAGAGTACAGCGTATGCAACACTTTTTCTGCATGCTTCTAAACGAGTTCTGGTGTTCACTCAATTTTGCGTTGATCGTAAAGAGTATTTTGGGTTTGAGCAATGTCCGTCATGATGTCTGTCCGTCTGTATGAACGCAACAATTTTCATCACCCTTCAAGCTAGAGACTTGAAACTTTCCAAACATCTTAATCTGTTTCCAAACGGATGGACATGGCTATATCGTCTCGGCTGTTGATGCTGATCAAGAATATATATACTTTATGGGGTCGGAGATGCTTCCTTCTGCCTTTTCTGCCCTTTTTACCCATTTAATGGGTTAAGGGTATAAAAATAAGGACATTAAATTGTTCAGAAGGCAGTACACTCGGAAGATGTCATGCATTGCTACAAATACGGACTTAATAAATAGATTGCTTCTGAGCTCAGATCCATTTCTTACTGGCCAAAGAAAACTCCCATGCACAGTTTTATTAAAATCAGCATATGATCTTTTAGATGGCACAAATTTATTCGATAAAATTTTATTTTATATTAATATGTTATTATCAATTTTTAAGTTTTTGTTTGTTTATTTATTATTTTCATATTATAGTAGAATTACATAATAGAATTACACCAAATTACTTACTTTATGTGGGCGTACTGAGAACAAACCACGCCCCTTTCCACAAAACTTTAATTTTAATCTAATAATTATAAAATGAGTAAGTTTCAAACCGAAAATCTACCACTATATATGTTTTGGTCTATTATTTTTGTTATCACAACCGATCGTTCATATGACAGCTATATGATATAGTGGTCCGATCCGCCTGATTTTTATACATGATCTTACTATAAATTTATAAAAATTTTGTGGTAAGTTTCAAGCCTCTACCTCAACTAGAAGTATTTTTGGCCGCCCTCCCCATACAACAGGAACCAGTGTGCACTGGTGAGTATATCTCTTCGTAGTCGATACCATATTTTTGACTGCACCCTTTCGCTACCAAGCGAGCCTTTTAGCGCTCGATTTCACCTGCTTAGTTCCTTTTTAGCGTAAACACCCATTTGCATCCAATGAGCCTTTGACCTGGTGGTATTTTCACCAGCTCTCACGTGTTATTACGTAATTAAGCGTCAAACACACACGTCAAAAACACGTGTTCCGAGCGTTCTCTGCACATGTTTGGGGGCTGTCCGGCATTGCTCGGGCACTGCAAGGGTTAACAACGCGCATTCCGAGGGTTACTCTGTGCGTTTTGTTAAATCTAGCATGTGTTTTGCATTGTTTTCTTTGAGTGTTAGTGTTTCCCCCAGAGTGGTCAAAGGCGTGCCGTACGGCCATAGATGCGTGTTCCGAGCGTTCTCTGCACGTTTTTGTGGTTATCCGGCATCCCGCGGGCACCGCAAGAATTGGCAAAGCGCATTCCGAGGGTTTCTCTGTGCGTTTTGGTAAGTCTTGCACGTGTCTTGCAACTTCTTTTAATAGTATTATTTCTCTAGGGTGGGTGAAGGCGTGCCGTACGACTGCAGAACGTGTTCCGAGCGCTCTCTGCACGTTCTGTAGTTATCCGGCATTGTTCGGGCACCGCAAGAGTCAGCATAACGCGTTACGAGGGGTTTCTCTGCGCGTTATTGAAGGGTCTTGTGGGTGTCCTACCGACTCCCTTCTTGCGCATCTCGAGCGTTTCTCGATGTGCTTGAGCCTGTTTTAGTCGGGGTTGACAAAATATTCTCTGAGTCTCGGAATTTTATAAATTTATTGTAAAATGACTCTGTACTGGACTGAGTTTCTACCCCAGCCTCAGATCACTTCTTTACAACATGTCCGGTTACCTGAGAGCGAACCAGTCTAAAAGTTTAAAAACAAAAGAAAATTTATTAGTACTGTAAATTAGCAAAAATTATTTTAAATTAGTAATCTTACCTTTATAAATTCTTAATCCATACAAAATGCGGCCGTCCATTGCTCTCCAAAAGCAATAAACTTATATGCTTTTCACGTTCAGCCTCCGTTAAATAAAGCGGGGCAACCACTTTTCCCTTTTCCTCATCGAATCCAAAAACGTTGATACTGATAGTGTAGTTCCGTCTTTCGAACACTTTAATTTGTGAAAGTGGAAGCGGAAACTCCAACTCCTCAAAATCTAATGTAAGTGTATCACTTACATAGATTTTTGAGTTGTCAATATTCACATTATAGCTCGAACACCTCTCAGTATTTTTGTCTAATGCTTTAAAGGCTGATATTAAAGCCCATTTAAAACAATATTCATCCCTGTTTTGCACATTCACAATCGCCTTTTTCACTCTCAACACCTTTGGAGTTTCAATATAATTTGAAACTTTTAATGGAGTGTATTTATTAACATTACACTCCAATCTTATAATCTGGGACATTGTCCATCCGATGTCCCTTGCCTGGAACTTATCCATTTTTGACGGATTAGTTCAGCATGATGATTATAGACTTCTTCTATATTTCTTCCAGCAGTTAGAACGCACATAGGCGTTTGGTGAGATTTAACTTGCATCACCATCTCGTCTTGGTGGAATTTTATGTATTCCGCAAAAAGCTCAAAAATTATTTTACACTATGTGTGTAAAGATAACACATTGGCTATAACTGGAATAAGTTCCGATGAGGCGTCAGTGAGGAATTCTTGAGGATCGAGAATTTCCTCACGCCTATTTTCGAATGCTAGAGTAATAATGCGGTTTTGAATCCCCCTGAAATCTGCTTAACAGCACTATTTATTAGTATGAAAACACGCATTTTATGTGTACTGGACCATTCCACTTTGAAAAAAGTACATTAACCTTACATGTGTTGCACCACTTTGTCGTCGCATTGGGGGTGGTGGCGAAGATGTTGTTGGCGGTGTAGGGTATATTATTGCAGGTGGTGGTGTAGGCTGTGTTGTTTAAGGTGGTGCCGTATGCTGTGCTGTTGTATGTGGTGGCGAAAAGTGCGTTGTTGGAGGAGGCGGCGTAGTATGTGTTGTTGTAGGGTGTGGCGAAGGGTTCGTTGTTGTAGGTAGCTGCGAAGGGTGTGTTGGTGGAGGTGGTGGTGATGGGTGTGTTGGTGTAGGTGGCGTTGCTGGAATGTGGGGTCTTGTCTCGGTGCCGAAAATCTCGGCTAAGTCGTTGGCTGCGGCGGTGGTGTACAGAACGTTGTTGTTTGCGTTTGCAGACATTTTAATTTTTTTTTTAACTTAATTTTTATTTTTCAGAAATTTAAAAACACAAACGTTTTAAAACACGGAAGAAAAATTTTTAAAGTTACACTTGTAAATTTTGAGAGCTACTGATAGTTTTTTCAGTCAAAAGTACTTCTTTTATGCGTTTTGAAGTCAATGCAGGATATAAGATTTTCCTAGCACTTGACCAAAATAAAAGTAGATATATATATAATATCAAAGGTTAGAAAGGGATGGCGCTAAATATTTAAATATCAAGCCCAAAGGATTGGAAAATAGTATTCATCTTAAGGATGGTGGGGCCCAATCAAAATCGTATAAGGGGCGTGGCTTATTAAATTAATACAAGCAGGATCACTGGGCGTGGCTTATTAAATTAATACAAGTATTATCACTTTCCCTCTCTAACACACATTCTCCTTCTAGCACTTTCCCCCTCTAGCTCTTTCCCCCTCTAACATACATTCTCCTTCTAACACTTTCTCGCCCTTATTCTTTCCCCCTCTAACACATTTTAATCTTAAGCTACAAGTATCAATACTCTTGATTAGAAGCAATGTATTGATCCTGCCGCTGCTGCTGCTGCTGCGTAGGAAAATTTCCATCCCTTGTTCACATCTTTTTGTTGTTGTTGTTGCTGTTGACCATAACAATGCAACGTACATCGAACAAGCGTCCGCTTTTCTCTATTCTCTATCCTTTCTTCCTTTGCACACTGCTACTCATGACCATAAACATTCATTTTTTGACGTGTGTTGCAGGTTTACAATGCCACGCACGTCAAAGAGGCGCCCTCTCGATTCCAGATCCTTTGATCACTGCTACTCATGACCATAAACATTCATTTTTTGACGTGTGTTGCAGGTTTACAATGCCCCGCACGTCAAAGAGGCGCCCTCTCGACTCCAGATCCTATGATCACTGCTCCTCAAGAATCTTGTTGTTGTTGTCCTTAAGAATGCCATCTATGATTGTGGCTTGCTTGCAGGTGTACAATGCAATGCACGTCTAACAGGCGCACACTTGACTCCAGATCCTATGAGCACTGATTCTCACAGATGCTGTTGATAAAGTTGTGGCCTAGGAATGTCAATACTTTGTTCTCCACCCTATTCTAATTAAAGAGGGACACGATCATGGGAAAAAAAGGGTAATAAATTATAATATTGTAGGGGTCAAAATCAATGGGTCAAAATTAAGGGGTCAAAATCAAGGGGTCGAAAAAGGGTAATAAAATTTAATGGGGTCATAAATTGTCGGCATCCTTTTGAGTTAGAACCACCATTCTCCTACTTCTATTGCGCACAACCTTGAAAAAGCGTCTGCGACTGTATTTTCAGATCCTTTTACGTTTAGAATCGTGAAGAATTGTGAGATGTAGTTACGAATGATGCATTTGTCGGGAAGATGCTTTTTCTGGTCGCTGTTGAAATGGATAAACAAGCGGCTTGTGGTCGGTTTTTATAACAACAATGCGGCCGCCGACAAAATGTTTAAAGTATTTGATGGCCTCGAAAATAGCCAGCAGCTCCCGATCGTACGTAGAATAATTATTCTCAGTGATGCTCAGCTTTTTGGAAAAAAATTCAAGCGGCCTCCACTCGTCGTCTACGCGCTGTTCTAATGCTGCTCCGATTGCACAATCCGATACATCGCACACCAACTGAAGTTCAGATTTGGATGTTGGAAAAGACAAGAGTACAGCGTATGCAACACTTTTTCTGCATGCTTCTAAACGAGTTCTGGTGTTCACTCAATTTTGCGTTGATCGTTTTTTATACTCGTTACCGAAGGTAAAGAGTATTTTGGGTTTGAGCAATGTCCGTCATGATGTCTGTCCGTCTGTATGAACGCAACAATTTTCATCACCCTTCAAGCTAGAGACTTGAAACTTTCCAAACATCTTAATCTGTTTCCAAACGGATGGACATGGCTATATCGTCTCGGCAGTTGATGCTGATCAAGAATATATATACTTTATGGGATGGGAGATTCTTCCTTCTGTCTTTTCTGCCCTTTTTACCCATTTAATGGGTTAAGGGTATAAAAATATGGACATTAAATTGTTCAGAAGGCAGTACACTCGGAAGATGTCATGCATTGCTAAAAATACGGACTTAATAAATAGATTGCTTCTGAGCTCAGATCCATTTCTTACTGGCCAAAGAAAACTCCCATGCACAGTTTTATTAAAATCAGCATATGATCTTTTAGATGGCACAAATTTATTCGATAAAATTTTATTTTATATTAATATGTTATTATCAATTTTTAAGTTTTTGTTTGTTTATTTATTATTTTCATATTATAGTAGAATTACATAATAGAATTACACCAAATTACTTACTTCATGTGGGCGTACTGAGAACAAACCACGCCCCTTTCCACAAAACTTTAATTTTAATCTAATAATTATAAAATGAATAAGTTTCAAACCGAAAATCTACCACTATATATGTTTTGGTCTATTATTTTTGTTATCACAACCGATCGTTCATATGACAGCTATATGATATAGTGGTCCGATCCGCCTGATTTTTATACATGATCTTACTATAAATTTATAAAAATTTTGTGGTAAGTTTCAAGCCTCTACCTCAACTAGAAGTATTTTTGGCCGCCCTCCCCATACAACAGGAACCAGTGTGCACTGGTGAGTATATCTCTTCGTAGTCGATACCATATTTTTGACTGCACCCTTTCGCTACCAAGCGAGCCTTTTAGCGCTCGAGTTCACCTGCTTAGTTCCTTTTTAGCGTAAACACCCATTTGCATCCAATGAGCCTTTGACCTGGTGGTATTTTCACCAGCTCTCACGTGTTATTACGTAATTAAGCGTCATATTCATTTTTCATCGCTGATTCCCACTGATCAGCCTGAGGACTCGCTAGTGCTTGTTGCACCGTTACAGGTATCTCGACGACGCGTCGCTGTTAAGCATCGTAATCCACGTAATCCAGTCCTGATAACTCTTCCTGGTCTTCCTGGTCCTCTCTTAGCCGTTTTATTCTCCTCCTGCTCGCTTTCCACCTCTTCAGCTTCACTATCTAGATCGTTTTGATCTGTTATTCTCGTTTGCATCCTGCTCTGTCTCTTTGAGCAACGTCGTGATATCAGTTATTTCTTTTAGCTTACTCTCTATGAAATAAACATCTCATCTGATTTTTACATCACCTGTCATTTTATCATACAAACGATACGCCTTTGAGGTATCCGAGTAACCGACCACTACCTCTTTACGCCTGCAGATCTAAAATAATCATCAAAATCTTTATTGATGTATTCAGTACCGCTATCACTCCGGAAACACTTCACACTCAAGCCTGTCTGACGTTCTAGCATTGCAATATGGAAATGTAATAATTTGTTCACTTCTGATTTGTGCTTTATAAAATACACATGTACAAACCGACTCTTGTCATCTATTATAGTGAGAAAATATCTACACCCGCCATTATATGCTTTGCTTATAGGCCCACACACATCGCTATGCAAAAAATCCAATAATTCAGTTGCCCTTTGTGTCCGACTTTTCGAATGGCTTTACAAGACATTTATTCTTTATGCAGTTTATGTAATCCACAAGTACATCTGTGGAATCAAATGTCAAACCTCGAACCATATCCTTACTTTTAAGTTCACGCAGACTTTGCACGTTTAAATGACCATAGCGTTCATGCCATTTAAACAACTCATTCTTAGCTTGTGAAATACACAATTTTTCGTTACCCTTTGTTTCACACAGATACAATCCATTGACCTCTTTGGCCGATAATATAAGCAAGTCAATCAAATATTTCAGGGCAAGATTTTACTGAAAAACCATTTTCTACCGCTTTTCCAACCTATACAAAATTGCATTGCCATCCTGGCACATTAAAAACCTCTCGCAGTGTAATTGTGTAGCCACACAGGCTGCGCACAAACGCTATAACACGGCCGCACGCCAATATGTAGCCTTTTCACGCCAGTTCGATCTTTTTTTTTGTATGGTTCGAACTCATCGAATAATTCACGTCGCGCACACATGTGTGGTGTTGCACCGCTGTCGACGCACCAAACATCCCCGTTCGGACTTCAGTTCGTAGCCACACCAGCAATCGAACGCTGTTTTTCACCGTCGCACAGTGGCGCCCGTAGAACAAGTGAGGTGTCAAAAATCAAAAATTTCATGTGCCGCTAAAAAATATTGTATGAACATATTTTATAGGAAATTTTCCAACGATTTCAAATCTGCCATTTTTAATACAACCAGATTGGTTTAAAAGATAAAGCCCTTCAAAGTTGTCTGATTTTCAGTGTAGCAAAAGAAAACACAAATTTAAGGTAATTTGGTCGGCTTTCAGATACAATATCTCAAAAACTAGGAAACGAATCGTCATTATTTTCTATTCTAGATCTATTTAAAAAGAAAATAATAAAAAAAATGTAAGTACTGTTTGCTTCGCGATTGGCCAGGAAAATTTATATTTACTAACTATCCATTTTTCACTATTTTTCAACTTTGATGAAAAATAAAAAAAATTATAATTTATTATATCTGCCATATTTTTAAATTATTTTCTTTAATAATGCCTCTATCTAATGCAAAAAGTTTCATCTCCTCTTATTTGCTCTATTCTTTTAAAGGTAAAATAGTGAAAAAGACATAGTTAAAAAAATGTGTTGCCTGTATTTCTGGGTACATTAATGACATAGAACCGTGAAAACCCATTCATATTGTTATTGTTTCGTTCGTAATTGTTAAGGTACATGATTCTTCTTTTTCATCCTGTAATGCTCACCTAAGATCCTTTGTCAAATCCTGGTCCCTATAATCAGGTGCAGCTAAAGAATATAGAAATAATCTAACATGTACGCACCAAATAGAAATTGCGTTGGCGTACAAGTAATCACACATCCCATACAGGTAGGCATAAATACATTGAATGTATTTACGAGTTCCACCTGACCATGGTGGACGGAAAAGTCGTTAACGAACTGACAAACACAACTTCAACTTTGTCATGCCCTATTTGCAAAAAGACGCAAAAAAACATCGACGATTTAATTGATTCTATAAATGAATAGAATTATGAATTTGGGGTCTCATCTTTGTACGCAAGAATCAGATGTATCTTATTAAAGTTAGCGTATACGCTTCCACAAGAGGAGGAACACTTTGAAAACACATCAAACAAAGATAAGGAAAAGTTCAGAAAGAAGCAAATACAGGATGCGTTTTTCAAACTAGTTGGACTTAAAGTAGACTGCCCAAAGAACGGATACGGAAACTCAATCGATGGAAACACTTCTAGGAGATTTTTTGAAAATTATGAGGCTGTAACTCGAATCACTGGAATCAACAATCAAATCGTTAAGAGATTGGGGACGATCTTAAATGTTTTGAACTGCATGGAAAAAGTTAATTCTGGAAAATATGGAGAATTTGCTTCGAAAACTGCACCACTTTTAGCAGAATTATATCCACAAAGGAAGTTGTTCCCGACAGCCCATAAAATATTGCCGCATGGCAAATATATAATTGAGTATCAGTATTTGCCACTTGGAGAGCTTTCTGAAGAAGCACAGTAGTCTTTGAATAAATTTTATTAAAAATTCAGATTTCTAAACACTTTTGAAGCATCAAGGGTGAGACAAATTGAGGACCTCTTCAACATGTCAGCAGCACTAATTTCGTCACTGAGGCATGTAAAGTCACGAAAAGAATTAGAAAATACTTATAGTTCAGAAATGATTAGTCTTTTAGATCAGTGATGGGCACACACAAATATTGTCACAGTTTTCACACGCATACAAGCACAATTTGAGTGCGCTGCAGCGAAAAAACGAAGTGTAATCAATACAGTGCACGCTGCAAGTTAACGTTCACTCATTGTGCTTATTATTTATTAATAAATAACGCTGCCAGCGCGCTGCCTCGTGTGAGTTAGAAACATTTTGGACGTCGACGTCTGCCCATCACTGTTTTAGATATACCTTCATTTACGGACATTGATGAATAATTTAAAAAAAATTAAAAATTACTCAAAAAAATTTTTTATAAATAATTGTAATCATAATTTTAAATCATAAAAGCCTTTAAGACAAAACATAAAATTGATTTTTCCTCAAATTTCAACTTTGCATACCCATAAATAGACACATAAAAATCGTAGAACTCATTTCATAGGTTGATTAATTATCTATCATATGCGTTTAAAATTGTTCGATTATCTTATTTGGTTCAAAAGTTATGATTTTTGCAATGAAAATACTTAAATGGCCCTACTGTGCGTCGTTACCATTTTTCTCATTGCTCTGTTTCTTTCTTCCTTTGCAGTCTCTGTCATTACTGTTTCTCTCGTTGTCGTCTTCCTTCTTTGTTCAATATTTCGGGCAGTGCACTTTTTGGCCGCACTTAAAGCATTGTAGATCACGGCGTCTTTCTGCCGTAGCTCCGTTATTCTCCTTACCTGTATGCTGTATGCTATTGTTTTGATTGCTTCTTTTTCGCCGCTCGTTCTCCTCTGCCAGCTTGCACTTGCTTTCACTACGTGTAATTTCGGTAAATCATCACGCGCTTCCAACGCAACCGCAAAGTTCTCATAGGATGAAGGTAGACTTGCTAACAACATGATGACAACTAAATCTTCTGGCAGTGTAATGCATTTTTGTGATAGCTTGTCGACTATATTCACAAACTCATTAACATGCCCCCGAACTGGATTTCCCTCCGCCATGCGTTTATTTATAAACTGCTTAACCTCTTAAGTGCGTAAGACGGGTTAACTCGCCTAAGCAAAACCTTTTCGTGTTGCGTAAGGTGAGATAACTCGTCCTGGAAATTAAAATATTCCAAGGAGACGTAAGGACTATAATTTTTTAGTAAGATCTAATGCAGGAGTCATTTAGTCATAAGCATTCATGCTATTAATACTAAATGGGTTACAAAAATTTATAAATTAGGGTGATCTACCTGTAAGATACCACTTTGTGTGGTGCCTTGTTTTAAAAAATACCACTCATGACATATTAACATATATAATATAATATAATAATAATATAATTGTTTTATTTTTATTATTTTCTTTGTTTTTTTTTTTTTAATTAATTATAATATTTGAACGTAATAAAAATTAAATCTTATTCGCTTCAATGTCATTTTGTTCACAATATTTACTGTATTCGCTTAGTTTGATCTACTCAACGTGAGAAAGATTAAAAAAAAAAATTACTCACTAAACAATAATGCCCTGCTCACAGGTCCCGCTGTTATGTGTAACTTTTCCAACTCGCTCCATATCCCATTTGCTGTGACGCACAGTTTGATAGAGCTAATCTACGACAGTAAAGCCATTGCTTTATCGTTTTGACTCTCCCATGTCTTATACTCTCGACTGGCATGATCTGTTAGTACAGCCAGCGTTTGAAAATGCTACGCTACTCCGCAGTTTTGTGTTCTGCTCTCTCTTTGACAAACACTGAAAAGAGCCTTAGCAAATAAAAAAATTTTATTTGCGCTGCTCTCATCACGCTCTCGGTTTTCGGCTACCGCTACGGTTAAGCATAGCAAAACGTTTCGTTTTTTGCTATTGCTATTGCTACAGATTATGAAGCGAAAGAACTACAACTAGAGCAGAGCATATACTTTTTCGTCGTTCGGCTATGGCTCTGCTAAGGATGAAATCAAAGTGAGAGCGTTAGCGAGAACATAGCAATATTTTTATTGCTCTTGCTGCTACGGTTTAGTAATTGTGAACGCTGGGTATTGGAGTATTGGAGACGACTGACCACACTGCGTACCAGCAAGCACCAGGTGTCATAGTTGCTATCATCCAACTTCTCATTGTTGTATAGGGAACTCATTTTCACTTTTCTGTATACATACTTAAGTCTTTAACTACATTACATATTTACATACTTAAGTCTTTAACTCAGACACACACTTAAGTAGTAGGGAATTGCCGGTTCTGGAACTGGATGTAGCTGTCACTTTTATTACCCTCAATCATAATTTATTACCCCACTTGAGAATCAGCGATCCCTTTTTTACACTTTTATTACCCACTTGAGAATCAGTGATCAAAGGATCTGGTCTCAAGTGTGTTCCTGTTTAAGTGCATTGCCTTGCACACATGCAAGCAAGCAACAGTATGCATTGTTTTTTGTCAAAAGCAGCAACATAAAAACATTCAAGTGGGTTATATGATCATAGGATCTGGTGTCAAGGATGCGCCTGTTTAACGAGCAAGCCATAAACATGGATAATAATTATTGGGAAAATCAGTGTGCACAGGATCAGTTTGGCTATTTAGCCATTTAGTATTAGAGTCAAATACAGGCTAAGCCCCAGCATGCATTGTTTTTTGTCAAAAGCAGCAACATAAAAACATTCAAGTGCGTTATATGATCTTAGGATCTGGTGTCAAGTATACAAACATGTGGAACGTGCGTTGTCTGTAAGCAACTCAGAACATGCATTGATTTTTGTAAACACCAGTAACAACAACAACATTCATGTGGGTTATGTGGTGTTAGAGGGAGAGGGTGTTAGAGTGTGAAGGTGTAAGAGGGGGAAAAGGATAGAGGGGACAAGTGTCTATGCAAAGCAGATGAGAATGCTAATTGATTGGTCCCCTTCATCCATAAGTTGAATACTATTATCCAATCATATAGGCTGGTCATTTAAATGTTTAGCGCCATCCCTTTCTAACCTTTATTTTAATATATATATCTGTTTTGAAAATTTGTCAAGTGCTAGAAAAATCTTATATCCTGCACTGACTTCAAAATCAATAAAAGAGGCATTTTTGGTTAAATAAACGATCAGTAGCTCTCGAAGTTTTCAAGTGTGACTTTTTTAAATGTATCCTCCGTGTTTTTCAAACGTTTTTTGTTTTGGAGTTTTAAAGCAAAACCAAAAAAAAAAATTATTAAAGAAAAATATTAATATGTCCTCAAACGCGAGTATAAAATTTGTGTACACCACCGAGGTAGCGAACCTCTTAACAGAGATTTGCGGGGTTGATACAAAACCCCCCAAAGGAAGTTAATTGGAGCGATGACAACAACGAACCCTTCACCACCACCACCTACAACAACACATGCTACCCCGCCACATACAACAACGAACCTTTCGCCACACCCTACAACAACAATACACCCTACGCCGCTACCTACAACAACGAACCCTTCGCCGCTACCTACAACAATACATACTACGCCACCACCTACAACAACGAACCCTTCGCCACACCCTAAAACAACACATGCTACGCCACCACCTACAACAACACACCTTTCGCTACCACATACAACAACACAGCCTACGGTACCACCTACAACAACACAGCCTACGCCGCTACCTACAACAATACACCCTACGCCGTCACCTACAACAATACACCCTACGCCGCCACATACAACAACACAGCCTACTATACCAAACCCTACACCACCACCTACAACAATACACCCAACGCCGCCAAAAGCATCATCGCCGCCACCCCCAATGCGACGACAAAGTGGTGTGACTCATGTAAGGTGAATGTTCTTTTTTCAAAGTGTAATGGACATTTAAGGTCCAATACCCACAAAATGCGTGTTTTTATACCTCTGAAAAGTGGTGTTAAGCAGATTTCAGGAGGATTTAAAAACCGCATTCTCACATTATCGTTTGAGAATAGGCGTGAGGAAATTCTTGATCCCCAGGAATTCCTCACTAATGCCTCATCGGAGCTTATTCCAATAATAACCAATGTTTTGTCTTTACACACATCGTGTAAGATAAACTTTGAGTTATTTGCGGAATACATAAAATTCCAGCAAGACGAGATGGTGATGCAATTCAATTCGCATCAAACACCTATGTCTGTTCTAACTGCTGGAAGAAATATAGAAGAAGTCTAAATCAGAATGCTGAACTAATCCGTCAAAAGTGGATAAGTTCCAGGAAAGGGA
This sequence comes from Scaptomyza montana, assembly GCA_018904305.1. Classification (NCBI taxonomy): domain Eukaryota; kingdom Metazoa; phylum Arthropoda; class Insecta; order Diptera; family Drosophilidae; genus Scaptomyza; species Scaptomyza montana. The sequence continues at coordinate 25,215 of JAEIGR010000063.1, forward strand.
CAGCGGATGGACAATGTCCCAGATTATAAGATTGGAGTGCAATCTTAACAAATACACTCCACTTAAAGTTTCAAATTATATTGAAACTCCAAAGGTGCTGAGGGCTAAAAAGGCGATTGTGAATGTGCAAAACAGGGATGAATATTGTTTTAAATGGGCTTTAATATCAGCCCTGAAAGCCCCACACAACACCAGCCTTCCTCAGAGTTCTTCGAGATATAATTTGAATATTAATAGCTCAAGAATCGATGTAAGTGATACACTTACATTAGATTTTGAGGAGCTGGAGTTTCCGCTTCCGCTTACACAAATCAAAGTGTTCGAAAGACGGAACTCCACTATTAGTATCAACGTTTTTGGGTTCGACGAAGAAAAAGGAAAAGTGGTGGGCCCGCTGTATTTAACGGAGGTCGAAAGGGAACGGCATATAAGTTTATTGCTTTTGGAGAGCGATGGACGGGCGCATTTTGTGCGGATAAAAAGTTTATCAAGGTGTGTAAAAATTTCAATTTTCTTAATACTTAGTACTTACTTATACATTTTGTTTTGTTTTAAAATTTACAGACTGGTTAGCTCACAGGTGACCGGTAACGCGCATCAGCTTTTCTTTTGCAACACCTGCCTCAACTTCTCACACAGCGAGAAGTTATCGATGGAACATCAGATGAATTCCGGAAAAATGGTTTCAACGCTTCGATCAATTGAAAAAGCAAGTCTTAAATTTAAGAATTTTAATCGTAGTTTAGATGTACATACCTTTTGTAGTGTATGCAGACTTCGAGTGCATACTAACCCCCCTCAATTCGAAAGTGAGCGAAAATGTTACAGCTACATCATTGCATGTGCCTATAGCATTCTCGTACTACATTAAGTGCTCCTTTGACCCATCCTTAGACAAGTTTGTTTTAGAGACTGGTAAAGATGCAGGTGTCAAATTTATCACATCTCTCATCAGAGATGTAAGTGAAATTTACACGACCTACCTCTCTAATATTAAACTTATGACAATGAGTGCAGAAGAGGAAACCAGTTTTCGAGATGCAGTTAATTGCCATATCTGCTAGAAAATTCTGGGGACCGACCGAGTACGTGATCATTGCCATTTAACGGGCCAGTATAGGGGTCCAGCCCATAATGTTTGTAATGTTTGTAAAGTACTCCCACTGAATAAGGAGTTGTATATATCACTTTCCAAATTTACATATATAGCGTCCCATGAAAAAAATTTAGAAATTCGATTTTTGGACACGTTTCGCTTTATGGCAACCAGCTTAGATGCTTTAAGTAGTAATCTGAGCACTGAATGTTTTGAGAGCGTTAAGCGTTTTTATCCCTCTGAGGAGAAGTTTAACTTGTTACGTAGAAAGGGAGTTTTTCCATACGAGTTTTTAGATTCGGAAAACCGACTGTCCGAAACCTGTCTGCCTCTAAGGGAGAACTTCTTTAATAGTTTAACTAATAAAGAATGTTCGACTGAGAAAAATTTACATGCACAGCATATATGGAAAGTTTTCAATTGCCAATCATTAAAAGAATATATGGAGCTTTACCTAAAAACAGATGTTCTTTTATTGACAGACGTTTTTCAAAATTTTCGAGCAATATGCAAGAAAATTTATTCTCTAGATTCTGCACATTATTACACCACACCCGGTCTGTCATGGGATGTTATGCTCAAAACAACTGAAATAGAGCTAGATCTGCTTACTGATATTGATGTATAGGTTTATTCAAAGTGGAATTAGGGGTGGTTTGGTTCAGTGCTGTAAACGGTACTCTAAAGCCAATCATATGTATATGGATGGGTATGACGCAAGCAAACCATCCGAATATTTGATGTATTTGGATGCCAATAATTTATATGGCTGGGCAATGTCTCAAAATCTGCCTTACACCGGTTTTCAGTGGATGAGTGACGTTGAGATTGCATCATTAGATGTAACTCAAATAGTAGGAAATTCTGAGTATGGCTACATTTTAGAATTAGACCTTATATATCCTGATACCTTACATGATTTTCATAATGATCTACCCTTTTGTCCGCTCAACCAAAAACCCACACCAGAAGCAAAGGTGTGTAAACTTGTTGCTGACCTTAGGTCAAAAACTAAATACCCGATTCATTACAAAAACCTTCAGCAATGTTTACGTAATGGTTTAATATTGTCAAAAGTACATAGAGTTTTAAAATTTAAACAGGCTCCTTGGCTAAAAAAATACATTGATCTTAACACTTCCCATAAAACTTTAGCGAAAAACAACTTTGAAAAAGACTTTTTTAAACTATTAAATAACGCAGTCTATGGGAAGACAATGGAGAACGTTGAAAAACATAAAGATGTAAAAATTGTCACTTCGTGGGAATCAACCACACGCAATCGATTAGGTGCACGTTCGCTTATTGCAAAGGCTAGTTTTCACAGCTCTGCGCAATTTGCTGAAAATATGTATGCTATTCAGATGCAGCGGCTCCATAATGTTTATGACAAGCCAATGTATTTAGGGTTTACAGTTTTAGAACTCTCCAAATGGGAGATGTACGATTTTCATTAGGATTATATTAAACCTAAATTCCAGGAAAAAGTCACATTGAATTATATGGATACAGACTCGTTCATATATTCAATACAGACAAAAGACTTTTATGCAGATATTGCTGAAGAAGTAGAAATGAAGTTTGACACGTCTGAATACCCTGAGGAGTTAGCAAAGTTATACGGGATAAAAAGGTGTAATAAAAAGGTCTGGGGTATGATGAAGGATGAGAACTGTGGCAAACGAATGTTAGAGTTTGTTGGTCTCAGAGCGAAAATGTATTCACTGTCTCTTGAGGAGGCGGATGCATTAAAAAATCAAAGGGTGTAAAGAAGTCTGCATTAGATAAGCTTACTATAAATAGTTATAAAGAATGCCTTTTTAATAATAAAATATTTAATGATGAAATGATGTTGTTAAGATCTAAGATTCACAACTTATATACACATAAGATAAGAAAAACTACTTTAAGCTCTAATGACGATAAAAGAAAAATAAGGTCTGACGGTATAAATACCTATGCCTGGGGTCATTATAAAATTGATTCCCAAACAGCTTGAACGTACCTGTATTATGAATTAAAAAGAAATTAATTATTTATATCTAACTAACACACAAAAGAAAAACAAAAACAAAAACAAAAAACTATCACTATAATTGGTAAGTTAAAATATAAAAGTAAAAATATTCTGTAGATAATAATAAGAAAACCTATGAAAAAAAAAAAACCTGAAAAACCTGTAAATAATGTAAATTTCTAAAACCTATATATAAAAAAAAAAATCCTTTATACTCTATAAAACTTTTAAAACCTGTAAATAATAATAAAAAAAAACTGCAAAACCTGTAAATAATGTAAATTTCTAAAACCTATATATCAAAAAAAAAAAAAAAAAACCTTTATACCCTATAAAACCTGAAAAACCTGTAAATAATAATAATACATAATAATAGAGTATTAAATAAAATAAATAGCTAAAAACAACATTTGATATGCGATATAAAAATTAGTCTTTATTTTAAAATATGTTTAGAATTTAATAAAATTTGCTAAGCCTGAAAATAATAATTATAATATATTTGGAAACAAGAAATAAAAAAATCAATTGAAAATATGGTTTAAAATAAAAATTGTTTTTATTGTAATTTCAAAAATTTTACAGAAAAAAAATTTATTATTTTTATAAATTATAAATTATTTTAAAAAGCATCGCGGCTCATCTCGTTGAGCATTAGATCCAGTGAATCCATTGACTTAAACAGCTCATTCTCTTCTAGCGATGTAGGACTATACCTCAAATCTTCGAGGCCTAAGTCCGTGCGTTGAAAGGAGCTGGAGACGTTAACCTTATTAGCCACCGGGCCATTCCGGGAAACCGGCGACGGCATCTCCGGTTTTTCTCCTGGTTCGTAAAACTCCATTGGTGCCGGCATCCTCTCCGGCACACCAATGAGCTCTACTATAGGTTTTGGGATAACCCAGCCTATGAGGGTGTTCCTCTGAACATTAGTCCGAGTCTTCATTGATTTTTTTAACGTAGCCTTTGTCATTTTGATTGTCTTTTTCTTTTTTTGTTACTATGGTATTTCCCAATGTTTATTCTCAAAGGAGACGCTTTTGACTGAATGAACTCTGTTCTGGACTGCTTTATATACCCATCAGAACACACCACACGCAGCGAATTATCCTGCTTACCCTTAAAACAAAACCGAAAAAAAAGGATATGTGTCACATATGTGTTAATAGTACATCCTTTTTATCTATCCAAGAGTTTTGCTCATTCGAGAACCCTAACCATTTAACTAGCACTCGACTGTTTCTTCGTTTTATTAGTTTTTCAACGAGAAAAACATGTGGAAATTTTGTTTTTTGTAGTTCCTCTTTGTAAAATCCACCTTTTACTTCGGCACCCTGATAGTCTCTCAATATGTAGGTAGTAGGATATGTATTTTGTATTTTTTTAATTTGGAAAATTTCCGTTGTCCAGTTTGGGGTGTACCCTTTCTCAAATAAATGTTTATGTTTACTTATACGCACATGGTCATTTACTTTGAATTTGCTACCACTAAAGATTTTTAAGTGACTGATACAGTATTTAACAACATCTTTTCATTTGAGGAATTTACTTTAATAGGTGCCGTTTTAATTATTCTATGATATTGATTATTGTACTCTTTAATCAACTGCTTATACATTTCCATTGTAGCTAAACTCTCTCCACATCATTTCCTTTAAAGTTCTATTAAAACGCTCAACAATCGATGCCTTAAGTACACTATAGCTTGAATAATGATTTATGTTGTATTTTTTACACAAGTTTTTGAAATGAGTGTTAAAAAATTCTTTGCCATGGTCCGTTTGTAAATTCTTAGGAATTCTCTTCCCTTTAAAAATGCCCGCGAATGCTTTTGTAACTTCTTTTCTAGATTTGGTTTTCAATGCTATTCCCCACGCATATTTGGAAAACGTATCAATGATTGTCAATAAAAATCTATATCCTTGATTAGATGAGGAGTACTTTCCCATTTCCACTAGGTCTGCCTGCCAATGGTCATCGATCCCTTTCATTACAACTCTTCTTCGTTTAAACTTTTTACGTGCAGGAGCATGTAATTCTTTCACTAATTCCCGTTTACTCATATTGAAATGAAGCACATTGTCCTGATTCAGGTTTTTTTTTTTATTTTATTTTTTTTTTTTTTTATTTATACATATATTTAATTATTTATTTTTACTTTATAAAGTAGTACGAGGTTGTTGGTGACGTCTTTTTGTATTATGACGAGAGAAAATTTTGGAGATCCACACATTTTTCTTTAAAAAGGTTGTCCACATTTTCAACACAGGTGTCTTCTCTATCAATATCGTGACACACACTGTCCATATACACTTCCAAGATTCTGAACTCATGTTTCTTAGTTTAGTAACAAACAAAAGAGCTAGAACCATCCGTGATGGGAGTCAATCAGCTTTTAACAAGCACTGATAACTAACATTTCCTTATAAGTATATCATTTTTTAATTAGCTTTTATGTTCTAAAATTTTATTTTGTAGTGTAAAGGCATTTCATCTACTCTTATAATTTATTTTTTTAAATGTAAAGATGAAGGTGTAATAATAGAGTTAAAAATGTTTTCCTCAATAGACCCGATCGCAAATGTATAATTATTAAGTTTTTCTTCTAAATTTTCTATCCTCTTTTTAGCGTCATTAATATTCTTTTTTAATAAATCAACTTTGGGATCTCTTTGTTTTAATGATAATAGTGAAATTGTGTTAGATATATCATTTTTCGCTTGATTTATCAATTCATCAACGTATTCTTTTGTAGCCAAGTCATTCGCATCCTTCGGTTGTATACAACATTCAAATATTCAAATTTCCGTCTTTGTCAATGAGAAAACCCACTAGTCTTTTGCTATTTGTGTTTAAGTACTCCAAATGCTCTTTATCGTTTAATAATGCCCAAACTTGTCAATTGACATAATAAATCAACGTTAATTTAATTTTTATATGGATATTTAATGGTTACGCTTTCTTGGTGTGCAAATGGTCCCTTTTTATAAATAGTTACTGATGTTTCATCGGTCTCTGATTTCACAATTGGTTTTTTTTCTTGTAAGTGGTTCAATACAAATTCATTAGTATTTTTTATATTTGAAACAAGCTCGCTGCTAACTTCATTTACATTGTCTATTAGCTTAGTTATTTCATTCATTTTACTTTCCAGATCTTTTAACTTGTTATTTCTTTTCTCTACTAACTGGGAGATAAATGCCGCTTGACTTTTTTTCAAATCGAATACTTTAGCATCGACGTATTCTTTTATTACCAAATCATCATTATTTATGGGGTTGATCGAATTTTTGATGCGTTTGCTTTGAGCATTTAGATTACCATCCTCATCAATGTGAATCCCACTTACAGTTTTAATTCCCCTTTTTAACTTCTCCGAGCGTTCTTTATCGTTGGAGAAATGACCAAACTTGTCAAGAGACATATTAATAATAAGAATATTTAAGTTTTGCAGACCATATTTATTAGAATATTATGTTTGCCTCTCGCAACTCTTCAATTATCGATACAATTTCATTATTATGACTGCTGTTACCAGCTGCCTGTGAAGCGATCAAAAGCTTAAGTCTATCAACAATTTCATTAGGATTATCCCAGTATACATAATTAGGTTTATGTTTGTTGAGCATCATAAGAGTTCCGCCTTTATGTGTGGAGTTTTTATTATTAAAAGGTGTAGACATTGCACTTGGCTCAACAACTTTCGGGAAGAGTTTTTTTTTATTATTTCAGTATACTTTCTGGAGCGATTACCCTTTAGTGCTTCATTAGGCTTGTGATTTTTCCTATGAGCATTTGTTTTTAACAAGATTTCCTGATATGCATCCAGGTCCATTTGGTTATATTCATGTGGATTTTTTAAAAAGATTAAAGAATACAATCCAGGAGTAAGATTCCACTTTTCACCCGTTTCCAGTTCTAGTCTTTTGTAGTTTACATGTATTTTAGAGCTACCTAACTTAGTTTCTCCTTTATTTTTAGTTGGTCCAAATGCTTTATCTAACTGTCCCTCTCGCTCTAACTCATTTAGACTAAGATTAAAACTATCATCACTTACTACATTTGACTGATTATAATCTTTATTGCCTACTATAGCGGGGTTAGTATAGCTTTGTTCACTCGATATAAGCGAATCATGGAATGACTGTTTTTCATCAATTTCCCCATCTATTGCGTCATAAAATGCACTAGTATTATTTCCATTCTCTGCCACCTCATTTACACTTTTATCTTTTTCTTCCTTTTTGATTCGGGAGTATGGCTTAATTTCGTTACTTCCTTTAATTATCTTTTTGAGTGGTTCTGTTATCGGCTTAAATGTTTCCTCCAACTGATATTCATCCGCAGCTTCACCCAATTTAATACTTCGAAATTTTCTTTTCAACGCGTTTCTTGTTTTTGTTAGTTCCTTTAGTATACGCTCATTCATTTTAATATATGTATGTTATTAAACCAATAAACTTGATCACCGAGCGAAAAAGAAGGGTGGTTTTAATAACGCTTGTTGTTTTGCTGTTATTTTATATTTTTTTCAGAAACAAGGTGTTGTTTTGCTGTTATTTTTTATGTTTTTCAGTAACAGCTTGTTGTTTTGCTGTTACATATTTGGTGTTTGAGGTTTTCAAGAAACAGGGGTCTGCTATATGTGAACTAATCAGATACTCCAATCAAACTGAGATAGTTTAAAGACAATATTTATATATATACTCAAAAATAATAAATTTTGTTTTTTCTTATTTATTAAACCATTTAAATGTAAAGCATTTATTTTGATTGATATAAAAATTAATTTAAAAAGATTTTCTGGTGAGCATTAAAAACTTAAGACATAAGTGACCGCAGTTAAATGTACCAAATCGCTGTACTTGTTTGTAATTGTATTGAATGTTCTCGCCCAAATATCTTATAAGTTCTATAGGGGGTGGTAAATTTCCAAAACTATCAAAATATCTACATTTCTTTTCCGCCTTATAGTAAGCTACCCAATGAGTTCCAGCTCCGGTTGACGAGTGTATGGGTAGGCGTGGCATCCAAATTTTTGATGCAGATCTTTGTGGAATGTCAATTGCTATCTTCATACCACATTTGGTGAATCTAGCTCGAAGTTTGTAAAAAGTGGGGAAAGGGGGGCTGGGGTTTTATGGGTGGGCGTGGCATCCATATTTTTGATGCAGATCTATGTGGAATGTCAATTGCTATCTTCATACCAAATTTGGTGACTCTAGCTCGAAATTTGAAAAAACTGTGGAAAGGGGGGCTGGGGGCGGTATATGTGAACGTGGCATCCAAATTTTTGATGCAGATCTATGTGGAATGTCAATTGCTATCTTCATACCAAATTTGGTGAATCTAGCTCGAAGTTTGTAAAAGGTGGGGAAAGGGGGGCTGGGGGTGGTATAGGTGGGCGTGGCATCAAAATTTTTGATGCAGATCTATGTGGAATGTCAATTGCTATCTTCATACCAAATTTGGTGACTCTAGCTCGAACTTTGTAAAAAAAGGGGAAAGGGGGGCTGGGGGTGGTATGGGTGGGCGTGGCATCCAAATTAGTGATGCAGATCTTTGTGGAATGTCAATTGCTATGTTCATACCAAATTTGGTGACTCTAGCTCGAAGTTTGTAAAAGGTGGGGATAGGGGGGCGAAATGGGTGGGCGTGGCTCCAAAACTTTGATGCAGATTTTTGGGGGTCGTTGCCAGCTATCTTCCTTCCAAATTAAGTGGCTCTAGCTCCACAACTCTGGAAGATACACGAATTCCCGTTTTTGACGAAGCGTTGGGGTGGATGGGGGCGGCTAGGGCAGAATTGGTGGGCGTGGCATCCAATCTTTTGATGCAGTTTTTGGGGGGTCATCATCACCTATCTTGGCAACAAATTTGGTGGCTCTAGCTCAAAAACTGTGGGAGATATAGCCATTTCTGATATCAAAATGCGGGGGGGCTGGGGGCTGAATGGGTGGGCGTGCTCCAAAATTTTTGATGCAGTTTTTGGGGGTTGCTAATAGCTATCTTCTCACCAAATTTGGTAGTTCTAGCTGTAAGGATGTGCGAAATATGTGGATTTATCGGTTTTGAGTTATCGAATTTATCGATTTTGCAGCCCCCCAGTTATCGTAGAACCATCATCTTGACACTTTAATTTACTATCCCATAGATAAAGAGAATTGAAAAGTTTGAAGTCTCTAGCTTGAAGGGTGTGGAAAAAACTTGCATACATACGGACGGACAGACGGACAGACGGTCAGACGGACAGACGGACAGACGCCATGACGGACATTGCACAAAACCAATATACTCTTTACCTTCGGTATCGAGTATAAAAATTTTTGATATGGTTTTAAAAAGAGTCCACTACCTAAAGCAATGGCTTTCATTTTTCTATTATGACGTTTATTCTCTTCTAGCTCTTTTTTTAGCATTCTTGGCATTATTGATGCTTTTAGCAATAGCTGCTCCACCAGATGCCATTCCTCCTAATGCACTGAGCGCTGTCAAGATTTGTACAAGTGGTAAAAAAACCTCCAATTTTAGGAACGTTGATTACTCTAGGAATTACAACTGTATTTTTTTTATTTCCAATGGTTTTGAACAAAACTTTTCGTGCTACTTTAATCGCACTCTGAATGTCAAGTGGTTTTTCTTTCTTTAGCACTTTGGTTGCGCCTCGAACGATAGTCATAAATTTTTTTATTTTTCCATGGTTTACGTTTCTTTTGCTTTTGTAGAAGTCCCATACCAAATTTTTTCTTTGCTTTCATTGCGTTGGTTACGAAATATGCAGAGGATTTTTCTCCGAGAGTACTATCAGAGGCTTTTACACGCTCCCACGCTCTTTCAGCTAGTATTGAGTCAGCTATATGACGATTTACCAAATCTTTATGTTTAGAATAGGCTATATCGTGCTCTCTACAAGCGGCATCCAAGGGATTTATTCGTTTGTCTCCTTGTTCTAAACGATGATTAGTTTGATTGAAAGTCCTAACGGATTAAAATTTGAGAATATTTACTTATATTCAAAGTCATTATATCAACCTAAATATGAATACCTAAAAACTCTTATAAGGCCAATAAAAGGAATGTGCTATTTTACGTTTTCTGAGAATGAAAATGTTGTTGCACCAAGCGATGCCAAAAGAACTCTATAATGATTTTCGATGACGTAGCATGTGAAAAACAGGATAATATTCGAGCATACTTCTGTATGGGTAGACATAATAGTATAGATGCGTTCTATTTGTGTCAAACGTATACACGCATCCCAAAGCATCTTGTGCGTGACAATGCAAATCTAATTATTATGTTTAAACAGGATGAAGTAAATATGAAACATGTGTACCAAGACCATGTGGGCGTGGACATGACGCTTGATGCATTTAAGAACATTTGTCAATTTTGTTGGAGAGATTAACCCTCTAGCACTTAAGAGTGCCTCAAGACACTTATCACATTATATTCTTTAAAAAAAAGTGGTTGGGTTTGATTTAAGCTAAATACTTTTGGTGGGTCCCTAAGATCGTGGCAATCATATGTTTAAAAGCTTTCAGAGCTTTTTGAAGCTTTAACGGTACTTTTACTTTGACTTGCACAGAACATATGTTATTCCGCGCGCAAAATTGTAAGTGGAACGTGCCGCAGATTGCTGGTTTTATTAAAGTGTTAAGACTAATATATAAGTAACCTGTATTTTTTTCCGTTAAAGGTATGTTTATTCTTAGTCAAAATCAAGTTTCACATTTGTGAATCTATAAAAGTTGTGCGTTGGAGCAGTGAAATAGCGATAAGTGCCTTGAGACATTCTTGGGCCGTTGGGCGTACTTTTTTGCCGAAAATATTTCACATCGACAAGGCGTTTTTACATGGCAAGTTTTGTTTAGTGCACAATTTTTCTTCACAGAAATTGAGTTTGAAAAGAAAAATGTCTCAACCAAAAATGTTGAAACTACGCTGGAGGAGCCTACTCAGAAAACATTAAAAGAACTCGATCGTTCTTGCCATCATTTGAAGATGGAGCACCTATACCTTTGCCTTCTTCTGGTGGCTTCAATGGTTTGGGTAAGCGGCGCTAAGCCGTAATATGATATTCAACTTATTTATTTATTTGTATAGGCATTGAATCAATTTTGAAAGATCGAATCAAAATTATATGGCGAAAGCAATCGATGCAGATGCATATCAATGACATAGCCTTTCAGGGAGACTCAAAGCTGCCAGCTTATATAATGGATCTCGAAACTCCATTAAAGATCTTTTGTTACTTTTTCGATACAAATATCATGAATATGATTGTGGAGGAGACTATTCGCGCAGCTTTCACAGCTAACATTGCTAATCAATTCAAAACGACCATTGACGAAATGTATAATTACATTGGGATATTGATATATATGTCAATCTATCGTTACCCGAATTTGAAAAGCTACTGGGGAAGAAATGCGTTTGAACCCATACGATACTGCATTACACGAAGCAAATTCGAACTGATTAAACAATATTTCTCAATGCATGATGATAGCAAACGTATCAAAAAGGGCGAACCTGGATATGATCCCCTGTTCCGTATGCGTGACTTTGTAGACTATCTTAACCAAAGGTTTGACTCCATCCCAAAGTAAGCACGTCTTTGTGTCGACGAACAGATGTGTAGCACGAAAATGAAGCACCACCTGCGGCAATATATGCCTAATAAGCCCCACAAATGGGGTATAAAGTTATTCGTACTGTGCGATTCTTTTGGATATGCTTACTGCTTTGAGGTCTACACTGGCGCAGGTGATAATGTAATCCTGCCTGGTCACCCAGATCTTGGTGCTGCGGCTAACATTGTTGTACGTTTAACAAACACGGTAAATACTTTCAAGCACCACATAATTTATTTCGACAATTTTTACACGTCATTACCTTTGATGGTCTATCTGCGTGCCAAAGGTATTTATTGCCTTGGCACTGTGCGTGAAAATCGTATCCCGAATTGTAAGCTGCCCAATGATAATTCCATTAAAAAGGAGACTAGAGGATTTTCGGATGAGTATGTGGGCACATCTTATGGTGTCCAAGTAAGCAATGTGTTGTGGAAAGACAACAAAGTCGTCCGCTTGCTGTCCACCTATGTTGGAGTCAAGCCATTTATAACGAAAAGTTCGCGTGATGGATTATCAAAGATTGCTAGATACGAAAGAAAATCTAAGCAGTACTTAGACATTGATTGTCCGCAAGTTATTCGCAAATACAACGCCCATATAGGCGGCGTAGATCTAATGGATGGACTTATGGGCCGTTACCACATTAGAGACAAAACTCAGGATTGCGCTACTCGAATATTTTATCATTGCATTGATATGGCAGCAACAAACGCTTTTATATTATATAAGCGTATATTCAAAGAAAAACCGGAAACTGGAAAAACGAGCAAGCCGCTCGAACTCCCCGAATTTCGGGAAGCGATTGCAGCTGGATTGGTAGCACTTAAAAACAAGCAAATGCAAGGTCGCCCACGCAGTTCAATGGACAACACGGTCTCCATCCTGTCAGCGACCTTCACCGGGTCGATCTCCATTATCTCACCAACCCTTCCAACCAGCTTTAAAGCTTGGTGAAAAACGAAACATCCCATTTCAGATTTGCGGCATGACCAGCCTAATCATTTTCCTCGTTGGTTGGGTCGAGATAGTGGGCGAAAGTGGTGCAAACACTGCAAAACTTCACAAACTCAGTGTATATGCTCAAAATGTAATTTGCACTTATGCTGCACAGCTAACAAAAATAGTTTTTACGAATATCACATTAAAACATAATTTCTTTCTCAGTTACGCAATAACGATTTTTTTTTTCGCTTGAAGCCCCAAAAGTGCCTTGAGGCACTTATTCATTCTTTCTCAACTTACAGGTAAACGAAAGCTTCTACACCATTTCTGAAGTATTTTTTGAACTAATTCTTAAAACTGTGGGTGTTTTTTTGAATATTTTTTGAACTCATTTTTTGACAACAATATTACTTAAAAATTTTTGGGTTGGTAAAAATTATTCGACAACATTTGTTCAATTATTTTAGAAAGTAGCCTTAGAGGGTTAATAAGTAAAGATAATCCACTTGAAAATGGACGTTATAGAAGGGGGTTTGCTGATTTTATTCAAATTTGAAATAAAATAAAATAAAATAAAAGAAACAAGTATTTATAATTCACTTATCAATAATCTCTCAGAATGGCAACAACACTAACGTTAACGGGTAACAACTCGATTTTAATTGCAAATTATCATCCGCCCATAGAGTTAAGTGGAAGTTATGAGTGTGCACTAATTGATTTCCATATGTACAACTCAATTCCAAATGTGGACCATGATAATAATTTATTCCATATTAGAGAGTATATTTTCGAGATACCTGTGGGATCATATGAGCTTGGTGACATAAGTGAAATTATTAGCGAGAAAATGACGGAAATAGAGCCAAATAAATTAAAGCACCCTCTAATCGAGAGCAATAATAATACCCTTCAAGTAGTGATTTCATCTAAAGAAGATCCAATATATTTTAACAAAGCGCGTTCTATTGGTCAACTATTTGGATTTAATAAAAAAGAACTAAAACCTAATGGATTGCATATATCTGATCAACCTGTAGACATCTTGAAAGTTAATACGATTCGTTTGGAATGTAATATTGTTAGCGGGTCATATGTAAATGAGGTATCAAGTCATGCACTACATGAGTTTGCACTCAATGTTCCACCAGGCTATAAATTGAGTGAGAAACCCAACAATCTTATTTATTTGCCAGTTAGCACGAGAGAGATACAGTCGTTAATAATACAATTTACTGATCAGAACGGAAACTTGGTTAATTTAAGAAAAGAGGCTGTGACACCTCGCTTACACTTGAGGCGACGAGAATGATTATTTATAATAAAAACGTGTGCTATCCGCCCCCAACGAACACTTTAAGTTCTACTATAGAAGGATACAGGTCGACGAAAAAAGTACTTACAGCCAAGAACAAATTATTTTTAAAATCTTTGGGTCTAAAAATAAGAACATAATGAGTAGTGTATTGAATGTTCGAGAGAAAGCCTATTCGGATGAGAGTATAATCAAAAAAGAATATCACACTTATTCTCCTTATCTACAAACATTTAAAAGCAATGATGAAGTTAGAATTACTACTCAGAATCAGGACTTATATGTATTGCCTTGTGAGAGTTTTATTAATGTTGAGGGCACAATTTGTTTGGCGGATAACTCGCTTGCTGTAGATGGAAAACTTAAAAACAATTGTATGAGTTATCTCTTTGACGAGGTTAGATATGAGTTAAATGGAATTGAAATTGACCGTACTCGATTTTTTGGTATTTCAACAACATTTAAAAACTATGCTTCCTTAAACAAAACGGAGAGCAGTATGCTAGAGAATTCTGGTTGGTTCAATGGAGATGATAGAGAGTTGGCAAACGGATATTTTAATTTTTCTATCCCTCTTAAATACTTACTTGGATTTGCTGAAGATTATAACAAGGTCTTACTAAATTGTAAACATGAATTAATATTACTCATGACTAAAAATATGGATGATGTGTATCACAGTAAAATTGGAACAAAGGAGTATATGCTAAATATTTCTAACATTGTATGGAAAATACCACATGTAACTCTAAGCGATGAGAAGAAATTGCAAATGTTTAGTTTAACTAAGACTGGAGGTTCACTGCCACTTGCATTCCGCAGTTGGGATTGTTATCTGAATCCAACATTGCCAGAAGGTACACAACATGTTTGGAACGTTAAGCTGGCAGCTAATAGAGAACGCCCCCGATTTGAGATAATAGCTTTTGTAGTGGATGATAAACTTAATCATAATCATTTGAGGAATTTAAAAGTGTACCTTAACTCGGAGAACTTTCCGTACGATGATATGAATACAAATTTTAAGCGAGAACGATATGCAAGTTTGTATGATATGTATACAGGATTTCAATCAAGCTACTATGTGAAGGAATCTGAACCATTACTAACACCCAAAGAGTTTAAAGAGAAAGCACCAATAGTTGTTGTAGACTTGTCACATCAGAATGAAACAGTTAAAACAGGGCCAATCGATGTAAGAGTTTCAATTGATCTCGATAGTGTTAGTGTGAGGAATACTAAGGTATATTGCCTGCTTATGCATGATCGAATGGTAGAGTATTCACCTTTGACTGGATTAGTTCAACGCATCGTTTAAAACCAATTTAAAACAGAATAAAGCTGTGTTTGATATTCATTCAAATTTATAATTTAAAATATTATGTACCCCCATTAATTAATAAATAAAAAACATGATGAAATTTATATAAAAAATAATTTTTATTTTATTCAAGTATATTAGTATAAATATTTTTATTTTCAGATACCTCAAACTCAGAGTTTTCTAATATTATAAGTAACTTAATTAAATTTTTAGTGCAAAGTCAATACCTAAAATATCATGGATATTCTAATTTTATGTGTAGTTTGAAATTATAAAAAAAAGATGGCTAAGGAAATAAAAAAAAGAGATGGCAATACTTTAATATCACCATTTCACAAGAATGTTACACTTAATAAAAATGAAATGCATCGAGGAAAGTGAAAAACACCTTTAAGTAAGTCTTAAATAATCGTTTGTTGAGTAAACTATAAAAAAAAAATGGAGCAGATTTCTGGTATTGGATTTAAAGCAATTGTGAAGAAAATCGATGGCTTTTTAAAAGAGTTTGGCGAAATGATTTTTCCCAAACATCATGAATTGCTTGTGGAATATCGTGAATTTTTCTTGGGATATGAAAACTGTCAACTAGTAAATTCCAAATATGGCGAACATCTTTCAGCGTGCAGCTGGTCATCTGATCTATCTACAGAGGGAGTTGATACATGTTGTTGCTTTCACTACAGCATGCGTCTGACAAGAGTAGAACGTTTAATTATAAAATATAGAAATTTAAACAAAAGAATGAACAAAAACGTTAAAGTCAATAAGGAATCAAATGTTTAAATACTAGATTTAAAAATAAACATGTAATATCTTATATATATGTATATATATGTAGATATGTAGAATTTATGAATTTAATTGAAAAAAAAAATAATAATAAAATAAAATAAACTCTACTACTTAAACCAAAAATGCCTCTTTTATTGATTTTGAAGTCAGTGCAGGATAAAAGATTTTTCTAGCACTTGACAAATTTTCAAAACAGATATATATATTAAGATAAAGGTTAGAAAGGGATGGCGCTAAACATTTAAATGACCAGCCTATATGATTGGATAATAGTATTCAACTTATGGATGAAGGGGACCAATCAATTAGCATTCTCATCTGCTTTGCATAGACACTTGTCCCCTCTATCCTTTTCCCCCTCTTACACCTTCACACTCTAACACCCTCTCCCTCTAACACCACATAACCCACATGAATGTTGTTGTTGTTACTGGTGTTTACAAAAATCAATGCATGTTCTGAGTTGCTTACAGACAACGCACGTTCCACATGTTTGTATACTTGACACCAGATCCTATGATCATATAACCCACTTGAATGTTTTTATGTTGCTGCTTTTGACAAAAAACAATGCATGCTGGGGCTTAGCCTGTATTTGACTCTAATACTAAATGGCTAAATAGCCAAACTGTTCCTGTGCACACTGATTTTCCCAATAATTATTATCCATGTTTATGGCTTGCTCGTTAAACAGGCGCATCCTTGACACCAGATCCTATGATCATATAACCCACTTGAATGTTTTTATGTTGCTGCTTTTGACAAAAAACAATGCATGCTGTGGCTTAGCCTGTATTTGACTCTAATACTAAATGGCTAAATAGCCAAACTGATCCTGTGCACACTGATTTTCCCAATAATTATTATCCATGTTTATGGCTTGCTCGTTAAACAGGCGCATCCTTGACACCAGATCCTATGATCATATAACCCACTTGAATGTTTTTATGTTGCTGCTTTTGACAAAAAACAATGCATACTGTTGCTTGCTTGCATGTGTGCAAGGCAATGCACTTAAACAGGAACACACTTGAGACCAGATCCTTTGATCACTGATTCTCAAGTGGGTAATAAAAGTGTAAAAAAGGGATCGCTGATTCTCAAGTGGGGTAATAAATTATGATTGAGGGTAATAAAAGTGACAGCTACATCCTGTTCCAGAACCGGCAATTCCCTACTACTCACTTAAAGTTAATTTTATTTTACAGAAATCTCGTTCTCCCTTTTGCTCTTATGCTTTTTGCATGCTATTCGCACGCCTGGGCCCATAACCTGTTGGCAGTGCGCTGAAAAGCAAAAGATATTTTGAATGTTTGGTTGTTCTTAAGAGACTATTTTATTTACAAGGGATATTCGATAGTCGAAATAAAGTTCATTATTAATTATATAGTAGTTTGTACTGTATTTGAATAAACCACCAATGCATTGCAATAATCCATGTTCAAGGACAAATTGCTTATAAATTTAGAACGGTATGTTATCATATCAAAAACAATTTCAAAACCATTTTTTTCTTAAAGCAAGATCGGCAATCTTAAAATATACGTTCTTAATTTGAGAAAATCGTTCTTAAATCAAGAAAATCGGTGCATGTTAGCCATAAAACGTAGTTTTGAGTGTATTCAGTATGATTTTTATGCTTTACCTGACGTGCTAGGACATCTACATGGTCTGAAACTAATACATATTTGGCGGCTTGCACTGAATTACATGTTTAAAAGTGAAAGGGTACAGTAAAAACAAGCTGCAAATCTTGCCAAAGCAAAACGATTCAATACACTGAGATAATAAACCAAAAATTGCATGTAATGAACAGATTTCGGGATGTTATTCCATACTCAATTTTTTTTTGATGTGTTAACATCTATACGCGCGGTAGCATAACTATTCAAAGTCACACACAATCAAACTCGCTGCCGTAGCTCGCTGCCGTAACTCACACAGAGAAGGCATCACAGACACTAAAACTGCAGTCCAAAATTGAAATAGTATGTGGTTGCTGTACAACAATTGTCTCTGTTTGTAAACGAATATGATGGTATTGGTGTTGCGGCAGAGAATAGTGATCGTTAAAGACGAAGTCTCGTCTGTTGCTTTGCATTCGCTTTGTTTTGTTTGTGCTTATTTGCAGAGAAGCAGCCGACAGAAACGGTCGAGTCACGCGGTTCTGCTGTTATGCCCACAAACAACCCCAAAATCAAATACTATTACGTACAAGCTTATTAATTTGTAGGTGCAGGGTTTCTGGGTTGGCAATTATAAATATATTTAGTTATAATTGAGAATAATGGGTTGACCATAATTAATTTTAGTTATAATAAAAAGTGTGAGTTTGTGTGCATTCACAAAAGTAGCAAAACAGAAATGCTCCAGACGTATGATGAATGTTTACGCATGAACACTTGACACCAAGTCTCAATAGAGTCTTGGTAAAATATACAAAACTGCACTTTAACCCAGCTGCATGCGACTGCAGCAAGAGCTAAAAATATACATAAACATAACAAAAGATAAGGTCACCAAAGATTGTGGAAAGACCTACACTAATATTTAAAATAGAAAATAACCTAAACAAATAATGATTCAACTATCTGCTGGCGATAATGTGCCACCGCAGACCTACTCTAAGACATCTTGTTAGTATATAAGGACTAGGATTTGTAAGAATAAAATCAGTATCTTAACAGAACTCAACAGAAACACTAGTTTCATTTGGTCCTTCGAGCAGTGCCGTAATTTGGCACGCCGAACAGTAAGACCTTCGGGCAGTGCCGTAGTTTGGCACGCCGAGCATTGGTCGTTCGAGCAGTGCTAAAATTAGCGGCACGCCGAACAGTTAGACCGTCGAGTGGTGCCGTAGTTTGGCACACCGAACATTTGGTCGTTCGAACAGTGCTGAAATTAGTAGCACGCCGAACATTTAGACCGTAGAGCAGTGCCGTAGTTTGGCACGCTCAACATTTGGTTTTTGATGTTGACTTTAAAAAAATAATAAGCACTCAAAAACTATCCGATTGCGTGCCTTCGAGATAGGCCTAAGGCGCTTGAACTCAAAAGGACGGAAAGAAGCACTGGCAGGCTCTTGTCAATAGAAGAATATTGAGCAAGGCAGCCTGTAGTAAGAGCGCCAATTCACCAATGACTGGCACTTATCAGGAAGTGCTGCAGAAAGTCATTGCGGAGCAACCACAAGCAGGGCCGAAGCCATTGTCAATAAAAGAATATTGGGCAAGGCAGCCTGCAGTAAGAGCGGCAGCAGCAGCGCGGAGAGCAGAGGAAGAAAAATTGGTGGCAATACCACTTACCAAGGCCCCCAAAAGACGAGGTGGCCAAAAGTACAGGATCAGGCAAACCAGGCGAGAACTGCTGGAGAGGATCCAGCACGAGTCACCACCAACTTGGCAGGAGGCATCGCGTCTGTGGGAGCAGATCGACGCTATAGAGCGTCAATTAAATAAAAAATATAATAAACATTAAAATGCGAGTGCGCCTTTTGGCGAACCCATTGTGAAAACGGCGGCAAGATCGCCTCACAATAACCAAAATCATACAGTCCACTTAATAAACAAAATTATATATTTAAATTTTTTTTTAAAATACTCAGTCTACTTTAAAATATTAAAATAAACTTATGTTAGTTAAGAAAATAAATTTAAAAAAAAAAACATATTTTCAAAAATATTTTTTTTTTCAGCCAAAACAGCAAAGTACCAAAGATAACGGCAAAACCAGGTAGTGAGGTAGGAAATACAAAGTCTGATATGGCAGACGCATTTGTTAAGCAGGTAGACGTATTAAATTAAAAAAAAAAAACAACACAAAAATGTTCAGTCTGAGAAAAAAGAAGATAATATTCCTTTGGCAAGAAATAGAAAAAGAAATAATATTCTTCAAAGAAAAATTTAAAAGTAATACAATTTTCGATAGGGAGATTAAAATGCTAGGGTTTGACGTAGAAAATATAGTGCAAGAACTGGCAGAAGGGATTGCAAACAATTGTCAACCAAAAGTTGGAGGGTGCAAAATCAAAGTAGAGGAGTTGCATTGCTTCCAAAAATGCAGATACCCATCTTCCATGGGGATTCAAAAGAATGGGATCTGTTTTCAGAATTATTTAATGAGTTGATTCAGTCTAGGGAAGATTTGAGTCCATCTCTTAAATTTAATAACCTAAAAATGGCAATAAAAGGAGAAGCAAGATGCGTGGTGTCGCATTTGTTATTAGGCTCCGCGAAAAATTTCAATGCGACTTGGGAATTGGTAAACAAGAGTTATGAAAAAAAAAAAAAAAAAAAAAAAACCAAAAATATTTTCCGAACAATGAAAGAGGCAAGATGCGTTGTGTCGCATTTGCTTCAGTTTTGGAGTTGCCAGTACTGAGTGATTCAGCAGAGCCGTCCGAATATATAGTCTTTGAGTTGCCGTTTAGAAGCACTCAAAAACCGTCCGATTACGTCAAAAAGACGGTCGGAAAAATTGCCCTCTCGAAATAGGCCTAAGGCGCTCGAGCCGAACTTACAATTCGGAAAAGGACGAAAAGCATGACTAGCGCTTAAAAAGAAGTGCTTTGAAAAGTCATTGCTAAAAAACCACTAGCAGGTCCTTGACAATAGAAGAAAATTGGGCAAGGCATCCTGCAGTAAAAGAGGCAAGATGTGTTGTGTCGCATTTGCTTCAGCTTTAGAGTTGCCAGTACTGAGAGATTCAGCAGAGCACTTTAAGCATTTAAAAGAGGCAAGATGCGTTGTGTCGCATTTGCTTCAGTTTTGGAGTTGCCAGTACTGAGTGATTCAGCAGAGCAGTCCGCATATATAGTCTTTGAGTTGCCGTTTAGAAGCACTCAAAGACCCTCCGATTACGTCAAAAAGACGGTCGGAAAAATTGCCCTCTCGAAATAGGCCTAAGGCGCTCGAGCCGAACTTACAATTCGGAAAAGGACGAAAGGCATGACTAGCGCTTAAAAAGAAGTGCTTTGAAAAGTCATTGCTAAAAAACCACTAGCAGGCCCTTGACAATAGAAGAAAATTCGGCAAGGCATCCTGTAGTAAAAGAGGCAAGATGCGTTGTGTCGCATTTGCTTCAGCTTTAGAGTTGCCAGTACTGAGAGATTCAGCAGAGCACTTTAAGCATTTATTGATTCAATTAATGAATCAATCAATTAGTTAAAATCGACGGGCTTCTCGGTCAGAATACTGAATTTGGGTGGATAGTGTCAGGATGCACCAAATCCAAAGGAAAGGGAAATATAGTCGCGTCAATAATTGAGTCTAAAGATTCACAAAGGTTTTGGGAGGTAGAAGAGGATGATGAAGAAGATGCAGAAACAGAAAGCTGCAAAGAAAACTTCGCAAGAACAACGAAAAGGGAATGAGATGGAAGGTACACAGTAACAATTCCGTTTAAAGAAGAAAAATTGTTAGGAGAATCAAGACCACAAGCATTTTATCCCGCCGGCAGGACCTCACTTCGGAGGTATTTGGGAGGCCGGAGTTAAATCTGTGAAATATCACTTAAAAAGAGTTTTGGTCAATATGGAAAGAAGATTATTTATTTACTCTCCAACAAAGATGAAAGTGGAAAAAAGAGACACGGGATATACAAAAAGGACAGATAGTAATAATGAAAGACGAAAACTGTCATCCAGCAAGATGGCCCTTGGGTAAAGTAGAAGAAGTTCATAAGGGCAACAACAATAAAGTTAGGGTAGTAAAAGTAAAGTTACAGGATGGCTTCTCCACAAGACCAATAACAAAAGTGTGCCCGCTTATTGGCATACAGACACACGACAAAAATGAGAATGAAGAAAAAAATAATAAGGATGAAAAGAGAAGCTCTAAAAGACTCAAAGTCTCAAAGCTTGGATTAATGATGATGCTGTTACTGATGCTATTCTGCCAAGTTTCAAGCACAACATCGTTAAGAGAAGAAGAAAGGAAATAGGCAATAAAGAATATGAATAGCTCTTCCGCTATGTATCTGGATCCAATGGGCGAGGTAGAGATAATGTCATCCTTTTGGGATGTAGTCATTTTTTACGACATGAACCCATATTTTGAAATGCTGCATAGGGGAAGCAAACTAGTGCAGAATATGAGAATTGTGTGTAAGAAGCTCCATGAGTTCGAGGATCAGTGCAATCTGATTTTAAACAACACACAAAAACAAATTTCAGATTTAGAAGAAAATCACGAACTATTCACAACCAAAAAACCAATAAGAAAAAGGCGATCCCCATTGAATTTTATGGGCTCGTTATATCACATTTTGTTTGGTATAATGGATGCCGACGATAGGGAAATGATGGAGGTAAACATGAAAAGATTACTCCAAAATCAGTACAACTTAAAGGCATTAGAGAAAAAACCAACGTCAGTAATAGACTCGACAACAAATATAATAAAGAAGACCACAGAGGATATAAATAGAAACTTTGGGAGAATGAATGATCGAATAGAGAACATGACCGAACTTCTCAAGGAAAGTTATTATGTTTATAAGGAATCCATTAGCTTCTTCTTATTAACCAAAGAACTTAGTACTTTAATTGATGAGTGTGACAAAATACAAGCAAGTGTAATAGGATTACTAATTGACATTAATCATGGGCGATTGAATCCAAACATTTTAAAACCAAGACAATTAAGGGACGAGATCTTAAAAATAAAAGATAGCCTATCCGAAAAATTAGTACTACCAGGAAAAAGAGCTAATACTGAAATTAAGGAGATTTACACACTGCTGAAGGCAAAAAGAATTTTTATAGAAAATAAACTTGTCGTATATGCCAAAATACCATTGTTCAGCAGGCATCCATCTCAACTCTTTAGAATTATACCAGTACCAGAAAAGCGAGATGGGCATTTGTTAATGATACAGTTAAACTCAGAGTTTTTAGTATACAATTTTGAAATGGATTCGTAACATCTTATGAAAGAATCCACATTAAATAAATGCCAAAAATGGCAAACAAACAAACGAGTGTGTGAAGGGAATTGGCCTTGGAACAGTGCCAGTGATAATACCTGCGAAACATCACCTTTCAAACCAAACAGACCATCAACTTGCATTTATAAATCCATTATAATATCCAAAACATACTGGGTAGAATTAGAAGGCAGGAGCACGTGGCTTTTTAAAACCTGCGTAATACGACTGCTAGGATACAATGTGAGAAAACACCCCCAGAAATAGTAAACTTGCCAGAACAAGGAATATTATCTATTAGATCTGACTGTACAGCTAGAACAGAAGATAAATAATTAGTTGCTCACCATAAAATACAATCAGAAAGGCAAGAAACCATTATTCCTTCTTACGTAGGAGAAATAAATTAAATACCAAAAATTATGTGGGATCCAATAGCAGCAACCAATATTAGTACTTCAGAGGAATTGAATAGGTTACTAGGCAAAGTCCAACAATTAAAAGACCATCACGTAGAATTAAATGGGTTAAACTTTCATCACGTGTCTGGACATGCTTCGTTAGTAGTTGTATTAGTTTTGGTGGTAATATTGATTATAAATGTAATAATAAAAATAACTGTAACGAATAAACTACGGGCCATCACCTTTGTTGGCCCGGCGCAGAATGTTCACGCATGAACACTTGACACCAAGTCTCAATAGAGTCTTGGTAAAATATACAAAACTGCACTTTAACCCAGCTGCATGCGACTGCAGCAAGAGCTAAAAATATACATAAACATAACAAAAGATAAGGTCACCAAAGATTGTGGAAAGACCTACACTAATATTTAAAATAGAAAATAACCTAAACAAATAATGATTCAACTATCTGCTGGCGATAATGTGCCACCGCAGACCTACTCTAAGACATCTTGTTAGTATATAAGGACTAGAATTTGTAAGAATAAAATCAGTATCTTAACAGAACTCAACAGAAACACTAGTTTCAATGAATGTTAGATACCCTAATAAAATATAAGTTCTATTGTGGATATGTCGTTATAGAATATATTTGTAATAATTGCATCCAACATTTATCATTCGTCTAGTGCAATTCTGTATTGCTTCGTTTGTGAATACACACACACACACACACACACACACACACACACACACACACACACTTACAGACTTACATAGCGGACTTCTTTAATAAGAGAATGAGCTGACGAATGATTAATCCAAATTCAAAAAGTAAACCAAAATTAAATAAAATATTATTTTTGTTCAAGAAAACCTGCTCATAGCAATAATGCAGTTACAAATACTTAATTTCTAAAGCGCTGGCTACTAGGGACTTCGGCTTGGTACTTAATTTTGCATGTATTTACATATTTACCTATTTATATCTTTACATATTTACAAAATAATTTTTGTTAACTTTAAGGTCATATGAGGTGATGCGTGTTTATTAATTTGAGGAATTTGATTATTTTGGAGTTGTTTTCTTTGCTTGGATTATCGAGGATCGATATGGGGCACTTGTTTTCGAAGATTTGGTTTTTGAGGTATGAAGTTACGGTGCAGTTGGTGAGGTCATTTGCTGTATGACAGCAAGGAATGATGTTGCCCGGGTTGTTGTAGAGCTGTTGTGTAAATCATGTGTGACCTAGTCTGAGTCTAACTATTTTAATTTTGTCTTTGCGTGTAATTGTTTTTTATATTTTTAAAGTAAAGGGTTGTGTTTGTAAGGCTTGTGTTTAATTGTTTGTACCATCTGTTACAGAGTTCTAAGTTCTGTTTAAAGTTTTGGGCTAGTTCCTTCGCAAGGAATTTGCTTATGTCTGCAGTTTTAAAGTTAGGAGTGAAATGTAGTGGGGAATTATATGTGGATTTGGCTGTAGTATCGGCTAGCTTTTATTTTAGGGGCAGATTTGGTAAGGAGACTTCTAATGGTTATGGGATATAAAGTATTGTTTTTGACGTTGCGGATGGACTTCAAGGATGCGAGGGAGTCAGAGCATATTATGTAGTTCCCTGTTTTTTTTTGAATTAGTTTAATTGCGTCTACAATGGCTATGGTTTTGGCTGATAGGATGGATGAGTAGTGGGGTAGAATGCGTCTTTTTAGGATTTCATTTTTTTGTGATGGCAAAAGTGGCTGTGCTGTTTTGTAGAGAACCGTCTGTGTATGTATATGAATATTTGATTTGTATCTGTCCTTTAGTTCAAGAAATTTTTGTCTGTATGTGCTTGGTGGTGTATTAAATTTCCTAAATTTCTGTAGTGTGGTGTTTATAAGGGAGAGGGATGATGTCCATTGGGGGGTGGTTGTTTTGTTCGGGAGTGGAAGGTAGGGAATGCTGTGTTGTTTGCATGAGATAATGATTTTTTTCTAGTGTTGACGTTAATTTGCTTCTTTTTTGGGTCCGGTATTGTTTAATGTATTTGTGAAGTGGTGAGTTTGAGCTGTGTAGGAGTGTTTTATAGGTTTCGGTTGTGATAAGGTCTCTTTTTTGTTCAATTGTTGGTATGTTGGTATGCTGGATCTCGCTCAATAAACCTTCTGATGCTCTTGGACCCGTGTTGATCGCAACTAAAGCGTTTCTGCGCTTCGCTGTGCTTCCGCAAGCTCCCATAAAGAAGCGCGAGAAGATAGAAAGCACACGAAGCGAGGATCATAAATATGTGCCCTTTAATAAAACCAAAGAAATAGAAACTGATAGGTGTCATGCATATGAACACTTATGGGGTGGGTATATGTATATTTACCTTATTTGATTGGGATATTCTCATAGATGACAATCCACTGGACCAAAGTAATTTTTTGTTGTTTCTTTTAACAACCAGACGCTGTAAGAATAATTTCAAATTAAAAAGAATGTACAGCCATGTGTATCAAGTTACACTATTGGCTTAATACTCACGCAACAATTGCAATACACGTTGGAAAAGTACCCAAAATACTTTTATGCCTTATTAGCAAGGCTGTAATTGCGCTGATGCCCAATATTTAGGCCGATTATATATATATCT
Organism: Scaptomyza montana; assembly: GCA_018904305.1. Classification (NCBI taxonomy): domain Eukaryota; kingdom Metazoa; phylum Arthropoda; class Insecta; order Diptera; family Drosophilidae; genus Scaptomyza; species Scaptomyza montana. Next base: position 51,283 of record JAEIGR010000063.1, read on the forward strand.
ATCCAACACGCTGTGTGGGTATAGAAAAAAGGCACTCACGTTTTACTCCTTTGGTGGATCGATTGAAAAGAATCTACCCAGGAAGTTAGAATACATATTGCGGTCTCTCTTCTTACCGCTCAGGTTATTTGATATTAGCTTATGTTATTTCAGCTAATAAAGGTTACCTTAGACTTAGCTTAAGCAGACACTCAAAAGCTGAATCACATAAGCTAGGTTTGGAACTTGACTCAATTAGCCCTTAAGTTAGTTCCTCACAGGCTGCTTCGTAAAAAAACAGATAATTTTACCTCTGCCTCTTCTTAAAAGTTTCCCTGGTTCTGATCGTTTTGGTCGTTTGAGTTATGTTCGTTTTTGTTGTCATACGATTCATTTTGGTATTTTTCGTTACTCCTATTTCATTCTGCTTCTATGTATGTTATCTACCTCCATGGGTTCTGGGTTCACAGACCTATACTGTCTTGTTTGTTGTGAGTTCGTTTGCTGATTGTTTTGGTTACTTCTACTCTGTCCCGAATTTTTGCTTCTCATATTTTGTCTGTATTGTCCAGAGTTGTTGTTTATGTAAGTCCGTTGTTGGTTCCTATTATTTTGGTTCCCATTCTAATTTGTGTTAAACTGCTGGTTAAATTGTTGATCGTATTAATGTTATTTTGATATTTGGTTTTATAATTTTGCTGTTGGGCGTTTGAGTAATTATTATTATTTCCTTGGTTTCTATTATTTGGACCTGTTTCTGTGTTATTTCTATTAGGTCCAGTTTTTATACTCGTTACCGAAGGTAAAGAGTATATTGGGTTTGTGCAATGTCCGCCATGGTGTCTGTCCGGATGAACGCAACTGTTTTTCACAACCTTCAAGCTAGAGACTTGAAACTTTCCAATTCTCTTTATCTATGGCATAGTAAATTAAAGTGTCAAGATTGGGGTTCTACGATAACTGAAGGCTGTCAAATCGATAAATTCGATATCTCAAAACCGATAAATCCACATATTTAGCTCATCCTTGCAGCTAGACTTACCAAATTAAATACGAAGGTAGCTAATAGCAACCCCCAAAAACTGAATCGAATATTTTGGAGCCACGCCCACTCATTCCGAACCCAGCTCCCCAGCGTTTTGAAATAAAAAAAAAAGCTAGGGCCACCAAATTTGGTGCCAAGAAAGATGATAGCGATCTCCAAAAAACTGCATCAAAACTTTGGCTGCCGCGCCCTTCCATACCTCCTTAGCCACTTCCAGCCGCCCAACTCTTCGTTAAAAACTGAAATGCGTGTAGTTTCCAGAGTTGTTGAGCTAGAGTCACCAAATTTGGAACTGGTAACTGGTAACGACCCCAAAGATCTGCATCGAAAATTTGCATGCCAAGCCCACCCACACCACCCCCAGCCCCCCTTCCTCACATTTTACAAACTTTGAGCTAGAGTCACCAAATTTGGTATGAAGACAGCTGGTGGCATCCCCATCTGCATGGGAGAATATTTAAGGCTTCTTACACCCCTGCCACATCCAAACCCCTTTGCAAACAGGCCTCTTTTTACTGCTTTTACAACTGTGAACGAGTATACCGCAGTCGGTTGCGTCCGACTGCAACGTTTCCACTTCTTCTTTAATAGGTATTGGAATGATTTGTAATATTTTAGTTGTTAAAAAATTTCTGGGTATTTCTATTACGAAAATAAAAAAATTATTCTTTAACATTGCTGTAGCTAATCTAATATGATTAAGTTTGCTTAAATTTATATTTAGGGTATTCAGTAGCTATGCTATGTGCGTAAAGTGCTAAAGTGTTATATGAAAGCTTTACAACAAACACACAGAAGCATTTTTAACACAGCAAACATGCCCCTGGGTATGTTTGCTACTATTGTACTATATGTGTTATTGAGTGGTTGCCAGACTATTTATAAAAACAGCTGCTTTCGAGATTATTGAATTAGTGAAATTAGGTCACACTAGGCGAGTTTTGGTTGTAAAAGTAAGTAAATTTTATGATTTATTAATTTAAAAGACTAAACTGATGTTTTTAACAGTGGAAAGGAAGAAAAAATACGAAATGATTTTCAATTCAAAAATTTGCAGCTGGGAAAAGAGGATAGAATGCAAAAATTAGAGCTAGAAGTAAAATATAAGAATGCTTAAGTGTTGATATAAATAAAAAAAACATTTATTTTCTGAATAATAAAGAAAGTTTTTCAATTATTATTTATGAAAACAATAACTTTTTTCAGCTTATCAATTGCTCAATTCAATTTAACTTTCGATTGTATTGTCATCGAACTGGCAAACAGCTGACTTAGCACAAACACGACAAAAGAAACGTAAAAAGTGCACTCACTAGCTACACTGTATTATATATAACACTTTACGCACATAGCATAGCTACTGAATACCCTAATTATACTTTGTAATTTCGTTATTTGTTAATATGCTTGGATGCAAAATGTTATACCAAGCGGCAACAACATAATCCTGTAAGTGTTCTATTTTATCTTTTATCATTTGAAGTTTTATCTGTTGGTCGAAAAATAAATTTTCTTGGTATCTGCTATTTTCGTATTTGTCAATTGCATTTAATTTACATATTTTCAATTGCTATTCAATCTGAATAAATTATGTGCTCCATATATCTAATTGTATAATTTAAAATAAGTGTTTATATAAACTTTTTATACCCTTAACCCATAAAATGGGTAAATAAGGGTATAATGGTTTTGTGCAAAAGTATGTAACAGGCAGAAGGAAGCATCTCCGACCCCATAGAGTATATATATTCTTGATCAGCATCAACAGCCGAGTCGATATAGCCATGTCCGTCTGTCCGTCCGTCTGTCCGACTGTCCGTCTGTATGAACGCGTGGATCTCAGAGACTACAAGAGCTAGAGATTTCAGATTTTGGAAATAAGTTCTCCTATACCATGAGCAGAACAAGTTTGCTTCAAATTATCGATAACTATTCTGGTTTCCGATATACACATACAATCGATAACAAAAAAATATCGAATTTGGAAAATGTTAAAATGAGGGTTGAAATAATGTGTAACGATAGAACTTTTCTGAAAATTTCGTCCAAATTGGTTAAGAAACACCGGAGATATCGAGCTTAATCGATTGAAGCTAAGTCAGTATACAAAAGTCTTATATAAATTCAATTTATTTATTGCAACTGGGTTCAGGGTATCTTCTAGTCGGGCTCTCCCGACTAGAGCCTTCTTACTTTTTTATTTAACAATTCATCTGTTTATTTATTTTTTTTTTTTCTTTAAAAAATGATAGATGTGTTTCTACTACTTTTCTGTCTTTTTCGTCCATTGTCCCAAACAACCATTTTGCTGCGCTACCTACTGTACTAACCAGTTCTCTTCTTCTACGCGTTTGATTGCCGTAAGTAGTAGGGAACTGCCGGTTCTAACTCAAAAGGATGCCGACAATTTATGATCCCATTAAATTTTATTACCCTTTTTCGACCCCTTGATTTTGACTACAATATTATAAATTATGACTCTTTTTTTCCCATGATCGTGTCCCTCCTTTGATTAGACTAAGGTGGAGAACAAAGGATTGACATTCCTAGGCCACAACTTTATCAACAGCATCTGTGAGAATCAGTACTCTTAGGATCTGGAATCAAGTGTGCGCCTCTTTGACGTGCGTTGCATTGTACACCTGCAAGCAAGCCACAATCATAGATGGAATTCTTAAGGACAACAACAACAAGATTCTTGAGAAGCAAAGATCAAAGGAACCTGCAACGCACGTCAAAAAATGAATGTTTATGGTCATGAGTAGCACTGTGCAAAGGAAGAAAGGAAAGAGAATAGAGAAAAGCGGACGCTTGTTCGATGTATGTTGCATTGTTATGGTCAACAGCAACAACAACAACAAAAAGATGTGAACAAGGGATGGAAATTTTCTTACGCAGCAGCAGGAGCAAGATTCAATACATTGATCTTTATGGCTGTGAGAATGACAGGAACAGTTTTAACTATTTAACCAATTATTGTTCGAGTCAAGTGTGCTCCTGTTTTAAATACGTTGCTCTGCACACGTGCATTGTAATTGTCAACAGCAACAGCTTTCGTGATGGGGGGGGGGTGGTTACGTCTGCAAGGATGGCAGCAAGATCAACACATTGTTTTTAAACAATAGTAAGATTAAGATTATAAGGAGTTAGAGGGAGAAGGTGTTAGAGGGAAAGAGTTTGAGGGGGAAAGTGTTAGAGGGGGAAGTGTTAGAGGGAGGAAGACTTAGAGACAAGATTGTGCATGCTTAAAGTGCGCTAGTCAAAGGTAAAGTACATTAGTTGGCTTATGTGCTTTACACATCACAGTCTGTGAGGATCAGTGACCAAAGGAAGCGCATTACCTATGAAACTATTAATTGCAAGAGTCATGAGTGCACAGGTTTCTTAGCTACAAGTTAGTAGATAAGAGAGAGAGAGTCAATTGTGTACAGGTTTCTTAGCTACGAATAAGTAGATAAGAGAGAGTCGAGAGGGCGCCTGTTTGACGTGCAGGCAAAACATAAACAATGAACGTTTATGGTTGTGAAAACCAGTGTTCAAAGGATGAAAGGATTGAAACAAGTTTGTGCATGTTTGAAGTACGCTAGTCAAAGAGCAGTACATTCGTAGGCCGCATTGTTATGATCAAAAGCAGCACCACCAACAACAAGAACAACATCATTCGTGAGGGTTATGTAAGCAAGGGCTGGGAATTTTCTTTCGCAGCAGAATCAGCAGCAGCAAGATCAGCACATTGTTTTTAAACAAGAGTATTGATACTTGTAGATTCAGATTATAAAAGAGGGAGAAAGTGATAGAAGGAGAAGGTGTAAGAGGGGGAGTGTTAGAGGCCGAAGGTGTTAGAGGGAGAAAGTGTAAGAGGAGGAAAGTGTTAGAGGGAGAAAGTGTTAGATAGAGTGTGTTAGAGGGAGAAAATAATAGAGAGGGATAAGTGATCCTCCTTGTGTTAATTTCATAAGCCACGCCCCTTATACGATTTTATACAAGAGCGTTTATGAAACGCAGATGGGAATTATTATTATTGGACGTAGATGTACTAACGAACAGTACAGTCAAGTGGCCCAACGATACCAAGCACCGGCTTGTTAAGGCGCGGACCCACGCACAAAGCGACCCACCTCCCGCCCATCCAACCGAGGGGCGCTCCGGTAATCGTGCGGTTACGATGATCGCGAACATGTAGACAAATGACACAAAACTAACTTTTTAATAGAGCAAGTAGGAGTGGCACTGTGTATTAAGTGGGAAAAATCGTTATAAATAGAACACAGAATACGAAAAGGGTTATGAAGAGCATAATTAGAATTACAAGTTTGAAGAGATATAGGTACAAAATTTCTAGAATTCTAATAGGAACAGCAAAGTTAATTTGGTTAATTAATTCAGAAGAATCAATTTCACCATTAATTAATTTGTGAAAAAAGGAAAATGATAGCATTATTCTACGATCACTCAGAGAAGGAAGATCTATTAGTAAAAGTCTACTACGATAAGACGGCAAATTATTATTAGTGTCCCAGTTAAGACCTCGAAGTGCCAAGAGCAGAAATTGTTTTTGTACCGATTCTATTTTATTCTGATGAATTTCGTATTTCGGAAACCATATACAAGATCCATATTCCAGAATCGGTCGTACAAGAGAAGTATACAGAGTTTTTGTTAAATAGGGATCGTTAAACTCCTTCGACCAGCGCTTAATGAACCCCAAGACACCAGATGCTCGATTGGAAATTGAAGAAATATGCTTGTCAAACTTTGGGTTCATAACGATGCCCAAATCGTCAACCCATTCAATTCTATATAGTGGTTTGTTGTCAAGAAAATATATATTGAAAAAGGGCAAATATCTAAAAAATTACATTACTTTACATTTACTGCAATTAAGAATTAAAAAATTTACTGTACACCACATTTGAAAAATGTCGAAATCTCTTTGAAGCTGTTGAGCAGCAAGGGGAGTTGCAGCCGACGTGCATAATTTTACATCATCAGCGTACATCAAAACCCGAGAGAACTTTATAACTGATGGAAGATCGTTTATAAACAAAATAAATAATAAAGGACCAAGATGACTACCCTGTGAAACGCCTGAAGTGACCTGAACCGTCTTGGAAACGGACCCTTTAAATAAAACCCTTTGAGTTCTAAGAGTTAGGTAGTCTTTAATCCAAAGAACTAGAATATTTGAAAAGCCCAAGAGTTCTAGTTTATGTATTAGGAGACGATGATCTACAGAGTCGAAAGCCTTACTAAAATCAGTATAAATAACATCAGTCTGCAATTTTTCCTGAAAACCCTTGATAACAAATGAAGTAAATTCTAACAAGTTAGTGGTAGTATATCTTTGTTTCATAAATCCGTGCTGGCACGGTGAAATAATAGATTTGCAAAGGTGTTGAAGATGGGAGGTTATTAATTTTTCAAAAATCTTAGGAATAGCAGACAACTTGGAGATACCCCTATAATTTTGAACATTAGATTTGTTTCCTTTTTTATGGAGAGGAATAATAAATGACTCTTTCCAAATTTTTGGAAAGGAGCCTAACTCCAGGGACAAGTTAAACATTTTAAGCAACGGCTTTAAAAGACCATGAGCGCAGTGTCTAAGCACACAGCTTGGCACTCCGTCAGGTCCTGGGGAAAATATAGGTTTCAAAACATGTAGATTATTTAAAAGTGAGTTTTCAGTGATTTTCAGTCCAAAGATGCGATTCGAGCCGTTAACCTGATAAGGGTAAGGCAAATCGACTTGAAATTGAAATGAGCTATAAGTCGTTTGAAAAAATTGGGCAAATATATTTGCAATCTCCTGATCAGAATTGGCCTTCGTTTCCTCAAAGAATACTTCCGTTGGGAGTGTCGATGACCTACGCTTCGCATTAACAAAATCAAAAAACCGCTTTGGATCCTGCTGAAACTGTAATCTACACCGAGTCAGGTTATTCTTATAACATTGGTTATTTAATATATCAAAACTGGCACGAGCAATCAAGTATGCAGAATAGGCTACCGATGAGCAGTTTTTTCTAAATCTCTTGAAGAGTTTAGATATTCGATTTTTGAGAATTGTCAACTCTCGGGTAAACCACACAGGTGTGTTAGACCTGTTTAGCTCACCAACCGGGACACATAAATCAAATAAAGAATATAAGGTATTATAAAAAGTACTGATTGCCACGTCCAAGTCGTCAGACTCGTAGAGGGGAGATCAGTCAGTTTGGGATAAAAGCAGAGCGAGTCCCTCAAAATCAGTTTTCCGAAATTGACGAACTCGACTCAAAGGCATCCTGACATTGCAACGCGTTCGGGAAGGTAAATTAATCAACAGCTCCAACGTAGGATGGTATAAGTCTTCGGGATAAGATATAGGCTGGGAACGGGAAACGGATGAAGATGATGAATCCAAAACAAAAAATCAGATCAAGCATTTTATTGAGTGAATTTGGGATAGCATTAATTTGACTCAATGACATCCCAAGTAGGTCGATTAAAAATTCATTCGGGGCCTCGGGAGTCAGGGCACCAGAGTCAGGAGAAGAAATCCAAGTAGCTTCAGCAATGTTGAAATCACCAAGAACTACAAGAAAATCGCGATCAGAAAGCAAGGCAGAGACAGAATGAATAGCAGATAGATGTGTCTCATAGATAGAGAGATCAGAGGAAGGAGGTATATACGAACAAGTGATAAAAATGTTAATACCGTAAATATTTAGCTTTACAGCAATAAACTCTATATCAAAAGAACTATCTATTACGACTGTTTCAGAAGGAAAGTCTACATTCACAGCAATAAGCACTCCACCACCACGCCGAAGAGTACGGTCCTTTCTGTAAATAGAATATGTACTACATAGAATTTCGGAATTGAGAATGTCTTGCCTTAACCACGTTTCAGTAAAGGCAATGACATGGAAAGGGAAAGAAAGACTATTAAGGTATAAACTAGTGAGTTTACTACAAAGACCTCTTACATTCTGATAGCCAAGTAAGAAGGAGGATGTTAGTTTTTTGAACTATCAGTTATTGGGAGAGTTACCTTAGAGCCAACCACCGGAAGGGTAGATACAATCGGGGGCCGATTTTTTTTCCTTGCAGTATACTCTTTCACAATTATGTGTTCTGGCCAAAATTCTTTGCAGCATATAGTGCAAAAATCTTGATTCGGAACACTGATTTTAAAAGACGAAATGTTCCGATCATAAGCAAATTTGAATTTCTCCACCGTGAAATTGGCATTCGATTTGGCCTTGATATAGACCTTGACATCATCTGATGTTAAATCAGGGGGAAGCCTCGAAACAAATATTTGTTTTTTAGGTGGAACAGCAACAAATTTTTTAAATATATCCTCCACTGAGGCTGGTTTGGAAGACTCAGTCTCGGATAATTGAATATTTGGCTCTTTAAGTTTGATAGAGTTTTTTTGTTGATTAACATCAACACTACTAACCACCAAAGGAACCGAAGGATCGGGATCGGATAACACAATATCCATGTAAGTTGTTGGTATATCATCTAAGTTATCGATAATTTTAGTAGGAGGGACATGAAGATTTTTTTATTTACTTTATTTACTTTACACTGTGGTATCGGAGCGTTTGGAGTATTTTCCGACATCACAGAGCCCGATAACTGCCCAACGTTGGCCTTTTTACGCTTTGGAGAATCCTGTACGAGATTTTTCTCGTTAAGGTTTCTTTGAACCGATGAGAATTTTTCACACAGTTTATTCAACTGGCAGAAAACGGCATCTAAGCCAAGTTGAGTTTCTATAAAGCTTGCAATGTCTTTTTTTTTCTCCAAACATGACCAACACGGCCTCTCTAAATTAGTAACCTTCAAGAGGTCAGAGATACGGCTATTAATGCCAGCACATTGCTCATGAGCAACATTTGTGAACATCCAGCAGCAGACAAAACCCATTTTAGAGTTTGCGCGGACTTGACAATTCGCATAGCAGCATACAGACATTTTTATTTAGTTTATTAAAAGAAAAGAAATATACAAATAAAAAAATAAACAAGTGGAAACGTTGCAGTCGGACGCAACCGACTGCGGCATACTCGATACCAGTATTAAAACCGGTAAAAAGAGGCCTGATTGCAAAGGGGTACGGATGCGGCAGGGGTGTACGATGCCTTAAAAATTCTCCGATGCAGATGGGGATGCCACCAGCTATATTCCTTCCAAATTTGGTGACTCTAGCTCAAAGTTTATAAAAGGTGGGGAAAGGGAAGGCTGGGGGCGGAATGGTTGTGCGTGGCATCCAAATTTTTGATGCAGATCTTTGTGGAATTTCAATTTTCACACCAAATTTGGTGAGTCTAGCTCGAAATTTGTAATAAGTGGAGAAAGGGGGGCTGGGGGTGGTATTTGTGGGTGTGGCATCCAAATTTGTGATGCAGATCTTTGTGGAATGTCAATTGCTATCTTCATACCAAATTTGGTAACTCTAGCTTCGAAAAATGTAAAAAGTGGGGAAAGGGGGGCGAAATGGAGGGCGTTGCTTTAAAACTTTGATGCAGATTTTTGGGGGTCGTTGCCAGCTATCTTCCTACCAAATTTGGTGGCTCTAGCTCCACAACTCTGGAAGATACACGCATTCCCGTTTTTGACGAAGCGTTGGGGTGGATGGGGGCGGCTTGGGCAGTATCGGTGGGCGTGGCATCCAAACTTTTGATGCAGTTTTTGGGGGTCATCATCATCTTTCTTGGCACCAAATTTAGTGACTCTAGCTCAAAAACTGTGGGAGATATAGCCATTTCTGATTTCAAAATGCGGGGGGGGGGCAGGGGGCGTAATGGGTGGGCTTGGCTCCAAAACTTTGATGCAGTTTTTTGGGAGTCGTTACCAGCTATCTTCCTACCAAATTTGGAGGATCTAGATCCTCAACTCTGGAAGATACACGCATTCCCGTTTTTGACGAAGCGTTGGGGTGGATGGGGGCGGCTAGGGCAGTATCGGTGGGCGTGGCATCCAAACTTTTGATGCAGTTTTTAGGGGGTTGCTAGTAGCTATCTTGGCACCAAATTTGGTGGCTATAGCTCAAAAACTGTGGGAGATATAGGCTTTTTTGACTTTAAAATGCGGGGGGGCTGGGGGGCGGAATGGGCGGGCGTGGCTCCAAAATTTTTGATGTAGTTTTTTGGGGGTTGCTAGTAGCTATCTTCTTACCAAATTTGGTACTTCTAGCTGTAAGGATGTGCGAAATATGTGGATTTATCGGTTTTGAGTTATCGAATTTATCGATTTGCCAGCCCCCCAGTTATCGTAGAACCCCCATCTTGACACTTTAGTTTACTATCCCATAGATAAAGAGAATTGGAAAGTTTCAAGTCTCTAGCTTGAAGGGTGTGGAAAAAACTTGCAACCATACGGACGGACAGACGGACAGACGGTCAGACGGACAGACGGACAGACACCATGACGGACATTGCACAAAACCAATATACTCTTTACCTTCGGTATCGAGTATAAAAAAAAAAAAAAAATATCGCTGCAGAAAATTGTTATGATTAAAATACAGGTCCACCCTAATGTGCAAATAGTAAAGCTACAAACAAAACTTACTTCACAGCTTCACAAACAAAAACGGCGCGAGCGCGACCACCGAAAGCAACAAGCAACGGAGAAAAGTTTGACCGCGACCAACACCAACACAAAAGAGCGCGTTAGAGTAAACGATCAAGAAACGGTTTAATGCACTGGGAGCGAAGCGCTTGGAAAAAAAAGAGAGAGAGAGTGAGCGTAAAAACACAAAAACAAAACAAAAGCAGGCGGCAGCAAGTTGAGCAAATTTTTCAGTATGCTGGACTGCAGTTTGTTGTTGTGTTTGGAATCACTTTAAAACATATGCAAATTAAATTGTTAATTTACTGTCCACTTTGGGTTTAGGCAAACCGACAAAACACAAAGTCACAAAACTATTAGTTTACACAAAGACGCGAAATTAATAGCAGAAATAAAACGCACAATAGTAAAAAAGCGAAGCGCATAAAAAAAAACACGTCCGTTGCGATGCAAGGCAATGAGCGGATTGAATGTTAATTGATTGGTCCCCTTCATCCTTAAGATAAATACTATCATTTATTCCTTTGGGCTTGACATTTAAATGTTTAGCGCCATCCCTTTCTAACCTTTGTTTTATATATATCTGCTTTGATTTGTTTGTCAAATGCTAGGGAAATCTTATATACTGCATTGACTTCAAAATTAATAAAAGAGATAGTTTGGTTAAAGTTATGTAGATTTTTTATTATTCATCTTTCTATGTATGCTATTTAATATTTATTTAAAAAAAAAAAAATTATCTCTTCAAACTCTTTTAAATAATCATCGATTTTCTTGGCAATTGTTTTAAGTCCAAAGTCAGAAGTCAGCTTCATTTTGCAGTTTTCGCGACAAACGTTTATTAAAGACTGGCTTAAATGATTTTTTCACTTTCCTCAAAGCATTAAATTTTTTATTAAGTTTCATAATCTGGTGAAATTGTATCCTAAAAGTATTGACATCTCGTTTTATTTCTTTACCCATCTTATTCGATCAAGTGCTAGGAAAATCTTATATTCTGCATTGACTTCTAATTCTTTTATAGAGTTAATAAATGTACCTTATTAAAAAGCCAATGAAATTTTTTTAATTGGATTAATATTTCCTTATTTTTCTTTTTATAACTTGTTGCATTAGGTTTATTTGTAAATTTGTATTAAGATTTTATCCGTTGAAGTTTAACACAAATACATGCACCGAACATTTAGATTAAACCCGCATGCGTATAGCCGGTAGAACACACACGTCACACTCCATGCTTTTAGGCTTAATAATTAATCTTTTGTTTAACTTTTTGATTGTAATATAACACGATCCAACTGTACTTATCACATAATGTCCATCTGCACGCAGTAAGATTTTCGCTACATGTTTATGTCCTTCAATCGATCTTTTCGTACTTTTAGATATTCGTCAAACGGTTTTTACTATTATTATTAAGAATGCGTTTTGTACTCATTTAATGACTTGAAAACTTCTTATTTAAGGTTTCCTGTTGATGTCGTCAGATACCTTACCTTAATCCGTGTAATATTAAATCTTTTTCTTCTAACTTCTTAGTTTTGATTTTTAAATCTTTTATGTTAAATAGTTAGCTAGCTGGACTAGGTTTCAGCCTTAAGACGATAAAGATTATCTATAAATTAATACCTATTTTTACAGGGAAATCGATCGGATATTGATTTTTACCTAATTTTGATTGAATCCTTTATTGTATTTTAGCTGTCAACCGACATACCTAGATTAGATCTTGATTTTTCCAACTCATTGCTAAAACTAAAAAAATTTCGTTATTAATTTCTTATCATTGATGGATGGTAATATTTTATTTCATTATTCTCTGAATCATTGTTGTATTAAATAAGGAAGTGCATTAATCTTGCTTAAAAATTCGAGCTATGAGTCTAACACTGTTTAAAAAAATATTACTTCGTTTACTGTTTTGATTTGAGTGATAAGTTTCTTAACATTGAATGGTTTACTTTTCCTTAACCATGATAGCTCCAGTTGTGCTTCATCTCATTTGATGTTTTGCATTAAATTTGATAAGAACAGTACCTCGTTGTTCTAGATACCATGCTATTAAGCCTAATTTTTTGATTTAATTAATATTATTGTTTCCCAAGAAGACGTAGTTTCTTTAGTTCTCAAATCCGATTTTGCTTAATTTGAGATATTTCTAAAATACATGACTATAACTTTGCATTAATCTTGGATTTGGATGACAAAATAAGGTTGTGATGTGCAAAAGTTCGAGGCGACTATAATGGGTGGTAAAGTACTTAACATTTTTAATTGTATTGTGTTTTTAAAATGATATAGGTTAACTATCACCGGGTTGGTTTGACACTCACTGAATGATGGTTTTTTCAGGTTTTTCTTTTTCTTTATTATCGTTGTATACAGCCAAGCTCTTAATCTTTTGTGCTGATTTCAAGGTTAGAAACTGATTTTTATTGGAGGCTTTTTTGTGGAGGAGGCTCCAAAGAATTAGATTCGGGTTGGTTTTTGATTGATTTTAAGTAAGTGTATAGTAGGATTTATTCTTGCTTTTTGTGGTTGTATTATAGATCACTTCTTGTGCGTAGAAAGTTTCTTGTAAGAATATTATCTGTATGATTGCAATTCTTGTCTTAAGCCTTTGTTTACTCTATGTTAAAATTATATAAATAGCGCAAACAGATCATCTACAGTAATTTACACTAGCTTAGGATTCTTGGTTCTAAGACCGTTTAGACTTCATGGCTCTCATGAATTAAGATAATATATTATATGTTCATGCTTCGGATTCTAGCATCAACAAATACATTTGAACATTTGTGTTTTTATTTAAACTATTATTATTATTATTATTATTATTACGAGGGCCTTGTTGCACTGCGACCAGATGTTAGGTCTTTTTTGCCGACCTGTAGGATTAGCGTAGAGCCTCTTTACCGAGGCTTCCAATAAAAGAGAGCACTTCGGTAGGGTCTATATGTTCCCAAATCCCGTAGGGGGGATAAGTTCACCTCCTAGTTGTAGAAGTCGACGTCTGCTTAGCGAGGGGCAATCACATAGAACATGTTTCTAGCTCCAGCTCTCAGAATCTGCATGTGTCGATTTCTGAAAGTTTTAATTTCTTAAGGTGATACCTTAGGTTTTAGTGAACCGTTAGGAAGCCCGTTAGAGTGAGAATTTCGCTCTTTTTTAAATTGATGATGCGTTTTTATCGCGTCATCTGGGGGACGAGAAATTGTTTGGCTTGTCTCAGCCCTGCACTGTCGGTCCAGTGTCGACTTATCTCCGTTTCCTTCCATTTCCTGACCAGTTCTCCCTGGCACCCAGCCCACCGTTAAGATGTTTTTGGAGGCAAGGGCATTCAGCTGCTGGAAACAGTTCTCTACAAGCGCCGCCTGACTGTCAGAGAAGATGTAAATCCGTGCACCTTGCATTTTCCTGCGTTTAAACTTATAAATGCACTTCAATTTTTTCTTATTGTGTTATTTAACCATCATCATTGTTTCAACTGAATAGCAATAAAATTATAAGCGGAGAAAAGTTACCTTTTATTGTTTTAAGCTACATAATTCGCAACAGCTCTCAAGAATAGTCATAATCTTCGTTGAGATAATACAGGAAATTCTTAAAGTGTAGGCTATACTCTATTATGATTCTTGTGGTTTATAGTTCGTACATTGAAAGAGCGAGTTAACGTTATTCTTTAAATGAAAACATATTACGAAGGTTACTACCTAGATTTTGACTTTACTGATTTCTGGTTGATTTCTTAACCATTGTTTAGGTCAACCGTGGAGTAAGATTTCAAAAAAGTATATATTGCCATTCCAGAACTGTTTATTGATTTTAATTATTTATTTATTTATATTTTTAGTTATTTGACTTTATGCATTGCCTTGAAATTTAAGTGTTTGCTTGTCAATTTGAGATCCGAGAAATAGGCTTTTAGTGTATCGCATAAATGGAAGACTCCTTGACCCCACTTTGCATATTTATTCTTATTTGATCAGCATCGCAGGCTGCCTAGGTCCGTTCCTCTGTTCCTATACAAACTGTTGTATCATTTTAAAGCTAGCGAGGTTAAACTTTTCTCAGGGTCTATTTAATTGAATTTTTTTTTTTTTGCAACTATTTTTTTTCTAAAAACAACTTAGATCCGAGAACTTAATAATTTAGCTAAAACTCAATTGCAAGATGGGTACACAAGATATTCACTTTTATCAAATTAGAATTTGGATCGATGTTTAATCAATCCGCTTTTTGCAAAAATGTAGTGTTATTTTTTAGGTTTTCTCATTCACTTCATCGGTTAAAGTCCCTCAATGCCCGTTAGTGAGCTGCTGTTTACCGACGGTGATGTAAATGGGGTACCACTGGCCGCTTCGCATAAAATTTGTTCCTTTACGAATTACTGTAGCTATTTGAAGCAGCCTGGCGTCCTCCAAATCCAACACACTCACATTTGTTTAAGACTCAAACACTCAGCCTCATTTTTTGCCCCCCACGGCGAAACGATCCTCAGACTTTCCACTGTGACCTACATACGATAATTACATCACCAGGACAATCACTCACAAAAGTATAAGTAACCTATACCTGGGTAATGTACGACTTGAATGGACCTGTTCTACTCTGCACCGATTTTAAATCCCCTAATTAACTTTTAACACACCAGCCCACAAAACATATTCTTTGGTTACAAAAACATTAGACAAATGACGATCAAGCACCAAAATTTATTCAAGAATTATAAAGTATTTTCAAAACTTTTTTAAAACCCTATCAATTTACCCGTTTATTCTTGTTATTATTTCAGTTCGGCATACTCATTCATTATGTATATTATAGGGATTTTATTTTGTATTTCTGTTAATTTACTAATCTAAGTTTTCTTCTCATTTAGAGATTATGTTCGCTTATACACACGCACAAACACACACACACACACACACACACACACACACACACACACACACAGAGGACACCCGACTCGGGGGCGCTCAGAGAGATTGTGACGCACCTCTTTCCCAGAATGGCTGACGAGCTTAATCCCGCGCCAGAGTCTAGCATGCCTGCCGCCATCGAGGAGGTCACCTTGGAAGAGATCCGCCAAGCAGCAACGAGGACGAAGCCTAGCAAGGCGCCAGGGCCCGATGGGATTCCTAACAGAGCTCTCAAGCTAGCACTTGCGATCCGCCCCGATATCTTTGCCGAGATGTTTAACAACTGCCTACGCAGCGGAGTCTTTCCTAATAGATGGAAATTGCAGCGACTGGTACTGCTTCCAAAGCCTGGGAAGCCGCTTGAGGACCCAGCTGCCTACAGGCCCATTTGCCTCATCGATACGGTTGGAAAGATATTGGAGCATATTATCTGCTCACGTCTCGAGCGCGCCATATCCGCAGCAGGAGGGCTTTCGGATCAGCAGTTCGGCTTCCGTAAATCGAGGTCAACGATCGACGCAATCGGCAAGGTGGTGGAGATAGCCGCAGAAGCTATAGCCGGCACTAGGTGGCAAGGAGGTGCCAAAAAGTACTGTCTGATCGCAACGCTAGATGTAAAAAACGCGTTCAACACGGCAAAATGGAGCTGCATCTTGGAGGCCCTGGTAGCGTTTGGAGTGCCGAGTTATCTACTAAGACTGATAAGGAGCTATTTTCAGGACAGAATACTGCAGTATAATACCAGTGAGGCGACCGAGGAGTACCACGTATCTGGAGGCGTGCCGCAAGGGTCAGTTCTTGGCCCTCTCCTTTGGAACGCCATGTACGACGGCGTTTTTCGGCTCACTCTACCTGAAGAGGTCCGTATAGTCGGTTTTGCAGACGACGTGGCGTTGGTGGTGGTGGCTAAGGAGCTCAAGGCGGCCGAGGCCAGATGCAACCTTTCGATCGAAATGGTCATCCAGTGGCTCTCCTCGGTTGGTCTCCAGATTGCCCCCCACAAGACTGAGGCTGTACTCATAAGCAGTAGAAAAGTAGTGGAATCAGCAACCATTATAGTGGGAAATACGCCCATCACATCAAAGAGAGCAATCAAGTACCTGGGAGTGATGCTGGACACAAGGCTTTCCTTTAAGGAGCATTTGGCGTACGCCAGCTCGAAAGCTGCTGTAACAAACCGTGCTCTATCGCGTATTATGCCAAATACGAGAGGCCCGAAGCAGTATAGGAGAGCTTTAATTTCCAGCTTGACTAGGGCGGTGATGTTGTACGCGGCACCTATTTGGCACCCTGGCCTCCGCTACGACAGCTACTCCCGTGGACTAACGGCTACTCACCGACTAGGGGCGATCAGGGTGTGTAGCGGCTTCCGAACTAATTCGGACGAAGCGTGTCTGGTGCTAGCTGGAGTTGCCCCCATAGCCGAGATAGCCAGAGAAGTTACGGAGGTCTATGAGGAGACTCATGGCAGGGACCATCCAGTGGCCTATAAGAAGGCAGCGCGCACCTCGGCCAAATCGCGCACTTTGGCCAACTTGCAGCGGCGATGGGATTCATCCTCTAAAGGGCGATGGACACACCGCCTAATCCCAAGTCTATCTGAGTGGCTGGACAGAAGACATGGACAGGTGAATTTCCACATCACCCAGCTCCTCAGCGGACATGGCTGCTTCCGCGGGTATCTATACCGCTTCGGTCACGAGGATGCTCCCTTCTGCACCTACTGCGGGAGTACCTTCATCGAGGATGCGGAGCATCGTACGGCTCATACTAGCAAGTAGCGGAAATTGGGAAGCATTTAGCGGCTTTGCGGTTGCCGTCATGACGGAACTGCGGAAGGCCGAGCGCGAGCGTAACGGGCACCGGGAGTAGGAGGAGCAAAGGCGTTTGCGACGCAATACCTAACGACCGTTCCGCAAATGTCGCTTCTTCTCGAAACCTCTAACCGCCTTATTGTATTATATAGGATAGTACATAGAATAGTTATTTATTTAGAGTTAATAAATGAATTAAAAAAAAAAAAAACACACACACACATACACAGAGGACACACATGTGTGAAGTTTCCAAGTGCGGTCGCGTTTTTATTCGCTCTGGTCCGGCGTCAATTTGCAGCGTATTACCTGGTCCGAAAATAACAAACAGTCAGTGTGGTGTTGTGAGCGATTGGGTAGCTTACCTGGGTACTCGCTTTTATCACTGCCTGGTGCGAACCCGGTTGTTTTTGACGGTTGCGTCTCGCGGAGTCTGGTGGTGTTTGGCGGTTTAGGTTGTCTGCGTGACCTTTTGCGGGTGTGTCTTGCAGTTGCAGCGTCACATTTGCACTTTCTTTGCAGTGTGCTGTTGGTGTTTTTTCGCCTTAACACACTCTCAGCTGTGCTATTTGCGCTTTTCGGGTGCCCACATTCTCAGCTGATCCCAGGGCTGTCAAGCTAAATCGCTTGGCAAGCCGCGCCAACAGCAGCTCTCATCAGCAACAGGTGGCGCCACTTGTGTTCGGTTCGTGTATCGACTAAATGAGCGGTCTACACTAGCAGTTGCATACCTTCGTGGGCAGCAAATTAGTGTAGCATAATGTACAGGCGTGTTCTTTGCTAAGAGACTCCTAGCAACTAGGTGCAAAAGGCCACGGAACTGGTTATGACCAACCCTCCCCCGCTGCGGCGGCGCACTTTGAGGGGGCTCTGGTGACCGAAACGGGGCGGTATAGCCCCACCCGGTTAAACCGAAGGGAAATCTTTGGTCACCGGGGGATTGCTATCAGAGTTCGTAGCAAGGTAACCGCGTCAACTCTAGAATGGCAGACGAATCGTTGCCATTCTTCCGAAGGCCGGCGTTGGCGCGATCTCCACCATCGCTGCAGCCTAGACTGGGCTTGTCTCTGCCCCACGTAGAGGCTGTGTCTCCGGCAATGGTGGCAATGGAGGCATCTTCACCGACGCCTTTGGTAGCGGCTGTTGAGCGGCCAACGACACAGGGAGCTAGTATCACGGTGACAACAGCACACCCACCCAGGTTACCCGTTAACCTAAGGAGCATTCTATCGCAGATGGGGGTCTGCATAGACGGAATAAGTGCCCGGTTTGACACCAAGAGGCACATCAATAATCTGGAGCGCGAGGAGCTGGCAAGGTAAGTGGACTTGCAAAGGCAAGCTATGAGCTGCCTGAATTCTGCAACAACTGAGAAGGCCGTCCAGACAACGCCAACTGCTGAGGGCCGTTCCAATAGAATTGCTAGGAGCACGCATGGTTCGGTGGTACAAGCTAAGGGTACACCGAAACGCTTGCGCGAGGTTTCGACATCTCACCGCACTACACCCCCAAAACGGAGCAAGGTGACAGCGACTGCGTCTGCAAGCACGCAGAATCCTGAGCCCCCCCGTGTACCATCTTTGCCTAAGGTTAATCCCTGGTCGAAGGTGGTTGGCCGCAAAAGCAAAGCAGCTCGTACAAGGGCTGATGCAGTCACCGTGTCTGGTCTGGGCGACTGCAGCTCTGCAGACATCTTAAAAGTGGTTAGGAGCGAGCCATCACTTGCGCATCTGCGAGAGGATGTTAGCACAATCCGCAAGACGGCTAAAGGCGATCTGCTTATTAGGCTAAGTAAACAGCCGGAACACAGTGCAAACGAGTTGCAGCTCGCTGTTGGTAAGGTACTGGTTGGACGGGCTGCGGCGAAAACCTTATCGGAATCCAATCAGGTGGAAATCTGCGATCTGGACGAGCTGGCGACCAAGGAGGAGGTCCTGGATGCTGTTAGGTCTGCCCTTGTAGACCCAACGCTGGATGGCAGCGTCGTCAAGTCGCTGCGGCACACGAGGGCTGGCCTGCAAACTGCAACCCTGGGCTTACCGACGGCTTTGGCAGTCAAGCTGGTTGAAAGGGCGAAAATCCGCATCGGATGGGCGATATGCCGCATTAGGCCCTTGATGCAGCCAAGGCGTTGTTTCAAATGCTTGGAATATGGCCACATCGCTGCCCATTGCAAGTGCACGGCTGACCTGAGTAAGACTTGTTACAAGTGTGGAACCCTAGGTCACATCGCGAGAGCGTGCAATCAGCCGCCAAAATGTGCCCTATGCACAAGAAAAGGTGAAAAGACGACTGACCATGCGACAGGCAGTTATAGGTGTCCTGCCTACCGGGAAGCTGTTAAGCACGCCAAATGGTGAAAGTCCTGCAACTAAACCTTAACCACTGCGTAGCTGCACAAGCTTTGCTGGAGCAACTCATTCTTGATGAGAACATCGATGTCGCCATGCTTAGTGAACCCCATCACCGGGCGACAACTAACCGCGGGCTGTGGGCTTCAGACAGCTCTGGAAAGGCTGCTTTGTGGAACTGTGGCGATCAGCAGCCCCCCTTCACTCACACCCTAGTCTCTGACAGCTTTGTTCGAGTTAAGGTAGGCGGTTTGTGGCTCTACAGTTGTTACTTGGCGCCCAGCCTTACGATCGAAGCCTTCGAGGCGGTGACGTTGGAAATTGCAGAGGACGCAAGGGCCCGTAGCAACGTCATAGTTGCTGGCGACTTCAACGCGTGGTCTACGGAGTGGGGCAGCTCGTCGACGAATACTAGAGGAACCATCCTCGTGGAGTCGATGGAAAATTTGGACTTGGTTCTTCTCAACACTGGGACAAGAAACACGTTCAATAGGGGAAGTGCTGGATCAATCATCGACCTAACATACGTTAGCAGTGCACTCACCCGCACGGCCCAGTGGCGTATAAGCGACTGCTACACTGGAAGCGACCATGAGGCCATCGTCTTCGCAGTAGGTGAAACCCTGCGGTCGCCGGCAAGGCCACCCTCTGGAAAAGCGTTCCGTGTTGAGTCCCTTAACACAGACATCTTCGTCGATTCCATCTCACGTATGGCAGCAGGCGGACCGGTGCTGGTTATGGTGGAACATATAGCTGAGCAATTAGGCGATGCTTGCGCTGCAAGCATGCCCTTGCGCAAGGCCTATAAACGCCATCATACCAGTATGTTCTGGTGGAATGAGAACATCGCTGAGGCCAGACGGGTATGCCTGAGGGCGAGAAGGCGCTATCAGCGTGCAGCGCGTAGGGACTCGAGCTCAACACGCTCACTGCAGTTGGAGTATAAGTCAGCAAGGGCAGTTCTTAAAAACTCAATCAGGGCCAGCAAAAAGGAATGCTTTCTCATGTTATGCGACTCGGCGGACAACGATCCCTGGGGCAGAGCCTACAGGATTGTAGTCAAGCGCATTGGCAGAGGCAGAAGCGAAGCGCCAATGGAGTTCGCCCGAGTGAGGGACATAGTGGAAACCCTTTTTCCTCAAAGAATTAGTCCACTACCACCTGTTCATGGACCGTCCACATTTGAGGGCTTCATTCCGGTCACCGTGCAGGAGATGGAGACTTGTGCACGCAAGCTCATCGCCAACAAGGCCCCGGGTCCAGACGGTGTGCCAAACCGCTGCCTGAGGATAGCAATCACCTTGCAGCCCGGTCTGTTCGCAGAGTTGTACTCTAAGTGCCTGCGCGAGGGTACTTTTCCGGACAGGTGGAAGGTACAGCAACTGGTGCTCCTACCCAAGCCCGACAAGCCCCCTGATGACCCCTCGGCATATAGGCCCATCTGCCTCATCGATGACGGTGGCAAGGTCCTAGAGATGCTGATCTGTGCTAGGCTGGACGTTGCCGTACGGAACGCTGGTGATCTATCGCCTTTCCAGTATGGTTTCAGAAAGGCAAGGTCAACCACCGACGCCATTAAAACGGTTGTCAGTATAGCGGCTGAGGCTATCGCCGGCACCCGCTGGCGCTTCGGCAGTAAGCACTACTGTCTTGTCGTGACCATCGACGTGAAGAATGCTTTCAACACCGCCAACTGGAGCTGCATCCTGGATGCCTTGGTACTACTTCGGGTTCCAAATTACCTAGTAGCGATCGTGAGGAGCTATTTTGATAACCGAATCCTTCGGTATCAAACGGACGAGGGTGAAAAGGAGCACGCTGTCTCTGCAGGAGTTCCTCAAGGATCTGTTTTAGGTCCTCTCCTATGGAACATCATGTATGATGGCATACTTCGAATTCAGCTACCAGAGGGGGCTACCGCAGTTGGCTACGCTGATGACGTCGCCTTAGTAATGGTGGCTAAGGATTTACGGCGAGTCACAGAGCTTTGTAATTGGTGCATAGTTGCCGTGACTCAATGGTTGTCATCCGTGGGACTTCAGTTGGCTGCTCATAGACGGAGGCGGTGCTCATCAGCAGCAGAAAAAAGGTGGAATATGTTGACTTCACGGTGGGGCGTCACGTTAGGTCTAAGGATTGGATCCGCTACCTGGCGTGATATTGACAGGCGCCTCAGCTTCGGAGGCATCTTGCGTTTGTCCACAGGAAGGCGGCGGTTACCGAGCGCGCATTGGCGAGGATGATGCCAAACACGCGAGGTCCGAGGCAGCATACGAGGTTGCTTCTATGCCGTCTGAAGTCGGTCATCCTGTACGCAGCACCAATCTGGATCGGCGCACATCGGTGCCGCTCATGGGGGCATAGAGTTTTATGCTCTGCCCTGCGTGTATGCTGTGCCTTCCGCACTGTGTCCTCGGCGGCAGCGTTTGTGATTGCTGGGATGACTCCAATCCGTATCTCTGCCTTGGAGGCCGTGGCAGTTCTCGAAGCTGGTCCTTCGGAGAGAAGAGCTGTTCGGGCGGCTACCCGCGAACGGAGCCTTGAGTCCTGGCAGCAGCAGTGGGACTCATCCAATAAAGGGCGTTGGACGTATCTTCTGATCCCAAGTATACGGCGATGGGTGGAGAGAAAGCACGGGATGGTTACTTTCTACCTCACCCAGTTCCTCACAGGCCATGGTTGTTTCAGGATCTACCTGAAGCGCTTTCAGCATGACTCCTCTGCTACGTGCAACTGGTGCGACGACGGCAGGGAGGAGGACGCTCAACACGTCTTCTTTGACTGCGGGCGATTCGCCCAGCAGCGACTTGCGGTGGAAAACGTGGCGGGCCAGCCTCTAACTCCAACCACCCTGGTGGCCCTAATGATAGAGAAACAGGATGTTTGGCATGCGGTCTGCGCGTTTGCAGCCTCTACGATGGCAGAGCTACGACGGCTGGAAAGGGAAAGGGCGACCTCATCGTAGTCATTGCCACTGCTTCTGCGAAGCAATGCTTCACGGCGGTCCCGCAGAAGCTGGCAACGGCTGCGAATGTTTACGTTTACATATAGCATAATTAAACACTAGGCTTACATTTTTTATTGAAATAAAAAAAAAAAAAAAAAAAAAAAACACACACACACACACACATACACACACACACACACTTAAACGCATTTAAGGGCGATGGCCTGCATTCCCTTTTGCTACCCGATGACCAATGCATCGTTGGGAAAGCAGAGGCTGGCAATGTCTATGATTGTATTTATTGTATAGTTTAATGTAGGTTATTATTTATCACAACGGAATAAAAAAAACACACACAGCTTAATCCCGCGCCAGAGTCTAGCATGACTGCCGTCATCGAGGAGGTCACCTTGGAAGAGATCCGCCAAGCAGCAACGAGGACGAAGACTAGCAAGGCGCCAGGGCCCGATGGGATCCCTAACAGAGCTCTCAAATTGGCACTTGCGATCCGCCCTGATATCTTTGCCGAGTATGTTTAACAACTGCCTACGCAGCGGGTCTTTCTTAATAGATGGAAATTGCAGCGCCTGGTACTGCTTCCCAAGCCTGGGAAGCCGCTTGAAGACCCAGATGCCTACAGGCCCATTCTGCCTCATCGATACGGTTGGAAAGATATTGGAGCACCTTATTTGCTCACGTCTCGAGCGCGCCATATGCAGCAGCAGGAGGGCTTTCGGATCAGCAGTTCGGCTTCCGTAAATCGAGGTCAACGATCGACACAATCGGCAAATTAGTGGAGATAGCCGCAGAAGCTATAGCCGGCATGCTAGGTGGCAAGGAGGTGCCAAGAAAGTAATGTCTGATCGCAACGCTGGATGTCAAAAACGCGTTCAACACGGCAAAATGGGGCTGCATCTTGGAGGCCTGGTAGCGTTTCAAGTGCCGAGTTATCTACTAAGACTGATAAGGAGCTATTTTCAAGGACAGAATACTGCTGTATAATACCAGCGAGGCGACCGAGGAGCATGACGTATCTGGAGGCATGCCGCAAGGGTCAGTTCTGGGCCCCTCTCTTGTGGAACACCATGTATGACGGCGTTTTTCGGCTTACTGCTGCCTGAAGAGTTCCCTATAGTCGGCTTTGCAGACGATGTGGCGTTGGTGGTGGTCGCTAAGGAGCTTAAGGCTGTCGAGGGCAGATGCAACCAATCGATCGGAATGGTCATCCAGTGGCTCTCCTTGGTTGGCCTCCAGATTGCCCCCACAAAACTGAGGCAGTACTCATTAGCAGTAGAAAAGTAGTGGAATCAGCAACCATTATAGTGGGCAATACGCCCATCACATCAAAGAGAGCAATCAAATACCTGGGAGTGATGCTGGACACAAGGCTTTCCATTAAGGAGCATTTGGCGTACGCCAGCTAAAAAGGCTGCCGTAACAAACCGTGCTCTATCGCGTATTATGCCAAATACGCGAGGCCCAAAGCAGTTTAGGAGAGCTTTAATTTCCAGCGTGACTAGGGCGGTGATGTTGTACGTGGCACCTATTTGGCACCCTGGCCTCCGCTTTAGACAGCTACTCCCGTGGGCTAACGGCTACTCACCGACTAGGGGCGATCAGGGTCTGTAGCGGCTTCCGAACCATCTCGGACGAAGCGTGTCTGGCGCTAGCTGGAGTTGCCCCCATAGCCGAGATAGCCAGAGAAGTTACGGAGGTCTATGAGGAGACTCATGGCGAGGGACCATCCAGTGCCCTATAAGAAGGCAGCGCGCACCTCGGCCAAATCGCGCACTTTGGCCAACTGGCAGCGGCGATGGGATTCATCCTCTAAAGGGCGATGGACACACCGCCTAATCCCAAGTCTATCTGAGTGGCTGGACAGAAGACATGGACAGGTGAATTTCCACATCACCCAGCTCCTCAGCGGACATGGCTGCTTCCGCGGGTATCTATACCGCTTCGGTCACGAGGATGCTGCCTTCTGCACCTACTAAGGGAGTAGCTTCATAGAGGATGCGGAGCACGTGCTGTTCCACTGCGGTTCGATTCGCAGGGCTTCGCTTTGAATTGGAAAGGATTTTTGGTTGTGCCATCGAGGTAGAGAACCTCGTGTCACTGGCTCATACTAGCAACGTAGCGGAAATTGGGAAGCATTTAGCGGCTTTGCGGTTGCCGTCATGACGGAACTGCGGAAGGCCGAGCGCGAGCGTAACGGGCACCGAGTAGAATAGGAGCAATTAGGCGTTTGCGACGCAATACCTAACGGCCGTTCCGCAAATGTCACTTCTTCTCGAAACCTCTCAAATAGCCTTATTGTATTATATAGGATAGTACATAGAATAGTTATTTATTTAGAGTTAATAAATGAATTAAAAAAAAAAAAAAAACACACCTACACAGCTGCTGGTGGAGTTTCACCGCAGCAGTATGGCTTCCGCGAAGCGAGATCTACGCTGGATGCGATCGGCAAGGTAGTCGAGCTAGCCTCGGGAGCGATAGCCGGATGCAGATGGAAAGGCGGCGCTAAGAAGTACTGCCTAGTGACAACGTTGGATGTCAAAAATGCCTTCAACACGGCTAAATGGGGCTGCATCCTGGATGCCCTCGAGGCGCTCAACGTCCCGGAGTACCTACTTAGGATTACAAGAAGCTATTTCAAGGATAGAATCCTGAAGTATGACACCAGCGAGGCGACAGAGGAGCATGAAGTATCTGGAGGCGTGCCACAAGGGTCGGTTCTGGGACCTCTATTGTGGAACGTCATGTATGACGGCGTTTTTCGTTTACTGACGCCCGATGATGTTCACCTTGTGGGCTTTGCTGACGATGTGGCAATAGTGGTCGTCGCCAAGGAACTTAAGACAGTGGAAGGGAAGTGCAACTTAGCCATCGCGGAAGTCTTACAGTGGCTATCTTCAGTAGGGCTGCAGATAGCACCCCAAAAAACGGAGGCAGTGCTCATTAGCAGCCGGAAAGCAGTGGAGACAGCTTCCATAAGGGTGGCCAACACAGTGGTCACCTCAAAGAGGGCAACTAAATACCTGGGCGTGATGCTGGATACCAGACTATGTTATAAAGAGCACTTGGAGTACGCTAGCAAAAAGGCCGCCCTAACTAATCGTGCAATCTCGCGAATCATGCCCAATACGCGAGGCCCAAAGCAGTTCAAGCGGCTCCTCTTAACCAGTGTCACAAGAGCGACAATGCTATACGCGGCGCCGATATGGCAACCAGGATGCCGCTTTGTTAGTCTCACCCGCGGACTGAGAGCCACCCACCGCCTTGGAGCTATCAGAGTCTGCAGCGGCTTCAGAACCATCTCGGACGACACCTGCCTGGTTCTGGCTGGAGTAGCACCCATAGCCGAGCTGGCTAGAGAAGCCGCGGAAATCTTCGAGGGAACGCACGGCGAGGCTCTTTCCGCTCCCCAAAAGAAGGCAGTGCGCACTACAGCCAAAACGCGCACCCAGGAGAACTGGCAGAGGCAATGGGATGCGTCTTGCAAGGGGCGCTGGACACATCGCCTCATTCCGAGCATCAATACGCAACTTTTAAGTGGTCATGGCTGCTTCAAGGAATACCTGCACCGATTTGGGCATGAGGACGCCCCGTTCTGCACATTCTGTGGCGACAGTTTTGTCGAGAATGCCGAACACGTCCTACTTCACTGCAGACGCTTCTCCGGGCTTCGCAGCGATCTGAAGAGGGTTTTAGGCTGTAGCATCGAGGTGGGCAGCCTCGTGTCACTGATGCTGGTCAGCGACGCCAACTGGCTGGCGTTCAGCGCGTTTGCGGCGGCAGTCATGACGGATCTGCACAAGGCTGAGCGAGAGCGTAGAGGACAAGTAGAATAGGTGGAACTCGGCAGTAGCGACGCAATACCTCATGGCCGTACCGCTACTGCAAGGTTCCGCTTACGTATACCTTACCCTAATCAATGTGTACATATATATTACTTAGATAAGCAATAAATGAATTAAAAAAAAAAACACCTACACACACATTTGCACGGTTGTTTTCGACGGTTGCGTTCTGCGGAGTCTCTACCCGAGGTGTTTGGTAGTTTGGGTAGTCTGCGTGACCCTTTGCGGGTGTGTGTTGCAGTTGCAGCGTCACATTTGCACTTTCTTTTCAGTGTGCTGTTCGTGTTTTTTTGCCTTAAAACACTCTCGGCTGTGATATTTGTGCTTTACGGGTGCCCACATTCTCTGCTGATCCCAGGGCTGTCAAGCTAAATCGCTTGGCAAGCCACGCCAACAGCACTTTTTGCCAGCAACAGGTGGCGCCTCTTGTGTTCGGTTCTTGTATCGACAAAGCGTGCGGTCTACACTAACAGTTGCATACCTTCGTGGGCACCAAATTAGTGTAGCATAACGAACAGGCGTGTTCTCTGCTAAAAAGGCTCCTAGCAATTAGGTGCAAAAGGCCACGGAACTGGTTATAACCAACCCTCCCCCGCTGCGGCGGTGACCGAGACGGGGCGGTATAACCCCCACCGGCTAAACCAAACAGAAATCTCTGGTCACCGGGGGATTGCTATCAGAGCTCGTAGCAAGGTAACCGTGACAACTATAGGATGGCAGATGAGTCGTCGCCATTCTTCCGAAGGCCGGCGTTGGCGCGATCTCCACCATCGCTACAGCCTAGACTGGGCTTATCTCTGCCCCACGTAGAGGCTGTGTCTCCGGCAATGGTGGCAATGGAGGCATCTTCATTGTTGAGCGACCAACGGTACAGGGAGCTGGTAGCACGATGATAACAGCCCACCCACCCAGGTCTCCCGATAACCTAAGGAGCATCCTAGCGCAGAAGGGGGTTTTCATAGATGGGATAAGTGCCCGGTTTGACACCAAGAGGCATTTTAATAATCTGGAACGCGAGGAGCTAGCAAGATTAGTAGACTTGCAAAGGCAAGCTATGAGCTGTCTGGGTTCTGCTGCAACTGAGAAGGCCGTCCAAGGCTGTTGAGGGCTGTTCCAATAGAGTTGCTAGGAGTATGCATGGTTCGGCGGTACAAGCTAAGGGTACACCGAAACGCTTGCGCGAGGTTTCGACATCTCACCGCACTACACCCCCAAAAAGGAGCAAGGTGACTGCGACTGCATGCACGCAAAATCCTGTGCCCCTCAGTGTATCATCCCTGCCTAAGGATAATCCCTGGTCGAAGGTGGTTGGCCGCAAAGGCAAAGCAGCTCGTACACGGGCTGACGCAGTCACCGTGTCTGGCCTGGGCGACTGCAGCTATGCAGATATCTTAAAAGTGGTTAGGAGCGAGCCATCACTTGCGCATCTGCGAGAGGACGTTAGCACAATCCGCAAGACGGCCCCCCTTCACTCACACCCTAGTCTCTGACAGCTTGGTTCGAGTTAAAGTAGGCGGTCTGTGGCTCTATAGTTGTTACTTGGCGCCCAGCCTTTCGATCGAAGCCTTCGAGGCACTGATAATGGAAATTGCAGAGGACGCAAGGTTGCTGGCGACTTCAACGCGTGGTCTACGGAGTGGGGCAGCTCGTCGACGAATACCAGAGGAACCATTCTCGTGGAGTCGATGGCAAATTTGGACTTGGTTCTCCTCAACACTGGGACAAGAAATACGTTCAACAGGGGTAGCGCTGGGTCAATCATCGACCTAGCCTACTATAGCAGTGCACTCGCCCGCACGGCCCAGTGGCGTATAAGCGACTGCTACGCTGGAAGCGACCATGAGGCCATAATTTTCACAGTAGGCGAAACTCTGTGGTTGCCGGCAAGGCCACCCTCTGAAAAAGCGTTCCGTGTTGAATCCCTAAACACGGACACCTTCGTCGACGCCATCTCACGTATGGCAGCAGGCGGACCGGCGCTGGTTATGGTGGAACAGATAGCTGAGCAATTGGGCGCTGCTTGCGCTGCAAGCATGCCCTTGCGGAAGGCCTATAAATGCCATCATACCAGCATGTTCTGGTGGAATGAGAATATCGCCGAGGCCAGACGGGTATGCCTGAGGGCGAGAAGGTGCTATCAGCGAGCAGCGCGTAGAGACTCGAGCTCAACACGCTCACTGCAGTTGGAGTATAAGTCAGCAAGGGCAGTTCTAAAAAACACAATCAGGGCCAGCAAAAGTACTTACTCAAGCGTTGCGACTCGGCGGACAACGATCCCTGGGGCAGAGCCTACAGGATGGTAGTCAAGCGCATTGGCAGAGGCAGAGGCGATGCGCCAATGGAGTTCACTCGTGTGAGAGACATAGTGGAAACCCTTTTTCCTCAAAGAACCAGTCGAATACCACCTGTTCATGGACCATCCACATTTGAGGGCTTCATTCCGGTCACGGTGGAGGCGACGGAGATTGCTGCACGTAAGCTTATCGCCAACAAGGCCCCGGGTCCAGACGGTGTGCTAAACCGCTGCCTGAGGATAGCAATCACCCTGCAGCCCGGTCTGTTTGCAGAGTTGTACTCTAAGTGCCTGCGCGAGGGTACTTTTCCGGACAGGTGGAAGGTACAGCAACTTGTGGTCTTACCCAAGCCCGACCAGCTTCCTAATGACCCCTCGGCATACAGGCCCATCTGCCTCATTGATAACGGTGGCAAGGTCCTGGAGATGCTGATCTGTGCAAGGCTGGACGATGCCGTACGGAACACTGGTGGTCTATCACCTTACCAGTATGGTTTCAGAAAGGCAAGGTCTACTACTGACGCCATTAAATCGGTTGTCAGTATAGCGGCTGAGGCTATCGCCGGCACCCGCTGGCGTTTCGGCAGTAAACACTACTGTCTTGTCGTGACCATCAACGTGAAGAATGCGTTCAACACTGCCAACTGGAGCTGCATCCTGGATGCCTTGGTACTACTTCGGGTTCCAAATCACCTAGTAGCGATCGTGAGGAGCTATTTTGAAAACCGAATCCTTCGTTATCAAACGGACGAGGGTGAAAAGGAGTACGCTGTCTCTGCAGGAGTTCCTCAAGGATCTGTTTTAGGTCCTCTCCTGTGGAACATCATGTATGATGGCATACTTCGAATTCAACTACCAGAGAGGGCTACCGCAGTTGGCTACGCTGATGACGTCGCCTTAGTAATGGTGGCTAAGGATTTACGGCGAGTCACAGAGCTCTGCAATTGGTGCATAGTTGCCGTGACTCAATGGTTGTCATCCGTGGGACTTCAGTTGGCTGCTCATCAGCAGCAGAAAAAAGGTGGATTTCACGGTGGATGGCGTCACGTTAAGGTCTAAGGATTGGATCCGCTACCTAGGCGTGATCATTGACAGGCGCCTCAGCTTCGGAGAGCATCTCGCGTTTGTCCACAGGAAGGCGGCGGTTACCGAGCGCGTATTGGCGAGGATGATGCCAAACACGCGAGGTCCGAGGCAACACTCGAGGTTGCTTCTAATGCACGTAATGAAGTCGATCATCCTGTATGCAGCACCAATCTGGATCGGCGCTACATCGGTGGCTAGCTACATGAGGGGCATAGAGTCAATTTATCGGCTCTCTGCTCTGCGTGTATGCTGTGCCTTCCGCACTGTGTCCTCGGCGGCAGCGTTTGTGATTGCTGGGATGACTCCAATCCGTATCTCTGCCTTGGAGGCCGTGGCAGTTCTGGAAGCTGGTCCTTCGGAGTGAAGAGCTGTTCGGGCGGCTGCCCGCGATTGGAGCCGCGAGACCAGGCAGCAGCAGTGGGACTCATCCAATAAAGGGCGTTGGACGTATCTCCTTATCCCAAATATACGGCGATGGGTGGAGCGGAAGCACGGGATGGGTACATTCTACCTCACCCAGTTCCTCACGGGCCATGGTTGTTTCAGGAGCTACCTGAAGCGCTTTCAGCATGACTCCTCTGCTACGTGCAGCTGGTGTGACGACGGCAGGGAGGAGGACGCTCAGCACATCTTCTTTGACTGCGGGCGATTCGCCCAGCAGCGACATGCTGTGGAGAACTTGGCGGGCCAGCCTCTAACTCCAACCACCATGGTGGCCCTTATGATAGAGCATCAAGAAGTTTGGCATGCGGTCTGCGCGTTTGCAGCCTTGACGATGGTAGAGCTACGACGGCTGGAAAGGGAAAGGGCGACCTCATCGTAGTCATTGCCACTGCTTCTGCGAAGCAATGCTTCACGGCGGTCCCGCAGAAGCTGGCAACGACTGCGTATGTTTACATATAGTATAAGTTAAAACTATGCTTAAATTTGTATTGAAATAAAAAAAAAAAAAACACATTTGCATGGAAATCAGATTTTTATATGACTAAAGACAATGTCTTAAAACATTTTAACAGTTATTATATTTACTTGTATATTTTTTATTTTAGCTGATCTATTATATTGCTGATTATTCTCATTAAACAATTGATGTAACATTGCTTCCATAATGTTTTGTCAACGTACCATTCATTGATTTTTCGTTAATCACTACTTATTCAATCCTCTAAGTCTCTTATGTACCCTAAGATCGCACCCGAGCTACATTAATATAACAGGGTGGTACAAGAAGATAAGCAAGCAAGCAAGAAAGTGAGGTAGAGAAACTCCTGAAAGTGTTTGAGCCGAAGTGTGGCTTAGGAAGAGGCAGAATAAGATAGGAACTAAGGAACAATGAGAGTCTCTAGTAGAAAATGAGCTGGGCGGTAACACCTGATCTCAGGCAAGCCAAACGTTTCTCGGGAGGGAGAATCCTCATATAACATTTTAAAAGTATGCGTAGCCTTAGCAAGGAAACTAAGTTTCTTTTTGTAGAACAACACATGAACCATATAGGAGGCTTAGAAACAATCGACTGCTTTCGTACAGGACCTAGGCTTGATGGAAGAGTTATAGAGCTAGAAGGGAGGTGGCACACTAGACCTTTCAGGTACCAGTTCCTTCATCAACGGTTTATGTTTTTACAAGCATTAGACGCAATTCTAAATGCATACAACTGTCTCGCACATGATATTATCCTTGGTTATTCAAGTGAACAAGAGAAGAGACAATACCAAGGTAAACTACACAAGATGACAGTGGCAGAAACCGATGGATTACCGTACCTGCTGCCATTGGCAGAAGGATATCCCTACATGATAACTTCAAACATAAATGTAGCTGATGGGTTAGTAAATGGATCTATTGGTCTCTTGCGACATATCGAACGTCAGCAGTCAAATTTAGATGACAATTCTGCAGAAGCAGGACCATCGACCAGTACAACTTCGCCAGCAGCTAGAGAAGAAATTGTTACTTTATGGTTCGAGTTTTCAGAAGAAACAACAGGAACCACAGCCAAAGTTAAATGTCGACCTCACGTGCAAAGCAAGCCAAATACTTTGTCTACAAACTGGGTACCAGTTTATAAGAAAATAGTAAACATTACACTAACAAGAACTATAAAATGCAAACGAAAACAGTTTCCTTGCGTTCCTGCTTATGCCATCACTATTCACAAGTCACAAGGTGGGACGTTTGCTGTCATTGTTTATAAATACTCATCCAAGCAACCGCAACAGTTGGTGTACGTGGCGCTGAGTCGGGTAACAAATTTAGAAGGCTTGCATATTATCACCGAAAAAGATTCTCCATTTCGGTTTAAACACGGACGGGAGGGAAACGATTCACAGACAACAAGAGATATCCGTAACGAATACAGTCGACTTCGTCGACACACACTTCGGACAATTACTGATAATGCAGTAAAATTCTGTAATGACTCAAACAATGCAGGACAAACTTTAATAACGAACCTTAATTCACAGAGTTTGTCTGCTCACTTTGCAGATATTGAAAAAGACACAGTGATTCCAAGGTCTGATTATTTGATTCTAACTGAAACGTGGATGCGTGACAATTGGGATCCAATTTCAATTGAAAATTTTGAATGTGTAACCCGGCAGAATAATCGATCAGATTCTGAAACAAATGCAGCAGGTGGAGTGGCAATTTATAGAAACTTATCATCGACATCCACACCCAAAATTCTCAACTTTGAACTTTCGAATACAACCCGCCTTATTAGAAACACTGGGGACGTTTGCTTAGCAGAAGTTACATGCTTCACCGCTGATACCACGTTCAAAATGGTTCTTGGCGCAGTTTATATTCATCCTGGAGCAAGTATTTCTAACATCAAGCACTATTTCCGTATGTTTATAACAGCCAGTATGTACATCCCATCATGGAAGTTGATACCGATATACCAATTCTTCTTTGTGGCGACTCCAACACGAATGTGAAAAATGACGAAACATTCATAAAATTCATGAAAGACATGTTTAATGTCGATTGTGCATCAGACGTTAATAACTCAACAACACTAGGAGGCACCACCATCGATTTGACTTTTTCAAGACACATTAAACTCGAAACACTCCCTTTCATTTCCTACTTTTCCTATCATCGTCCTATTCTCAACAGAATAACACAGATTATAAGAAATTAAATATTACACATGTTTAAAAGTTGTAAAATAATTGCTCATTTATACTTGTTGTTTGTGTATATTTGTTTTGTAAGCATTCAGTACATAAGCTGACTGCTAAAAGGGCGTCGCAACTAGCACTTGTAACTAGGTGGACTACGGAGGGGGAATTCGTTGATGATGAGTAAAATACTTGGTTTGTTGGTACAAAGTAAAAAGTAAAACTGATCTTTTATTCATGAAAGTAACAATATTTATAGAAAAAATTAGCTTAGTTTGCATAAGTGTAATATCAATATAAATTGGGTTATTGTAAACGCAGCAATTGCTTGCCAATGCAGAATTGCATATTGGCAATTTCCGCGTTGACTGACCGCTGTTTTGGTAACTAGTTATATGTGTCGGTTTCGCTGTGATCAGCATTTTTTTGTAGTAAAGACAATAATACGTATGGTGTTTCACTTAATTGACCTCGTTAAATTATAATTGTCTGTCATATACTGTGTGTGCTGTAACTTAAATGTATATATAAAAACATAGGTCAGTATTTGACATAGTTAAATTGTGCTTATTGTTGTGTGTCATTTATGTGGGTTGTGACTTAAATGTATATACGCCTAAACATTCTCCCGGCCGTTGAACAGGTGTTCAACCATCATCTTGTTCTATTGTGAATCGTCTTGGTGATGCGGATGGATCAGGTGTATTGATGACTTCATTCCTGGGAACCGTTGATTGCGCAGTCCATAGTCGTTTCTTTCGCATTGCATAGGCACATACCAATATGATGGAGATAGCTAAGGCAGCATACGATGCTATATGATTATGAAGGACTGAACTTGATTGGTAAGGCAACTCTAGATTGTTCAGTGTTGCCAACTTCTGCTGTAATTCGTCCAGATCCTTGTCTTCTTGAACCTTGTAGTCTGAGATGTTGAGATTTGTCGCAGGTACATGGGTGATGTTTGGCTTGATTAATTCGCCAAAGTGTGCGTAACTTGGCCTCACTTGACTTATGATCGTGCCAAACGTACTGATGCTAATCTCCAAGTTGCGTGCAGTACAACCAGATGATAATGAGAGTATTCCGGTGTCTGCTAGCTGTATTGTGGATGGTGTTCCGTTGCATACGGCTTGTAGTTCCATTGCAGAATGTGTTGCGAAGATCCACCAGTTAGGTTGGTGTGTCTTTTCCCAAACCATCTTGGTGGTTCTGTGAGTTGTTTGACACACTGTTGGTGTCTTGTTGTTAAAGAGCTGAAACTCACAACGATTGTTTACATTGAACACAGCTTGATGGTGAAAACATATGTATTCTTCATTTGGTAGTGTGAGGCAGCGTCGTAGATCATCTTGAGTCAATCCCATGAATTGATTCCTGTGGTTGTTAACTGCTATTATAGGTGTTTTAAGCTCAAACAATCTCCAACTTGTTGAGTCCCACACCGGAATTGGCACGATATTAAACAGCTCTAATTTTGATGTTGACACTAGCGGTAATATTACTCTGAATATTACCTGAGTGTCGGTAGCTGTTCCTTCTGCTCGCATTATTCTGTATTGAATTACGTTGGATGATGTCACAGGCAGCATTTGATCTGGTGGCAAATTATCCCGTATTTGATCCAATTGATCCTTTAGTTGATTAGGGGAAATCAATGTTGGGCTGATTGTATGGTGGCGAATTCCTGTCAGAACGTCCACTATTTCTGATTGCATGCGCTAAAGAGTGGCTGCCAGACCGATAATCACCGTATTTAATTCTTCAAATGTTAGAGATGCGGTATTGGTTGTGGTGACCAAAAGTCTTTTTGCAGACTTGACCGCAGCCTCCCATAACCCTCCAAACGATGGCGCGCGTGGTGGAATAAATTTGAAGGCAACTTGTTTTTTGTTGCACTGATTGATGATCTCGGCTTGGCTCTTTTCGCCAAATATTGATCCTTTCAGTTCCTTCAGTTGGTTGTTTGCTCCAACAAAGTTAGTGGCATTGTCACAATGAATTGTTTGACACTTGCCTCGACGGCTTAAGAAGCGTCGTAAGGCTCCCAAAAAGGCGTCTGTTGTTAGATCACTAACCAGCTCAAGGTGTACCGCCTTGGTGGCGAAGCAACAGAAAACAGCTATGTATGCTTTGTCTGGTCGCTTTCCTCGAAGTTTATGATGAATCCATATTGGTCCGCAGTAATCTACGCCTGTTGTAAGAAATGGGCGTGTTGGTGTTACTCGATCGGCTGGCAAATTACCCATAATTTGGTTCATTAAATTGGGCCTTGCCTTGTTGCATGTCACGCAATTGTGAATGATATTCCTTGACATTGTTTTGTCGTTGAGGATCCAATATTGTTGTCTAGCGGTTGCTCGTAAGGCTTGGGCACCGCAATGCATATTGTCCTCATTCAGATCTTTCAACAGCATTTTTACTATTGGATCATTGTAGGGCAGCAAAATCTGGTGCCTTGCATTGTAAGGTAGTGGGGCTTGATCCAATCTGCCACCAACTCGTATAAGTCCGTCCAGATCGGGGACAGTGATGAAATGGAACTCCTTTTTTCCACCATATTGTGACGCTGCAGCGATTTTAGCTCAGCAGCAAATTCCTTTTGTTGTATTGTCCGCAAAATTACGTTGCGAGCGTGATTCAATTCCTCGACGCTTAGAGTGACAGTTGCTGATCTCTGTTTGCTGTAGCAGAAGCGTAACATGTAAGCCACAATGCGTTGTAACTTGTGGAACGAATGACTGTGTCTGCAAGTGTACAATTCTTCACCTATTGTAGATGGGGATATTGCCAGGCTTATATGTTTTGTTTTCCTTTCCAGGTTGCTCGGAATGATGTTGGGTATGGTTTCCCATTTATCTGGAGACCCATGCAGGAACAGTGGTCCATATAGCCATAGATTATGCTCATGTAGTTTTCGTGCCGATATTCCTCTTGAGAGTACATCTGCCGCATTGTTGGCCGATGATACATGCCGCCATTGAGTCTGGCTTATCAAGGCCTGAATTTTCGCTATTCGGTTTGCCACAAATGTATGATATGTGGCGGCAGCTGCGTTGATCCATGAAAGGACAACCGTAGAATCTGACCAAAAGTATCCTGGCACTGTGTTGCTGTCGAGGCTATGATCGCGTCGAACCCTTTCAGCAAGCTCTGCACCCAATAGTGCAGCACATAGCTCTAGTCGAGGGAGTGACTGTTTTGCTGTTGGAGCTACTTGAGACTTTGAACATAGTAGCCGAACAGATATTTGTTTGTTTCTGTACGTTGCGCGTACGTAAACTGCAGCGTCCCAATCGAGTTTTAATTCCCAGAGGCGTTGCATGAAAATTTTTTCCTTTACTTCGACTGGAGCGAACAAGCCTAGTGGGTCGAAGATCTGTGCCAGCTCCGAGCAGACTGCACGTTTTATTAATGACTGTTGCTGCACTGCTGTGAGTTCAACCGCCAAGTTGATCCGTTTTGGGCGTTCAAATAAGGCCTAATGTTTTTACACTGTATTGTTCCAGTGTAATACGTGGAGTCTTTCATCTTTTAACTAAGTTGGATAGTCAATGAATAGACTTCACTTTGGTTTTTGATTTGATTCTTTATTAACAACTGGAGCAGCAATGGTGCCGCGCCCAACGTTCGGTTGTTTCTGCCTTTAAACATTTTACTTAGGTTCTAAGGAAGCCTAAATCTCATTGCTGCGCTGCCCTCAGTTGGACAGCAGAGAGAGACGGTTATGTATATTCTATGTATTATTACATATGTATGTAGAGTATATATGTATCTATGCCCACTTAAGCTGGAGCGCAAGGGTATATGCATACACTTGAGTTTGGTCACGCGGTCGGCGAGTGCAGGCAGAATGCTGACACTTGCACATTCTGTGCGGCCGCCGATCGACTCATATTTCGTCCATGGGTTGAAGACCGGGACTATGTTTATGTAAACATTGCAACAAAGTGTTACAGTGTGTATTCTTTAAGTACTCTTGGTACAGTTGATATTCAATATGTATGCATACTACATCTCCCTCCTTTTGAAAAATGACGTAATATAATGAAGTTATTTTATAAGATATAAGTATTTAAAGGATTAATTTTTAATTAACAAATTTATTTAATTGTTTTTTTTTTTTTTTTTTTTTTTTTAATTTTTTTTTTTTTTTTTTTTTGTTTATATATATATATAATATTCAAGTTTAAAGAAAAATTTATTTTATTTTTCTTAGCATGGCCATACTAAATACAATTATGAAATAAACATTTTTAACCTATCCTTATGTACTGTTTGTTTTTTATTTTTCATATTTGTTATTATTATGTTATTTCTATCTTTTATTTCCGTTACTTTATACGGACCAGTATACTTATAATCTAGCTTATGACCTGTTTCATTTTTTAGTAGGACCTTATCGCCTACTGTTATATTCATATTATTTACTGTTTGGTCATATAATTCTTTATTTTTATTCTTATTTTCTTCGAGCATTATTCTTGCTCTTTTATATGCTAATTCTAATCTATACTTGCATTCTTTAGCATAGTCATCTATATTATAGAATGGTTCTATATTTGTTATAATATTGAACTGTTGTGGTAAGTTGTTTGTTTTACCAAAGATTAACTCATATGGACAGTAATTATGTGCCATTGAGGGGGTCGTGTTGAAACAGAAAACGAAGTATTGAAGCCATACGTCCCAATCAGTTTTATCAACCGATATATATGAGCGTATGTATTCATTGAATGTTCTATGACTACGTTCTATTGTTCCAACTGTTTGGTGGTGGTGTGCTGTTGATGTTATGTTTTCAATTTTTAAATATTTGCACAGATCATTTATAATTGAATTCTTATATTCTGTTCCCATGTCCGTAATGAACGTCTTCATTGGACCGTACTTCAGAATAAATGATTAAAAAATTGCTTTAGCGACAGTGTTCGCGTTTTTATTTGGAACTGGTATGGCAACTAAATATTTAGTTAGGTCACATATTAGAGTGACTGCATATTCGTTGCCATTTTCTGATTTTGGTAGTGGACCAATAGTGTCTACTATCACCCTGTCGAAAGCATTTAATGGTGTATCGGTTATAATCATAGGAGTCTTATTGTGCTTGGTTGTTTTAGCTTTTTGACATTTTTGACATTTTCGTATGTACTCAGTAATATCCCGAGTCATACCTTTCCAAAAATAATGTCTTTTGACCTTGGCCAAGGTTTTTGCAATGCCAATATGATCTCCTTGCATTGGATCGTTATGGTATTTAGACAGTATTGCTTCTTTTTCTTTTTCTATAAAGGTCACCGGGTTGAGTAGCGCTACTCTTAATGTATTCAATATTTTATTGCCCATTAAAATTATCTATTGAAACATGTTCAAAGATATTTTCCCACGGTGCCATTTTGAGTTGGCTGATTTTGTTTATACCGGCTTGCATTTCAAGCCTTTGGAAAAATTGACTTAGGTCTAAGATCCCATTGGTATATAAATCGCTAACATCATATCTTGCAGTAATTTCTTTACCATGCTTAAATAAACATAGCATATCTTTTACATGCAAGGTCACTACCTTACGTACTTCATCATTGTTTATGACTTCATATACGTTGGGCTTAGAAGCGTTTTCTATAGATTGCTTAGGCAATTCTATTTCTTTATTATCCGCGCGGATTTTCTGTCTATTTTGATATCTGGTAGTGACTTTCATTATGTTTCCTGTTATGTTTTGTAGTTCTTTGATGGTTATTCTTGATAACGCATCTGCTACATAATTGTCTTTTCCCTTTAAATATTCAACTGTAAAATCATATTCTTCCAATTCTAGCCTCATACGTGTCAGTTTAGAACTTGGATTGATCATTGAGAATAGGTATATTAATGGTCTGTGATCTGTTTTGATTCTAAAGTGTTTTCCATAAATATATGGTCGAAAATGTAATATTGCCCAGTGAATTGCAGTTAATTCCTGCTCAGTTGTACTTTTATTACTTTCTCCTTTAGTGAAAGCTTTTGACGTATGCAATGGGAAGTTGGAGTCCGTTATGGTTTTGAGTTAAAACCGCTCCACACGCTTGCTTACTTGCGTCAGTAATTATACAAAATTCTTTGCTGAAATCAGGATATTGTAGCAAAGTTGGTTCTATTAGTTTTGTTTTTAAATATTGGAATGCATTTTGGCATTCATCTGTCCATTCAAAAGGAACATCCTTTTTACATAATCTTGTTATGTGCCGTGAATAGTCGGCGAAATTTTCTATGAAACGTCTATAGTAATTGCAAAATGCTACGAAACGTCTAGCGCTGTCCGCATTGTGCGGTGTAGGGTAATTCATAATGACATCGTATTTCTTGTCATCTGGAAGTATTCCTTTATCTGTGCATTTATGACCGAGAAAAGTCACTTCATGCATAAAGAATGAACATTTTTCTGGATGTAACTTTAGATTGTATTTCCTACATTTCTCAAAAACATCTGTCAAGTTTTTAAGCATATGTTTCTCGGAACAACCTATAACTATTAAGTCATCCATATAAAGGAATGCTTGTGAGGATTCTAAACCAGAGAATGCTATAGTCATCATTCTCTGAAATGAATTAGGCGCTATTTTTAAACCGAATGGAAGTCGCGTGAAGCGATACGAGCCATTGCTCGTTGAAAATGACGTTATATCTCTTGAACTCTTTTCGAGTTCAATTTGATGAAATCCTGACATTAAGTCAAGGCATGAAAAATATGTCGCTCGCCCAAGTTGATCCAAAATATCATCAATTCTGGGGAGTGGAAATTTATCGGACAGTAATTTTTTATTAATTTGGCGATTGTCAATTACTAATCGCCATTTCTTTTGTTCTGAACCTGGAGATGGTTTTTTAGGGACAAGCAATAATGGGCTGTTATATTCAGATACAGATGGTTCTACTATCCCGTCGGTGATCAATTTTCCGACTTGTTTCTGTATTTCGTCTACCTGACTGTGTGGGCTTCTATAATTATACTCGATACCGAAGGTAAAGAGTATATTGGTTTTGTGCAATGTCCGTCATGGTGTCTGTCCGTCTGTCCGTCTGTCCGTCCGTATGGTTGCAAGTTTTTTCCACACCCTTCAAGATAGAGACTTGAAACTTTCCAATTCTCTTTATCTATGGGATAGTAAACTAAAGTGTCAAGATGGGGGTTCTACGATAAATGGGGGGCTGGCAAATCGATAAATTCGATAACTCAAAACCGATAAATCCACATATTTCGCACATCCTTACAGATAGAAGTACCAAATTTGGTAAGAAGATAGCTACTAGCAACCCCCAAAAAACTACATCAAAAATTTTGGAGCCACGCCCGCCCATTCCGCCCCCAGCCCCCCCGCATTTTAAAGTCAAAAAAGCCTATATCTCCCACAGTTTTTGAGCTATAGCCACCAAATTTGGTGCCAAGATAGCTACTAGCAACCCCCTAAAAACTGCATCAAAAGTTTGGATGCCACGCCCACCGATACTGCCCTAGCCGCCCCCATCCACCCCAACGCTTCGTCAAAAACGGGAATGCGTGTATCTTCCAGAGTTGTGGAGCTAGAGCCACCAAATTTGGTAGGAAGATAGCTGGCAACGACCCCCAAAAATCTGCATCAAAGTTTTAAAGCAACGCCCTCCATTGCGCCCCCTTTTCCCCACTTTTTACATTTTTCGAAGCTAGAGTTACCAAATTTGGTATGAAGATAGCAATTGACATTCCACAAAGATCTGCATCACAAATTTGGATGCCACACCCACAAATACCACCCCCAGCCCCCCTTTCTCCACTTATTACAAATTTCGAGCTAGAGTCACCAAATTTGGTGTGAAAATTGAAATTCCACAAAGATCTGCATCAAAAATTTGGATGCCACGCCCAACCATACCGCCCCCAGCCACCCCTTTCCCCACCTTTTATAAACTTTGAGCTAGAGTCACCAAATTTGGAAGGAATATAGCTGGTGGCATCTCCATCTGCATCGGAGAATTTTTAAGGCATCGTACACCCCTGCCGCATCCGTACCCCTTTGCAATCAGGCCTCTTTTTACCGGTTTTAATACTGGTATCGAGTATGCCGCAGTCGGTTGCGTCCGACTGCAACGTTTCCACTTGTTTTTTATATATACTGGTTCTTCATCTTTTAATCTCAGTTTTTGTTTGTAAAAATTATTTGTGCTGATTGGTTCAGATTCCAATCCGAAAATATCATTATATTGGGTGCATAATTTTGAAAGCTGTGTTTTGAATAGTGGAGGAAAATTTTTCTTTAGTTGAGATAATTCAGATATTTCTCTATTTTCTTGGTTAGTTTTGACTACTTCGTAGTTCGAAAGTGATTCATAGTACATACTACATCCTACATACTACATCTCCCTCCTTTTGAAAAATGACGTAATATAATGAAGTTATTTTATAAGATATAAGTATTTAAAGGATTAATTTTTAATTAACAAATTTATGTAATTGTTTTTTTTTTTTTTTTTTTTTTTTTAATATTTTTTTTTTTTTTTTTTATATATATATATAATATTCAAGTTTAAAGAAAAATTTATTTTATTTTTCTTAGCATGGCCATACTAAATACAATTATGAAATAAACATTTTTAACCTATCCTTATGTACTGTTTGTTTTTTATTTTTCATATATGTTATTATTATGTTATTTCTATCTTTTATTTCCGTTACTTTATACGGACCAGTATACTTATAATCTAGCTTATGACCTGTTTCATTTTTTAGTAGGACCTTATCGCCTACTGTTATATTCATATTATTTACTGTTTGGTCATATAATTCTTTATTTTTATTCTTATTTTCTTCGAGCATTATTCTTGCTCTTTTATATGCTAATTCTAATCTATACTTGCATTCTTTAGCATAGTCATCTATATTATAGAATGGTTCTATATTTGTTATAATATTGAACTGTTGTGGTAAGTTGTTTGTTTTACCAAAGATTAACTCATATGGACAGTAATTATGTGCCATTGAGGGGGTCGTGTTGAAACAGAAAACGAAGTATTGAAGCCATACGTCCCAATCAGTTTTATCAACCGATATATATGAGCGTATGTATTCATTGAATGTTCTATGACTACGTTCTATTGTTCCAACTGTTTGGTGGTGGTGTGCTGTTGATGTTATGTTTTCAAATTTTAAATATTTGCACAGATCATTTATAATTGAATTCTTATATTCTGTTCCCATGTCCGTAATGAACGTCTTCATTGGACCGTACTTCAGAATAAATGATTAAAAAATTGCTTTAGCGACAGTGTTCGCGTTTTTATTTGGAACTGGTATGGCAACTAAATATTTAGTTAGGTCACATATTAGAGTGACTGCATATTCGTTGCCATTTTCTGATTTTGGTAGTGGACCAATAGTGTCTACTATCACCCTGTCGAAAGCATTTAATGGTGTATCGGTTATAATCATAGGAGTCTTATTGTGCTTGGTTGTTTTAGCTTTTTGACATTTTTGACATTTTCGTATGTACTCAGTAATATCCCGAGTCATACCTTTCCAAAAATAATGTCTTTTGACCTTGGCCAAGGTTTTTGCAATGCCAATATGACCTCCTTGCATTGGATCGTTATGGTATTTAGACAGTATTGCTTCTTTTTCTTTTTCTATAAAGGTCACCGGGTTGAGCAGCGCTACTCTTAATGTATTCAATATTTTATTGCCCATTTGTTTAAAATTATCTATTGAAACATGTTCAAAGATATTTTCCCACGGTGCCATTTTGAGTTGGCTGATTTTGTTTATACCGGCTTGCATTTCAAGCCTTTGGAAAAATTGACTTAGGTCTAAGATCCCATTGGTATATAAATCGCTAACATCATATCTTGCAGTAATTTCTTTACCATGCTTAAATAAACATAGCATATCTTTTACATGCAAGGTCACTACCTTACGTACTTCGTCATTGTTTATGACTTCATATACGTTGGGCTTAGAAGCGTTTTCTATAGATTGCTTAGGCAATTCTATTTCTTTATTATCCGCGCGGATTTTCTGTCTATTTTGATATCTGGTAGTGACTTTCATTATGTTTCCTGTTATGTTTTGTAGTTCTTTGATGGTTATTCTTGATAACGCATCTGCTACATAATTGTCTTTTCCCTTTAAATATTCAACTGTAAAATCATATTCTTCCTATTCTAGCCTCATACGTGTCAGTTTAGAACTTGGATTGATCATTGAGAATAGGTATATTAATGGTCTGTGATCTGTTTTGATTCTAAAGTGTTTTCCATAAATATATGGTCGAAAATGTAATATTGCCCAGTGAATTGCAGTTAATTCCTGCTCAGTTGTACTTTTATTACTTTCTCCTTTAGTGAAAGCTTTTGACGTATGCAATGGGAAGTTGGAGTCCGTTATGGTTTTGAGTTAAAACCGCTCCACACGCTTGCTTACTTGCGTCAGTAATTATACAAAATTCTTTGCTGAAATCAGGATATTGTAGCAAAGTTGGTTCTATTAGTTTTGTTTTTAAATATTGGAATGCATTTTGGCATTCATCTGTCAATTCAAAAGGAACATCCTTTTTACATAATCTTGTTATGTGCCGTGAATAGTCGGCGAAATTTTCTATGAAACGTCTATAGTAATTGCAAAATGCTACGAAACGTCTAGCGCTGTCCGCATTGTGCGGTGTAGGGTAATTCATAATGACATCGTATTTCTTGTCATCTGGAAGTATTCCTTTATCTGTGCATTTATGACCGAGAAAAGTCACTTCATGCATAAAGAATGAACACTTTTCTGGATGTAACTTTAGATTGTATTTCCTACATTTCTCAAAAACATCTGTCAAGTTTTTAAGCATATGTTTCTCGGAACAACCTATAACTATTAAGTCATCCATATAAAGGAATGCTTGTGAGGATTCTAAACCAGAGAATGCTATAGTCATCATTCTCTGAAATGAATTAGGCGCTATTTTTAAACCGAATGGAAGTCGCGTGAAGCGATACGAGCCATTGCTCGTTGAAAATGACGTTATATCTCTTGAACTCTTTTCGAGTTCAATTTGATGAAATCCTGACATTAAGTCAAGGCATGAAAAATATGTCGCTCGCCCAAGTTGATCCAAAATATCATCAATTCTGGGGAGTGGAAATTTATCGGACAGTAATTTTTTATTAATTTGGCGATTGTCAATTACTAATCGCCATTTCTTTTGTTCTGAACCTGGAGATGGTTTTTTAGGGACAAGCAATAATGGGCTGTTATATTCAGATACAGATGGTTCTACTATCCCGTCGGTGATCAATTTTCCGACTTGTTTCTGTATTTCGTCTACCTGACTTTAGCTAGGCATACACGGTGAACATGTTGGTGTGATTTGTTGGAGTTGGGGTGAAAATCACTCGTGTATGGGCTTGTTGGCCAACATGTGCACGGTTTACGAATTTGTTCGATTACCACGC
Organism: Scaptomyza montana; assembly: GCA_018904305.1. Lineage (NCBI taxonomy): Eukaryota > Metazoa > Arthropoda > Insecta > Diptera > Drosophilidae > Scaptomyza > Scaptomyza montana. Next base: position 95,726 of record JAEIGR010000063.1, read on the forward strand.
ACTTGCTGCCCAACATGTTGGCCGTGTATGGGCTAGTTTTTGTTTGTTTACCAACATGCTCATCGTGTATGGGCTTGTACTACAACAATTCGTCAGTTTTATAAGAATTTGAATAGGGTGAACATGGCGTCGCATAGCAAAAGTTTTGTCGAAGATTTTATAGAAGCGCTTAAAAACCAACCATCTTTGTGGAAGGTAAAAAGCGATGATTATGAAAACAGACTGCAAAATACTAAAGCGTGGAACGAACTTCTGGAAATTTCCAAACATTATGAGCCAAATATAACATTAGATTCGAAGAAACTCAATTGGATGGAATATCGTCCTTCGACGATTCTTTTGATTCGTTCATCCATTTCCTTTTTCTTTGTTTCTTTTTCTTTTCTTCTCCACAGAAATAAATCACTAATAAAGCAAGTGCGTCGTCCGCACTTGTATCGCTCATCTTGTCTTCTCAAAACTCACAGAAAAAATGAAGTTTATAAACATGTTGGCCCGTGTATGGCGAAGCGCTGCCCAACAAATCACACCAACATGTGCACCGTGTATGCCTAGCTTGTGTGGGCTTCTATAATTATACTCGATACCGAAGGTAAAGAGTATATTGGTTTTGTGCAATGTCCGTCATGGTGTCTGTCCGTCTGTCCGTCTGACCGTCTGTCCGTCTGTCCGTCCGTATGGTTGCAAGTTTTTTCCACACCCTTCAAGCTAGAGACTTGAAACTTTCCAATTCTCTTTATCTATGGGATAGTAAACTAAAGTGTCAAGATGGGGGTTCTACGATAACTGGGGGGCTGGCAAATCGATAAATTCGATAACTCAAAACCGATAAATCCACATATTTCGCACATCCTTACAGCTAGAAGTACCAAATTTGGTAAGAAGATAGCTACTAGCAACCCCCAAAAAACTACATCAAAAATTTTGGAGCCACGCCCGCCCATTCCGCCCCCAGCCCCCCCGCATTTTAAAGTCAAAAAAGCCTATATCTCCCACAGTTTTTGAGCTATAGCCACCAAATTTGGTGCCAAGATAGCTACTAGCAACCCCCTAAAAACTGCATCAAAAGTTTGGATGCCACGCCCACCGATACTGCCCTAGCCGCCCCCATCCACCCCAACGCTTCGTCAAAAACGGGAATGCGTGTATCTTCCAGAGTTGTGGAGCTAGAGCCACCAAATTTGGTAGGAAGATAGCTGGCAACGACCCCCAAAAATCTGCATCAAAGTTTTAAAGCAACGCCCTCCATTTCGCCCCCCTTTCCCCACTTTTTACATTTTTCGAAGCTAGAGTTACCAAATTTGGTATGAAGATGGCAATTGACATTCCACAAAGATCTGCATCACAAATTTGGATGCCACACCCACAAATACCACCCCCAGCCCCCCTTTCTCCACCTATTACAAATTTCGAGCTAGACTCACCAAATTTGGTGTGAAAATTGAAATTCCACAAAGATCTGCATCAAAAATTTGGATGCCACGCACAACCATTCCGCCCCCAGCCTTCCCTTTCCCCACCTTTTATAAACTTTGAGCTAGAGTCACCAAATTTGGAAGGAATATAGCTGGTGGCATCCCCATCTGCATCGGAGAATTTTTAAGGCATCGTACACCCCTGCCGCATCCGTACCCCTTTGCAATCAGGCCTCTTTTTACCGGTTTTAATACTGGTATCGAGTATGCCGCAGTCGGTTGCGTCCGACTGCAACGTTTCCACTTGTTTTTTATGTATACTGGTTCTTCATCTTTTAATCTCAGTTTTTGTTTGTAAAAATTATTTGTGCTGATTGGTTCAGATTCCAATCCGAAAATATCATTATATTGGGTGCATAATTTTGAAAGCTGTGTTTTGAATAGTGGAGGAAAATTTTTCTTTAGTTGAGATAATTCAGATATTTCTCTATTTTCTTGGTTAGTTTTGACTACTTCGTAGTTCGAAAGTGATTCATACGCTAAGTTATTTGTACTGACTACTTGATCTTTCTCTGTTGTGTTGAGTAGCCTTATAAAAGCGTTTTCAGATGTTGCTATGGTACTTGCTATGTAAATACCATGCTGAATTTCTTGATTTGGAATCAATACACTGTCTTCTTTTGAATTTAGCTCGATTTTTCGAATAACTTGGGATCTTGCTGGCAGAAGTATTGAGTTGTTGCCAGAACTGTATGTTATTGGAACATAAATTGGAAATTTTAAGCTATTAGGTCTAATTATAAGCCAATCTTCAGATGGCTTGAAGTCTAATTGACAGTTGTATTTTTTAATGAAATCGATTCCTAATATGCCATCACAAGGAATAGCGAATTGTAGATCCACGAAATGAAAATCGTGTTGGGTTATGTATTTATTGGTCTGTATCTCAATAGAAGTTAACCCTTCGGACTTGGTTACTTCTTGACTTATTCCTTTTATGTCTATAATATAATTAATTTCTATGTCATGAAAAACATCAGAATTTTCTATAACTATTGAAATGTCCGCACCTGTGTCTACTAAAAAGACAAGTTCTTTTCCTGTAGCCACATGGCTGAATGATACAAATATGTTTTGGCTGAGATTAATGGTATGAACCTTTGCATTTTCTACTGTTGAGTATTTAAAGGGGTTTGCGAGTTTCCCGATGTATTGGTTACTCGGACATTGCTCTGGTTATTGTAATTCTGGCCTCGATTTGAGTTGCCACGCCCTCTTGAGTTTCCTCTATATTGGCCTCGTGCATTATTGTTATTGTAATTTGCGTTGTAATTAGTGTTGCTGTTACTATTGAAACGACCGCGAAAATTACCTCTGTAATTTCCGCGTCCGCGGTTTCCGCCGCGCTGTGGATTATTATTGTAATATAGGACAGTGTTTTGCTGTCCGGTTGCCTCTGTGCAACAATTTACAAATTTAGACACGGCTTCATTCATAGTATTGAAGGTACCAGCTTTCATGATAAGTTTTACCTTATCAATTGTGCAGTTTTTAGTCATTGCTTTGACTGCGTGCTGAGTTGAATAACTTCTGGCTAACTCTAGCGGTAAGCCGTCGGTTATATATGCACCTTCTAGCATTTTTGTCATTTGCTCAACCTCTAATGTGTATTGGTTGGCAGTTTTATTGCGTTGCTGTATGTTCATCAGTTTTGCTGACAACACTTCTACAGTTTCGCCTTTGACATTTGTTTTTAGTTTGGAAATGATTTCAGTTATTGTTGCTTCATTTCCTACTAAATTTCTGGCGACACCTTTTAGCCTTGATTTAATAATCGAAACTGCTAATTGCTCGTGATCGCCAGTTATCAACTCTAATATTTGTAACGCATCAATAAAACTTTGCAAGTTTTCAGCTTTACCATCAAATGGTGGTATAAGTTTGGTTGCTGTATTAATAAATTCAATGTTTGTTTGTGCCATGTTGAGATTTTTGCCTGGTTTATTCTCTACTGTACTTGACGAAGTATCAGAATCTGTAGAATTATCCAGATCTGGCATCAACACTGCTGGAACAGTGAGATTGTTTAAATCCTGTTCTTCTATTTTTTTGTTTGTCTCAAGCTCCTCTGACTCTGTTTGTTCAGTGTCAGGTTGTTCTGGTTCATCACCAGTTTCAATTGTTAGAGCTGAGTTCAGTATTGTTGGTATAGGGATATCTAAATTGAATTTTTCTTTAATGGATATTAAATTCTATCGTAGTCGGATCAAAAGTTTTGATACTTGTGACCAATGATCTTGATTTAATTGTTTTCTCTGATTATGTATTAGTATACGTGCTTCATTAAAGCTGTTTACTAGTATCTCCACATGTTTTTTGATTGTACTTCTTTGAATAGGTCTGTTTTGTGCTAGTGACTTATACGATTTATCGAAGTCTATTTTTATTTCATTTATTTGTCTAATTAACTCATTCCATTCCATTATTTTATGGATATGGATTGTTCTTTAGGAATAGGGTTATTTGAGTGCATGATACGTTTCTTAATTGTTTTATAGTTTAGCCATACTTTGTAAATATATTTTTTTTTTGTAAATTTTTCTTTTTTTTTTTTTTTTTTTATCTATATATTTATTCAAAAAAGTGTTTTATTTTATTTTTTTTTTTTAAATTACGAGTTTACATTTTTGTATTTATATAATGTTTTGCGCATTTAATTTATATTTTGTCCAGCTCATTTGCCTGGCTCATATAATTTTTCTTTAAGCACTTATTGTGCAGTTTATACAATTTGTTTTATCAATTTGCGCACATTATAACAACTATTATTATTAATAATAAATGTACCAATTATAAATCAGTACTGCTTGATTCTACTTTATTGATAACATTTGCTGTGGAGTCAACTGACTTCACATCTACTAGTCCCATTTTTGTGGACTTATTCGTTTTATCTTCAAAATTATTTATGCGATATAATATAATATTAGTATTTAAATTTTTGTCGGTTTTACTTATTTTATTATCGTTCATATATTTATTTTATTCTTTCCCTTTTTTCTTAAAAGGGTTCTAACTAAAAAAATTTTCATTAACATATGTTCCTGCCTATTTTTGCGTATAGCTTTACGGGCTATACTCTGATTGGGCGAAAAAGGTTTCGCTCAAGTTTTACAATAGTTTGTTTTAAAATAATCATTAGAAATTTTTTTTCATATCTCGTTCGTGTTGATGATGATGATGCCGCATCAGCTGGTCGTCGCCGGTTAGCTGTGCTGATGCTCCTTCGTTGGCGTAAAAGGCGGCCTGCCTTTCACGCTTGTTGTTATTTCCGTTGTTGTTTGCTGCATGTATAGCCGCAGAACGGGCTCTCCAGGGGTCCAGGGCAGTCTGCCGGGCATTCAGCTCTTCGTTTTGGCATCTTTTTTTGCTTGGGTGGTGAAGTTTTTGTATTAGTGTTGTTTATAACGGTCTTTATATTTGAGTGAGTATGAGTGATTGGCTTTTTAATTGCGATTTTAGACTTTAAAAAGTCCAATTCAGCTTGTAATTTTATAGCTGTTGCCCACGTGGGTGGTGTTGGGCTTGAAAATAATAACCACTTTAGACGGGCTATTCGTTTATTAATTTTGTTTTTTACACCCCCTCTTTTTGCCATATCACTTTTACTCTACTCACTCAGATTGTATCGTTGCCGTTGTCCACTATTTAATTATCCATTTGCATATTTGTGTTGTTGCAGATTTGATGTTTTGTAAATTCTTGGAGTTGTAGGTTTTTGTAGCTTTGTAGATTTTTGCAGTTGCTGGTTTTTGTTATCTTGTAGATTATTGTAGTTGTAGGTTTTATCCTGAGGTCTCACCGGACCTCTGTCACGGTCGCCATGTAATACGTGGAGTCTTTCATCTTTTAACTAAGTTGGATAGTCAATGAATAGACTTCACTTTGGTTTTTGATTTGATTCTTTATTAACAACTGGAGCAGCAATGGTGCCGCGCCCAACGTTCGGTTGTTTCTGCCTTTAAACATTTTACTTAGGTTCTAAGGAAGCCTAAATCTCATTGCTGCGCTGCCCTCAGTTGGACAGCAGAGAGAGACGGTTATGTATATTCTATGTATTATTACATATGTATGTAGAGTATATATGTATCTATGCCCACTTAAGCTGGAGCGCAAGGGTATATGCATACACTTGAGTTTGGTCACGCGGTCGGCGAGTGCAGGCAGAATGCTGACACTTGCACATTCTGTGCGGCCGCCGATCGACTCATATTTCGTCCATGGGTTGAAGACCGGGACTATGTTTATGTTAACATTGCAACAAAGTGTTACAGTGTGTATTCTTTAAGTACTCTTGGTACAGTTGATATTCAATATGTATGCATACAACACCAGTGTTTCTCCGAGCTGTACGTCGTTAACTGTGTCTTCTTTGGGAATTCCCTCCAATATTTGTTCATTGTTTGAACACCATTTTCGTAGCTTGAATCCCGATGGCTGAAGAATTTTGTTTAGTTCTTGTTGAACTTGTTTCGCTTCTGCGATTGTTTCGGTGCCAGTCAGGCAATCGTCTACATAAAAGTCACGTTGTAGTGCCCTTGCACCCATCTGTAGCCTTTCCATATGCATATTAGCTAGAGTATCCAAACATTTTATTGCTAAAAATGGTGCGGATTTTGCGCCATATGTGACTGTTTTCAATCGGTAGTATTTAATTTTTTCCGACGAGTTGTTGCGCCATACAATCAGTTGATGAAACTGATTGTCCGGATTGATCCATACCTGACGATACATTTTTTCAATGTCAGCCGTAAGCACATATCTATGTGTTCTGAATCGAAGTAGAATAGACTTAAGATCGCTTTGAACCATGGGGCCTGCATGCAGTATGTCATTCAGCGATTTTCCAGTAGATGTTTTGCACGATGCGTCGAAGACAACTCGTAGTTTTGTTGTTGTGCTGTCAGGCTTCAACACGCAATGATGCGAAATCACGTTGTGATTTTTAGGAATCTGTTGCGGTGACACTTGTTTCATGTGTCCCAGCCTCTCATACTCCGCCATGAACACTGCGTACTGCTTCCACGTGTCAGCGGAGGTTCTGCGCTCTAACCATAGAAACCGTTTGGTTGCAATCTCCATGGACTCTCCCAGGGCTGAATAGTGTTCAGAAAATGGAAGTTGAACGATGAATCTGCCGTCCACCGCCACTTGTAAATGTTCTAAGAAGTGCCTTTCACAATGCGCTTCAATTGGTGTTCGGTATTTTTCTGTTGTATCCAAGCTATCTAATGTCCAGAATCGTTCCATTAATGCATTTGTTTTCTCACTTGTTGCAACTGCGCAGATGGCTGACGACTTACTTGCAGCATTTACTTTTCCAGCAATGATCCACCCGAACTCGGTTTTTTGCATCATTGGACCAGACTGGAACATTTTGTGTTGTTGTGGGAGCAATATTGAAAAACAGTGCTCTGCTCCAATCAACATGTCGATTTTGCCTGGTCTGTTGAAGTTTGGATCCGCCAGTGGTAACTTGCTCGGCATGCCCCAATCGGCCGTGTTGATCGACTGGGCAGGTTGATCCGAAATTATATGCGGTAATACGAATGCTTCCAATCGCATCGTAAAATTGCTGTGTAGTGATTTAACTAGGACATTCACTCGAGCCTTGCTGACTCTTGGCTGTCCTCCGATGCCCTCAATCCGGAGTGTTGTGTCATGACGCTTAAGTCCCAACATTGTCACAAGTCTTTCGGAGACAACGTTGATTTGTGATCCAGAGTCCAGTAGTGCCTTGAATGATTCTTGTTGTCCGTTAGTTGCTTGAACAGTTACCTTTGCTGTTGCAAGTAAGTTATAGTTGTGGTTGTTTGCGGATGCCACAACTTGTGATAATGGCTCTGCTGCTGCTGATGTGACAACATTTTCTAAATGCACTAGAGTGTGGTGCTTTTTGTTGCACTTAAAACAGCTGAAGTTGCTTGTGCATGCCTTTGTTTTATGGTCATTTTTAAAGCAGTTGACGCATAACCTTAGTCTTTGCACCCAATTTAAGCTCGCTGACAGATTTTGCGCGAAATTCGTCACATTTAGATAATGTCTGTCTGACTGAATAATGACTTGTCTTTTTACAGAAAAGACATCCCTTTTGTGCACCTGAAGATGTTGCACATGTCGCGTTCTTTGACTCCTTTTTAAAGATTCCAGGTGCCTTTTTTCCAGTAGCCATGACCCGAACTCGCTGTTCGAGGAACTGGAGCATGGTGTCGAGTGGCTGGAATTCCTTTGTACTACCCAATGATTGTTCATAGAGTGTTTTGTTTGTGCCATCCAACTTGTTCCTGAGGATGGCAATGATGATTGGATCCCAAGTTGAGATGTCAATCCCGAGTCCCTTCAGTGAAGCTAATGACTCTATGGTGGTGATGTGGAGCTCCTTTAAGGACTTCACATCGTCGCTGCAGGTTTGTTGCAGTAAGAGGCGATTTAAAACCCTAAATGCGATGTCTCTAGGATTGTTGTAGGCATCTACTAAGATTTCCCATGCGTAGATATAGTTCTCTTCCCTTAGATCGATGTGACGGATTAATCTTTCCGCTTCTCCGACTACGCTGGTTTTTAAATACCACATCTTGCGTATGGTTTTCATCTTTGTTTCATGTATCATACACGAAAACATATCGAAGAATTGCGTCCATTTAAGCGTATCACCATCAAATTTTGGAATGGAAATACGTGGTAAGTTTATGTTATCAGTGCACTCACTGCTTGAATTGCTGGTAAGCGCATTCCGAACATCCGCCTCTGCCTTTAAATACTCGGTGGCATTGTAGCCACTCTCTTCTGGGTCCTCAAATTCCTCGTTAATTTGGAAATAGACCTCATGAGTTTTTGCCCATAATGACTTAATAATGTCCGCATTGACAGGCTTGTGTTGCAGGGCGCGATTGATTGACGCAATCATCACCTTTTGCCGACTGCACAATGCAACTAGCTTGGCATTTGTGTTTTATTTGGCATCGACAATTCCTGCAGCAATGGCGGGTTTTGGTTCCGTCCTATTGCTGGTAGACTGATCTGCAATATCAGCTTATTCTTTTAAGTAAGTTCTGGTTTCTTGAACCAAAGCGTGAACTTCTTCGAAGAACTTGTGATAAGGGTGAGACTCCTCTAACTTAGAATTTTTGATCAAGACATTTTTGCTCTTGAAAATAGTCCACTTTTCCTCAAGGATTTTGGCCTTGGCTTGGTAGTAGTCAGGTTTTGCCTTCCGCTCTGCTGGGTCCTTTTTTGTGTTCTTTATAAGCCTTGATATCTCCTGGCTTATTTCTTCCTGATCGTCTAGGACCTCTTCCAGATTCTTTGATTTTTCAATGCTCATTTTGTCTTTTGTTTGACACTGTTTGTATATAATCAATTTTTTGTTCTCTCTGATCTCAAAACTATTTGTATTGTAACTCTTGTCTATTCCTGACCCGTTGGAAGTGTTTTATTTGCTCCTTGGTGAGCTGGCTTACGCTTCGATTCGCAACCGTACCTTGGTCAAGGAATAAAAGAGTGTTTTTTCCTTTTTGTGTTGTTGTAGTTGAAGAATCCTTGTGTGGAGTCCTTCGTCGGGGTCACGAAAAATGTTTGTGTATATTTGTTTTGTAAGCATTCAGTACATAAACTGACTGCTTAAAGCAAAGAGAATGGAACTTATATAGAGTCTTCATGAGGCCAAATTCTGACTGCCAGTTGGAATATGGAATCGTGGCGACACCTCTCTCTTTCGCTGCTTTTTTCTCTGCCAGCGCATTTCGTGCCCGAATATCAAGCTATTCGGCTGGTCGACTGTGCTACGCTTATTTTCCCTCATAGCACAGCCAGCCAGCCATTCTCTGTGTATATGCCCATAGCCAGCGATTTTGCAGCGCACAGCTGCTTGTTATATTGCCTGTGTATGCATATGAGCGTCATATGATCATATGGTTTGCCTATTCCTTATCGCTTTTTGCGACGTTGCCATAGTGAAGCTATGAACTATACCCACATACATATATGTTTGCAGTTTTGCTGGAATATATGTAGGCTTTCTACACATTTTGTTTGGGCTGGCTAGTGTTCGTGTGTTAGTGATTTTGTATTTCTACATGACATATTTAATTGTATGCGTAGCATTTTTTAGGCAATTCATTGACCTTTCTCTACTATATTATCAATTCAATTTGGTGCAGAATTTGTATTTTGCCTACAAAAACTTAAAACCAAGACCTTCCAAGCAAGTAAAATATCATATTTTGTGCTGATCGACCATTTGAGTAACAGGCGAACAGCAAAAGAAACAAGCGTCTAGTAAAATAAGCAGGCAAATATCAGTTTTGCATTGCTGATCTTTCATACTCTATCATGTTTTCAGCTCTATGACCATTTTCAGCAATTTTGCCATCGCAACTACCATACACTTATGCAGCGATGCGCACAAATTGCGTAAGTGTATTCAGCTGTGCATATGTCGATTTCATTTGCCGAAAACTCGGAATATAAGAAAATAAAGAATGAAATGAAATAAAGAATGAAAATGATATGAGTGTATGCAGCAAAATGTATATACATATATGACTATGTGAATGTATGTGAAACATTGGCCGACCCTTTATTTTAGTTCTTAGTTTATTTTCTTTCATTCTTTATTTTCTTATATTCCGAGTTTTCGGCAAATGAAATCGACGTATGCACAGCTGAATACACTTACGCAATTTGTGCGCATCGCTGCATAAGTGTATGGTAGTTGCGATGGCAAAATTGCTGAAAATGGTCATAGAGCTGAAAACATGATAGAGTATGAAAGATCAGCAATGCAAAACTGATATTTGCCTGCTTATTTTACTAGACGCTTGTTTCTTTTGCTGTTCGCCTGTTACTCAAATGGTCGATCAGCACAAAATATGATATTTTACTTGCTTGGAAGGTCTTGGTTTTAAGTTTTTGTAGGCAAAATACAAATTCTGCACCAAATTGAATTGATAATATAGTAGAGAAAGGTCAATGAATTGCCTAAAAAATGCTACGCATACAATTAAATATGTCATGTAGAAATACAAAATCACTAACACACGAACACTAGCCAGCCCAAACAAAATGTGTAGAAAGCCTACATATATTCCAGCAAAACTGCAAACATATATGTATGTGGGTATAGTTCATAGCTTCACTATGGCAACGTCGCAAAAAGCGATAAGGAATAGGCAAACCATATGATCATATGACGCTCATATGCATACACAGGCAATATAACAAGCAGCTGTGCGCTGCAAAATCGCTGGCTATGGGCATATACACAGAGAATGGCTGGCTGGCTGTGCTATGAGGGAAAATAAGCGTAGCACAGTCGACCAGCCGAATGGCTTGATATTCGGGCACGAAATGCGCTGGCAGAGAAAAAAGCAGCGAAAGAGAGAGGTGTCGCCACGATTCCATATTCCAACTGGCAGTCAGAATTTGGCCTCATGAAGACTCTATATAAGTTCCATTCTCTTTGGCTTAAAGGGCGTCGCAACTAGCACTTGTAACTAGGTGGACTACGGAGGGGGAATTCCTTGATGATGAGTAAAATACTTGGTTTGTTGGTACAAAGTAAAGAACTGATCTTTTATTCATGAAAGTAACAATATTTATAGGAAAAATTAGCTTAGTTTGCAAAAGTGATATTACAATATATATTGGGTTATTGTAAACGCAGCAATTGCTTGCCAATGCAGAATTGCATATTGGCAATTTCCGCGTTGACTGACCGCTGTTTTGGTAACTAGTTATATGTGTCGGTTTCGCTGTGATCAGCAGTTTTTTGTAGTAAAGACAATAATACGTATGGTGTTTCATTTAATTGACCTCGTTAAATTATAATTGTCTGTCATATACTGTGTGTGCTGTAACTTAAATGTATATATAAAAACATAGGTCAGTATTTGACATAGTTAAATTGTGCTTATTGTTGTGTGTCATTTATGAGGGTTGTGACTTAAATGTATATACGCCTAAACACTTGTAAAAAGTATTAAATTGTAAAAAATAAAAACTATTAAATTGTAAAAAAAAATCGACATAAATGTATTTATGCGTACAAATAAATCTAACTCGATCAATTTCATTGTGATTTCCAATTACCTCTTTCTCTATATACATACAAATCTATTAAGCAAATGAAATTAAAATTTTCTTTTGAAAAATGCTACCATTCCATCAGTATTTTCTTAAGACGTTGTCACGTTCAACTATCGTCAGTAAACCGACTTTACAGACAACCCGAATGTTTTTTATTAATAAACGAACTTATCAATAAAATTTTCACTTTTTATCTCACTTTTATTAATTTTTTGTTACAATCGAGTTTAAATCTGTCAGCAATATCAATTCGTGACTTTTCGGTGGCGTTCCCCAAGCAAATATTTTCTCTTTCAACTCCAATTCTATAACCCATCCAATAAACTTGTAAAGAGGTAAGCCCAGCTCTGCAGTTAAAAGCAGATTTTTCGGTTTTGGGAACAGGTAATTGTTTTGATGTTAAAACAGGGATCTGTTATTCTTTCCGGGTTTAAAACCGGGGGCTGTTTTGATTTTTTTTTTGTGGTTTTCAAAAAACAGGTTGTTTATTAGCTGTTATTTTTTTTTTTTTTGTAGTTTTTTAGTAACAAGGTAACAAGGTAACAGCAAAACAACACCTTGTTACTAAAAATTAACAACAAAAAAAAACAGTAACAGCTAATAAACAACCTGTTTTTTGAAAGCCACAAAAAAATAACATCAAAACAGCCCCAGGTTTTTAAACTCGGAAAAATAACAGATCCCTGTTTTAAACAGCAAAACAATTACCTGTTCCTCAAACCGAAAAACCTGTTTTTAACTGCAAAACTGCCACCTGTTCTATGTTTTCTGGGCTTACCTCTTCTAGCTCTATAGCTCTTCCATCAAGCCTAGGTCCTGTACGAAAGCAGTCGAGGGTTTCTAAGCCTCCTATATGGTTCATGTGTTGTTCTACAAAAAGAAACTTAGTTTCCTTGCTAAGGCTACGCATACTTTTAAAATTTTATATGAGGATTCTCCCTCCCGAGAAACGTTTGGCTTGCCTGAGATCAGGTGTTACCGCCCAGCTCATTTTCTACTAGAGACTCTCATTGTTCCTTAGTTCCTATCTTATTCTGCCTCTTCCTAAGCCACACTTCGGCTCAAACACTTTCAGGAGTTTCTCTGCCTCACATTCTTGCTTGCTTGCTTATCTTCTTGTACCACCCTGTTATATTAATGTAGCTCGGGTGCGATCTTAGGGTACATAAGAGACTTAGAGGATTGAATAAGTAGTGATTAACGAAAAATCAATGAATGGTACGTTGAAAAAACATTATGGAAGTAATGTTACATCAATTGTTTAATGAGAACAATCAGCAATATAATAGATCAGCTAAAATAACAAATATACAAGTAAATATAATAACTGTTAAAATGTTTTAAGACATTGTCTTTAGTCATATAAAAATCTGATTTCCATGCAAATGTGTTTTTTTTTTTTTTTTATTTCAATACAAATTTAAGCATAGTTTTAACTTATACTATATGTAAACATACGCAGTCGTTGCCAGCTGCTGCGGGACCGCCTTGAAGCATTGCTTCGCAGAAGCAGTGGCAATGACTACGATGAGGTCGCCCTTTCCCTTTCCAGCCGTCGTAGCTCTACCATCATCAAGGCTGCAAACGCGCAGACCGCATGCCAAACTTCTTGATGCTCTATCATAAGGGCCACCATGGTGGTTGGAGTTAGAGGCTGGCCCGCCAAGTTCTCCACAACATGTCGCTGCTGGGCGAATCGCCCGCAGTCAAAGAAGACGTGCTGAGCGTCCTCCTCCCTGCCGTCGTCGCACCAGCTGCACGTAGCAGAGGAGTCATGCTGAAAGCGCTTCAGGTAGCTCCCGAAACAACCATGGCCCGTGAGGAACTGGGTGAGGTAGAATGTAACCATCCCGTGCTTCCGCTCCACCCATCGCCGTATATTTGGGATAAGGAGATACGTCCAACGCCCTTTATTGTATGAGTCCCACTGCTGCTGCCTGGTCTCGCGGCTCCAATCGCGGGCAGCCGCCCGAAAAGCTCTTCACTCCGAAGGACCAGCTTCCAGAACTGCCACGGCTTCCAAGGCAGAGATACGGATTGGAGTCATCCCAGCAATCACAAACGCTGCCGCCGAGGACACAGTGCGGAAGGCACAGCATACACGCAGAGCAGAGAGCCGATAAGTTGACTCTATGCCCCTCATGTAGCTAGCCACCGATGTAGCGCCGATCCAGATTGGTGCTGCATACAGGATGATCGACTTCATTACGTGCATTAGAAGCAACCTCGAGTGTTGCCTCCTCGCCAATGCGCGCCCGGTAACCGCCGCCTTCCTGTGGACAAACGCGAGATGCTCTCCGAAGCTGAGGCGCCTGTCAATGATCACACCTAGGTAGCGGATCCAATCCTTAGACCTCAACGTGACGCCATCCACCGTGAAATCAACATATTCCACCTTTTTTCTGCTACTGATGAGCACCGCCTCCGTCTTATGAGCAGTCAACTGAAGTCCCACGGATGACAACCATTGAGTCACGGCAACTATGCACCAATTGCAGAGCTCTGTGACTCGCCGTAAATCCTTAGCCACCATTACTAAGGCGACGTCATCAGCGTAGCCAACTGCGGTAGCCCTCTCTGGTAGTTGAATTCGAAGTATGCCATCATACATGATGTTCCACAGGAGAGGACCTAAAACAGATCCTTGAGGAACTCCTGCAGAGACAGCGTACTCCTTTTCACCCTCGTCCGTTTGATACCGAAGGATTCGGTTTTCAAAATAGCTCCTCACGATCGCTACTAGGTGATTTGGAACTCGAAGTAGTACCAAGGTATCCAGGATGCAGCTCCAGTTGGCAGTGTTGAACGCATTCTTCACGTCGATGGTCACGACAAGACAGTAGTGTTTACTGCCGAAACGCCAGCGGGTGCCGGCGAAAGCCTCAGCCGCTATACTGACAACCGATTTAATGGCGTCAGTAGTAGACCTTGCCTTTCTGAAACTATACTGGTAAGGCGATAGACCACCAGTGTTCCGTACGGCATCGTCCAGCCTAGCACAGATCAGCATCTCCAGGACCTTGCCACCGTTATCAATGAGGCAGATGGGCCTGTATGCCGAGGGGTCATCAGGGGGCTTGTCGGGCTTGGGTAGGAGCACCAGTTGCTGTACCTTCCACCTGTCCGGAAAAGTACCCTCGCGCAGGCACTTAGAGTACAACTCTGCGAACAGACCGGGCTGCAGGGTGATTGCTATCCTCAGGCAGCGGTTTAGCACACCGTCTGGACCCGGGGCTTTGTTGGCGATAAGCTTGCGTGCAGCAATCTCCATCTCCTCCACCGTGACCGGAATGAAGCCCTCAAATGTGGATGGTCCATGAACAGGAGGTATTGGACTGGTTCTTTGAGGAAACAGGGTTTCCACTATGTCTCTCACACGAGCGAACTCCATTGGCGCATCGCCTCTGCCTCTGCCAATGCGCTTGACTACCATCCTGTAGGCTCTGCCCCAGGGATCGTTGTCCGCCGAGTCGCAAAGCTTGAGTAAGTACTTTTGCTGGCCCTGATTGTGTTTTTTAGAACTGCCCTTGCTGACTTATACTCCAACTGCAGTGAGCGTGTTGAGCTCGAGTCTCTACGCGCTGCTCGCTGATAGCGCCTTCTCGCCCTCAGGCCTCGGCGATATTCTCATTCCACCAGAACATACTGGTATGATGGCGTTTATAGGCCTTGCGCAAGGGCATGCTTGCAGCGCAAGCATCGCCTAATTGCTCAGCTATCTGTTCCACCATAACCAGCGCCGGTCCGCCTGCTGCCATACGTGAGATGGATTCGACGAAGATGTCCGTGTTTAGGGATTCAACACGGAACGCTTTTTCAGAGGGTGGCCTTGCCGGCAACCGCAGAGTTTCGCCTACTGTGAAAATGATGGCCTCATGGTCGCTTCCAGCGTAGCAGTCGCTTATACGCCACTGGGCCGTGCGGGCGAGTGCACTGCTATAGTAGGCTAGGTCGATGATTGACCCAGCGCTACCCCTGTTGAACGTATTTCTTGTCCCAGTGTTGAGGAGAACCAAGTCCAAATTTGCCATCGACTCCACGAGAATGGTTCCTCTGGTATTCGTCGACGAGCTGCCCCACTCCGTAGACCACGCGTTGAAGTCGCCAGCAACCTTGCGTCCTTTGCAATTTCCATTATCAGTGCCTCGAAGGCTTCGATCGTAAGGCTGGGCGCCAAGTAACAACTATAGAGCCACAGACCGCCTACTTTAACTCGAACCAAGCTGTCAGAGACTAGGGTGTGAGTGAAGGGGGGCCGTCTTGCGGATTGTGCTAACGTCCTCTCGCAGATGCGCAAGTGATGGCTCGCTCCTAACCACTTTTAAGATATCTGCATAGCTGCAGTCGCCCAGGCCAGACACGGTGACTGCGTCAGCCCGTGTACGAGCTGCTTTGCCTTTGTGGCCAACCACCTCCGACCAGGGATTATCCTTAGGCAGGGATGATACACTGAGGGGCACAGGATTTTGCGTGCATGCAGTCGCAGTCACCTTGCTCCTTTTTGGGGGTGTAGTGCGGTGAGATGTCGAAACCTCGCGCAAGCGTTTCGGTGTACCCTAAGCTTGTACCGCCGAACCATGAATACTCCTAGCAACTCTATTGGAACAGCCCTCAACAGCCTTGGACGGCCTTCTCAGTTGCAGCAGAACCCAGACAGCTCATAGCTTGCCTTTGCAAGTCTACTAATCTTGCTAGCTCCTCGCGCTCCAGATTATTAATATGCCTCTTGGTGTCAAACCGGGCACTTATTCCATCTATGAAAACCCCCATCTGCGCTAGGATGCTCCTTAGGTTATCGGGAGACCTGGGTGGGTGGGCTGTTATCATCGTGCTACCAGCTCCCTGTACCGTTGGTCGCTCAACAATGAAGATGCCTCCATTGCCACCATTGCCGGAGACACAGCCTCTACGTGGGGCAGAGATAAGCCCAGTCTAGGCTGTAGCGATGGTGGAGATCGCGCCAACGCCGGCCTTCGGAAGAATGGCGACGACTCATCTGCCATCCTATAGTTGTCACGGCTACCTTGCTACGAGCTCTGATAGCAATCCTCCGGTGACCAAAGATTTCCGTTTGGTTTAGCCGGTGGGGGCTATACCGCCCCGTCTCGGTCACCGCCGCAGCGGAGGAGGGTTGGTTATAACCAGTTCCGTGGCCTTTTGCACCTAATTGCTAGGAGCCTCTTTAGCAGAGAACACGCCTGTTCGTTATGCTACACTAATTTGCTGCCCACGAAGGTATGCAACTGTTAGTGTAGACCGCACGCTTTGTCGATACAAGAACCGAACACAAGAGGCGCCACCTGTTGCTGGCAAAAAGTGCTGTTGGCGTGGCTTGCCAAGCGATTTAGCTTGACAGCCCTGGGATCAGCAGAGAATGTGGGCACCCGTAAAGCACAAATAGCACAGCTGAGAGTGTTTTAAGGCAAAAAAACACGAACAGCACACTGAAAAGAAAGTGCAAATGTGACGCTGCAACTGCAACACACACCCGCAAAGGGTCACGCAGACTACCCAAACTACCAAAAAACACCTCGGGTAGAGACTCCGCAGAACGCAACCGTCGAAAACAACCGTGCAAATGTGTGTGTGTAGGTGTGTGTGTGTGTGTGTTTTTTTTTAATTCATTTATTAACTCTAACTAAAAAATAACTAATAAATACTATTCTTTATAAAACAATGAGGCTATTTGAGAGATTTTTGAGAAAGAATGACATTTGCGGAACGGCCGTTAGGTATTGCGTCGCAAACGCCTTTGCTCCTCCTACACCCGGTGCCCGTTACGCTCGCGCTCGGCCTTTCGCAGTTCCGTCATGACGGCAACCGCAAAGCCGCTAAATGCTTCCCAGTTGACGCTGCTGGCTAGTATTAGCGTTACCAGGTTGTCTACCTCGATGGCACAACCAAAGGTCCTTTCCATTTCTGCGCGGAGGCCTGTGAAACAAACACAGTGGAACAGCACGTGCTCCGCATCCTCTATGAAGCTACTTCCGCAGTAGGTGCAGAAAAGAGCATCCTCATGACCGAAGCGGTGTAGATATCCTCGGAAACAGCCATGGCCGCTGAGGAGCTGGGTGATGTGGAAATTCACCTTTCCATGTCTTCTGTCCAACCACTCTGGTAGGCTTGGGATTAGGTGGTGTGTCCATCGCCCTTTAGAGGATTAATCCCATCGCCGCTGCCAGTTGGCCAAAGTGCGCGATTTGGCCGAGGTGCGCGCTGCCTTCTTATAGGCCACTGGATGGTCCCTGCCATGAGTCTCCTCATAGACCTCTGTAACTTCTCTGGCTATCTCGGCTATGGGGGCAACTCCAGCTAGCACCAGACACGCATCGTCCGAAATAGTTCGGAAGCCGCTACACACCCTGATTGCCCCTAGACGGTGAGTAGCCGTTAGTCCACGAGAATAGCTGTCGTAGCGGAGGCCAGGGTGCCAGATAGGCGCCGCGTACAACATCACCGCCCTAGTCACGCTGGAAATTAACGCTCTCCTAAACTGCTTCGGGCCTCTCGTATTTGGCATAATACGCGATAGTGCACGATTTGTTGCAGCAGCTTTCGAGCTGGCGTACGCTAAGTGCTCCTTAAAGCAAAGTCTTGTCCAGCATCACTCCCAGGTACTTGATCGCTCTCTTTGATGTTATTTGCGTATTTCCCACTGTAATGTTTGCTGTCTCCACTACTTTTCAGCTGCTTATGAGTACAGCCTCGGTTTTGTGGGGGGCAATCTGGAGGCCAACCGAAGAGAGCCACTGGATGACCAGTTCGATCGATTGGTTGCATCTAGCCTCGACAGCCTTGAGCTCCTTAGCCACCACCACCAACGCCACGTCGTCTGCAAAACCGACTATGCGGACCTCTTCAGGTGTTCAGGCGTTCCAAAGGAGAGGGCCAAGAACTGACCCTTGCGGCACGCCTCCAGATACGTGGTGCTCCTCGCTCGACTCGCTGGTACTATACAGCAGTATCCTGTCCTGAAAATAGCTCCTTATCAGCCTTAGTAGGTAGCTCGGCACTCCAAACGCTACCAGGGCCTCCAAAACGCAGCTCCACTTTGCCGTGTTGAACGCGTTTTTTACATCCAGCGTTGCGATCAGACATTACTTTTTGGCACCTCCTTGCCACCTAGTGCCGGCTATAGCTTCTGCGGCTATCTCCACCACTTTGCCGATTGCGTCAAGCGTTGACCTCGATTTACGGAAGCCGAACTGCTGGTCCGAAAGCCCTCCTGCTGCGGATATGGCGCGCTCAAGACGTGTGCAGATAATGTGTTCCAATATCTTCCCGACCGTATCTATGAGGCAAATAGGCCTGTAGGCAGCTGGATCCTCAAGCGGCTTCCCAGGCTTGGGTAGCAGTACCAGGCGCTGGAGTTTCCACCTATTAGGAAAGACTCCGTTGCGAAGACAGCTATTGAACATCTCGGCAAAGATGTCGGGCCGGATCGCAAGTGCTAACTTGATAGCTCTGTTTGGAATCCCGTCGGGCCCGGGCGCCTTGCTAGGCTTCGTCCTCGTTGCTGCTTGGTGGATCTCTTCCAAGGTGACCTCCTCGATGTCGGCTGGCATGCTAAACGCTGGCGCGGGATCAAGATCATCAGCCATTCTGGGAAATAGGTGCGTCACAATTTCTCTGAGCGCCCCCGAGTCGGTAGGCTGGCAGCGGGAAAATGTGTTGAAGCGTTTGACAATGATTTTGTAGGCGTCGCCCCAGGGATCGTTCTCAGCTGTGTCGCAGAGCTCGAGAAAACATCTGCGCTTACTAATCTTTATAAGCTTCTGCAGCTGCCTCCTGCATGTGAGGAACTCTGCGTGTCGGGCTTGGTATATATGGGAACCACGTGAGCGCTGATAGCGGCGTCTAGCGTGGTTTCAAATGTTTCGAGCCTCTGCTATCTCTTCGTTCCACCAGTAAACTTGCTCATGGTGCCTCTTATACAGCTTTCTCCTCGCCATGCTGGCATCGCAAGCGCGGCTTATCAGCATCATGGATTTTTCCACCACAGCCTCGGTGCTGTCTGCGCTAACCGGGATCCTTGCGCATGCAAGCTGTGCACCAAAGATTCGCGTGTCGAGCGTCTCGGCACGGTACTTTTGCCTAGGTTGGACTGGAACAATCTTGTGTGTGTGTGTGTGTGTGTGTGCGTGTGTATAAGCAAACATAATCTCTTAATGAGAAGAAAACTTAAATTAGTAAAATAACAGAAATACAAAATAAAATCCCTATAATATACATAATGAATGAGTATGACGAACTGAAATAATAACAAGAATAAACGGGTTAATTGATAGGGTTTTTAAATAAGTTTTGAAAATGTGTAGCACGTAGTAGGATCGACTATGACTTCACGGCTTAATACAAACCATAATAAATATTTTGCTTATTATATTGTTTGATCAAATTACCTCCCAATACTTTATAATTTTTGAATAAAATTTTGATGCTTGATCGTCATTTGTCTAATGTTTTTGTATCCAAAGAATATGTTTTGTGGGCTGGTGAGTTAAAAGTTAATTAGGGGATTTAAAATTGGTGCAGAGTAGTAGAGGTCCATTCAAGTCGTACATTACCCAGGTATAGGTTACTTATGCGATTGTGAGTGGTTGTCCTGGTGATGTAATTATTGTATGTAGGTCATTGTGGAAAGTCTGAGGATCGTTTCGCCGTGGGGAGGCAAAAAATGAGGCTGAGTGTTTGAGTCTTAAACAAATTTGAGTGTGTTGGATTTGGAGGACGCCAGGCTGCTTCAAATAGCTACAGTAATTCGTAAAGGAACAAATTTTATGCGAAGCGGCCAGTGGTAACCCATTTACATCACCGTCGGTAAACAGCAGCTCACTAACGGGCATTGAGGGACTTTAACCGATGAAGTGAATGAGAAAACCTAAAAAATAACACTACATTTTTGCAAAAAGCGGATTGATTAAACATCGATCCAAATTCTAATTTGATAAAAGTGAATATCTTGTGTACCCATCTTGCAATTGAGTTTTAGCTAAATTATTAAGTTCTCGGATCTAAGTTGTTTTTAGAAATAAACTAGTTGCAAAATAAAAAAAAATAAAAAATAAATAATAATAATAATAATAAAATAAAATAGAACCTGAGAAAAGTTTAACCTCGCTAGCTATAAACTGATACAACAGTTTGTATAGGAACAGAGGAACGGACCTAGGCAGCATTCGATGCTGATCAAAGAAGAATAAATATGCAAAGTGAGGTCAAGGAGGCTTCCATTTATGCGGTACACTAAAAGCCTATTTCTCGGATCTCAAATTGACAAGCAAACACTTAAATTTCAAGGCAATGCATAAAGTCAAATAACTAAAAATATAAATAAATAAATAATTAAAATCAATAAACAGTTCTGGAATGGCAATATATACTTTTTTGAAATTTACTCCACGGTTGACCTAAACAATGGTTAAGAAATAAACCAGAAATCAGTAAAGTCAAAATCTAGGTAGTAACCTTCGTAATATTTTTTCATTTAAAGAATAACGTTAACCCGCTCTTTCAATGTACGAACTATAAACCACAAGAATCATAATAGAGTATAGCCTACACTTTAAGAATTTCCTGTATTATCTCAACGAAGATTATGACTATTCTTGAGAGCTGTTGCGAATTATGTAGCTTAAAACAATAAAAGGTAACTTTTCTCCGCATATAATTTTATTTTGCTATTCAGTTGAAACAATGATGATGGTTAAATAAAACAATAAGAAAAAATTGAAGTGCATTTATAAATTAAAACGCAGGAATATGCAAGGTGCACGGATTTACATCTTCTCTGACAGTCAGGCGGCGCTTGTAGAGAACTGTTTAGGCAGCTGAACGCCCTTGCCTCCAAAAACATCTTAACGGTGGGCTGGGTGCCAGAGAGAACTGGTCAGGAAATGGAAGGAAACGGAGATAAGTCAACTCTGGACCGAATTTGCAGGGCTGAGACAAGCCAAACAATTTATCGTCCCCCAGATGACGCGATCAAAACGCATCATCAATTTAAACAAGTAAGAAAGCTCTAGTCGGGACAGCCTTACTAGAAGATACCCTGAACCCAGTTGCAAAAAATATATTAAATTTATATAAGACTTTGGTATACTGACTTAACTTCAATCGATTAAATTCGATATCTCCGGTGTTTCTTAACCGATTTGGACGAAATTTTCAGAAAAGATCTATCGTTACCCATTCTTTCAACCCTCATTTTTACATTTTCCAAATCCGATATTGTTTTTGTTATTGATTCCATGTGTATATCGGAAAACAGAATATTTATCGATAATTTGAAGCAAACTTGTTCTGCTCATGGTATAGGAGAACTTATAGCCCAAATTTGAAGTCTCCAGCTCTTGTAGTCTCTGAGATCCACGCGTTCATACAGACGGACATACAGACAGACGGACAGACAGACAGACAGACAGACGGACAGACGGACATGGCTAAATCGACTCGGCTATTGATGCTGATCAAGAATATATATACTTTATATTTGTTTCAAGGCTTCCCCCTGATTTAACATCAGATGATGTCAAGGTCTATATCAAGGCCAAATCGAATGCCAATTTCACGGTGGAGAAATTCAAATTTGCTTATGATCGGAACATTTCGTCGTTTAAAATCAGTGTTTCGAATCAAGATTTTTGCACTATATGCTGCAAAGAATTTTGGCCAGAACACATAATTGTGAAAGAGTATACTGCAAGGAAGAAAAAAAATCGGCCCCCGATTGTATCTACCCTTCCGGTGGTTGGTTCTAAGATAAATCTGCCAATTACTGATAGTTCAAAAAACTAACATCCTCCTTCTTACTTGGCTATCAGAATGTAAGAGGTCTTTGTAGTAAACTCACTAGTTTATACCTTAATAGTCTTTCTTTCGCTTTCCATGTCATTGCCTTTACTGAAACGTGGTTAAGGCAAGACATTCTCAATTCCGAAATTCTATGTAGTACATATTCTATTTACAGAAAAGACCGTACTCTTCGGCGTGGTGGTGGAGTGCTTATTGCTGTGAATGTAGACTTTCCTTCTGAAACAGTCGTATTAAATAGTACTTTTGATATAGAGTTTATTGCTGTAAAGCTAAATATTTACGGTATTAACATTTTTATCACTTGTTCGTATATACCTCCTTCCTCTGATCTCTCTATCTATGAGACACATCTATCTGCTATCCATTCTGTCTCTGCCTTGCTTTCTGATCGCGATTTTCTTGTAGTTCTTGGTGATTTCAACATTGCTGAAGCTACTTGGATTTCTTCTCCTGACTCTGGTGCCCTGACTCCCGCGGCCCCGAATGAATTTTTAATCGACCTACTTGGGATGTCATTGAGTCAAATTAATGCTATCCCAAATTCTCTTAATAAAATGCTTGATCTGATTTTTGTTTTGGATTCATCATCTTCATCCGTTTCCCGTTCCCAGCCTATATCTTATCCCGAAGACTTATACCATCCTACGTTGGAGCTATTGATTAATTTACCTTCCCGGACGCGTTGCAATGTCAAGATGCCATTGAGTCGAGTTCGTCAATTTCGGAAAACTGATTTTGAGGGACTCGCTCTGCTTTTATCCCAAACTAACTGGTCTCCCCTCTACGAGTCTGACGACTTGGACGTGGCAATCAGTATTGTTTATAATACCTTACATTCTTTATTTGATTTATGTGTCCCGGTTGGTAAGCTAAACAGGTCTAACAAACCTGTGTGGTTTACCCGAGAGTTGACAATTCTCAAAAATCGTAAATCTAAACTCTACAAGAGATTTAGAAAAAACGGCTCATCGGTAGCCTATTCTGCATACTTGATTGCTCGTGCCAGTTTTGATATCTTAAATAACCAATGTTATAAGAATTACCTGACTCGGTGTAGATTACAGTTTCAGCAGGATCCAAGGCGGTTTTTCGATTTTGTTAATGCGAAGCGTAGGTCATCGACACTCCCAACGGAAGTATTCTTTGAGGAAACGAAGGCCAATTCTGATCAGGAGATTGCAAATATATTTGCCCAATTTTTTCAAACGACTTATAGCTCATTTCAATCTCAAGTCGATTTGCCTTACCCTTATCGGGTTAATGGCTCGAATCGCATCTTTGGACTGAAAATCACTGAAAACTCACTTTTAAATAATCTACATGGTTTGAAACCTATATTTTCCAGGACCTGACGGAGTGCCAAGCTGCGTGCTAAGACACTGTGCTCATGGTCTTTTAATGCCGTTGCTTAAAATGTTTAACTTGTCCCTGGAGTTAGGCTCCTTTCCAAAATTTGGAAAGAGTCATTTATTATTCCTCTCCATAAAAAGGAAACAAATCTAATGTTCAAAATTATAGGGGTATCTCCAAGTTGTCTGCTATTCCTAAGATTTTTGAAAATTAATAATCTCCCATCTTCAACACCTTTGCAAATCTTTATTTCACCGTGCCAGCACGATTTATGAAACAAAGATCTACTACCACTAACTTGTTAGAATTTACTTCATTTGTTATCAAGGGTTTTCAGAACAAATTGCAGACTGATGTTATTTATACTGATTTTAGTAAGGCTTTCGACTCTGTAGATCATCGTCTTCTTATACATAAACTAGAACTCTTGGGCTTTTCAAATATTCTAGTTCTTTGGATTAAAGACTACCTAACTCTTAGAACTCAGAGGGTTTTATTTAAAGGGTCCGTTTCCAAGACGGTTCAGGTCACTTCAGGCGTTCCACAGGGTAGTCATCTTGGTCCTTTGTTATTTATTTTGTTTATAAACGATTCTGGAATATGGATCTTGTATATGGTTTCCGAAATACGAAATTCATCAGAATAAAATAGAATCGGTACAAAAACAATTTCTGCTCTTCGCACTTAGAGGTCTTAACTGGGACACTAACAATAATTTGCCGTCTTATCGTAGTAGACTTTTACTAATAGATCTTCCTTCTCTGAGTGATCGTAGAATAATGCTATCATTTTCCTTTTTTCACAAATTAATTAATGGTGAAATTGATTCTTCTGAATTAATTAACCAAATTAACTTTGCTGTTCCTATTAGAAATACTAGAAATTTTGTACCTATATCTCTTCAAACTTGTAATTCTAATTATGCTCTTCATAACCCTTTTCATATTCTGTGTTCTATTTATAACGATCTTTCCCACTTAATACACAGTGCCACTCCTACTTGCTCTATTAAAAAGTTAGTTTTGTGTCATTTGTCTACATGTTCGCGATCATCGTAACCGCACGATAAGCGGAGCGCCTCTCGGTCGGATGGGCGGGAGGTGGGTCGCTTTGTGCGTGGGTCCGCGCGTTAACAAGCCGGTGCTTGGTATCGTTGGGCCACTTGACTGTACTGTTCGTTAGTACATCTACGTCCAATAATAGGGTCGGAGATGCTTCCTTCTGCCTGTTACATACTTTTGCACAAAACCATTAAACCCTTATTCACCCATTTTATGGGTTGAGGGTATAAAAAGAGCGAAATTCTCACTCTAACAGGCTACCTAACGGGTCACTGCAACCTATGAAATTAAAACTTTCAGAAATCGACACATGCAGATCCTGTGAGCTGGAGCTAGAAACATCAGAACATGTTCTATGTGATTGCCCCGCGCTAAGCAGAAGTCGACTTCTACAACTAGGAGGTGAACATTTCCCCCCTACGGGATTTGGGAACATATAGACTCTACCAAAGTGCTCTCCTTTATTAGAAGCGTCGGTATAGAGGCTCTACCCTAATCCTACAGGTCGGCAAAAAAGACCTAACATCTGGTCGCAGTGCAACAAGGCCCTCGTAATAAAAATAATAATAATAATAATAGTTAAAATTAAAATTCTGTCTCTGCCTTGCTTTCTGATCGCGATTTTCTTGTAGTTCTTGGTGATTTCAACATTGCTGAAGCTACTTGGATTTCTTCTCCTGACTCTGGTGCCCTGACTCCCGCGGCCCCAAATGAATTTTTAATCGACCTACTTGGGATGTCATTGAGTCAAATTAATGCTATCCCAAATTCTCTTAATAAAATGCTTGATCTGATTTTTGTTTTGGAATCATCATCTTCATCCGTTTCCCGTTCCCAGCCTATATCTTATCCCGAAGACTTATACCATCCTACGTTGGAGCTATTGATTAATTTACCTTCCCGGATGCGTTGCAATATCAAGATGCCTTTGAGTCGAGTTCGTCAATTTCTGAAAACTGATTTTGAGGGACTCGCTCTGCTTTTATCCCAAACTGACTGGTCTCCCCTCTACGAGTCTGACGACTTGGACGTGGCAATCAGTATTTTTTATAATACCTTACATTCTTTATTTGATTTATGTGTCCCGGTTGGTAAGCTAAACAGGTCTAACAAACCTGTGTGGTTTACCCGAGAGTTGACAATTCTCAAAAATCGTAAATCTAAACTCTACAAGAGATTTAGAAAAAACGGCTCATCGGTAGCCTATTCTGCATACTTGATTGCTCGTGCCAGTTTTGATATCTTAAATAACCAATGTTATAAGAATTACCTGACTCGGTGTAGATTACAGTTTCAGCAGGATCCAAAGCGGTTTTTTGATTTTGTTAATGCGAAACTTAGGTCATCGACACTCCCAACGGAGGTATTCTTTGAGGAAACGAAGGCCAATTCTGATCAGGAGATTGCAAATATATTTGCCCAATTTTTCAAACGACTTATAGCTCATTTCAATCTCAAGTCGATTTGCCTTACCCTTATCGGGTTAATGGCTCGAATCGCATCTTTGGACTGAAAATCACTGAAAACTCACTTTTAAATAATCTACATGGTTTGAAACCTATATTTTCCCCAGGACCTGACGGAGTGCCAAGCTGCGTGCTTAGACACTGTGCTCATGGTCTTTTAAAGCCGTTGCTTAAAATGTTTAACTTGTCCCTGGAGTTAGGCTCCTTTCCAAAAATTTGGAAAGAGTCATTTATTATTCCTCTCCATAAAAAGGAAACAAATCTAATGTTCAAAATTATAGGGGTATCTCCAAGTTGTCTGCTATTCCTAAGATTTTTGAAAAATTAATAACCTCCCATCTTCAACACCTTTGCAAATCTATTATTTCACCGTGCCAGCACGGATTTATGAAACAAAGATCTACTACCACTAACTTGTTAGAATTTACTTCATTTGTTATCAAGGGTTTTCAGGACAAATTGCAGACTGATGTTATTTATACTGATTTTAGTAAGGCTTTCGACTCTGTAGATCATCGTCTTCTTATACATAAACTAGAACTCTTTTGCTTTTCAAATATTCTAGTTCTTTGGATTAAAGACTACCTAACTCTTAGAACTCAGAGGGTTTTATTTAAAGGGTCCGTTTCCAAGACGGTTCAGGTCACTTCAGGCGTTCCACAGGGTAGTCATCTTGGTCCTTTGTTATTTATTTTGTTTATAAACGATCTTCCATCAGTTATAAAGTTCTCTCGGGTTTTGATGTACGCTGATGATGTAAAATTATGCACGTCGGCTGCAACTCCCCTTGCTGCTCAACAGCTTCAAAGAGATTTAGACAACTTTCAAATGTGGTGTAAAGTAAATTTTTTAAATCTTAATTGCAGTAAATGTAAAGTAATGTCATTTTTTAGATATTTGCCCTTTTTCAATATATATTTTCTTGACAACAAACCACTAGATAGAATTGAATGGGTTGACGATTTGGGCATCGTTATGGACCCAAAGCTTAAGTTTGACAAGCATATTTCTTCAATTTCCAATCGAGCATCTGGTGTCTTGGGGTTCATTAAGCGCTGGTCGAAGGAGTTTAACGATCCCTACTTAACAAAAACTCTGTATACTTCTCTTGTTCGACCGATTCTGGAACATGGATCTTGTATATGGTTTCCGAAATACGAAATTCATCAGAATAAAATAGAATCGGTACAAAAACAATTTCTGCTCTTCGCACTTAGAGGTCTTAACTGGGACACTAACAATAATTTGCCGTCTTATCGTAGTAGACTTTTACTAATAGATCTTCCTTCTCTGAGTGATCGTAGAATAATGCTATCATTTTCCTTTTTTCACAAATTAATTAATGGTGAAATTGATTCTTCTGAATTAATTAACCAAATTAACTTTGCTGTTCCTATTAGAAATACTAGAAATTTTGTACCTATATCTCTTCAAACTTGTAATTCTAATTATGCTCTTCATAACCCTTTTCGTATTCTGTGTTCTATTTATAACGATCTTTCCCACTTAATACACAGTGCCACTCCTACTTGCTCTATTAAAAAGTTAGTTTTGTGTCATTTGTCTACATGTTCGCGATCATCGTAACCGCACGATAAGCGGAGCGCCTCTCGGTCGGATGGGCGGGAGGTGGGTCGCTTTGTGCGTGGGTCCGCGCGTTAACAAGCCGGTGCTTGGTATCGTTGGGCCACTTGACTGTACTGTTCGTTAGTACATCTACGTCCAATAATAATAATAAAAAAACACAAATGTTCAAATGTATTTGTTGATGCTAGAATCCGAAGCATGAACATATAATATATTATCTTAATTCATGAGAGCCATGAAGTCTAAACGGTCTTAGAACCATTAATCCTAGCTAGTGAAAATTACTGTAGATGATCTGTTTGCGCTATTTATATAATTTTAACATAGAGTAAACAAAGGCTTCAGACAAGAATTGCAATCATACAGATAATATTCTTACAAGAAACTTTCTACGCACAAGAAGTGATCTATAATACAACCACAAAAAGCAAGAATAAATCCTACTATACTCTTACTTAAAACCAATCAAAAGCCAAACCGAATCTTATTGTTTGGAGCCTCCTCCACAAAAAAGCTTTCAATAAAAATCAGTTTCTAACCTTGAAATTAGCACAAAAGATTAAGAGATTGGCTGTACACAACGTCTAATATAAAGAAAGAAAAAGAAAAACCTGAAAAAACCATCATTCAGTGAGTGTTAAACCAACCCGGTGATATTTAACCTATATAATTTTAAAAACACAATACAATTAAAAATGTTAAGTACTTTACCACCCATTATAGTCGCCTCGAACTTTTGCACATCACAACCTTATTTTGTCATCCAAACCCATGGATTAATGCAAAGTTATAGTCATGTATTTTAGAAATATCTCAAATTAAGCAAAATCAGTTTTGAGAACTAAAGAAACTACGTCTTCTTGGGAAACAATAATATTAATTTTATCAAAAAATTAGGCTTAATAGCATGGTATCTAGAACAACGAGGTGCTGTTCTTATCAAATTTAATGCAAAGCATCAAATGAGATGATGCACAACTGGAGCTATCATGGTTAAGGAACAGTAAACCATTCAATGTAAAGAAACTTATCACTTAAATCAAAACAGTAAACGAAGTAAGTAGTAGGGAACTGGGGGTTCTAACTCAAATTATGACTTATTTTTTGACAGTTTAATTGCCCCCCATTAAATTTTATCACCCTTTTATTACCCGCGAATACTATAGTTTATGACACTTTTTTTCCCATGATCGTGCCCGCTTTAATTAGACTAGGTATTAGGGACAAAGGCATGACATTCCTAGGCCGCATTGTTATGGTTGCGAGAATCAGTGATCATAAAATCTAGTGTCAAGTGTACTTCTGTTTGCACGTGCGTTGTCTTTGACCCCCTGCAAACAAGCCACGACATGCATTGTTATTGTCAAGAGCAACATCAACAAGAGCATCCTTGAGAATCAGTGATCATAGGATCGGGTGTCAAGTGTGCTCTTGTTTTATGTGCGTTGCCTTGAACACGTGCAAACAAGCCACAACATACATTGTTTTTGTCAACAACAACAACAACATTCATGTGGGCTTATAAGCAAGGGGTCCGGTGTCAAGTTGTGAAAATCAGTGTTCACACTATCAGTTTTGGCTATGTAACCAATTTGTATTAGAGCCAAGTGTGCTCCTGTTTGACAAGCAAGCCATAAACATTGATCTTTATGGCTGTGAGAATGACAGGATCAGGTTTAACTATTTAACCAATTATTGTTAGAGTCAAGTGTGCTCCTGTTTTAAATACGTTGCTCTGCACACGTACATTGTAATTGTCAACCACTAAAACCTTCGTGGGCGAGTTATGTGTGCAAGGATGGGAATTTTCTTTCGCAGCAGCAGCATCAAGATCAACACATTTAGGGTGTTCAACAGCTCCGTTTCATCGTTTCATGTTTCAAAGTTGAAACGATTAACTCGTGAACGGCATTTTGGGTGTCAATGCGATTCAAGTTTGTGCAGTCAGCTGTTGTTTGTTTACATTTCTTATTCTTCAATTTTTGTCACTGTTGCTGTTTACCACGGTTATACTTTATTTATAAAAAATGCTGTTTAAAAGTGCTAAAGATATGCTATGCGATGCTTTAGCAAAGCAAGTTATTAGAGAAATAGAGGATATTGAAGTTGAGAAGAGCTCGTTGTTTGAATAAGTAGCTCAATTACATGCTTTTAAAATTTGGCGGCCATTAATCACATGTGTTTTTTATTATTTTGCACAAAAATACACCAAATATACTAAAAAGTACTGAACATCGATAGCAAATATCGAATAAATATCGTGCTCTTCCCATCTTTACTTTGTTCAAACTTGAAACACTTTTTGTATACATAGGCTGGGGTGTTTCAACGTTTCAAGAAATTTTCTATGTATGTTGTTGTTGCGAGACGTTTCAACTTTGAAACTTGAAACGATGAAACGAGCTGTTGAACACCCTAATTGTTTTTAAACAAGAGTATTGATACTTGTAGATTAAGATTATAAAGAGTGAGAGGGAGGAAGTGATAGAGGTAGAAGGTTTAAGAGGGGGAGTGTTAGAGGGAGAAGGTGTAAGAGGGGGAATGGATAGAGAAGGAAAGTGTTAGAGGGAGAAAGGTGTTAGAAGGAGAATGTGTGTAAGAGGGGAAAGAGTTAGAGGGGGAAAGAGGTTTTAGAGGGAGGAAGACTTAGAGACAAGTTTTTGAATGCTTAAAGTGCGCTAGTCAAAGGTAAAGTACATTAGTTGGCTTATGTGCTATAGACATCACCATCTGTTAGGATCAGTGAGCAAAGGAAGTGCATTACCTATAAAACTATTAAGTGCTAGAGTCAAGAGTGCACAGGCTTCTTAGCTACAAGTTAGTAGATAAGAGATATAGTCAACTGTGTACAGGTTTCTTAGCTACGAATAAGTAGATAAGCGAGAGATCGAGAGGGCGCCTGTTTGACGTGCGTTGCCTTGCAGACCTGGAGGCAAAACATAAACAATGAACGTTTATGGTTGTGAAAACCAGTTATCAAAGGATGAAAGGATTGAGACAAGTTTGTGCATGTTTGAAGTACGCTAGTCAAAGGGCAGTGCATTCGTAGGCCGCATTGTTATGATCAAAAGCAACACCACCAACAACAAGAACTACAACATTCGTGAGGGTTATGTAAGCAAGGGATGGGAATTTTCTTTCGTGGCAGCAGCAGCAGCAGGAGTGTTAGAGGCCGAAGTATTTAGAGGGAGAAGGTGTAAGAGGAGGAAAGTGCTAGATAGGGAAAGTGTTAGATAGGGAAAGGGTTAGAGGGGGAAAGTGATCCTCCTTGTGTTAATTTCATTACGCAGATGGGAATGTTAATTGATTGGTCCCCTTCATCCTTAAGATAAATACTATCATCTATTCCTTTGGGCTTGACATTTAAATGTTTAGCGCCATCCCTTTCTAACCTTTGTTTTTATATATATCTGCTTTGATTTGTTTGTCAAAGTCAAGGGAAATCTTATATACTGCATTGACTTCAAAATTAATAAACGAGATAGTTTGGTTTAAGTTGTGTAGATTTTTTATTATTCATCTTTCTATGTATGCTAGTTAATATTTATTTTTAAATCTAGTATTCAAACAATTGATTCCTTATTGGCTTAAACGTATTTTCTTCATTCTATTGTTTAAATTTCTATGTTTTGCAATTAGACGTTCAAGTCTTTCGAGCCGCAAGCTGTAGTAAAAACAAGCACATGTGTCAACTCCCTCTGTAGCTAGATCAGATGACAAGCTGCACGCTGAAAGAGTCTCGCCAAATTTGGATGTAACTAGATGGCCGTTTTCGAACGCCAAGAAAAATTCTCGATATTCTTCAAGCAACTCATGATGTTCGGGAAAAATAATTTCTTCAAACTCTTTTAAATAATCATCGATTTTCTTGGCAATTGTTTTAAGTCCAAAGTCAGAAGTCAGCTTCATTTTGCAGTTTTCTCGACAAACGTTTATTAAAGACTGACTTAAATGATTTTTCACTTTCCTCAAAGCATTCAATTTTTTATTAAGTTTCATAATCTGGTGAAATTGTGTCCTAAAAGTATTGACATCTCTTTTTATTTCTTTACCCATCTTTTTCGAACAAGTGCTAGGAAAATCTTATATTCTGCATTGACTTCTAATTCTTTTATAGAGTTAATAAATTTACCTTATTAAAAAGCCAATGAAATTTTTTTAATTGGATTAATATTTCCTTATTTTTCTTTTTATAACTTGTTGCATTAGGTTTATTTTTAAATTTGTATTAATTTTTTTTTCCATTGAAGTTTAACACAAACACATGCACCGAACATTTAGATTAAACCCGCATGCGTATAGCCGGTAGAACACACACGTCACACTCCATGCTTTTAGGCTTAATAATTAATCTTTTGTTTAACTTTTTGATTGTAATATAACACGATCCAACTGTACTTATCACATAATGTCCATCTGCACGCAGTAAGATTTTCGCTACATGTTTATGTCCTTCAATCGATCTTTTCGTACTTTTAGATATTCGTCAAACGGTTTTTACTATTCTCTTTCCAAGTGTGTTCCTTACGATAAACAGATATTAAGAATGTGTTTTGTACTCATTTAATGACTTGAAAACTTCTTATTTAAGGTTTCCTGTTGATGTCGTCAGATACCTTACCTTAATCCATGTAATATTAAATCTTTTTCTTCTAACTTCATAGTTTTGATTTTTAAATCTTTTATGTTAAATAGTTGGCTAGCTGGACTAGGTTTCAGCCTTAAGACGATAAAGATTATCTATAAATTGCTACCTATTTTTACAGGGAAATCGATCGGATATTGATTTTTACCTAATTTTGATTGAATCCTTTATTGTATTTTAGCTGTCAACCGACATACCTTTTCCGAAGGCTCAGTGATTTATTAATGTTTCATCCGACTACTTTTATGTTAAACAGAAATGTTCTACCTTTTTAGTGGATAGATTAGATCTTGATTTTTCCAACTCATTGCTAAAACTAAAAAATTTTCGTTATTAATTTCTTTTCATTGATGGATGGTAATATTTTATTTCATTATTCTCTGAATCATTGTTGTATTAAATAAGGAAGTGCATTAATCTTGCTTAAAAATTCGAGCTATGAGTCTAACACTGTTTAAAAAAATATTACTTCGTTTACTGTTTTGATTTGAGTGATAAGTTTCTTTACATTGAATGGTTTACTGTTCCTTAACCATGATAGCTCCAGTTGTGCTTCATCTCATTCGATGCTTTGCATTAAATTTGATAAGAACAGCACCTCCTTGTTCTAGATACCATGCTATTAAGCCTAATTTTTTGATAAAATTATTATTATTGTTTCCCAAGCAGACGTAGTTTCTTTAGTTCTCAAAACTGATTTTGCTTAATTTGAGATATTTTTAAAATACATGACTATAACTTTGCATTAATCCATGGGTTTGGATGACAAAATAAGGTTGTAATGTGCAAAAGTTCGAGGCGACTATAATGGGTGGTAAAGTACTTAACATTTTTAATTGTATTGTGTTTTTAAAATTATATAGGTTAACTATCACCGGGTTGGTTTATACACTCACTGAATGATGTTTTTTGGTTTTTCTTTTTTTTTTAATATTAGACGTTGTATACAGCCTAGCTCTTGATCTTTTGTGCTGATTTCAAGGTTAGAAACTGATTTTTATTGAAAGCTTTTTTGTGGAGGAGGCTCCAAACAATTAGATTCGGTTTGGCTTTTGATTGGTTTTAAGTAAGAGTATAGTAGGATTTATTCTTGCTTTTTGTGGTTGTATTATAGATCACTTCTTGTGCGTAGAAAGTTTCTTGTAAGAATATTATCTGTATGATTGCAATTCTTGTCTTAAGCCTTTGTTTACTCTATGTTAAACTTTTATAAATAGCGCAAACAGATCATCTACAGTAATTTTCACTAGCTTAGGATTCATGGTTCTAAGACCGTTTAGACTTCATGGCTTTCATAAATTAGGATAATATATTATATGTTCATGCTTCGGATTCTAGCATCAACAAATACATTTGAACATTTGTGTTTTAATTTATAAATGCACTTCAATTTTTTCTTATTTTTTTTTTATTTTAACCATCATCATTGTTTCAACTGGATAGCAATATAAAATTATAAGCGGAGAAAAGTCACCTTTTTTTTGTTTTGAGCTACATAATTAGCAACAGCTCTCAAGAATAGTCATAATCTTCGTTGAGATAATACAGGAAAACTCTTAAAGTGTAGGCTATATTCTATTATGATTCTTGTGGTTTATAGTTCGTACATTGAAAGAGCGAGATAACGTTATTCTTTAAATGAAAAAATATTACGAAGGTTACTACCTAGATTTTGACTTTACTGATTTCTGGTTTATTTCTTAACCATTGTTTAGGTCAACCGTGGAGTAAGATTTCAAAAAATATATATCGCCATTCTAGTACTGTTTATTGATTTTTTTTTTTATTATTTTATATATTTTTAGTTATTTGACTTAATGCATTGCCCTGAAATTTAAGTGTTTGCTTGTCAATTTGAGATCCGAGAAATAGGCTTTTTAGTGTACTGCATAAATGGAAGCCTCCTTGACCCCACTTTGCATATTTATTCTTCTTTGATCAGCATCGCAGGCTGCCTACGTCTGTTCCTCTGTTCCTATACAAACTGTTGTATCAGTTTATAGCAAACCAGGTTCAACTTTTCTCAGGGTCTATTTTATTTTATTATTATTATCATTATTTTTATTTTTTTGCAGCTAGTTTATTTCTCAAAACAACTAAGATCCGAGAACAGTAGTAGGTGATTGCCGGTTCTACGCCAGGAAGTAGCTTTCACTTTTATTACCCCCAATCATAATTTATTACCCCACTTGAGAATCAGCGATCCCTTTTTACACTTTTATTACCCACTTGAGAATCAACGATCATAGGATCGGGTGTCAAGTGTATTCATTTTTTAAGTACATTGCCTTGCACACATGCAAGCAAGCAACAGTAAGTGCAATGTTTTTTGTAAAGAGCAGTAACAATAACAACATTCATGTGGAATTTGTAAGCAAGGAATCTGGTGTCAAGGATGCGCCTGTTTAACGAGCACGCCATAAAAATTGAGCATAGTTATTGGGAAAATCAGTTTTGGCTATTTAACCATTTATTATTAGAGTCAAATACAGGCTAAGCCACAGCACGCATTGTTTTTTGTCAAAAGCAGCAACATAAAAACATTCAAGTGGGTTATATGATCATAGGATCTGGTGTCAAGGATGCGCCTGTTTAACGAGCAAGACATAAAAATGTATATTAATTATTGGGAAGGTGGCTAAGGCTTTGTTAGTGAAGCGTGTGTGCCTGCCGCCGCGCCAAGCTGACTCAGCCAGTGGGAGTTGGCAGACACATGCCAACTACTGAGGACCGACCATACGTGGTGAAGAGCCACATCCTGCTCGAAGTGCCCCTGCTCTAGACGAAATATGGCGGATCTAGAGAGGACAACTCGAAAAAACCCGTAATCACCGGTGTTACAATACCGTGCCCCTGTGATGAATGGCACTACGTTAGTGTGTCTTTTAACGGTGGCTTCCGGATACCTGGCACCTCCGGTCGTATGAGTGCCCGATCCGGGGTATGAGGCTCTGCCCCGGGGGATACTTCCTTCCTCACTTATCGTGGGACCATATATGGAACAACTAATAGAAAATACTACCCCCCTATATAACGTGTGGAAATGCGGAGACGGTCGAGTGGCTGAGCACAGAGGTGCCCAAACTCCGACTGTGGAAGGACGCCCACATTAAGTTAGTCCCGGAGGCGGAGTTTCCACGTGCCGCCGTCTTCATTGGCTACTTCCCGCTTCCAAAAGCGGATATGAAAACGGACGAGATTTTGAAGCTCGTCGAGGGCCAGAACAGCGGCCTGCGCGTGGGAGACTGGCGTATCTTCCACCGCGAGATGAAGCAAAATATGGCCATCATCACCATAGCGCTGGACCCAGTCTCGGCCGACCGGCTGAAGATGATTGGATACCAGCTCAACTTTGCGTGGGGCACGGCTACTCTTAAGCCTAAGGCCAGCACGCAGCCGAAGGAACAGGCGGTTGCTCCTGCTCTGGCAGCGGAGAAGCCCACCTGCTCCAAGGCCATCTTACCGGACACGGCTACAATAACACCACAGGGTGCAGCTCATGCAACCCCTGAGCTGCCTGCGGCCGACAGCATCCGGACATCCAGCGGAAATGGGGCTAGTGGCACCGCAGCTGCCCAAGTACCCGCAGCACCGCGAAAAATTCTGCGCCCTCCCCTTCACGGGCGCATCACGCGCGGAACTGGGCGCGTGAACAAGGGTGTGAGGCGCACTCCTGAAGAAGAGGCCCTTCTGCGCACTAACCGAGGACGGAAGATGGCGGCCAGGGGCCGCAAGAGGGCGGACTAATGTCCTCCTCCCCCCACTCTCACTAACCCCCGGAGACACCTCAGATGTCTTCAAGCAAACCTCCATCACTCAAAGGCCGCATCTGACGTACTTTGTGAGAGGTTTGCTACAATGGACATAGCATTTATCCAGGAGCCATGGATAAATGCCGGACGTGTCCTGGGGCTAAGCACCACATCCGGTAAACTGCTATACGGCGTTGTTAATTAACAAAAATTTAACATATGTTCCCTTATCGCAGCTCATCACCGAGGACCTGGTGGCAGTTTGGATTAAAATACCCACTGCCCATGGCGAGCAGGAGGCAGTGCTGGCCTCCGCCTATCTGCCCGGCGACTCAGACGTTGTGCCTACGGCGGCTACCTGTGCCCTGATAGAGCATTGCCAGAGAAACTGGTTCCGGTGGATAATCGCTTGTGATGCCAATGCGCATCACACGGTCTGGGGGAGCAGTGACATCAACAAAAGAGGTGAGTACCTTCTTGAGTATATTACTAGTAACAACATAGGCTTACTAAATCGAGGTAGCGAGCCCACATTTATAAATGCAATCAGAAAGGAAGTCCTCGACCTAACTCTCTGTAGTATTAACATGTTGTCCGTTGTCTCAAACTGGCGCGTTGCGAGTGAAATCACTATGTCAGATCACCAGCACATTAAATTTGATATAGGGTGTGCCTTGCAATGTAGCCTAGTTACTAGAAATCCCAAAAACACCAACTGGGATCTTTTCTGTTTTGAACTTGAGCAATCCAGAGACTGCTCCACCCGTCCGATTATATCCATTGACGAGCTAGAGCGTGAGGCTACTGTGCTTCATACGAACATTGAATCGGCATATCATGCTAGCTGCGAACAAAAAGTTCGTAAGATCAGAAGGGCTGTTCCCTGGTGGAACAAGAGCCTTGACGATCTTAAAAAGGCTGCGCGAAGGCTCTTCAATAAAGCGAAGAGTGTGAAGGCCACATGGGATTCCTACAAATCTGTTAAATAAAGAGCTGAGAAGCTCAAAACGGGCTACGTGACGCCAACACTGCGGGCAGATTTCAAATCTCCCGGAAGCTGTCAGGTTACAAAAAGCCCTTTCCAAGGACCACTGAAACGGCATCAACGACACACAAACGACCCAAAGGAAACGAGCAGCCTACTCCTGGCTACTCACTTTCCTGGGTGCGTGGAGCAGCCCATCTCAGAAAGTGAGGCACCAACCTACCTCTCTGGGATTGGAGAGTGCCCACACCTGCACATGGCTATGGTGGCAGACTCCAATGGGGCTGAGGGAAGGGAACCCCCCTATCGCTCAGAACGTGTTGGAAACATGCCCTATAGACTGTTTCAGCGTACAATGGGCTATACAGAGTTTCAGTCCATACAAATCCCCTGGACCAGATGGAATATATCCGTGTCTGTTGCAGCGGGGACTGCACCAACTCGCAATCCCCCTGGTCCGTTTATTCCGAGCAAGTCTCGTGTTTGGACACATACCAAGCAAATGGGCTAAAGTAAAAGTTGTGTTTATTCCTTAGGTAGGGAAGAAAGATTCCCAATTGCCTAAGTCCTATAGACCGATTAGTCTTAGCTCCTTCTTCCTTAAAACTATGGAGAAGATATTTGACCAGCACATCAGCGAGGTGTATCTCAGGCATCTTCCCTTACATAAGTACCAATACGCGTACCAAGCTGGTAAGTCAACTGAGACTGCCATTCATTGCCTTACAACAACCATTGAAAAGGCCATTGGCGCTCAACAAATAGCACTTTGTGCCTTTTTAGACATCTCAGGAGCTTTTGACAACACGTCATATGAGGCTATCCGTGCCGCTCTTGTACATAAAAATGTCCCCACACCCATTATTAGGTGGATTCTGGAAATACTTAAATCCAGAATCATAACTGTAGACCTCGGAGGAACCATGACCTCAATCACAGCCACAAGGGGGTGCCCTCAAGGAGGAGTACTCTCTCCTCTCTTGTGGACTCTGGTCATCGATGAGCTACACTATAAGCTCAACAACTTAGGGTTCTCCACTCAAGGCTACGCTGATGATCTAGTCATCTATATAGTGGGCTGGCATGAACAAACCATCTAGGACCGCATGCAGCAAGCCCTTAACATAGCCAATAGATGGTGTCAGGACAAAGGTTTGTCCATAAACCCTAAAACTTTTTTAGTTCCTTTTACCAGGAAAAGGTCTCTGACTCTAACAAGACCATCCATAAATGAATCCACCATTGACTTTTCGGTTGAAGCCAACTACTTAGGAGTTACACTCGACTCCAAGCTCAACTGGAATGCACACCTTGAAAAGACCATAAATAAAGCCACTCGAGCATACTTCGCTTGTTACAGGCTTTTCGGTAGAACATGGGGCTTAAGTCCCAAAATGATCTACTGGTCTTTTAACACTGTGGTAAAACCGATCCTAACCTATGCATCTCTTGCTTGGTGGACGAAATCTACCCAGAAGACAGCTGCGGCTGCACTTACCAAACTACAACGACTGGTCTGCATAGGCATCACTGGAGCCATCCGAACATGCCCCACTGCAGCACTTGGACTCATAACTGGCACACCCCCTTTACCCATCACCCTGAAAAAAGAGGCATGCCTGGGGGCACTTCGCCTTCAAAACATTACCTACATAAAAAGCGGTGATCTTACCGGGCATCTTCGGGTTCTCGAACCCCTAATAAATGAGCCTATTCTGCGCGTAACTGACAAACAGAAACCAAATCTTGTTTTCCACAGAAACTTCTCTGTAGTCTTGCACACCAGACATGACTGGAAAACAAAATCTATATCTCTGCCCAGTGGTTCACAAACGTGGTACACCGACGGGTCGAAACTGGAAAACGGCGACACCGGGGCTGGTATTTTCGGACCAAGGTGCAACAAGTCCATAACCATGGGAAAGTCTCCAACCATTTTCCAAGCAGAGATATACGCCATAGAAATCTGTGCTCGTGAATGCCTTCGCAGGAAAATGCAAGGTGCACGGATTTACATCTTCTCTGACAGTCAAGCGACGCTCATAGCGCTGAGATCCTTCACGATCTCCTCCAGACTTGTAGAGAACTGTTTCCAACAGCTGAACGCCCTTGCCTCCAAAAACATCTTAACGGTGGGCTGGGTGCCAGGGCATGAAGGCCATATAGGAAACGAGGTAGCAGACTCCCTAGCAAAACGCGGGGCGATGACACCACTAATCGGCCCTGAACCGTTCTGTGGACTTTCGCAAGGACACATAAGAGAACTGGTCAGGAAATGGGAGGAAAAGGAGATAAGCCGCCACTGGACCGACAGTGCAGGGCTGAGACAAGCCAAACAATTTCTCGTCCCCCAGATGACGCGATCAAAACGCATCATCAACTTAAAAAAGAACGAAATTCGCACTTTAACAGGCTACCTAACGGTTCATTGCAACCTAAGGTATCACCTTAAGAAATTAAAACTTTCGGAAATCGACACATGCAGATTCTGTGAGCTGGAGCCTGAAACATCAGAACATGTTCTATGTGAATGCCCCTCGCTAAGCAGACGTCGACTTCTACAACTAGGAGGTGAACTTATCCCCCCCTACAGGATATGGGAACATATAGACCCTACCAAAGTGCTCTCTTTTATTAGAAGCCTCGGTATAGAGGCTCGCAGTGCAAAAAGGCCCTAGTAAAAAAAAAAAAAAAAAAATCATTGGGAAAATCAGTTTTGGCTATTTAACCATTTATTATTAGAGTCAAATACAGGCTAAGCCACAGCATGCATTGTTTTTTGTCAAAAGCAGCAACATAAAAACATTCAAGTGGGTTATATGATCATAGGATCTGCTGTCAAGTATACAAACATGTGGAACGTGCGTTGTCTGTAAGCAACTCAGAACATGCATTGATTTTTGTAAACACCAGTAACAACAACAAAATTTATGTGGGTTATGTGGTGTTAGAGGGAGAGGGTGCTAGAGTGTGATGGTGTAAGAGGGTGAAAAGGATAGAGGGGACAAGTGTCTATGCAAAGCAGATGAGAATGCTAATTCATTGGCCCCCTTCATCCTTAAGTTGAATACTATCATCCAATCATATAGGCTGGTCATTTAAATGTTTAGCGCCATCCCTTTCTAACCTTTGTTTTTTATATATATATCTGTTTTGAAAATTAGTCAAGTGCTAGAAAAATCTTTTATCCT
Organism: Scaptomyza montana; assembly: GCA_018904305.1. Classification (NCBI taxonomy): domain Eukaryota; kingdom Metazoa; phylum Arthropoda; class Insecta; order Diptera; family Drosophilidae; genus Scaptomyza; species Scaptomyza montana. Next base: position 136,139 of record JAEIGR010000063.1, read on the forward strand.
GCACTGACTTCAAAATCAATAAAAGAGGCATTTTTGGTTTAAGTAGTAGAGTTTATTTTATTTTATTATTATTTTTTTTTCAATTAAATTCATAAATTCTACATATCTACATATATATACATATATATAAGATATTACATGTTTATTTTTAAATCTAGTATTTAAACATTTGATTCCTTATTGACTTTAACGTTTTTGTTCATTCTTTTGTTTAAATTTCTATATTTTATAATTAAACGTTCTACTCTTGTCAGACGCATGCTGTAGTGAAAGCAACAACATGTATCAACTCCCTCTGTAGATAGATCAGATGACCAGCTGCACGCTGAAAGATGTTCGCCATATTTGGAATTTACTAGTTGACAGTTTTCATATCCCAAGAAAAATTCACGATATTCCACAAGCAATTCATGATGTTTGGGAAAAATCATTTCGCCAAACTCTTTTAAAAAGCCATCGATTTTCTTCACAATTGCTTTAAATCCAATACCAGAAATCTGCTCCATTTTTTTTTATAGTTTACTCAACAAACGATTATTTAAGACTTACTTAAAGGTGTTTTTCACTTTCCTCGATGCATTTCATTTTTATTAAGTGTAACATTCTTGTGAAATGGTGATATTAAAGTATTGCCATCTCTTTTTTTTTATTTCCTTAGCCATCTTTTTTTTATAATTTCAAACTACACATAAAATTAGAATATCCATGATATTTTAGGTATTGACTTTGCACTAAAAATTTAATTAAGTTACTTATAATATTAGAAAACTCTGAGTTTGAGGTATCTGAAAATAAAAATATTTATACTAATATACTTGAATAAAATAAAAATTATTTTTTATATAAATTTCATCATGTTTTTTATTTATTAATTAATGGGGGTACATAATATTTTAAATTATAAATTTGAATGAATATCAAACACAGCTTTATTCTGTTTTAAATTGGTTTTAAACGATGCGTTGAACTAATCCAGTCAAAGGTGAATACTCTACCATTCGATCATGCATAAGCAGGCAATATACCTTAGTATTCCTCACACTAACACTATCGAGATCAATTGAAACCCTTACATCGATTGGCCCTGTTTTAACTGTTTCATTCTGATGTGACAAGTCTACAACAACCATTGGTGCTTTCTCTTTAAACTCTTTTGGTGTTAGTAATGGTTCAGATTCCTTCACATAGTAGGTGATTTAATAAAACCTTGTTATAATCTTCAGCAAATCCAAGTAAGTATTTAAGAGGGATAGAAAAATTAAAATATCCATTTGCCAACTCTCTATCATCTCCATTGAACCAACCAGAATTCTCTAGCATACTGCTCTCCGTTTTGTTTAAGGAAGCATAGTTTTTTAAGGTTGTTGAAATACCAAAAAATCGAGTACGGTCAATTTCAATTCCATTTAACTCATATCTAACCTCATCAAAGAGATAACTCATACTATTGTTTTTAAGTTTCCCATCTACAGCAAGCGAGCTATCCGCCAAACAAATTGTGCCCTCAACATTAATAAAACTCTCACAACGCAATACATATAAGTCCTGATTCTGAATAGTAATTCTAACTTCATCATTGCTTTTAAATGTTTGTAGATAAGGAGAATAAGTGTGATATTCTTTTTTGATTATACTCTCATCCGAATAGGCTTTCTCTCGAACATTCAATACACTACTCATTATGTTCTTATTTTTAGACCCAAAGATTTTAAAAATAATTTGTTCTCGGCTGTAAGTACTTTTTTCGTCGACCTGTATCCTTCTATAGTAGAACTTAAAGTGTTCGCTGGGGGCGGATAGCACACGTTTTTATTATAAATAATCATTCTCGTCGCCTCAAGTGTAAGCGAGGTGTCACAGCCTCTTTTCTTAAATTAACCAAGTTTCCGTTCTGATCAGTAATCCGTATTATTAACGACTGTATCTCTCTCGTGCTAACTGGCAAATAAATAAGATTGTTGGGTTTCTCACTCAATTTATAGCCTGGTGGAACATTGAGTGCAAACTCATGTAGTGCATGACTTGATACCTCATTTGCATATGACCCGCTAACAATATTACATTCCAAACGAATCGTATTAACTTTCAAGATGTCTACAGGTTGATCAGATATATGCAATCCATTAGGTTTTAGTTTTTTTTTTATTAAATCCAAATAGTTGACCAATAGAACGCGCTTTGTTAAAATATATTGAATCTGTTTTAGATGAAATCACTACTTGAAGGGTATTATTATTGCTCTCGATTAGAGGGTGCTTTAATTTATTTGGCTCTATTTCCGTCATTTTCTCGTTAATAATTTCACTTATGTCACCAAGCTCATATGATCCCACAGGTATCTCGAAAATATACTCTCTAATATGGAATAAATTATTATCATGGTCCACATTTGGAATTGAGTTGTACATATGGAAATCAATTAGTGCACACTCATAACTTCCACTTAACTCTATGGGCGGATGATAATTTGCAATTAAAATCGAGTTGTTACCCGTTAACGTTAGTGTTGTTGCCATTCTGAGAGATTATTGATAAGTGAATTATAAATACTTGTTTCTTTTATTTTATTTTATTTTATTTCAAATTTGAATAAAATCAGCAAACCCCCTTCTATAACGTCCATTTTCAAGTGGATCATCTTTACTTATTAATCTCTCCAACAAAATTGACAAATGTTCTTTAATGCATCAAGCGTCATGTCCACGCCCACATGGTCTTGGTACACATGTTTCATATTTACTTCATCCTGTTTAAACATAATAATTAGATTTGCATTGTCACGCACAAGATGCTTTGGGATGCGTGTATAAGTTTGACACAAATAGAACGCATCTATACTATTATGTCTACCCATACAGAAGTATGCTCGAATATTATCCTGTTTTTCACATGCTACGTCATCGAAAATCATTATAGAGTTCTTTTTGGCATCGCTTGGTGCAACAACATTTTCATTCTCAGAAAACGTAAAATAGCCCATTCCTTTTATTGGCCTTATAAGAGTTTTTAGGTATTCATATTTAGGTTGATATAATGACTTTGAATATAAGTAAATATTCTCAAATTTTAATCCGTTAGGACTTTCAATCAAACTAATCATTACATTGGTTTTTCCACAATTTGAAGGTCCAACAATTAGAGCTCTTTTTGAATTGGGTAACAAGCTACTATGTCTAAGTTGTTTGACATCACCATTTTTATAATCGATATTTTTTACTTCTATATCAGTTTTTGTTTTAATAAACGCATATTAATGCAACTCTTTTAAATAGATCGTTACTAGCTTAAACCTCTTTGAAGAATAAACACCAAATAAAATGGTGCTGCGCTTTTATAAAACATTTAGTAAGAAACCATCCCTCTATTTAGGCAGAGGTATTCTTAATAAAGTTATAAACTCCCTACCAGTTGAGCTACACATACCGGGATATCAGTTTTGTGGTCCAGGTACAAAGCTTAAAGCACGTTTAGAACGTGGAGACAAAGGAATAAATCCCTTGGATGCCGCTTGTAGAGAGCACGATATAGCCTATTCTAAACATAAAGATTTGGTAAATCGTCATATAGCTGACTCATTACTAGCTGAAAGAGCGTGGGAGCGTGTAAAAGCCTCTGATAGTACTCTCGGAGAAAAATCCTCGCAAGCAAAGAAGAAAAAATTTGGTATGGGACTTCTACAAAAGCAAAAAAACGTAAACCATGTAAAATAAAAAAATTTATGACTATCGCTCGAGGCGCAACCAAAGTGCTAAAGAAAGAAAAACCACTTGACATTCAGAGTGGATTAAAGTAGCACGAAAAGCTTTGTTCAAAACCATTGGAAATAATAAAAATACAGTTGTAATACCTAGTAATCAACGTTCCTAAAATTGGAGGTTTTTTACCACTTGTACCAATCTTGACAGCGCTCAGTGCATTAGGAGGAATGGCATCTGGTGGAGCAGCTATTGCTAAAAGCATCAATAATGCCAAGAATGCTAAAAAAGAGCTAGAAGAGAATAAACGTCATAATAGAAAAATGGAAGCCATTGCTTTAGGTAGTGGACTCTATTTAAAACCATATCAAAAAGGTTTTGGTATAACCACAAATAAAAAAATCAATTTTTTATGAATGAGCTACCCAATAAACCGCTTTCGAACATTGATATTATAAACTTCGCACGCAAACATATCCCTCATTTCAGATGGGTTTATATGAGAAACTCCTTACCGAAACATGTAAGAAAAAGAGAATGGGGCATCGTTAGCTTGGACTCGTCAACCGGAGCTGGAACTCATTGGGTAGCTTACTATAAGGCGGAAAAGAAATGTAGATATTTTGATAGTTTTGGAAATTTACCACCCCCTATAGAACTTATAAGATATTTGGGCGAGAACATTCAATACAATTACAATCAAGTATAGCGATTTGGTACATTTAACTGCAGTCACTTATGTCTTAAGTTTTTAATGCTCACCACAAAATCTTTTTAAATTAATTTTTATATCAATCAAAATAAATACTTTACATTTAAATGGTTTAATAAATAAGAAAAAACAAAATTTATTATTTTTGAGTATATATATAAATATTGTCTTTAAACTATCTCAGTTTGATTGGAGTATCTGATTAGTTCACATATAGCGACCCCTGTTTCTTGAAAACCTCAAACACTAAATAACAGCATAACAACAAGCTGTTAAAAAAAAATTACAACATCAAAAATAACCGCAAAACAACAAGCTTTCTCTGAAAAACATCAAAAATAACCGCAAAACAACAAGCTGTTTCGGAAAAAATTACCAATATAACAGTAAAACAACAACCTGTTATTAAAGCCACCCTCTTTTACTCTAGCTGATCAAGTTTATTGGTTTACTAACATACATATATTAAAATGAATGAGCGTATACTAAAGGAACTAACAAAAACAAGAAACGCGTTGAAAAGAAAATTTCGAAGTATTAAATTGGGTGAAGCTGCGGATGAATATCAGTTGGAGGAAACATTTAAGCCGATAACAGAACCACTCAAACAGATAATTAAAGGAAATAAAGAAATTAAGCCATACTCCCGAATCAAAAAGGAAGAAAAAGATAAAAGTGTAAATGAGGTGGCAGAGAATGGAAATAATACTAGTGCATTTTATGACGCAATAGATGGGGAAATTGATGAAAAACAATCATTCCATAAATCAGATATACCGAGTGAACAAAGCTATATTAACGCTGCTACAGTAGACAATAAAGATTATAATCAGTCAAATGTAGTAAGTGATGATAGTTTTAATCTCAGTCTAAATGAGTTAGAGCGAGAGGGACAGTTAGGTAAAACATTTGGACCAACTAAAAATAAAGGAGAAACTAAGTTAGGTAGCTCTAAAATACATGTAAACTACAAAAGACTAGAACTGGAAACGGGTGAAAAGTGGAATCTTACTCCTGGATTGTTTTCTTTAATCTTTTTAAAAAATCCACATGAATATAACCAAATGGACCTGGATGCATATCAGGAAATCTTGGAAAAAACAAATGCTCATAGGAAAAATCACAAGCCTAATGAAACACTAAAGGGTAATCACTCCAGAAAGTATACTGATATAATAAAAAAAAACTCTTCCCGAAAGTTGTTGAGCCAAGTGCAATGTCTACACCTTTTAATCATAAAAAATCCACACATAAAGGCGGAACTCTTATGATGCTCAACAAACATAAACCTAATTATGTATACTGGGATAATCCTAATGAAATTGTTGATAGACTTAAGCTTTTGATCGCTTCACAGGCAGCTGGTAACAGCAGTCATAATAATGAAATTGTATCGATAATTGAAGAGTTGCGAGAGGCAAACATAATATTCTAATAAATATGGTCTGCAAAAATTAAATATTCTTATTATTAATATGTCTCTGGACAAGTTTGGTCATTTCTCCAACGATAAAGAACGCTCGGAGAAGTTAAAAAGGGGAATTAAAACTGTAAGTGGGATTCACATTGATGAGGATGGTAATCTAAATGCTCAAAGCAAACGCATCAAAAATTCGATCAACCCCATAAATAATGATGATTTGGTAATAAAAGAATACGTCGATGCTAAAGTATTCGATTTGAAAAAAAGTCAAGCGGCATTTATCTCCCAGTTAGTAGAGAAAAGAAATAACAAGTTAAAACATCTGGAAAGTTAAATGAATGAAATAACTAAGCTAATAGACAATGTAAATGAAGTTAGCAGCGAGCTTGTTTCAAGTATAAAAAATACTAATGAATTTGTATTGAACCACTTACAAGAAAAAAAACCAATTGTGAAATCAGAGACCGATGAAACATCAGTAACTATTTATAAAAAGGGACCATTTGCACACCAAGAAAGCGTAACCATTAAATATCCATATAAAAATTAAATTAACGTTGATTTATTATGTCAATTGACAAGTTTGGGCATTATTCAAACGATAAAGAGCATTTGGAGTACTTAAACAGAAATAGCAAAAGACTAGTGGGTTTTCTCATTGACAAAGACGGAAATTTGAATATTCGGAAAAAAGAGTCATATGTTGTATACAACCGAAGGATGCGAATGACATGGCTACAAAAGAATACGTTGATGAATTGATAAATCAAGCGAAAAATGATATATCTAACACAATTTCACTTTTATCATTAAAACAAAGAAATCCCAAAGTTGATTTATTAAAAAAGAATATTAATGACGCTAAAAAGAGGATAGAAAATTTAGAAGAAAAACTTAATAATTATACATTTGCGATCGGGTCTATTGAGGAAAACATTTTTAACTCTATTATTACACCTTCATCTTTACATTTAAAAAATAAATTATAAGAGTAGATGAAATGCCTTTACACTACAAAATAAAATTTTAGAACATAAAAGCTAATTAAAAAATGATATACTTATAAGGAAATGTTAGTTATCAGTGCTTGTTAAAAGCTGATTGACTCCCATCACGGATGGTTCTAGCTCTTTTGTTTGTTACTAAACTAAGAAACATGAGTTCAGAATCTTGGAAGTGTATATGGACAGTGTGTGTCACGATATTGATAGAGAAGACACCTGTGTTGAAAATGTGGACAACCTTTTTAAAGAAAAATGTGTGGATCTCCAAAATTTTCTCTCGTCATAATACAAAAAGACGTCATTAACAACCTCGTACTACTTTATAAAGTAAAAATAAATAAATATATATTTATATATATATAAAAAAAAATAAATATATTAAAAATAAAACCTGAATCAGGACAATGTGCTTCATTTCAATATGAGTAAACGGGAATTAGTGAAAGAATTACATGCTCCTGCACGTAAAAAGTTTAAACGAAGAAGAGTTGTAATGAAAGGGATCGATGACCATTGGCAGGCAGACCTAGTGGAAATGGGAAAGTACTCCTCATCTAATCAAGGATATAGATTTTTATTGACAATCATTGATACGTTTTCCAAATATGCGTTGGGAGTAGCATTGAAAACCAAATCTGGAAAAGAAGTTACAAAAGCATTCGCGGGCATTTTTAAAGGGAAGAGAATTCCCAAGAATTTACAAACGGACCATGGCAAAGAATTTTTTAACACTCATTTCAAAAACTTGTGTAGAAAGTACAACATTAATCATTATTCAAGCTATAGTGTTCTTAAGGCATTGATTGTTGAGCGTTTTAATAGAACTTTAAAGGAAATGATGTGGAAAGAGTTAGGCTTCAATGGAACTTATAATTGGATCGAAATGTATAAGCAGTTGATAAAAGAGTACAATAATCAATATCATAGAACCATTAAAACGGCACCTATAAAAGTAAATTCCTCAAATGAAAAGATGTTGTTAAATACTGTATACAGTCACTTAAAAATCTTTAGTGGTAGCAAATTCAAAGTAAATGATCATGTGCTTATAAGTAAACATAAACATTTATTTGAGAAAGGGTACACCCCAAACTGGACAACGGAAATTTTCCAAATTAAAAAAATACAAAATACATATCCTACTACCTACATATTGAGAGACTATCAGGGTGCCGATGTAAAAGGTGGAATTTACAAAGAGGAACTACCAAAAACAAATTTCCACATGTTTTTCTCGTTGAAAAAATAATAGAACGAAGAAACAGTCGAGTGCTAGTTAAATGGTTAGGGTTCTCGAATGAGCAAAACTCTTGGATAGACAAAAAGGATGTACTATAAACAAATATGTGCAACATCTCTTTTTTTTTATTTCTTTAGCCATTTTTTTTTTAAAGGTAAGCAGGATAATTCGCTGCGTGTGGTGTGTTCTGATGGATATATAAAGCAGTCCAGAACAGAGCTCATTCAGTCAAACTGGCTCCTTTGAGAAAACACACAATAATAAAAAGAAAAAACAAAACAAAACAAAATGACCAAGACCACAACGCGTCAAAATGAATTGAAGACTAGCAGTGTTCAGAGGAACACCCTAATAGGCTGGGTTATCCCGAAGCCATTAGTGCAGCTCATTGGTGTGCCGGAGAGGATGCCGGCACCGATGGATTTTTATGATCCGTTCAACCAGGAAAGAAACCGAATATGTCGCCGCCGACTATCTGGAATGGCCCGGTGGGTTATAAGGCTAACGTCTCCAGCTCCATTCGATGCCCCGTGGAGGAAAACAAGAGCACCGATAGAGGAATCATTGGTGATCACTCCGATTTTCAACCGGGATGAGCAGATACCATCGCCGATCTCGGATCTTAACCTGGATGAGTTGAGGTATAAACCACAAACGCTTGAGAGAAATGAGCTATTTCGATCAATGGACTCATTGGATTTTATGCTGAATGAGATGAACAGCGATGAATTCTTCAATAATTTATAAGAATAAAATTTTTTTCTTTTTGTAAAATATGTAATACAAACAATTTTTATTTTAAAACATATTTTCGCTTGATTTTTTATTTATTTATTTTATTTTTTTTTTTACCTAACAATTATTATTATTTTCAGGTTTAACAAATTTTATAAAATTAAATACATTTTTTTTTTTTTTTAAATATAGAATAAATTTTGTTATCATATATCAAATGTTTTTTATTTATTTATTTTATTTTATATTATTATTAATATTTACAGGTTTTATAGGGTACTAGTAAGTGGCCCGCTTACTTCGCTGCGCGGATAGTTTATATTAATTTTAGCAATAGAAGATAAATACAAAATAAATAAATTAGAAAATATTTCACAAAATATTTAAGCAAAGTATTTAATATTCTCTTTTCCACGCCACCATTGAGGTAGAGAATATTGTGGTTTCCCCAGTAGGCCTTTCCACTTATTGAATTTAATTTGCAATTATTAACAACTTTTTAGAGCTTCTTTATAAACGACATTGGTTGTTTTTCCGTCAGGTGCTAATACAAATAAACTTTTTGGTGAACTGACTCTTGAGCAGGCTACATAAAATTGGCCATGAGAAAAACAATCGTGTCTTAAGTCTAGTCCGGCTAATTTAAGAGTTTGTCCCTGTGATTTATTAATTGTTAAGGCAAAGCAAACTTTTAAAGGAAATTGCAATCTTTTAAATTGAATTGGCAATTCAGAATCAGAAGGTATTAATGGAATTCTCGGTATAAAAACCGTTTCCCCTATACCATTGCCAGTAAAGATAATTGCTTCGACAACATTCTTATGAAGGACTTTAACTTGCAATCTTGTACCATTGCACAGCTTTGGCGGTTTCAAGTTGCGAATCAACATTACAGGTGAACCAATCTTTATGTTGAGGCAGGCCAGCCGGATTTAATGAATTAAGAAAATCGACGGGGTAATGAACTGCATCTTCGATTTCAGTCACAGAATCAATAGAGTTATATGTCATTTCTTCACTTTGAAATGATTTTAATAAAAACTCGTTTATTTCCAATGCATTGTCATTTCTCGCAGTCAGAATAGCACGTTCTGAAAACCATCCGATGCTATCACCTTTTAAGTGCACTCGCATATTCTTCGTTAATGCAATTTTCTGTATTTTGGGCCACAAAATTGAAGACTTTAAGCACGCATTTATTTCATCTGCTCTTGTTCCTCTGGGGATCACTGGGAGAGTTTGTCGAAAATCACCAGCTAAGAGAACAGTTATGCCACCCATTAAGTATTCACTATCTCGAATGTCTTTCGAAGATCGATCTACAGCTTCAAAAGCACCTTCATGGCCCATAGTACACTCATCCCAAACAATAAGCTTGCAATCTTTGAGCATAGCAGCAATATTAGATTGCTTTGAAATTGAGCAATGTGGTGTTTCTAAATGAATCAAATTAAATGGAATCTTAAGTGTAGAATGCGCTGTGCGACCACCATTAAGTAAAGTGGCTGCGATACCGGAAGAAGCAACGGCCAATGCAATGTTTTTTACTTTGCCGTACCTTTGCCAATAATAAATTTAAAAGATACGTTTTACCTGTTCCACCAGGTGCATCTAAAAAATAGATTTCTCCCTTTTCTGCTTCAACGCTATGCAGTAACTTTTCGTATACTTGTTTTTGCTCAGCAGTAAGGAGTAGCTCATTATTAACAAACAAATTATCGCAATTTTCATAATTTGTTTCTCTCTGATATTCAATATTTGGAACAATTTCCTCGGATCTAATTGGTAGTGGAAGTCCATAGTAATTCAAGTTTTGACCACCAATAGACAGTACAATATCTTCAATGTAAATAAGACATTTATTTAATACATTATTCACAATACTTTCATCAATATTTCTGTCTTGTGAAAAATGAAAGGCTCTTAAAATATCTTCTGAGAAACTCTCTTTATAAGTATTCCAAAGTTTAAGAGCATCTGAAATTTGACAAAATACTAACATTATTGCAAAAAGTTCTCTCAGTTTTGTAGGATTTTGACATATGACAGCTTGGGCTATAGTTGAATCCGAGTGCTTATCATCTTCTAGTAATCCTAGAGCTTTACACGCCAATTGAAATGATGCGTATGCTATACCATTAACGGTTTTTAAATTTAAAAATGAAGTTGGGCCCCTTACAAAATGTAATAAAAGTCTTAAATAAAAACATTCTGTATTATTGGGATGAATAGTGTAAACTCTTCCCAAAGTTGAATCTCTTTTAACTCCAGGAAAATTTGGCACATCATGCCCTCGTTTTCTTCTTTGAAATTTTTTATTGTTCCATGTAAAATACGATGGAACTCCACAAAATAGAAGCGTTCTTGCAAACTCATCACGTGTGCATAGCTCAAAGAAGGCTAGCAAAGTGGTTTTGGGTGTAGTGCTTAATCTGTCAAGTAATTGTTGCGGATTATTGGGGTTAAAATATATCCGTTGACCATTTTCTAAATGAACAGCTAAGTGTGTAATAGCCGGAAAACGTTCATGTATGGGAAATGCAAGGATTCTCCATACCGCTTCTGAGCTACTTATTTAACGGCCACTTTCGTACATATTAATTTCATTACGTTGGTCTTCAAGAGTAAATGATGCTTGATCACTGCCCTTGTTAACATATTTACAAATGTATTTAATAGACTTTACAGAACTACAATACTCAACATTTATGTGAGCTTCAAATGTTCTCAATAGTACACAGTTATTAGGCACAACCCAACGATTATCTATGCAATTACCATTTATATTAATTGCATTACCACCATCTTCTATCGCTCTTCTACGATATAGAGGGTAACTATCTTTTCCAGTCACAGTTTCTTTAAGTAATTGTCGAGGAAACCTTTTGGTACATTTTCCATTTTTCATGCATGGCGATTTATTATTAAATGCACCGCAAGGACCATGAATCATATTTGACTTAACAATGTTAAATAACAAAGGATCCTCATCTGCGTTTGGTATTTCAGCACAGATAATCTTATCGATTTTATCTGGTCTTATTTTATTTTGTAACCAAAGTAGAATATGTATATGTGGTAAACCCCGCTTTTGCTATTCCACAGAGTACATGAAACATTGCACGCTTCCAAACAAAGAACCTTTTGTCAATAGTGACATTAAAGCTTTAACTTTTAAATGAAAACTCGAGCTATAAAGTCGTGACGATCATGCGGTTTTTGACCCGGTAATAAAACACTTTTTATGTCATACCATTCTGGATTGCATGTGAATGTTATGCAAAGATCTGGTCGCTCATAATGGCGAACATATGTCATAGCATCTTGAGTCTTTTCATGCATATATCGTGCAGAGCTTGTAAAAAAAGATGGTAAAATTACCATCTGACCAAGTTGAGCTGCGTCAACATCTTGTTGGCCTATTGCATCTTGTAGATGTATATAGCTATCTGCTCTGAGTTTCGCTTGATTGTAGCGAATATAATTTAACCTTTCTGTTTAAATTTTAGCATACATATCAACTAAAAGTTGACTATAAAGGGAACGACAATAAATTAAATGATTTAACTCAGATTGACGAATCATTATTTTATAACTGTAAAAGCTTAACGCAGATATCTTTTTTTTGGTTCCTCCTTTTTTAATAATGAATTCCATTCTTGTATATCCACTGAATAGCCATCTTCGCCATAAGGAAATAGCAAAGGGTTCTGTAAGGCATCGTATGATCGATGCACCTCACTTATACGATGTAATTTATAATTATGGCTTTCAATAATAATATCGCGCTTTTCAAATTGCTGACCAACAATAACTATAGCTACTTCGCTTGATAGAGGTGCATTGTAAAGCCCTTTATGTGCACCAGCGGGTGTTCGATCAGCATGTATAACCAATTTATAGTCTTTGGTACTTGTTTGTATTTTATTGAGAGCCATTTTTAGATCTTTTACATAACGATTATGATGATGAAACATACATTGAAGATCCTTTACTACGCTTAAATCAACATTTGAAATATTTTTGCAACGTAGTTGAGCTTCCTTTTCATCATCACCAACAAAATAAATTTGAAGAAACTGCATTTCTTCATTTGGCAAAGGTCGGACACTACCAATTAAGTGATACACTTGTCCTTGGACTTTAAAGGTTGACCAACTTTCATTTATAATTTTTGTACTTCCAAAAGAAGTCATTTGAAAGCAGCTGTTATACTTTCTTATACGATCAATGAAATGATCATGCTTGGGATGTCCACCAATTATTAAGCTTTTAAGTGGATCAGGCAAACTCTCATTTTGTGAAAGTTTAACTTTTCCTGCCTTGCAACAGATACCCAAAGGCTCATTTTTCCATTTGAAAGCTTTACATTGTTTGCATATCAAATTCATACTACCAAGTTGAGTAATTTTATCTGACTTGTAAGCTATTTCCAAGCCAGACATGGCTTTAACACTCCATGCACGCAAACGCCTTTCTTGACGTGCATCAGGATTATTAGCCTGATGTCTTCTCACTGCAACTCGATGAGCTTCAGGATTATTAGCCTGATGTCTTCTCACTACAACTCTAATAACATCAGGATTATTAACACGATATTTTTTTGATGCTTCTATGCGCTTACCCCTATTGATATCACTATTTTTTTCTAATTAACGTTATTTTACATTTTTTTCTGTTTTGCCGGTGAACCCACTACGTCTTTTAACAGGATTTTTAGCATTTTCAGTTATACATTCACTTGACGTATCAGAATCTTGAGTTAATACTTCCTCTAAAGGAATATAAACATCAAAATGTCCATTCATTAATGGACCGGTAAAACGCAATCTTTTTACAGGATGCATATTATTTCCGAATGCTTGTAATAAATTTCCATTTTGAAAAACTTGCTTGAAGCTCACATGCAGTACCATAAGTATATGAGTATGACATAGCGCACTCATATTGTTCAGAAGAGCTATAACACTCTCCATTTAAGTTTATGCTGAAGCAAGCAAAAGTTTGCCAGTTGGTTACAACATGTTCAACAATATTTTGGCGTATGGTGCCATGGAAGCCTTGCCTACCAAATAAAAGGTAGAAAATAGATCTAAAAAGACAGGCTCCATCACCAATTATGGCAACAACTGAATGCGGCACCAAAACACCACTAATATCTAAAGTTTCAATAGACATATTTTAATTTGGCTGTGAGTCAATTGACGTCAATGTAAAACGATTGTTACAACGTTACAGTGTCTATACGTAAGTATAGAATTCAATAAAATTGAATATACCAACTTATATTAATTTAATAGAATATTCAGACTGCTTAGTTTTATTTGATTTTTAAATGCACTAAAGCAGCGTCTATATAACTATTATATAATATGCAAAATAGAAGACAACTATAAATAATGTTGCTTCAATTATTAAATCGAAAATCAACTTAACTTTTTTCTGTTTAAAAAACAACAAAAGAAATTTAAATACGTTGATCGTTTTTTAAATATTTAAATCATAGCAATTAAATATTTTTTATAACTTATCATTATATACGAATTTTAAATGAACGTATATACATACGTATTTGAAATGAATGTACATATATATAATACGAAAATCAGAATATTAACAAACTCACTGATCCAAAAAGAAACTTTGGTTGTTATTATCCTTATCCTTAATATAAACAATATTAAAAAATTCACTGAAACGAAAAGTAACTTTCTTTGTTCACATTAAATATGAACTAAAATGCATAACCAATTCCCTTACCATTGTATGTAAAAACACAATGTTGGAAAGAGCATTACAGTTATTCCTCTAAGCAGCAGATCCCGAGCTCATACATACAACGCTTGCACTTAAGAGCTACATATGTATGGGTGGTGTAAATTAGGCAATGCAATTCCCTTAACTGCAGCCTCTTAGTTATAGTTAGCTTAGCTTAGTGAGTGCGGAGGAGATAGGGATATTAAACTTTATGATTGACATGCAAAGCGCGCACATAAAATAGAGAGTGAACGTAAATGAGCAACATCAAAGGAGCATGATTACATTCAAATTATGTTATATCTAGCGGCAGTCATAAGAGAGAGCGCGCGCTGATCAAGCTTTAAGCCGCTCTTTGTGTTGCAGCATATATTCGCTCAGATGTGCATGCTGCTTGCAGTGAGTACCATTTACAGTTATATTTCTTCTTCTTTGTTCTTCTCTCTGTTATCTGTGGCTACAAAATATAAGAAAACTTTGTTTTGAAAGCATGCCTAAAATATTACATTATTTTTATACCCTGAACCCATAAAATGGGTAAAAAAGGGTATAATTGATTTGTGCAAAAGTATGTAACAGGCAGAAAGAAGCATCTCCGACCACATAAATCAGCTTCAACAGCCGAGTCCACATGTCTGTTATTTAGAAAATGTAAAAATAGGAGTTAAAACAATGGATAACTTTATAAATTCTGTGAAAATTAATAATCCAAATCGATTAAGAAACACAGGAGACTTCTGCAAGTAATTTTAATACACGGGTTCAGGGTATCTTTTAGTCGGGATTTCTCGACTTAAGCCTTCTTACTTGTTTTCAGATTCGCTCATTCTCGTGTTGTGCTGACAGTCGGCAATTCAACACCTGCATCATGAGTTGAGCGCTGCTGGTCCCAAACCCAAAGAGGCAGCTTAAAACTTGAACACGCTCACGCATCGCTCTTCATGTTCGGCGCTAGATGACAAATTATTTTTAAATCTCGCTCCGATCATGCGCCTTCGTTGTTGGCTATTTCGGCTAACTCTCTTATGTATGCGCGCGCTCTGCAAGTTAGACAAAGAGCAAAGTATCGCTACCTTCTTCGCACGCACTGAATCAACGCAAAACATATCTAAGAGGCTGCAGTTAAGTGAATTGCATATTGCCTTTAGCTTTAATTTAGTGTGTGCGGAGGAGGTAGGGTTATTAAACCTTACGATTGACATGCAAAGCGCGCACATAAAATAGAGAGTGAACGTAAATGAGCAACAACAAAGGAGCATGATCGGAGCGAGATTTCAAATTATCTGATTATCATAAGAGCAACAGCGCGCTTATGTGAACGCCCTTTGCTTGTTCGAAATTGTATATCAATAATATATCAATAATGTTAGTGTGATACGTTTTGGCTAAGTTATATAAGCAGCAAGCAGGCGAATCCACCCCCATAACATATTCTGGTGTGGGAAATTTTTCTAGACGCACTAAGTTTTGTTATGTTGTTGTTGTTTTTTTTTTTTAAATCAATGACACCAACAAAAAGTAGCAGTGCGGGCCCAAAAACAACACTTACAACAACAACAAACGCTACTTGGGTCGTAAATCAATTGTCAAAGGCACACAAATTGAAAAAAAAAAATGTGCACTGTGCGAAGTGATACATGTACATAAAATTATGAAAATTATTTTCAAGCGCATTGTTCACTTAATTGTGTATGCACATATTCATTAAGAAGCAGAAATCCGTTTCGTTTTTGCAAGTGTCGAACCTTTTTTATGACTTTGCTTGTGCGACGCGAAGGCGTCACTGCGCATTTGTTTTGTTTTTGTATTCTCGCTCGCGATCAAACCCTCAGCTTGTGCGACAATCAGGCGACAGTAGTGGAATGGGTACTTGTTGTAATTGTAATTTGTTTTTTAAAATGGGTAAAAAGTGCTCCAAATCGTATGGGAGGTACTTGAAGGAGTTGTCCAAATAAAAATTCCCTTCTTAGTGCTCACCTCCTACCTGCATGGAAAATTGTGTGAAAATTTCAGCCTTCTAGCTCTTTTCGTTTAGGCTGTGGCTGATCCATTTTAACGCGGACGAACTCTTTTATATATATAGAAGAGCAACACGCGCACTTATGTGAACGCCCTATGCTTGTTCGAAATTGCATATCAATAACATATTAATAATGTTAGTTAGTTTTGTCTAAGTTATATAAGCAGCAAGTAGGCAAATCCACCCCCATAAAATATTCTGGTGTGGGTAATTTTTTTAGACGCACCAAGTTTTGTTTTGTTGTTTGTTGTTTTTTTAAATCAATCACACCAACAAAAAGAAGCAGTGCGGGCCCAACAACAACAACAACAACAAACGCTTCTTGCAAGTGTACGAACCTTTTTTATGACACATTGCTTGCGGGACTCAAAGGCGTCATTGCCCATTGTTTTGTTTTTGTATTCTCGCTCGCGATCGAGCTTCAGCTTGTCCGACAATCTGGCGACAGTAGTGGAATGGGTAATTGTTGTAATTGTAATTTGATTTTTAAAATGGGTAAAAAGTGCTCCAAATCGTATGGGAGGTACTTGAAGGAGTTGTCCAAATAAAAATTCCTTTCTTAGTGCTCACTTTCAACCTGCATAAAATATTGTGTGAAAATTTCAGCCTTGTAGCTCTTTTCGTTTAGGCTGTGGCAATGTCAACAATCACTTAGGACAAACTCTTTTATATATATAGATAAAGGTTTTTGTTTTTGATTTATAGGTATTGAAAATCGCGAAGACAAGATCATATAAAAAATTTAAAAAATCGGGAACTACTTTAGATTTATCTTCGTATTTAGTAACAAAATCTAGTTTTCTTTCTCTTAACACATCTTGTTATAATAATTATCTTAATCGTTGTAGACTAAACTTTTCACGTGACCCTAAACAGTTTTATAAATTTGTTAACTCTAAACGTAAGTCTTCTTGCTTGCCTACCTCAGTATACCTTGATAATACAAAAGCAAGTTCTGATCAGGCAGTAGCCGATCTATTTGCTGAGTATTTTCAATCAGTATATTCAACGAATTTACATAGTTGCAGTAATTCCTATTTTTTTCAAGTTCAATCGTCAAATTGCATATATATCCCAGTTATAACTGAGTGTACGCTTCTAAGTGACCTTAACTCTATCAAACCAGGCTATCTGCCTGGTCCTGATGGAGTGCCAGGTTGTATACTTAGATACTGTGCGGATTCACTTTGTAAACCCTTACATAAATTATTTAACTTGTCGGTTGACTCAACAGTGTTTCCTGCTATATGGAAGGAATCTTTATGTTAGGCTTAGATCTACTACCACTAACCTCCTTGAATTCACTTCGCTTGTTATCAAAGGGTTTCAGGAAAAAATGCAAACTGACGTTGTTTACACCGATTTTAGTAAGGCATTTGATTCTGTTAGTCATTCTCTGTTGCTTCAAAAATTAAATATTATTGGATTTCTATCAAAACTCGTATTGTGGCTTTCGGAGTACTTGTGTGGCCGAACACAAAAAGTTGTTTTTAAGTCGTCTGTATCTAAACCTATTTTAGTTACCTCTGGTGTTCCCCAAGGTAGTCACCTTGGACCTTTGCTATTTAATTTGTTTATTAACGATCTTCCAGCTGTTATTACTAACTCTTTTGTTTATATGTTTGCTGATGATGTAAAACTATGTTTCACCTACAATGATGCTTCTCTGTGCAACTTACTACAGTCGGATTTGTTTGCGCTGTCGGCCTTGTGTCGTTTTAACTTACTCAATTTAAACTGTTCAAAATGTAAAGTCATGTCTTTTTGTAGAAGTACCCCTCATACTGCTCACTACTTGCTTGATACTTCACCACTTGACCGCGTGTTTGAAATTAAAGATTTAGGCATTATTCTTGATCCTAAGCTAAAGTTCGACTCTCATATTTCGAATATGGTTAATAAGGCCATCAATGTCTTTGGCTTCATCAAGCGGTGGTCGAAAGAGTTTAACGATCCCTACACCACTAAAACGCTTTATACATCCCTAGTACGTCCCATCCTGGAGTATGGATCTTGTGTGTGGTCCCCACAATACTCGATTCACCAGTATAGAATTGAATCTGTGCAGAAGAAATTTCTTCTATTTGCCCCTAGAAGTTTTAACTGGTTTCCTGGAGTAGACTTACCCCCGTATTCAAGTAGACTCCTTTTGATTAATCTTCCCTCCCTGTTAAACCGTAGAACTATGCATGGAGTATTATTTATTACTAACGTACTTAATGGTGAAATCGACTCATCAGTTCTTTTGAGTCGAATTAAATTTAATGTCCAAATTAGATCTTCACGTAACTTTTTACCCCTTAGCCTTGATCGTTGCTTGAGCAACTATTTAATTCATGAACCATTTTGTGTTATATGTTCTGACTATAACAAACTTTATTCTCTTGTCTCCTTGGAGGCCTCATCTCCAGTACTAAAAAGATCGATCCTTTTTGCTTTATATAATCGTAACCACTAATTACTAATCTAATGCTGGTCTGATTGGGTTTTTCTGGGTTTTTCCCAATCCTCGCAACAAATGTTGGACTACTCAATTTTGATTGAATTTCCCAGAGCTTTAACGTTAACTTTTAATTATATTTTCAGATTTATATATTAATCTATATTTTTATTTTAATTGTTTTAACTATTTTTTAATTTAAATTAATTTTGATTTCAGTTTAATGTCAGCTGCTCTTAGCTGACAATAAATGCAAAAAAAATAAATAAAGGTTTTTTTTTTTACAGTTTTTCTTATTATTATTTATAGATTATATATATATATATTTTTTTTTTTAAATAAAGATTGTATGTACAATGTATTTTATCAAATGTTTTTATTTTTCTTTTATGTGTGTGTGTGTGTTTTTTTTTTTTTTTTTTTTTTATTCCGTGGTGATAAATAATAACCTATATTAAACTATACAATAAATACAATCATAGACATTGCCAGCCGCTGCGGGACCGCCGCGAAGCATTGCTTCGCAGAAGCAAAAGCTATTTCTATGAAGCCATCGCCCTTAAGCGTTCCAGACGCCTCAGCTCCGCCATCGTAGAAGCTGCGAGTCCGCAAACCGCATGCGGTTGCATAAGCTCCACCAGGTTTGTTGGCGAAAGGGGCTGACCAATCAGGGTCTCCACCTGCAGACGTTCCTGGGCGAATCGCCCACACTGGAAGAAAACATGGCTTACGTCCTCCTCCGTACCATCTCCGCACCAGCTACACTCTGAACTGGAGTCGTGCTTGAACCGCTTTAAGCTGCTCCTAAAGCAACCATGTCCCGTTAGCAGCTGAGTGAGGTAGAAGGTGACTGACCCGTGCTTCCTCTCTAGCCATCGCCGCACATCGGGTATCAATAGGTGCGTCCAACGCCCTTTTGCGAAAGTATTCCAGTGCCGCTGCCAGGCCTCTAGGCTCCGCTCGCGGGCTGCAGCCCTAGCTACTCTTCTCTCCGTTGGTGCTGCTTCCAGAACCGCTGCGGCTTCTACTGCTAAGCTGTGGATCGGGATCATCCCAGCAACCACCAGCGCTGCATCCGAGGAGACTGTGCGGAAGGCGCAGCAGACGCGAAGGGCAGAGAGTCGGTATGATGACGCGATACCCTTCATGAAGGTGGCCACCGAAGTTGCGCCGACCCAAATTGGAGCAGCATACAGCACTATGGATTTCAGGACGCTCGTGAGCAGCAGCCTCGTTTGCTGTTTAGGACCCCGCGTATTAGGCATCATCCTCGCAAGGGCTCGCACGGATTCAGCTGCCTTCCGATGAACGAATGCCAGGTGCTCGCCAAAGTTTAAGCGCCGATCTATGACCACACCAAGATAGCGGATACAGTCCTTGGACCGCATTGTGACGCCTCCCACCTTGAAATCCACATACTCCACCTTTTTTCGGCTGCTGATGAGCACCGCCTCCGTCTTTTGGGCAGCTAGTTGAAGACAGACGACAGACGACAGCCACCGCGTCACTGCGTCTAAGCACCAATCGCAGAGCTCTGTAACTCGCCGTAGGTCTTTAGCTACCAGCACCAGAGCTACGTCGTCAGCATATCCAATAGCGCTGGCACCATCCGGTAACTGAAGCTGTAGAATCCCGTCATACATGATGTTCCACAGGAGAGGACCCAGGACAGATCCTTGTGGAACACCTGCAGAAATGGCGTACTCCTTCTCCCCCTCATCTGTTTGGTAACGCAGCCTACGGTTGTCAAAGTAGCTCCTCACGATTGCTACAAGGTAGTCTGGCACTCTAAAACTCACCAGGGCATCCAAAATGAAGCTCCAATTCGCGGAGTTAAAAGCGTTCTTAACGTCAATGGTCACAACGAGACAGTAATGCTTACTGCCAAAGCGCCAGCGGGTGCCTGAGATTGCTTCTGCGGCTATACTGACTACCGACCTGATGGCATCGGTAGTAGATCTCGCCCTCCTGAAGCCGAATTGGAGCAGTGATAGTCCTCCAGAATTCTGCACGGCGTCATCCAGCCTAGCAGCTATGATTGTCTCGAAGACCTTGCCACTATTGTCAATGAGACAAATAGGCCGGTATGCTGACGGGTCATCAGGAGGCTTATCTGGCTTAGGCAGCAAGACGAGTTTCTGCACCTTCCACCTGTCCGGAAAGATGCCTTCTCGCAGACATTTGGTGTACATCAGGGCAAACAATTCTGGCTGGAGCATGATTGCTAGATGCAGGCACCGATTTGGGACACCATCGGGACCAGGCGCTTTATTGGCTGATAGCTTCCGTGCTGCCAGCTGCACTTCTTCCAAAGAAACTGGAGAGACACCTTCATGCATGGAAGCCGCGCCAGCTGACGATAGCGGGTTTGCGCACTGAGGAAACAGAGTCGCCACTATTTCCTTCATGCGATCTAGCTCCATAGGCGTGGCGTTGGTGCCTTGGCTGACAGGCTTGAAGACCGTCTTGTAGGCTCTTCCCCAAGGGTCTTTGTCGGCTGAGTCACACAGCTTAAGGAAACACTCCTTTTTGCTGGCTCTGATGGTGTTCCTTAGCACTTTTCTTGCGGCCTTAAACTCAAGCTGCATCGACCGAGTTTCCCCCGACCCTCGTGTGGCTGCTCGCTGAAAACGCCTCCTCGATCTCAGGCTGGCTCGCCGAGCCTCAGCTATTTGATCGTTCCACCAAAACACGCTGGTGTGATGGCGTCTTTAGGCCTTCCTCTGGGGCATGCTCGCAGCACACGCAGCTTCTAGCTGCTGAGCCATCTGTTCCACCATATCATGCGCCGGTCCACCTGCTACCATATGAGCAATGGCATCTGCAAAACTCCTCGTGTTGAGAGACTCAACCCTGTAATCTACACCAGGGTTAGGCCTTGCCTGCACCCGCAGCATTTCTCCAACCGAAAACATGATGGCCACGTGGTCGCTTCCAGTGTAGCAGTCACTTATGTACCACAGTGCCGAACGGGCGAGTGCACTGCTCACATAGGTGAGGTCAATAATTGACCCAGCACGTCCGTTGTCAAAAGTGTTCTCTGATCCAGTGTTAAGAAGGACAAGGTCGAGGGACGCAAACGATTCCACAAGGATGGTACCCCTGGCGTTCGTAGACGGGCTGCCCCAGTCGGTTGACCACGCGTTAAAGTCGCCAGCAATTATAGCGTTGCTGCGACCCCTGGAGTCGTCCGCTATTTCCACAAGCACCGCTTCGAACTCGCCGATCGTGAGACTTGGTGCTAAGTAGCAGCTATAAAGCCAGAGATCTCCTAGTTTCGCACGCACGAAGCAGTCGGAGGCTAGAATGTGCGTAAAGGGGGACTGTAGGTCACCACAGCTCCACACGGCAGCTTTCCCAGATCTATCCGAAGCCCACAACCTAGCATTAGCGGTTGCCCGGTGGTGCGGCTCACTAAGCACTGCGACATCAATTGTTTTCTCCAAGATCGTCTGCTTCAGTATGGCTTGGGCTGCGACACAATGGTTGAGGTTGAGCTGCAAGACTTTCACCATTTTGAGTGTTTGACAGCCTCCCTGTACGCTGGACACCTGTAACTGCCAGTCGCATGGTCAGTCATTCGATCTCCTTTTCTCGTGCATAGGGCACATTTTGGTTGCTGGTTGCAGACTCTCGCAACGTGTCCAGAACCTCCGCACTTGTAGCAAGCCTTGCTGTGGTCTGCACCACTCTTGCAATGGACAGCTATATGTCCATACTCCAGGCACTTATAGCAGCGCCTTGGCTGAATTAGGGGCCTAATGCGGCACAACGCCCAGCCAATGCGAATCTTCGACTTCTCCACGAGGCTAATCGCTTTAGCCGCCGGTAGGCCCAGGGTTGCCGTTTGAAGGCCAGCCCTCGTACGACGCAGCGTCTTAACGACGCACAGTGGGGCCTTTGCTCATTTAGCTTATCAAAAATCATATCTTCTAAACTAATGAAGCGATTTCAAAAATTTAAAAAGCAATTAATAGATGACTTTTCAAGCTTTAAAAATTTGAATGTTCGCCAAGAGTGCTAGGTATCCGTGGTGCTTAAATATTCAAGGTCAAAGTCAAGAAATATTTCCAGCACATTTTACCTGTAAAATCCCAATTAAAAACGTTTGTTTTTAATCATAACTGAAAATTTTTTATAACTTCAATGACTATTTCGCATTTTTTGTTGTTTTTATTCGATTTTCTAACTTAAGGCCCATTCCCAGCAGCTGCGAAACGTAATTTTTAGCTACAACTCTATATAAAAAAAACAGTTGTCAGAAATTTTCGTGCATGCTTTCCGTTTTTAAATTCCCAGCAACCATCAAAAAAGTTCATCGATAGTTCCGATAGTGGAACAATTGTGGATTCCATAATCAGCTGTTCTTAAAAACGGAATAATAGCTTCACAATTATTTCGTGCAGCAAACACAATGGACGCGCCAAAAAATTTAAAACGTAAGCGACTTGATAGCTTCTCTCGCGCTGACAAAATTGATTTATTCTCCATAGAAGCATGAAAGCAGCTAATGCCATCGCGAAATCACTATTTTCCATGTTTTTTTCTTTAATTTTCTACAATTTGTTAACACAATGAGCAAATGAATCAAACAAGGTGACCAACAAATATTTACATTTTTCCATACAAATATTTGGCACAGCTGGTCACTCTAACTTTATGTGGAACCTAACGAAATAATTGAGCACTTTTCATAAATGAAATTTTTTTTTTGCTGGGAATGGGCCTTTAAATACATAAAATTTAAATTCTTATTTTTGGGTGATTTTTTGAGGTTAATTTTTAATATTTGCTATCGATGGCTGATTTTCAACCAAATAATCATCAACATTAATGCTAGTAAGGTTAACATTTAATAAACTCAACATTTCGGAACTATAGTTGCTATCTTCCAAATCCTTTCGTGATCGCACATGTCTCAGCGATGCAAGAAGTGGATCCGATGAGGCTGCCAGCATGTTGAAAAGGTCTCCATTTTGTCGCACCCGAGAAATTTTGCACGTATTAGTGTATCTGAACCTCTTGTAGTCCTTAATTTTACATTCCTGTGCTTCTTCGGACAGCTCTCCAATAGGTAAGCACTGATATTCTATTAAGTCCTTTCCATGAGCCAAAATCCTATGTACCGTGGGGGTTAGTTTTTTCTGAGGATACAATCCAGTCAAAAGTTGAGCTATTTTTGATGCGTATTCGCCAAATTTTGCACCATCTATCATTTCTTTGCAGTTTACAACATTTAGGATAACAGCAAACCTTTTAATGATCTCATTATGAACACCTGTTATCAAAGTTGGCAAATACAATTTTTTTATATCCGGGAAGAACTTTGACGTTATGTTTTTTTAAGGAGCTGCGTAAAATATCATACTTCTCCTTAGTCAGTCCCAAGTCCATAAATAGGGAAAACGCTTCTTCATCAGTGTACTTAATGGCGACTGAGTTTGGTGGCGTTGGAATACTTTCTTTAATCTTATTCAGCCGTAAAGGACTGGCGACCTGCACAGCTTTCGTAATTGTCGCTCTTGTCCTCTCTTGTTCCTTCATATACTTGGATGAAAGTGCTTCCGACAGATGTTCAGCTGTTAAGCTATCCGTAGCATCCTCAAGCTTACGTTTCCTTGTAACACATGAACACTCCTCCATACTTTTTTGCGGCCTTCCTCTTCCTCGGCTAGTCGATGGGTAAACTTCTTCCTGTTCTGAATATCCGAATGTTGTACATTCCTCCAAGCAATTTTCATGCTTTTTTATGAAAGCCGACATGGTTCTATGGACCAAGTTCCATTTTCGCTTCAAGTTAGCGTGAATGAATTTAATTTGTGTCTGAAGCGCACAACTAGCGTTTTCGAGTACGCCAATCTCTTTAAGCAATGCCACTTGAAAATCGTTAATATTTTCAGAAGCACGAAAAAGTTCAAAAATCTTTGAATTTGTTAAATCCATTATTGCGCTTATTTATCAAAATTTCGTGAATTATATTGAAAAATACTATTCAATCTGAAAATTTCTTATTGTTCGCAGCAATAAACAACAAGTGTTTCCTCTTATGAAGTTATGAAATAACTGTTGCCATCAAGTGACATATTTTGCACTTTATACCATATTTTTGAGTTAGCTAGGTAAGCAAGCAAAATTGGTATAACCCTTTTCCAATTAGCTAGGTAAAAAACAATATATACCTAAGGTATTGATTTACATTAAAAATAGGTAAACGGGGAAATACAGAAATTAAAAAAAAATAGCCTGTAGTACCGCAACTTTCCATCAACTACAATTGTATTTACCTGCCTCCTCAGACCTTTTCCATTCAGGTAATTAGAAATGATAGGAAGGAAAAAAGGATTAGAAGGGATATATATAGACAGGTAGTACTTATAATACAACATTTAGAAATGTTGTCAATAAACAGCACACACGCTACAGCCAAATTTGTATGCGCTCTTCTTCTTCCTTATACCTGCCGCGTGTTTTTAACTCGAGGTATCCCTAGTTTTTTGGCTCGCGTTTCCAAAATGCAGATTTTCGCAGATTGTGACTATATACATATGAAAGGTATATATTATAGCTTTCAAATGCATGTGGTCCCACCGTGACTCTGAGAGATACTTTTTGTCATAGTCCACGAAAGTTCAAAAAATGCCAAAATTTAGTGTATTTTTTAAACGATTCTAATTTAATAGGTATTTCAGCTTTATTTAAACTGTATACAGAAAAACACTGAGATTGAACATACTTTTCAGATAAAGAAAAAAGATCGAAGATCGGTTGTGTACGTCGCCCAATATTCAGTTCGAAAGTGGTAAATTTCTGTAAAAATTGTAATTTTTTCGTACTCACGTAAAATTACTCAACTTTGAAGAGCTCTACCACCCATAATTATTAACCGATTTAAAAAATCTTTTGGATCCATAATCTTTGAAGTATTCTCTATCGATTACATATTTCACTTTTGCCAAACGCGTTCATGAAAAAAATGATTTTTGATAAGCTATCCGAGAAAAGGCCCCACTGTGCGACGTCAATATCCATCGTCGGGTCTCCTAATGCTGACCTGACCGCATCCAGGACCTCTTCCTTCGTCGCCAGCTCGTCAAGGTCGCAGATCTCTACCTGATTGGTGTCGGACAGTGTTTTAACGGTTGCACGCCCACCCGCCCGCGTGCGTGCTGTCTTGCCTTTGTGGACAACTACCTTGGACCAGGAATTCTGCTTTGGCAGTGTTGATCCACGGGGGGGTTCAGGTCCTTGATTTGGGGCACTGAGAGATACCCTGCTTCTTTTGGGGGGTATTGCGGTGAGAGCTCGATGGCTCGCGAAGACGTTTCGGCGTTCCCGCCGCTCCCTTGGCTAGACCATCTGAAACATTTTTGCTCCTAGCATCTTTGTTGGTACCTCCAGCAACTGTTGGCGTTGTTTGTACTGCCTTCTCCAGAACATCATTTGCCACCAAGCTCATGGCTCGCCTTTGTAGCTCTATGAGCTTTGCAAGCTCTTCACGCTCCAGGTTGTTGATATGCCTTTTGGTGTCAAACCGGGCAGTAATACCTCCTATACAATCCCCCATCTGCTCCAGGATGCGCCTTAGAGTGACAGGTGGCTTAGAAGAGCAGCTTGCTCCCACATAATTAAAAGCTCCTCGGGCATACAGCGGTGCCGCTACAGCTACCACTTCAGCCGGTTCCGTGGCTTTTTGCTTATTTATGCTTGGAAGCTCATACTTAGGTTGCAGCAGAAAGATACGCGCCTTAGTGCTGTGCTACGCAAAACACCGACCCCTTTGGGTATGCCACGAATTTTTGTTACACCCGGTACACTAACCTGAAACAGTGAAGACACCTCCAGCTAGCGACAGCGCCACCTGTTACCAACACGGGGAACCAGGTAAGCGCAGCTTGATCGGTTGGCAGCACTATCGCAAGACACCAGCCCAGGGATGTAGCGCTATCAGCTGGCAGCTGCGGTCAGCCTAAAATACACAAATGCACGCAACCAACAAAAATGTGTTGCACTGTGTGTACTTTGAGAACGCACACCAACGAAACTGGCAAAAAAGGCGCGAGCAATCAGCCTCTAGAAAAGGCTTGACCAGGCAACGATGGAAACCACCAAGGATCACGCCTGGCGGCAACACTCGGGTGCTCAGGTATGTGGCCAGGCACTTCCACAGTACTAGTACAATCGGATTTTTCTCTTGTTTTGCACAGATAAGCACCGAAAAACATCAGTAAGACGGAGCCACTAGAAAAACACGACTGCACTTGGGAAAACGCAACTAGTATGCGTATGTGTGTATGTTTTTTTTTATTCCGTTGTGATAAATAATAACCTACATTAAACTATACAATAAATACAATCATAGACATTGCCAGCCTCTGCGGGACCGCCGCGAAGCATTGCTTCGCAGAAGCAAAAGCAATTTCTATGCAGCCATCGCCCTTAAGCGTTCCAGACGCCTCAGCTCCGCCATCGTAGAAGCTGCGAGTTTGCAAACCGCATGCCATACCGCCTCCCTCTCTAGCATAAGCTCCACCAGGTTTGTTGGCGAAAGGGGTTGACCAATCAGGGTCTCCACCTGCAGACGTTCCTGGGCGAATCGCCCACACTGGAAGAAAACATGGCTTACGTCCTCCTCCGTACCATCTCCGCACCAGCTACACTCTGAACTGGAGTCGTGCTTGAACCGCTTTAAGTAGCTCCTAAAGCAACCATGTCCCGTTAGCAGCTGAGTGAGGTAGAAGGTGACTGACATCGGGTATCAATAGGTGCGTCCAACGCCCTTTTGTGGAAGTATTCCAGTGCCGCTGCCAGGCCTCTAGGCTCCGCTCGCGGGCTGCAGCCCTAACTACTCTTCTCTCCGTTGGTGCTGCTTCCAGAACCGCTGCGGTTTCTATTGCTAAGCTGTGGATCGGGATCATCCCAGCAACCACCAGCGCTGCATCTGAGGAGACTGTGCGAAAGGCGCAGCAGACGCAAAGGGCAGAGAGTCGGTATGATGACGCGATACCCTTCATGAAGGTGGCCACCGAAGTTGCGCCGACCCAAATTGGAGCAGCATACAGCACTATGGATTTCAGGACGCTCGTGAGCAGCAGCCTCGTTTGCTGTTTAGGATCCCGCGTATTAGGCATCATCCTCGCAAGGACTCGCACGGATTCAGCTGCCTTCCGATGAACGAATGCCAGGTGCTCGCCAAAGTTTAAGCGCCGATCTATGACCACACCAAGATAGCGGATACAGTCCTTGGACCGCATTGTGACGCCTCCCACCGTGAAATCCACATACTCCACCTTTTTACGGCTGCTGATGAGCACCGCCTCCGTCTTTTGGGCAGCTAGTTGAAGACAGACGACAGACGACAGCCACCGCGTCACTGCGTCTAAGCACCAATCGCAGAGCTCTGTAACTCGCCGTAGGTCTTTAGCTACCAGCACCAGAGCTACGTCGTCAGCATATCCAATAGCGCTGGCACCATCCGGTAACTGAAGCTGTAGAATCCCGTCATACATGATGTTCCACAGGAGAGGACCCAGGACAGATCCTTGTGGAACACCTGCAGAAATGGCGTACTCCTTCTCCCCCTCATCTGTTTGGTAACGCAGCCTACGGTTGTCAAAGTAGCTCCTCACGATTGCTACAAGGTAGTCTGGCACTCTAAAACTCACCAGGGCATCCAAAATGAAGCTCCAATTCGCGGAGTTAAAAGCGTTCCTAACATCAATGGTCACAACGAGACAGTAATGCTTACTGCCAAAGCGCCAGTGGGTGCCTGAGATTGCTTCTGCGGCTATACTGACTACCGACCTGATGGCATCGGTAGTAGATCTCGCCCTCCTGAAGCCAAATTGGAGCGGTGATAGTCCTCCAGAATTCTGCACGGCGTCATCCAGCCTAGCAGCTATGATTGTCTCGAAGACCTTGCCACTATTGTCAATGAGACAAATAGGCCGGTATGCTGACGGGTCATCAGGAGGCTAATCTGGCTTAGGCAGCAAGACGAGTTTCTGCACCTTCCACCTGTCCGGAAAGATGCCTTCTCGCAGACATTTGGTGTACATCAGGGCAAACAATTCTGGCTGGAGCATGATTGCTAGATGCAGGCACCGATTTGGGACACCATCGGGACCAGGCGCTTTATTGGCTGATAGCTTCCGTGCTGCCAGCTGCACTTCTTCCAAAGAATCTGGAGAGACACCTTCATGCATGGAAGCCGCGCCAGCTGACGATAGCGGGTTTGCGTTTTCCTTCATGCGATCTAGCTCCATAGGCGTGGCGTTGGTGCCTTGGCTGACACGCTTGAAGACCGTCTTGTAGGCTCTTCCCCAAGGGTCCTTGTCGGCTGAGTCACACAGCTTAAGGAAACACTCCTTTTTGCTGGCTCTGATGGTGTTCCTTAGCACTTTTCTTGCGGCCTTAAACTCAAGCTGCATTGAGCGAGTTTCCCCCGACCCTCGAGTGGCTGCTCGCTATGTGTGTGTGTGAGTGTGTGTGTGTTTTTTTTTTTTTTTATTTCAATAAAAAATTTAAACCTAGTGTTAAATTATGCTATATGTAAACGTAAACATTCGCAGCCGTTGCCAGCTTCTGCGGGACCGCCGTGAAGCATTGCTTCGCAGAAGCAGTGGCAATGACTACGATGAGGTCGCCCTTTCCCTTTCCAGCCGTCGTAGCTCTGCCATCGTAGAGGCTGCAAACGCGCAGACCGCATGCCAAACATCCTGTTTCTCTATCACTAGGGCCACCAGGGTGGTTGGAGTTAGAGGCTGGCCCGCCACGTTTTCCACCACAAGTCGCTGCTGGGCGAATCGCCCGCAGTCAAAGAAGACGTGCTGAGCGTCCTCCTCCCTGCCGTCGTCGCACCAGTTGCACGTAGCAGAGGAGTCATGCTGAAAGCGCTTCAGGTAGCTCCTGAAACAACCATGGCCTGTGAGGAACTGGGTGAGGTAGAAAGTAACCATCCCGTGCTTTCTCTCCACCCATCGCCGTATACTTGGGATCAGAAGATACGTCCAACGCCCTTTATTGGATGAGTCCCACTGCTGCTGCCAGGACTCAAGGCTCCGTTCGCGGGCAGCCGCCCGAACAGCTCTTCTCTCCGAAGGACCAGCATTGAGAACTGCCACGGCTTCCAAGGCAGAGATACGGATTGGAGTCATCCCAGCAATCACAAGCGCTGCCTCCGAGGACACAGTGCGGAAGGCACAGCATACACGCAGGGCAGAGAGCCGATAAATTGACTCTATGCCCCTCATGTAGCTGGCTACCGATGTAGCGCCAATCCAGATTGGTGCTGCGTACAGGATGACCGACTTCATGACGTGCATTAGAAGCAACCTCGTATGCTGCCTCGGACCTCGCGTGTTTGGCATCATCCTCGCCAATGCGCGCCCGGTAACTGCCGCCTTCCTGTGGACAAACGCGAGATGCTCTCCGAAGCTGAGGCGCCTGTCAATGATCACGCCTAGGTAGCGGATCCAATCCTTAGACCTCAACGTGACACTACCACCGTGAAATCAACATATTCCACCTTTTTTCTGCTGCTGATGAGCCCTGCCTCCGTCTTATGAGCAGCCAACTGAAGTCCCACGGATGACAACCATTGAGTCACGGCATCTATGCACCGATTACAAAGCTCTGTGACTCGCCGTAAATCCTTAGCCTCCATTACTAAGGCGACGTCATCAGCGTAGCCAACTGCGGTAGCCCCCTCTGGTAGCTGAATTCGAAGTATGCCATCATACATGATGTTCCATAGGAGAGGACCTAAAACAGATCCTTGAGGAACTCCTGCAGAGACAGCGTGCTCCTTTTCACCCTCGTCCGTTTGATACCAAAGGATTCGGTTATCAAAATAGCTCCTCACGATCGCTACTAGGTAATTTGGAACCCGAAGTAGTACCAAGGCATCCAGGATGCAGCTCCAGTTGGCGGTGTTGAAAGCATTCTTCACGTCGATGGTCACGACAAGACAGTAGTGCTTACTGCCGAAGCGCCAGCGGGTGCCGGCGATAGCCTAAGCCGCTATACTGACAACCGTTTTAATGGCGTCAGTGGTTGACCTTGCCTTTCTGAAACCATACTGGAAAGGCGATAGATCACCAGCGTTCCGTACGGCAACGTCCAGCCTAGCACAGATCAGCATCTCCAGGACCTTGCCACCGTTATCGATGAGGCAGATGGGTCTATATACCGAGGGGTCATCAGGGGGCTTGTCGGGCTTGGGTAGGAGCACCAGTTGCTGTACCTTCCACCTGTCCGGAAAAGTACCCTCGCGCAGGCACTTAGAGTACAACTCTGCGAACAGACCGGGCTGCAGGGTGATTGCTATCCTCAGGCAGCGGTTTGGCACACCGTCTGGACCCGGGGCCTTGTTGGCGATGAGCTTGCGTGCAGCAGTCTCCATCTCCTCCACGGTGACCGGAATGAAGCCCTCAAATGTGGACGGTCCATGAAGAGGTGGTAGTGGACTAATTCTTTGAGGAAAAAGTGTTTCCACTATGTCCCTCACTCGGGCGAACTCCATTGGCGCTTCGCTTCTGCCTCTGCCAATGCGCTTGACTACAATCCTGTAGGCTCTGCCCCAGGGATCGTTGTCCGCCGAGTCGCATAACATGAGAAAGCATTCCTTTTTGCTGGCCCTGATTGAGTTTTTAAGAACTGCCCTTGCTGACTTATACTCCAACTGCAGTGAGCGTGTTGAGCTCGAGTCCCTACGCGCTGCACGCTGATAGCGCCTTCTCGCCCTCAGGCATTCCCGTCTGGCCTCAGCGATGTTCTCATTCCACCAGAACATGCTGGTATGATGGCGTTTATAGGCCTTGCGCAAGGGCATGCTTGCAGCGCAAGCATCGCCTAATTGCTCAGCTATCTGTTCCACCATAACCAGCGCCGGTCCGCCTGCTGCCATACGTGAGATGGATTCGACGAAGATGTCTGTGTTGAGGGACTCAACACGGAACGCTTTTCGAGAGGGTGGCCTTGCCGGCGACCGCAGGGTTTCACCTACTGCGAAGACGATGGCCTCATGGTCGCTTCCAGCGTAGCAGTCGCTTATACGCCACTGGGCCGTGAGGGCGAGTGCACTGCTAACGTATGTTAGGTCGATGATTGATCCAGCACTTCCCCTATTGAACGTGTTTCTTGTCCCAGTGTTGAGAAGAACCAAGTCCAAATTGGCCATCGACTCAACGAGGATGGTTCCACTAGTATTCGTCGACGAGCTGCCCCACTCCGTAGACCACGCGTTGAAGTCGCCAGCAACTATGACGTTGCTACGGGCCCTTGCGTCCTCTGCAATTTCCAACGTCACCGCCTCGAAGGCTTCGATCGTAAGGCTGGGCGCCAAGTAACAACTGTAGAGCAACAAATCGCCTACTTTAACTCGAACCAAGCTGTCAGAGACTAGGGTGTGAGTGAAGGGGGACTGCTGATCGCCACAGTTCCACAAAGCAGCCTTTCCAGAGCTGTCTTAAGCCCACAGCCCGCGGTTAGTTGACGCCCGGTGATGGGGTTCACTAAGCATGGCGACATCGATGTTCTCATCAAGAATGAGTTGCTCCAGCAAAGCTTGTGCAGCTACGCAGTGGTTAAGGTTTAGTTGCAGGACTTTCACCATTTGGCATGCTTAACAGCTTCTCCGAAGGCAGGACACCTATAACTGCCTGTCGCATGGTCAGTCGTCTTTTCACCTTTTCTTGTGCATAGGGCACATTTTGGCGGCTGATTGCACGCTCTCGCGATGTGACCTAGGGTTCCACACTTGTAACAAGTCTTACTCAGGTCAGCCGTGCACTTGCAATGGGCAGCGATGTGGCCATATTCCAAGCATTTGAAACAACGCCTTGGCTGCATCAAAGGCCTAATGCGGCATATCGCCCATCCGATGCGGATTTTCGCCCTTTCAACCAGCTTGACTGCCAAAGCCGTCGGTAAGCCCAGGGTTGCAGTTTGCAGGCCAGCCCTCGTGTGCCGCAGCGACTTGACGACGCTGCCATCCAGCGTTGGGTCTACAAGGGCAGACCTAACAGCATCCAGGACCTCCTCCTTGGTCGCCAGCTCGTCCAGATCGCAGATTTCCACCTGATTGGATTCCGATAAGGTTTTCGCCGTAGCCCGTCCAACCAGTACCTTACCAACAGCGAGCTGCAACTCGTTTGCACTGTGTACCGGCTGTTTACTTAGCCTAATAAGCAGATCGCCTTTAGCCGTCTTGCGGATTGTGCTAACATCCTCTCGCAGATGCGCAAGTGATGGCTCGCTCCTAACCACTTTTAAGATGTCTGCATAGCTGCAGTCTCCCAGACCAGACACGGTGACTGCATCAGCCCTTGTACGAGCTGCTTTGCTTTTGCGGCCAACCACCTTCGACCAGGGATTAACCTTAGGCAGGGATGGTACACGGGGGGGCTCAAGATTCTGCGTGCTTGCAGACGCAGTCGCTGTCACCTTGCTCCGTTTTGGGGGTGTAGTGCGGTGAGATGTCGAGACCTCGCGCAAGCGTTTCGGTGTACCCTTAGCTTGTACCACCGAACCATGCGTGCTCCTAGCAATTCTATTGGAACGGCCCTCAGCAGTTGGCGTTGTCTGGACGGCCTTCTCAGTTGTTGCAGAATTCAGGCAGCTCATAGCTTGCCTTTGCAAGTCCACTAACCTTGCCAGCTCCTCGCGCTCCAGATTATATATGTGCCTCTTGGTGTCGAACCGGGCACTTATTCCGTCTATGCAGACCCCCATCTGCGATAGAATGCTCCTTAGGTTAACGGGTAACCTGGGTGGGTGTGCTGTTGTCACCGTGATACCAGCTCCCTGTGTCGTTGGCCGCTCAACAGCCGCTACCAAAGGCGTCGGTGAAGATGCCTCCATTGCCACCATTGCCGGAGACACAGCCTCTACGTGGCGCAGAGACAAGCCCAGTCTAGGCTGCAGCGATGGTGGAGATCGCGCCAACGCCGGCCTTCGGAAGAATGGCGACGATTCGTCTGCTATCCTAGAGTTGATGCTGTTACCTTGCTACGAACTCTGATAGCAATCCCCCGGTGACCAAAGATTTCCCTTCGGTTTAACCGGTGGGGGTTATACCGCCCCGTTTCGGTCACCAGAGCCCCCTCAAAGTGCACCGCCGCAGCGGGGGAGGGTTGGTTATAACCAGTTCCGTGGCCTTTTGCACCTAGTTGCTAGGAGTCTCTTTAGCAAAGAACACGCCTGTACGTTATGCTACACTAATTTGCTGCCCACGAAGGTATGCAACTGCTAGTGTAGACCACTCGTTTAGTCGATACACGAACCGAACACAAGTGGCGCCACCTGTTGCTGATGAGAGCTGCTGTTTGGCGCGGCTTGCCAAGCGATTTAGCTTGACAGCCCTGGGATCAGCTGAGAATGTGGGCACCCGAAAAGCGCAAATAGCACAGCTGAGAGTGTGTTAAGGCGAAAAAACACCAACAGCACACTGCAAAGAAAGTGCAAATGTGACGCTGCAACTGCAACACACACCCGCAAAAGGTCACGCAGACAACCTAAACCACCAAACACCGCGGATAGAGACTCCGCGGGACTCAACCGACAAAAACAACCGGGTTCGCACCAGGCGGTGATAAAAGCGAGTACCCAGGTAAGCTACCCAATCGCTCACAACACCACACTGACTGTTTGTTATTTTCGGACCAGGTAATACGCTGCAAATTGACGCAGGACCAGAGCGAATAAAAACGCGACCGCACTTGGAAACTTCAACACGAGCTGTGTGTGTGTGTGTGTGTGTGTGTGTGCGTGTGTATAAGCAAACATAATCTCTTAATGAGAAGAAAACTTAAATTAGTAAAATAACAGAAATACAAAATAAAATCCCTATAATATACATAATGAATGAGTATGACGAACTGAAATAATAACAA
Organism: Scaptomyza montana; assembly: GCA_018904305.1. Lineage (NCBI taxonomy): Eukaryota > Metazoa > Arthropoda > Insecta > Diptera > Drosophilidae > Scaptomyza > Scaptomyza montana. The sequence continues at coordinate 171,055 of JAEIGR010000063.1, forward strand.
GAATAAACGGGTAAATTGATAGGGTTTTTAAATAAGTTTTGAAAATGTGTAGCACGTAGTAGGATCGACTATGACTTCACGGCTTAATACAAACCATAATAAATATTTTGCTTATTATATTGTTTGATCAAATTACCTCCCAATACTTTATAATTTTTGAATAAAATTTTGATGCTTGATCGTCATTTGTCAAATGTTTTTGTATCCAAAGAATATGTTTTGTGGGCTGGTGAGTTAAAAGTTAATTAGGGGATTTAAAATTGGTGCAGAGTAGTAGAGGTCCATTCAAGTCGTACATTACCCAGGTATAGGTTACTTATGCGATTGTGAGTGGTTGTCCTGGTGATGTAATTATCGTATGTAGGTCATTGTGGAAAGTCTGAGGATCGTTTCGCCGTGGGGAGGCAAAAAATGAGGCTAAGACCCTATTTACACGCTGAAGTTTTTTCGTGAATTTTTTGTTCATTCCGTTTTGAAAATTCTTCGGAATTCAGGTCGCATTTACACGCTGAAGTTTTTCAGTGAAATTTTTCCTTTGAAAATGCAACTCTGGTTTAAATTTATGGTCGATAAACATACATCTTTGCCATCGATTGTATTATTTGTTAACATATAATTGATTTAAGAAGTAACAAGTAAATAAAATGGATTCAGTGTACCTTACTATTAATTATTTTTTAACCAAAACAATGTATTTACTATTGGCGCTAATATTTGCTTGTGCGATATTTCGTATCGAAAACTTTATTATTCACATCAAACACTGTGCAACTCTGTGTTTACATTCTATCGGAATAAGGCAAAGCAAAATTAGAAAAAGAATTCACGACTTAACAAGTAGTGAATTTTTGCTTAAAATGTTACCCCTCTACTCCCCTTGCCAACAAACAAAAGATTCAGAGAGAAAATTCACGAAAAAACTTCAGCGTGTAAATGGGGTCTAAGTGTTTGAGTCTTAAACAAATGTGAGTGTGTTGGATTTGGAGGACGCCAGGCTGCTGCAAATAGCGACAGTAATTCGTAAAGAAACGAATTTTATGAGAAGCGGCAAGTGGTACCCCATTTACATCACCATCGGTAAACAGCAGCTCACTAACGGGCATTGAGAGACTTTACATCGCTCATTGCTTTGCATCGCAACGGACGTGTTTTTTTTATGCGCTTCGCTTTTTTACTATTGTGCGTTTTATTTCTGCTATTAATTTCGCGTCTTTGTGTAAACTAATAGTTTTGTGACTTTGTGTTTTGTCGGTTTGCCTAAACCCAAAGTGGACAGTAAATTAACAATTTAATTTGCATTTGTTTTAAAGTGATTCCAAACACAACAACAAACTGCAGTCCAGCATACTGAAAAATTTTGCTCAACTTGCTGCCGCCTGCGTTTGTTTTGTTTTTGTGTTTTTACGCTCACTCTCTCTCTCTCTTTTTTTTTCAAGCGCTTCGCTCCCAGTGCATTAAACCGTTTCTTGATCGTTTACTCTAACGCGCTCTTTTGTGCTGGTGTTGGTCGCGGTCAAACTTTTCTCCGTTGCTTGTTGCTTTCGGTGGTCGCGCCGTTTTTGTTTGTGAAGCTGTGAAGTAAGTTTTGTTTGTAGCTTTACTATTTGCATATTAGGGTGGACCTGTATTTTAATCATAACAATTTTCTGCAGCGATATTTTATTATTATTATTATTATTATTTTTATTTTTTATTTGTATATTTCTTTTCTTTTAATAAATTAAATAAAAATGTCTGTCTGCTGCTATGCGAATTGTCAAGTCCGCGCAAACTCTAAAATGGGTTTTGTCTGCTGCTGGATGTGCACAAATGTTGCTCATGAGCAATGTGCTGGCATTAATGGCCGTATCTCAGACCTCTTGAAGGTTACTAATTTAGAGAGGCCGTGTTGGTCATGTTTTGAGAAAAAAAAAGACATTGCAAGCTTTATAGAAACCCAACTTGGCTTAGAGGCCGTTTTCTGCCAGTTGAATAAACTGTGTGAAAAATTCTCATCGGTTCAAAGAAACCTTAACGAGAAAAATCTCGTACAGGATTCTCCAAAGCGTAAAAAGGCCAACGTTGGGCAGTTATCGGGCTCTGTGATGTCGGAAAATACTCCAAACGCTCCGATACCACAGTGTAAAGTAAATAAAGTAAATAAAAATCTTCATGTCCCTTCTACTAAAATTATCGAGAACTTAGATGATATACCAATAACTCCCATGGATATTGTGTTATCTGATCCCGATCCTTCGGTTCCTTTGGTGGTTAGTAGTGTTGATGTTAATCAACAAAAAACCTCTATCAAACTTAAAGAGCCAAATATTCAATTATCCGAGACTGAGTCTTCCAAACCAGCCTCAGTGGAGGATATAATTAAAAAATTTATTGCTGTTCCACCTAAAAAACAAATATTTGTTTCGAGGCTTCCCCCTGATTTAACATCTGATGATGTCAAGGTCTATATCAAGGCCAAATCAAATGCCAATTTCACGGTGGAGAAATTCAAATTTGCTTATGATCGGAACATTTCGTCTTTTAATATCAGTGTTTCGAATCAAGATTTTTGCACTATATGCTGCAAAGAATTTTGGCTACTATTATGGCTTGTATCTACCCTTCCGGTGGTTGGTTCTAAGATAACTCTCCCAATTACTGATAGTTCAATAAACTAACATCCTCCTTCTTACTTGGCTATCAGAATGTAAGAGGTCTTTGTAGTACTCACTAGTTTATACCTTAATAGTCTTTCTTTCCCTTTCCATGTCATTGCCTTTACTGAAACGTGGTTAAGGCAAGACAATCTCAATTCCGAAATTCTATGTAGTACATATTCTATTTACAGAAAGGACCGTACTCTTCGGCGTGGTGGTGGAGTGCTTATTGCTGTGAATGTAGACTTTCCTTCTGAAACAGTCGTAATAGATAGTTCTTTTGATATAGAGTTTATTGCTGTAAAGCTAAATATTTACGGTATTAACATTTTTATCACTTGTTTGTATATACCTCCTTCCTCTGATCTCTCTATCTATGAGACACATCTATCTGCTATTCATTCTGTCTCTGCCTTGCTTTCTGATCGCGATTTTCTTGTAGTTTTTGGTGATTTCAACATTGCTGAAGCTACTTGGATTTCTTCTCCTGACTCTGGTGCCCTGACTCCCACGGCCCCGAATGAATTTTTAATCAACCTACTTGGGATGTCATTGAGTCAAATTAATGCTATCCCAAATTCTCTTAATAAAATGCTTGATCTGATTTTTGTTTTGGATTCATCATCTTATCCGTTTCCCGTTCCCAGCCTATATCTTATCCCGAAGACTTATACCATCCTACGTTGGAGCTGTTGATTAATTTACCTTCCTGAACGCGTTGCAATGTCAGGATGCCTTTGAGTCGAGTTCGTCAATTTCGGAAAACTGATTTTGAGGGACTCGCTCTGCTTTTATCCCAAACTGACTGATCTCCCCTCTACGAGTCTGACGACTTGGACGTGGCAATCAGTATTTTTTATAATACCTTATATTCTTTATTTGATTTATGTGTCCCGGTTGGTGAGCTAAACAGGTCTAACACACCTGTGTGGTTTACCCGAGAGTTGACAATTCTCAAAAATCGAAAATCTAAACTCTTCAAGAGATTTAGAAAAAACTGCTCATCGGTAGCCTATTCTGCATACTTGATTGCTCGTGCCAGTTTTGATATATTAAATAACCAATGTTATAAGAATAACCTGACTCGGTGTAGATTACAGTTTCAGCAGGATCCAAAGCGGTTTTTTGATTTTGTTAATGCGAAGCGTAGGTCATCGACACTCCCAACGGAATTATTCTTTGAGGAAACGAAGGCCAGTTCTGATCAGGAGATTGCAAATATATTTGCCCAATTTTTTCAAACGACTTATAGCTCATGTCAATCTTAAGTCGGTTTGCCTTACCCTTATCAGGTTAATGGCTCGAATCGCATCTTTGGACTGAAAATCACTGAAAACTCACTTTTAAATAATCTACATGTTTTGAAACCTATATTTTCCCCAGGACCTGACGGAGTGCCAAGCTGTGTGCTTAGACACTGCGCTCATGGTCTTTTAAAGCCGTTGCTTAAAATGTTTAACTTGTCCCTGGAGTAAGGCTCCTTTCCAAAAATTTGGAAAGAGTCATTTATTATTCAAATGTGGTGTAAAGTAAATTTTTTAAATCTTAATTGCAGTAAATGTAAAGTAATGTCATTTTTTAGATATTTGCCCTTTTTCAATAAATATTTTCTTGACAACAAACCACTAGATAGAATTGAATGGGTTGACGATTTGGGCATCGTTTTGAACCCAAAGCTTAAGTTTGACAAGCATATTTCTTCAATTTCCAATCGAGCATCTGGTGTCTTGGGGTTCATTAAGCGCTTGTCGAAGGAGTTTAACGATCCCTACTTAACAAAAACTCTGTATACTTCTCTTGTTCGACCGATTCTGGAACATGGATCGTGTATATGGTTTCCGAAATACGAAATTCATCAGAATAAAATAGAATCGGTACAACAATAATTTGCCGTCTTATCGTAGTAGACTTTTACTAATAGATCTTCCTTCTCTGAGTGATCGTAGAATAATGCTAACATTTTTCTTTTTTCACAAATTAATTAATGGTGAAATTGATTCTTCTGAATTAATTAACCAAATTAACTTTGCTGTTCCTATTAGAAATATTCGAAATTTTGTACCTATATCTCTTCAAAATTGTAATTCTAATTATGCTCTTCATAACCCTTTTCGTATACTGTGTTCTATTTATAACGATCTTTCCCACTTAATACACAGAGCCACTCCTACTTGCTCTATTAAAAAGTTAGTTTTGTGTCATTTGTCACATGTTCGCGATCATCGTAACCGCACGATAAGCGGAGCGCCCCTCGGTCGGATGGGCGGGAGGTGGGTCGCTTTGTGCGTGGGTCCGCGCGTTAACAAGCCGGTGCTTGGTATCGTTGGGCCACTTGACTGTACTGTTCGTTAGTACATCTACGTCCAATATAAAAAATAACCGATGACGTGAAGGAGAAAACCTAAAAACAAACAACATTTTTGAAAAAAAGCGGATTGATTAAACATCGATCCAAATTTTAATTTGATATAAGTGAATATCTTGTGTACCCATATAACTGAAAATTAAAGAAAAACAACATCTATTCCGTTTCATCAGTTTTACAGATTAATGGTCTTCAGTTTTTCACAGCTTAACCGCCTCCGGCTTTTGTTACTTAAAAAATGATGAATATCAATTGGCGGAAACATGTGATAAATTATTAAATAAATGAGAAGTAAAAATGAAATATTAGGTGTAAGAGAAATAAATATATAAAATAATAAACAAACATAATAATCAGCAAACAAACAGAATATTATATACACTTAAAAAGCCTTCATTATATTTCTAATAATAATTCTCTATTTGCTGATCTTGGAATTGAATTTTAGCTAAATTATAAAGTTCTCGGATCTTAGTTGTTTTGAGAAATAAAATAGGTGCAAAATAAATAAAAATAAATAATAATAATAAGGGAGAAGCCCTAATGTTGGACACCCCTTTGGTTTTTGTGACATAAGACTGTACGATTTTTTTAATGCCGACGAAACTGGACTGTTCTACAAATTAACTCCAGACAAAACATTAAAATTTAAAGGTGGGAAGGAAAATCATTTTGAAGAAATCTGTTTATTGAAATTTGAATTTATAGGTGAAAAATGCACTGGAGGGAAGCTGTCCAAGGAAAGGATAACTGTGCTTGTTGCAGCCAATATGAGTGGTAATCATAAAAAGAAATTATTGGTTATTGGAAAATCAAAGCGACCTAGAAGCTTTAAAAATGTTCAGTCTGTGCCTGTTGACTACTATTGTAATCGCCGGGCATGGATGACATCTGTAATTTTTATTAATTGGGTACGCGATTGGAATGCCGAGCTTAAACAGCAGAAAAAGAAGATATTGCTATTAGTTGATAATTGTCCAGCCCATCTCACAATTAGGGATCTAACGAATATCACTCTAATTTTCCTTCCACCAAATACGACATCTGCATTGCAACCAATGGATCAAGGCATAATTCGAGTGATTAAATCAACTTTTCGGAAAAATCTCGTACTTAAAATAATCAGCAATATGGATGAAAACAATGATGAAAATTACCCAAAAATTACCATCCTTGATGCCATTTTAATGATAAATGATGAATGGCAACAACTTTCGCCATTGACAATTGCGAATTGTTTTAAGCATTCTGGGCTTGCCGAAAAAAATTTAGATAGTCCCAGCAACTCATTCTCAAATGATATTGAAATCGGAGATGACACTCCTCTATCGGTTTGGGCAAGAGCTCTAAAAATCAGCTACCGATTTCAAAGGAAGAACTGGATGAATATGTTCTTATTGACAATGGTGTGGCGATTTGTGAGGAACCTTCCGAAGACAGCATTGTTAAAAATATATTAGATGACGAACAGGACAGCGACGACAACGTCGAAGATCAAAATGAAGATGTGTCAGCACCTAGCGTTTTGGAGGCATTCAAGGCTGCAGAAATACTGAATAGATTTGTTCATTCAAATTTTAATGACGAGAGCTTAACGAACAGTGTGTCCCGTTTAAATAATGCTGTGCGCGACTGTTTTTATATGTCAAAAACAACAGCTAAACAATCAAAAATCACAGATTTTTTTAAATTAAGAATAATAAGAAAAACCATACATAGAAATTATTCTTGTTATATTATGCTTATGAATATGCAGTATACGACTTGTTATGAAAAACACATGTTTATACTCGATACCGAAGGTAAAGAGTATATTGGTTTTGTGCAATGTCCGTCATGGTGTCTGTCCGTCTGTCCGTCTGTCCGTCCGTATGTGTGCAAGTTTTTTCCACACCCTTCAAGCTAGAGACTTGAAACTTTCCAATTCTCTTTATCTATGGGATAGTAAATTAAAGTGTCAAGATGGGGGTTCTACGATAACTGGGGGGCTGGCAAATCGATAAATTCGATAACTCAAAACCGATAAATCCACATATTTCGCACATCCTTACAGCTATAAGTACCAAATTTGGTAAGAAGATAGCTACTAGCAACCCCCAAAAAACTGCATAAAAAATTTTGGAGCCACGCCCCCATTCCGCCCCCCATTCCGCCCCCCATTCCGCCCCCCAGCCCCCCCGCATTTTAAAGTCAAAATAGCCCATATCTCCCACAGTTTTTGAGCTATAGCCACCAAATTTGGTGCCAAGATAGGTGATGATGACCCCCTAAAAACCGCACCAAAAGTTTGGATGCCACGCCCACCGATACTGCCCTAGCCGCCCCCATCCACCCCAACGCTTCGTCAAAAACGGGAATGCGTGTATCTTCCAGAGTTGTGGAGCTAGAGCCTCCAAATTTGGTGGAAAGATAGCTGTTAACGACCCCAAAAAACTGCATCAAAGTTTTGGAGCCACGCTCACCCATTACGCCCCCAGCCCCCCCGCATTTTAAAGTCAAAATAGCCCATATCTCCCACAGTTTTTGAGCTATAGCCACCAAATTTGGTGCCAAGATAGGTGATGATGACCCCCTAAAAACCGCACCAAAAGTTTGGATGCCACGCCCACCGATACTGCCCTAGCCGCCCCCATCCACCCCAACGCTTCGTCAAAAACGGGAATGAGTGTATATTCCAGAGTTGTGGAGCTAAAGCCACCAAATTTGGTAAGAAGATAGCTGGCAACGACCCCCAAAAATCTGCATCAAAGTTTTAAAGCAACGCCCTCCATTTCGCCCCCCTTTCCCCACTTTTTACAATTTTCGAGCTAGAGTCACCAAATTTGGCATGAAGATAGCAATTGACATTCCACAAAGATCTGCATCAAAAATTTGGATGCCACGCCCACCCATACCACCCCCAACCCCCCTTTCCCCAATTTTTACAAATTTCGAGCTAGAGTCACCAAATTTGGTATGAAGATAGCAATTGATATTTTTCAAAGATCTGCATCAAAAATTTGGATGCCACGCCCACCCATACCGCCTCCAGCCCCCTTTTCCCCACATTTTACAAACTTCGAGCTAGAGTCACCAAATTTGGTATGTAGATAGCAATTGACATTCCACATAGATCATCATCAAAAATTTGGATGCCACGCCCACCCATACCACCCCCAACCCCCCCTTTCCCCCACTTTTTACAAATTTCGAGCTAGAGTCACCAAATTTGGTATGAAGATAGCAATTGACATTCCAGAAAGATCTGCATCAAAAATTTGGATTCCACGCCCACCCATACCGCCCCCAGCCCCCTTTTCCCCACTTTTTACAAACTTCGAGCTAGAGTCACCAAATTTGGTATGTAGATAGCAATTGACATTCCACATAGATCTGCATCAAAAATTTGGATGCCTCGCCCACCCATACCGCCCCCAGCCCCCTTTTCCCCACATTTTACAAACTTCGAGCTAGAGTCACCAAATTTGGTATGAAGATAGCAATTGATATTTTTCAAAGATCTGCAACAAAAATTTTGATGCCACAACTACCCATACTGCCCCTAGCCCCCCCCCCCCTTCCCTACATTCTACAAACTTTGAGCTAGAGTCACCAAATTTGGAAGGAATATAGCTGGTGGCATCCCCATCTGCATCGGAGAATCTTTAAGGTAGCGTACACCCCTGCCGCATCCGTACCCCTTTGCAATCAGGCCTCTTTTTACCGGTTTTAATACTGGTATCGAGTATGCCGCAGTCGGTTGCGTCCGACTGCAACGTTTCTACTTGTTTTGAATTAAATTTATTAAATTATTTGTTTTGATTAAAAAATTAATTTGTTTTATTTTTAAACCTATAAAGAACATGGCAACCAAAAAATGAATAGAAATAAACATTTTTTGCTCCTTTCGGTTAGAGCGTCTTCCGGGTATAACGACGTAAAATCGTCGGTCCCTTGAAAGTCGTTATAGCCGGATTCTACTGTATTTTCTTGACAACAAACCACTAGATAGAATTGAATGGGTTGACTATTTGGGCATCGTTATGAACCCAAAGCTTAAGTTTGACAAGCATATTTCTTCAATTGCCAATCGAGCATCTGGTGTCTTGGGGTTCATTAAGCGCTGGTCGCAGGAGTTTAACGATCCCTACTTAACAAAAACTCTGTATACTTCTCTTGTACGACCGATTCTGGAATATGGATCGTGTATATTGTTTCCGAAATACGAAATTCATCAGAATAAAATAGAATCGGTACAAAAACAATTTCTGCTCTTCGCACTTAGAGGTCTAAACTGGGACACAAACAATAATTTGCCGTCTTATCGTAGTAGACTTTTACTAATAGATCTTCCTTCTCTGAGTGATCGTAGAATAATGCTAACATTTTTCTTTTTTCACAAATTAATTAATGGTGAAATTGATTCTTCTGAATTAATTAACCAAATTAACTTTGCTGTTCCTATTAGAAATACTCGAAATTTTGTACCTATATCTCTTCAAAATTGTAATTCTAATTATGCTCTTCATAACCCTTTTCGTATTCTGTGTTCTATTTGTAACGATCTTTCCCACTTAATACACAGAGCCACTCCTACTTGCTCTATTAAAAAGTTAGTTTTGTTTCATTTGTCTACATGTTCGCGATCATCGTAACCGCACGATAAGCGGAGCGCCCCTCGGTCGGATGGGCGGGAGGTGGGTCGCTTTGTGCGTGGGTCCGCGCGTTAACAAGCCGGTGCTTGGTATCGTTGGGCCACTTGACTGTACTGTTCGTTAGTACATCTACGTCCAATATAAAAAATAACCGATGACGTGAAGGAGAAAACCTAAAAACAAACAACATTTTTGAAAAAAAGCGGATTGATTAAACATCGATCCAAATTTTAATTTGATATAAGTGAATATCTTGTGTACCCATATAACTGAAAATTAAAAAAAACAACATCTATTCCGTTTCATCAGTTTTACAGATTAATGGTCTTCAGTTTTTCACAGCTTAACCGCCTCCGGCTTTTGTTACTTAAAAAGTGAATGACTATCAATTGGCGGAAACATGTGATAAATTATTAAATAAATGAGAAGTAAAAATGAAATATTAGGTGTAAGAGAAATAAATATATAAAATAATAAACAAACATAATAATCAGCAAACAAACAGAATATTATATACACTTAAAAAGCCTTCATTATATTTCTAATAATAATTCTCTATTGCTGATCTTGCAATTGAATTTTAGCTTAATTATAAAGTTCTCGGATCTTAGTTGTTTTGAGAAATAAAATAGGTGCAAAATAAATAAAAATAAATAATAATAATAAGGGAGAAGCCCTAATGTTGGACACCCCTTTGGTTTTTGTGACATAAGACTGTCCAAAATGTACAAACGTACAGCTTATCTGTTAGTATCGTTGGAAAGCTTGTTCAATTGCGCATCGATTGGTATAAGGCATTATACACATTTCATTCATGTTTAATGATATATTTAACATTTAATGAAAAAACTCAAAATCACGATTTTCAAAAAAGTGCCCCGAAGTTGGACACCCCTTTTTTGTCTTGTGCAAATGCAGTCAATAAAATAAAATATAATGCCATATCATTGTTTTTATGTAAGATTTTGTTTTTTATGCAATTAAACAATGAAAATCAAACGAATTTATTATTCTATTAATTATTATTACTCGTAATGAGTAGTAACGCAAGTAATGCATCGATATATCGATTGATGTATCGATCAATGCATCGCACGCTCATCATTGGTCACATACCTTATTAATATGGCGCGAAATATGTAAACAAACTAATTATTTTTATTTTTTGGGTTTTTTTCATCAAAACCATTTATTATGAAATTATTATTCAATTAACTATGAAATTCAATATAACCAATTTAATCGCGGCCAACAAATTTTGTTGCGAATGTACGTCTTCTCGTTGCGCGCTCATTTTGATACATGTATATGAAGATGACATGATCATCGATACAATTGAATGAAAATATCGATTACAATTAATCGTGTTCAATTGTGAAACATCAACAGTGTCCAGATTAGAAGAAAGCACGGTATTAACATTTTTGAATGTAAAACCCAAAATATTGAAAAAAAAAAAATGTTTGATTGCAGAATATGAAAGAGCATGATGAAACGAATAAGAAAACATGTATTAACCTTTGCTGAATCGTGGAATAATTCAATTACATAAGCGTTGAAATTTTAAAAAGTTTAGGTCGGTTATATCGGTATTTTAATTTTTGTCTCTAAATTATCCAAAACTAGGTATTAACACCTGTAGACCATGTCAAAAGAAAGCCGGCACTGAAAGCTATCTGTCACAGTATTTAGACCGCGCTAGCATCAAAACTCGCAAAATAAAGGGGGGTGTCCGACTTCTGTACAGTGTCCGAGATTGGGGCTTCTCCCTTACTAATAAAATAAAATAAACCCTGAGAAAAGTTTAACCTCGATTGCTATAAACTGATACAACAGTTTGTATAGGAACAGAGGAACAGACGTAGGCAGCCTGCGATGCTGATCAAAGACGAATAAATATGAAAAGTGGGGTCAAGGAGGCTTCCGTTTATGCAGTACACTAAAAAGCCTATTTCTCGGATCTGAAATTGACAAGCAAACACTTAAATTTCAAAGCAATGCATAAAGTCAAAAAACTAAAACTAAATAAAATAACAAAAAAAAAAATCAATAAACAGTACTAGAATGGCGATATATACTTTTTTGAAATCTTACTCCACGGTTGACCTAAACAATGGTTAAGAAATAAACCAGAAATCAGTAAAGTCAAAATCTAGGTAGTAACCTTCGTAATATTTTTTCATTTAAAGAATAACGTTATCTCGCTCTTTCAATGTACGAACTATAAACCACAAGAATCATAATAGAATATAGCCTACACTTTAAGAGTTTTCCTGTATTATCTCAACGAAGATTATGACTATTCTTGAGAGCTGTTGCGAATTATGTAGCTAATAATTTTATATTGCTATCCAGTTGAAACAATGATTGAAGTGCATTTATAAATTAAAACACAAATGTTCAAATGTATTTGTTGATGCTAGAATCCGAAGCATGAACATATAATATATTATCTTAATTTATGAGAGCCATGAAGTCTAAACGGTCTTAGAACCATGAATCCTAAGCTAGTGAAAATTACTGTAGATGATCTGTATGCGCTATTTATATAAGTTTAACATAGAGTGAACAAAGGCTTAAGACAAGAATTGCAATCATACAGATAATATTCTTACAAGAAACTTTCTACGCACAAGAAGTGATCTATAATACAACCACAAAAAACAAGAATAAATCCTACTATACACTTACTTAAAATCAATCAAAAACCAACCCGAATCTAATTCTTTGGAGCCTCCTCCACAAAAAGCTTTCAATAAAAATCAGTTTCTAACCTTGAAATCAGCACAAAAGATCAAGATCAAGTACTTTACCACCCATTATAGTCGCCTCGAACTTTAGCACATTACAACCTTATTTTGTCATCCAAACCCATGGATTAATGCAAAGTTATAGTCATGTATTTTAAAAATATCTCAAATTAAGCAAAATCTGTTTTGAGAACTAAAGAAACTGCGTCTGCTTGGGAAACAATAATATTAATTAAATCAAAAAAATAAGGCTTAATAGCATGGTATCCAGAACAAGGAGGTGCTGTTCTTATCAAATTTAATGCAGAGCATCAAATGAGATGAAGCACAACTGGAGCTATCATGGTTAAGGAACAGTAAACCATTCAATATAAAGAAACTTATCACTCAAATCAAAACAGTAAACGAAGTAATATTTTTTTAAACAGTGTTAACCTCATATCTCGAATTCTTAAGCAAGTTTAATGCACTTCCTTATTTAATAAAACAATGATTCAGAGAATAATGAAATAAAATATTACCATCCATCAATGATAAGAAATTAATAACGAAATTTTTTTAGTTTTAGCAATGAGTTGGAAAAATCAAGATCTAATCTAGGTATGTCGGTTGACAGCTAAAATACAATAAAGGATTCAATCAAAATTAGGTAAAAATCAATATCCGATCGATTTCCCTGTAAAAATAGGTAGCAATTTATAGATAATCTTTATCGTCTTAAGGCTGAAACCTAGTCCAGCTAGCTAACTATTTAACATAAAAGATTTAAAAATAAAAACTAAGAAGTTAGAAGAAAAAGATTTAATATTACACGGATTAAGGTAAGGTATCTGACGACATCAACAGGAAACCTTAAATAAGAAGTTTTCAAGTCATTAAATAAGTACAAAACGCATTCTTAATATCTGTTTCTAGTAAGGAACACACTGGGAAAATAATAGTAAAAACCGTTTGACGAATATCTAAAAGTACGAAAAGATCGATTGAAGGACATAAACATGTAGCGAAAATCTTACTGCGTGCAGATGGACATTATGTGATAAGTACAGTTGGATCGTGTTATATAACAATCAAAAAGATAAACAAAAAATTAATTATTAAGCCTAAAAGCATGGAGTGTGACGTGTGTGTTCTACCGGCTATACGCATGCGGCTTTAATCTAAGTGTTCGGTGCATGTGTTTGTGTTAAACTTCAACGGAAAAAAAAAACTTTATACCAATTTAACAAGTAAGAAGGCTCCAGTCGGGAGAGCCCGACTAGAAGATACCCTGAACGCAGTTGCAATAAATAAATTAAATCTATATAAAACTTTGGTATACTGACTTAGCTTCAATCGATTAAGCTCGTTATCACCGGTGTTTCTTAACGGATTTGGACGAAATTTTCAGAAAAGATCTATCGTTACCCATTACTTCAAACCTCATTTTTAGATTTTTCAAATTCGATATTTTTTTGTTATCGATTGCATGTGTATATCGGAAAACAGAATAGTTATCGATAATTTGAAGCAAACTTGTTCTGCTCATGGTATAGGAGAACTTATATACAATATCTTAAGTCTCTAGCTCTTGTAGTCTCTGAGATCCACGCGTTCATGCAGACAGACTGATAGACAGACAGACAGACAGACAGACGGACAGACGGACATGGCTATATCGTCTCGGCTGTTGATGCTGATCAAGAATATATATACTTTATGGGGTCGGAGATGCTTCCTTCTGCCTGTTACATACTTTTGCACAAAACCATTATACCCTTATTTACCCATTTTATGGGTTAAGGGTATAAAAATAAACCTAATGCAACATGTTATAAAAAGAAAATAAGGAAATAATAATCCAATTGAAAAAATTTCATTGGCTTTTTAATAAGGTAAAATTTATTAACTTTATAAAAGAATTAGAAGTCAATGCAGAATATAAGATTTTCCTAGCACTTGATCGAAAAAGATGGGTAAAGAAATAAAAAGAGATGTCAATACTTTTAGGACACAATTTCACCAGATTATGAAACTTAATAAAAAATTGAATGCTTTGAGGAAAGTGAAAAATCATTTAAGTCAGTCTTTAATAAACGTTTGTCGAGAAAACTGCAAAATGAAGCTGACTTCTGACTTTGGACTTAAAACAATTGCCAAGAAAATCGATGATTATTTAAAAGAGTTTGAAGAAATGATTTTTCCCGAACATCATGAGTTGCTTGAAGAATATCGAGAATTTTTCTTGGCGTTCGAAAACGGCCATCTAGTTACATCCAAATTTGGCGAGACTCTTTCAGCGTAGCTGCACGCTGTCATCTGTCATCTGATCTAGCTACAGAGGGAGTTGACACATGTGCTTGTTTTTACTACAGTTTGCGGCTCAAAAGACTTGAACGTCTAATTGCAAAATATAGAAATTTAAACAAAAGAATGAAGAAAATACGTTTAAGCCAATAAGGAATCAATTGTTTGAATACTAGATTTAAAAATAAATATTAAATAGCATACATAGAAAGATGAATAATAAAAAATCTACACAACTTAAACCAAACTATCTCGTTTATTAATTTTGAAGTCAATGCAGTATATAAGATTTCCCTAGACTTTGACAAACAAATCAAAGCAGATATATATAAAAACAAAGGTTAGAAAGGGATGGCACTAAATATTCAAATGTCCAGCCCAAAGGAAAGGATTATAGTATTTATCTTAAGGATGAAGGGGACCAATCAATTAACATTCCCATCTGCGTTTCATAGACGCCTATGTATAATATCGTGTAAGGCGGCGTGGCTTATGAAATTAACACAAGGAGGATCACTTTCCCCCTCTAACCCTTTCCCTATCTAACACTTTCCCTATCTAGCACTTTCCTCCTCTTACACCTTCTCCCTCTAAATACTTCGGCCTCTAACACTCCTGCTGCTGCTGCTGCCACGAAAGAAAATTCCCATCCCTTGCTTACATAACCCTCACGAATGTTGTAGTTCTTGTTGTTGGTGGTGTTGCTTTTGATCATAACAATGCGGCCTACGAATGCACTGCCCTTTGACTAGCGTACTTCAAACATGCACAAACTTGTCTCAATCCTTTCATCCTTTGATAACTGGTTTTCACAACCATAAACGTTCATTGTTTATGTTTTGCCTCCAGGTCTGCAAGGCAACGCACGTCAAACAGGCGCCCTCTCGACTCTCTCTTATCTACTGAACACAGTTGACTCTCTCGCTTATCTACTAACTTGAAGCTAAGAAACCTGTGCACACTTGACTTTAGCATAGGTAATGCACTTCCTTTGCTCACTGATCCTCACAGACGGTGATGTCTATAGCACATAAGCCAACTAATGTACTTTACCTTTGACTAGCGCACTTTAAGCATGCACAAACTTGTCTCTAAGTCTTCCTCCCTCTAACACTTTCCCCCTCTAACTCTTTCCCCCTCTTACACACATTCTCCTTCTAACACCTTCTCCCTCTAACACTTTCCTTCTCTATCCATTCCCCCTCTTACACCGTCTCCCTCTAACACTCCACCTCTTAAGCCTTCTCCCTCTATCACTTTCTCCTTCTAACTCTTTATAATCTTAAACTACAAGTTTCAATACTCTTGTTTAAAAACAATGTGTTGATCTTGCTACTGCTGCTGCTGCTGCGAAAGAAAATTCTCATCCTTGCACACATAACTCCCCCACGAAGATTGTAGTTGTTGACAATAACAATGCACGTGTGCAGAGCAACGTATTTAAAACAGGAGCACACTTGACTCTAACAATAATTGGTTAAATAGTTAAAACTGATCCTGTCATTCTCACAGCCATAAAGATCAATGTATTGTATCTTGCTCCTGCTGCTGCGTAAGAAAATTTCCATCCCTTGTTCACATCTTTTTGTTGTTGTTGTTGCTGTTGAACATAACAATGCAACGTACATCGAACAAGCGTCCGCTTTTCTCTATTCTCTATCCTTTCTTCCTTTGCACAGTGCTACTCATGACCATAAACATTAATTTTTTGACGTGCGTTTCAGGTTTACAATGCCACGCACGTCAAAGAGGCGCCCTCTCGACTCCAGATCCTTTGATCTTTGCTTCTTAAGAATCTTGTTGTTGTTGTCCTTAAGAATGCCATCTATGATAGTGGCTTGCTTCCAGGTGTACTATGCAAAGCACATTTAACAGGCGCACACTTGACTCCAGATCCTATGAGCACTGATTCTCACAGATGCTGTTGATAAAGTTGTGGCCTAGGAATGTCAATCCTTTGTTCTCCACCCTAGTCTTATCAAAGGAGGACACGATCATGGGAAAAAAAGGGTCATAAATTATAATATTGTAGGGGTCGAAAAAGGGTAAAAAATTTTAATGGGATCGGCATCCTTTTGAGTTAGAGCCACTCTATAAATGAATGGAATTATGAATTTGGGATCTCACCTTTGCACGCAAGAATCAGATGTATCTTATTAAAGTTAGCGTATACGCTTCCTTAAGAGGAGGAACACTTTGAAAACACATCAAACAAAGATAAGGAAAAGTTCAGAAAAAAGCAAATACAGGATGCGTTTTTCAAACTAGTTGGACTTAAAGTAGACTGTCCCAAGTACGGATACGGAAACTCGAATCACTGGAATCAACAATCAAATCGTTAAGAGATTTGGGAACGATCTTAAATGTTTTGAACTGCATGGAAAAAGTTAATTCTGGAAAATATGGAGAATTTGCTTCGAAAACTGCACCACTTTTAGCAGAATTATATCCACAAAGGAAGTTGTTCCCGACAGTCCATAAAATATTGCCGCATGGCAAATATATAATTGAGTATCAGTATTTGCCACTTGGAGAGCTTTCTGAAGAAGCACAGGAGTCTTTGAATAAATTTTATTAAAAATTCAGATTTCTAAACACTTTTGAAGCATCAAGGGTGAGACAAATTGAGGACCTCTTCAACATGTCAGCAGCACTAATTTCGTCACTGAGGCATGTAAAGTCACGAAAAGAATTAGAAAATACTTATAGTTCAGAAATGATTAGTCTTTTAGATATACCTTCATTTACGGACATTGATGAATAATTTACAAGAAATTAAAAATTACTTAAACAAAAAAATTTTTTTAAATAATTGTAATCATAATTTAAGTCATAAAAGCCTTTAAGACAAAACATAAAAATCTAAAATTTTATAAAATATTTTTTTTCCTTCCCATAAAATTGATTTTTCCTCAAATTTCAACTTTGCATACCCATAAATAGACACATAAAAATTGTAGAACTTTTTTCATAGGTTGATTAATTATCTATCATATGCTTTTTAAATTTTTCGATTATCTTATTTGGTTCAAAAGTTATGATTTTTGCAATGAAAATACTTAAATGGCCCTACTGTGCGTCGTTACCATTTTTCTCATTGCTCTGTTTCTTTCTTCCTTTGCAGTCTCTGTCATTACTGTTTCTCTCGTTGTCGTCTTCCTTCTTTGTTCAATATTTCGGGTAGTGCACTTTTTGGCCGCACTTAAAGCATTGTAGATCACGGCGTCTTTCTGCCGTAGCTCCGTTATTCTCCTTACCTTGTATGCTGTATGCTATTGTTTTGATTGCTTCTTTTTCGCCGCTCGTTCTCCTCTGCCAGCTTGCACTTGCTTTCACTGCGTGTAATTTCGGTAAATCATCACGCGCTTCCAACGCAACCGCAAAGTTCTCATAGGATGAAGGTAGACTTGCTAACAACATGATGACAACTAAATCCTCTGGCAGTGTAATGCATTTTTGTGATAGCTTGTCGACTATATTCACAAACTCATTAACATGCCCCCGAACTGGATTTCCCTCCGCCATGCGTTTATTTATAAACTGCTTAACCTCTTAAGTGCGTAAGACGGGTTAACTCGCCAGCAAAACCTTTTCGTGTTGCGTAAGGTGAGATAACTCGTCCTAGAAATTAAAAAATTCCAAGGAGATATAAGGACTATAATTTTTTAGTAAGATCTAATGCAGGAGTCATTTTGTCATAAGCATTCATGTTATTTATACTAAATGGGTTACAAAATTTATAAATAAGTGTGATCTACCTGTAAGATACCACACTGGGTGATGCCTTGTTTTAAAAAATACCACTCATGACATATTAACATACAGTACGACCTCGGTTAACGCAACCTATTAAAATTTGGCCAGTTGCACGAGACCTTTTTTAATATAAAGACGCCTTCGCTTACCTTTAAATTAAATTAAATCAAATAAGACTGTAGTAGTAGGGAACTGGTGGTTCTGGAACAGGAAGTAGCTGTCACTTTAATTACCCCCCAATCATAATTTATGACCCCATCAAATTTTATGACCCCTTTTTTTTGACACTTTTTTTATGACCCTTTTTTTGACACTTTTATTACCCCCCAATACTATAATTTATGACCCTTTTTTCCCCATGATCGCGCCCGCATTAATTAGACTAGGTATTAAGGACAAAGGCATGACATTCCTAGGCCGCATTGTTATGGTTGCGAGAATCAGTGATCATAGAATCTGGTGTCAAGTGTACATCTGTTTGCACGTGCGTTGTCTTTTACCCCCTGCAAGCAAGCCACGACATGCATTGTTATTGTCAAGAGCAACATCAACAACAGCATCCTTGAGAATCAGTGATCATAGGATCGGGTGTCAAGTGTGCTCCTGTTTTAAGTGCGTTGCCTTGAACACGTGCAAGCAAGCCACGACATGCATTGTTATTGTCAAGAGCAACATCAACAACAGCATCCTTGAGAATCAGTGATCATAGGATCGGGTGTCAAGTGTGCTCCTGTTTTAAGTGCGTTGCCTTGAACACGTGCAAGCAAGCCACAGCATACATTGTTTTTGCCAACAACAACAACATTCATGTGGGTTTGTGAGCAAGGGATCGGGTGTCAAGTTGTGAAAATCAGTGTTCACACTATCAATTTTGGCTATGTAACCAATTTGTACTAGAGTCAAGTGTGCTCCTGTTTGACAAGCAGGCTATAAACATTGATCTTTATGGTTGTGATAATGACAGGATCAGTTTTAGCTATTTAACCATTAAGTGCTAGAGTCAAGCGTGCTTCAGTTTTAAATACGTTGCTCTGCACACGTGCATTGTTATTGTCAACATCATCAACAACAACGTTCGTGGGGGGGGAGGGGTTATGTGTGCAAGGATGGGAATTTTCTGTCGCAGCAGCAGCAGCAGCAAGATCAACACATTGTTTTTAAACAAGAGTATTGATTCTTGTAGATTAAGATTATAAAGAGTTAGAGGGAGAAAGTGATAGAGGGAGAAGGTGAAAGAGGGGGAGTGTTAGAGGGAGAAGGTGTTAGAGGGGAAAGTGATAGAGGGAGAAAGTGTTGGAGAGAGAAGGTGTTAGAAGGAGAAGGTGTTAGAAGGAGAAAATGTTAGAAGACTTACAAGTTTGTGCATGCTTGAAGTGCGCTAGTCAAAGGTCAAGTACATTAGTTGGCTAATGTGTTATAGATATCACCGTCCGTGAGGATCAGTGAGCCAAGTACATTGCCTTTGAAACTATTAAGGTTTCTTAGCTACAAGTTAGTAGATAAGAGAGAGAGTGAGAGAGAGTCAACTGTGCGCAGGTTTCTTAGCTACGAATAAGTAGATAAGAAAGAGTCGAGAGGGCGCCTGTTTGACGTGCGTTGCCTTGCACACCTGCAGGAAAAACATAAACAATTAATGCTTATGATTATGATGAGCAGTGTGCAAAGTAAGAAAGGATAGAGAATAAAGAAAAGCGAGCGCTTGTTCGATGTACGTTGCATTGTTATGGTCAACAGCAACAACAACAACAAACTTCGTGGGGGGGTTATGTAAGCAAGGGATGGAAATTTTCCTACGCAGCATCAGCAGCAGCAGCAAGATCAACACATTGTTTTTAAACAAGAGTATTGATTTTTATTTTAGGGGGGGGTTAACAAGTGTATGAAACGCAGATGGGAATGTTAATTGTTTTGCCCCCTTCATCCTTAAGATGAATGCTTAGCGCCATCCTTTTCTAACCTCTGTTTTTTTATATATCTGTTTTAATTATTGCACTGACTTCTGTTACTTTTTATAGAGCTAATTAGTATAACTTTTTAATTTTTCTTACTTTATTAATAAACTATCAAATTATGTTTTTCTTATAGATATGTTTTAATTTAATTTTTTTTTTTTTTTTTTCATAGATTTTTACAGTATATTAAATTTGAGAATTATATTAAGCTTGTTCCGTTGAGGGATTAAGCAAACACAAACACCGAACATTTATATTAATGACATATAGTTATAGCCGGTAGAACACACAAGTCATACTCCATGATTTTGTTTCGGCTTGATAAAAAGCTTTTTTAAGTCTATATTATAAGCCTAAGTTCTAGTACTCACTATATACATATCTAAGAATGCTTTTATGTATGTCACTATTCTGAAAGCTTAAAGAAGTTCATGTAGCTGGTATAATAAATCATGTTTCAACAAAATTATTTAGATCTTAATATTTATACTTTATCGTTTATTGAATTTATTATTATTTATTTTTTTTTTATTTTTTTAATACCCATATATGTATTCGATTCTGTTCTATCTGAGTAATAATTTATTTTGCTTTTACATTCTTTAAATTCTTTAAGGTAATCTTTTAGGCTTAACAAATAATCTTTTCCTTAACTTTCCGTCTGCTCGCTAAAAGATTTTCGTCAAATGACACTTTTCATATTTAAGATATCCGTCAAACTATTTATTATACTCGACTTAAATTATTTCATTAAACTCACATATCAAATAAATTTCTAAAATAAAGAAACTGAAAACAGTAAGATGTTCTAAGCAGCTGGATTGTTTTTTTTTTTATACAAACGGTTTTTACTATTCTCTTTCCCAGTATGCTACTTACAATAAAATGTATAAAGAGTGTGTTTTGTACTCATTTACTGACTTCAAAAATTCTTCTATTGATGTTGTCTGATACCCTATCTTAATTTGTGTAATACTTAATCGTTTTCATCAACTTAGTATTCTTTTGATTTTTAAAATTTTTTTGTTATTTTGACTAGACTTTACGCTTAAAACGAGATAGATTCTATTGTTATCCTTAATACGTTAGCTTAATTTTAACAGGGAAATCGATCGGACATTGATTTTTAACTTTATAATCAATTGCTTTAATATATTTTAACTGTCAACCTACATACCTTTCTACTTTTTTAGTGATTATGTAAGATTTTTTATATTTCCAAACTCATTGCTTAAACTAAGAAAATTTCGTTATTAATTTCTTTTAATTGATGGATGGTAATATTTTATTTCATAATTCTCCTCATTTTTATTACATTTAATAAGGAAGTGCATTGAACCAGCTTAACAGTTCGAGATATGAGTCCTACACTGTTTCGAAAAGTATATCTTCGTTAGCTGTTTTAATTTAAGGGTTAGGTATCTACTACTACTGTTCCCTAACTGTGATAGTTGCAGTTTTGTTACATCTCACCTCCATTTTTTTTTTCTTTCTTTTATTTTATTTATTTTTTTTTTTTTGTAGGTGCTTTATTAATTTTAATAAGTACAAAACCCTTTTGCTCTAGATGCCATGTTATTAGGTTTTATTTTTTCATTCAATTATTATAATTATTTCTTAAAGAGATTCATTTTCTTTAGTGCTCAAAACTTATTGTCGCTAAAGGATTTGTTTTTCATTGATCTGAGATATTTCGTAAATTCATGAAACCATTGTAAGGTGCTCTATTCTTCTTGAACCTTGCATTAATCTTAAATTTGGATGGCAAAATAAGGTTGTGATGTACTAAAGCTCGAGATGACGTAAAAGTCGGTATTTTACATAACGGGCATAAAATAATGTACGTTTACTATCACCGGATTGGTTTATACCCACTAAATATTGGTATTTTCAGTTTTTTTTCTTTCTTTGTTTTAATTGTTTTAAACACCCTAGCTCTTGATCTTGTGTTTTGATTTTAGATTAGGGTCTGATTTTATTGTATACTGTTTAATGAGGAGGCTCCAAAGAATAAGATTTGATTTGGTAATTGTATGGTATGATTTGTTCTTCTTTTTTTTTGTGGTTGTATTGTAGAACACTTCTTGTGTGTATGTTAAACTAATAAAAAGAGCGCAAGCAAGCCACTTACAATAATTTTCACTAGCTTAGGATTCATGGTCTTAAGACCGTTTAGACTTCATGGTGAGTAGTTTTTGCTAGGCTATTTTCTATTATGATTCTTGTGGGCTATAATTCGTACATTAAAAGAACGAGATAAAGTTGTTTTTGTTTAGGTCCACAATCTATTTTCTTGGTCCATTTTCCTTGGCATATAATACAGCAGGAAGTAAGATTTAAAAGTAGTATCTCATTCTTTGTAATATTATTATTTTTTTTTTTTTTTTTAATTTTATTCTTTTATGTTATTTGACTTTATATATTGCCTTTAAATTTCAGGGTTTTGCCTCTTAATTTTTGAACCGAGACATAGTATTTTTATTTCTGTAATGCATAAACGAAAGCATCCTTGATCCCAGATAGTATGTTTATTCTTGATCAATATTTAGATCAGCACCGTAGGCTTCCTAGATCTGTATGTCTGTATCTATGCAAACTATTTTATCAGCTTTTAGGTATCGAGATTAAATTTTGCTCAGAATCTAATCGCTGCCTTACAACTGTTACAACTTTCACACTTAAGGAGCATTAGATCTTTTCGTTTTAAAGAGTTTACTATTTGACGATTTTAAGAACAATTTGCTTGCCTGAGCTTGGTAGGTTATACAGTTAAAACAATTAGTGGAAAGATGGAACTGTCTTATAGAATTTCTAATACATTATAAGTTGCTTCTTTCCCTATCGCTTATTCTCACGCACTTTGAGATTATAACATTACTTAATGGAATGTGCTGTATGTTCCTGATTGTTTGCTGATTATTGTTGTTAATTATTATTTTGTTTATTTATTTCTTTTACATCTCATATAGTATTTTTCTCTTATGTTTCTTTTTTCGCTTCACTTCTATACTTACTTTAATAATTTATCATATGTTTCCTCTAATTTATATTCAATCGCCTTTTAATTGACAAAAAATGAGTGGCGGTAAGCTGTTAAAAACGGAAGGCAATTAATCTATAAAACTGATGGAACGGAATAGTTGTGATTATTTTTCATTTAAAAATAAAAGTAGGCTGTTAAAATAAATATTTACTTATATTAAATTAAAATTTGAATTGATTTTTAGTAAGCCGGCTTTTTTTTCGAAAATGTAGCTTTTAAAAGAATATATTAAGCTCATATCATATTTATTTAGATTTTCACATTGAGGTAACACCAGCCCAACTCCTCGATAGTGAGCTGCCGTTTACAGACGGTGAAGAAAATGGGATGCCGCTTTGTCATTTTTCATAATCACAATTAAGCTGCCCGACGATGAAAATGAGTTCCTTTACGATTTACGTACTGTCACTGTTTGCAGCAGCCTGGCGTCCTCCAAAGACTCAAACACTCATCATCATTATTTGCCCCTCTACGGCGAAGCGATCCTCACCTGAACCATCACTCGTCACACATAAGTAACTTTTACCTAGATTAGGTACGGTTTGCGGCTAGCCGTCTTATTTGAATAGTTCTGTTCTACTCTGCACCGATTTTGGATCCCATGATTTCTATTATTCCCAGCTACTTTCCTAGGCTCACACCTGTAACTTCTAACACACCAGCCCACAAAACATATTATTTGGATATAAAAGCATTATACAATGACTATCAAGTACCAAGAGCTATTAAAAATATTTATAAAGTATTCGGGGGAAATTTGATCGAACAATACAACACCCAAAATTATTATTAAATCGTGAAGTCATAGTCGAATCTACTACATACTACACATTTTTCCATGAGTTGTTCCCATTTAAAACCCCTATCAATTTATCCGTTTTTCTTATTATTATTTTTTTCAACCAAGTGTGTGCGTACCAGTGTTTTCAATTTTCTCTTTCTAGAACATGTCTTTAACTTCGGCACCCTCATCGTCATTCAATATGTATGTTATAGGGATTTTATTTTGTATTTCTATTATTGAAAAGTTTAAGTTTTCCAGTTTGGTGAGCAGCCCTTCTCATTAAAATTTTATGTTTGCTTATACACACATAATCATTTGCATAGAGTTTTATATGACTAAAGACAATGTCTTAAAACATTTTAACAATTATTAGATTAACTTTTATGTATGTAATTTTAGCTGTCCTATTATATTGCTGATTG
The DNA here is from genome assembly GCA_018904305.1 of Scaptomyza montana. Classification (NCBI taxonomy): domain Eukaryota; kingdom Metazoa; phylum Arthropoda; class Insecta; order Diptera; family Drosophilidae; genus Scaptomyza; species Scaptomyza montana. The sequence continues at coordinate 195,683 of JAEIGR010000063.1, forward strand.
TTCTAACTAAACATTTTTTTTTTATTGATTTGATAAATTACCTCCCATAAATTGTTTTTTAAACGTATCTGTTTGGTTACGCAGTCAACTAAACCAAAACCAGCATCAACAGAACCATAACACTCTTATCTCTAATCGCTTAAACCTATCATGCTCTGCGCAGCATAAGAGCAACTTAACGTAAAGTCCAACTATTGTTTTGCATAATCTCTTATATTTCGGTTTATCTTACATGTTGTCTATTGCTTGCCCTTGGCCTTCAGCTGAGTGCAAGCTGCTGCTGCAGTTCTGCAGCCAGTTCAGTTCTATCCAAATTCGTCGGTAGCTCAACTTCGGTCGTTTGTCTGTTTCGCGACAAACGAAAAAATCGATAATTATTGCACAGCCCAAATCGGGGTTAGTTGCAAAAATTCACAATTGTTACGTATAATTTTAAGTTCGGCCACGAAGGCAAATTAAAATATACTTATGAAACTCAGTTATGCAAAATCTCGCAGCATTTATAATTTGTTAAATTAGTGACATTTCGAAATTTCGATAGCTATTGAAAAAGCTCATTAGCTCAACATTTGGTGACCCCGACGTGATACACTCTGTATTGTTTAAACAACTTAAAACTTTTTAATTTATAGAGTGATAAAAGCGCGCGCCCGCGTTTTTTTACATCGTTTTCGTTGATCTCGCTTCGTTTCGCGCTCGCTTTTGCTTCAGGTGTTTGACCTGCATTGGCTCCCGCGCATTGATTCTCTTATCGCTTTTCGCTAGTACAGTTGCAGCAGCCGTTTCTGCATTGTTATTGTTGGCCGTTTCTGTTGCATTCGCTTGTGTTTAAGTGTTTGCCCTCGAATTGACATTGTGACTTGTGCAGTTTGGTGGTACATTATTACCAGCTGCATTGCCAGTGACATTACGTTGTTTGATCGTCAGTGCATTTTAAACTGTAATGTACTGAAGCATAAGTGAATGCAATAAAGTGATAGTGTTTTGGCATTTACTGAACAATAAAGACAACGCAACTGCATCCCTCAAGTGTATGTCATTCAGTGGCTCTCAAATTATATTTTGCAAGTGCGTGTACATATAAACAAATATTTCAAAATGCCAGATACTGCTGCAGTGCCGTCGCCTGGTGCAGCATTTTATAAAGCCAAAGCCAAAGCTATTAACGAGCAGGTAAAACGGTTGGCCAAAATAGTCGCTCCGGAGCAAATTGTGCATCTCAGTGAAGAAGAATTGGCTGTTCGGCTTAAGGCTCTAGAAAATGCTCAGCAGGCATTCGACAATATGCATAATGCATTGGAAGAACTGGACTACGACGAAATCGGGAGTGATTTACGCGAATCTTTTGATGAACTTGTTGTCTTAGTGGAAGCTAGCTTTCGTCGCGAAATAAATAAGCGAAAGTTATCTTCACCTTTGTGCTCTACTATGAGGCAAGATGCTTCTGTTGACAATCACACATTGTCTCAAAGCCGGATTCGATTGCCTGAACTCAAGCTTCCAGAGTTTAGCGGAGGATACACAAAGTTTGCTGATTTTATAGCAATGTTCTCGTCAATCATTGACGGGGACTCAGGCCTGTCAGATGTGGAGAAGTTTCAGCATTTGCGATCGTGCCTGAAAGGACCAGCCCTAGATAGTGTTTCTTCATTGGAAATCAGCAGCGCAAACTACGCAGTGGCATTAGAGCTCCTTAAAAAGCGGTTTAATAATAAGCGTCTTATTTTTCAGGCACATGTCACTGAGATTTTGGGTTTGGATTGCATCGAGTCGTCGTCAGCTGTAAAACTTCGAGCTCTTTCGGATACGGTGAATTCCAACATCCGCGCTCTACAAAGCCTGGGTAGCGTGGAACAGATTGCAGGCTGCATTATTGTGCACAGCTTGCTGCAAAAGGTGGATAAGGCAACGCAGACCAGTTGGGAGGAGACAGCACCGATGGATACTATCCCGACCTGTGAGCAGTTCATGGCATTTCTGGATCGACGATGCCAAAGGTTGGAAAATGTGGAACACGCTATGGCAACGTATACGCCTAGCTCTAAGGTGGGAAAAAGTAGCAAATTCTCTAACACCAGTAGAAAGGCCTTTGTCGCTACTAACTCCAACACAAATGATTGTGTGTTTTGTGAGACCTCTGGCCATGTTATATACAACTGTTCCCGTTTTGGCAATCTGTCTCCTCAACTGCGTCTACGCGAGGTAAAAAAGCTTTCCCTTTGTATCAATTGCCTGCGCAAGGGTCATAGGCTTAAGGAATGCAGCTCAACTGCCTGCAACCGTTGTAAGGCCAAGCATCACACGCTTCTGCACTTTGAGAATCAGATTGACGGTTCTCAATTTAATTCTGCCCCGCATCTGCCTGCTGCAAAACCTTCAGCATCACTCGTAGCCCAAAATCTCAGCCCCGACATTGTGCTCTTGGCAACTGCTGTTGTTAACGTTAGGAGTCACAGTGGTGTGTTGGTCCCGTGCCGTGCTCTTCTCGATTCTGGTTCGCAGGTGCACATTATTACGTCTCGATTAGCTCAACACCTCCAGCTTCGCAAACATCGGTCGCCTACGTTGATTTCTGGATTAGGGGAGTCTAGTGTTGCCTCAGAGGGCTATTCAGCAGAAATAAGCTTTCAATCACGAGCATCTGATTACTCTGCTGACATCTCAGTTTTGATAGCTCCGTCTATAACTGGAAATCAGCCGAGCTACGATATTAGTACTGACCTCTGGAATATACCCTCAAATATTCGCTTGGCTGATCCAGAGTTCTTTAAGCCGCAACAAATAGATCTGCTAATTGGAGCAGGCCTATTTTTTGAATTGTTGTGTGTTGGTCAAATTAAGATCGCTCCTGGTTTGCCTATTCTACAAAAAACTCAACTCGGCTGGATAGTGACAGGTGGAACGTCTTCGACAAGCCCTGCCTCATTAATGGTGACTCATTCTGTTTCGATGCCAAGCTCCAGCCCTGATCACAAGCTTGATGAGATCGTTCGTCGGTTTTGGGAGGTAGAATCCTGTTCTCGTGCAGTCAACGGATCTACCAAGGAGGAACTTGATTGTGAGGCGCATTTTCAACAAACTTTTGCTCGTTTAGGCACTGGTGAATATTCGGTTCGCCTTCCGGTCAAGCATGCTGTGGATCTTATTGGAGACTCGTATCAGCAAGCTTATCGTCGGTTCTGCAATCTGGAGCGCAAATTGGAGCGTCATCCTGAGCTAAAGTCTCAATATGCAGCATTTATCAAGGAGTATGTGGATTTAAATCACATGTCTTTGGTTGAGTCGCAAATGCTTAGTCACTGCAAATATTATCTTCCACATCATTGCGTTCTTAAGGAAGATAGCTCCACAACTAAGCTCAGAGTTGTGTTTGATGGTTCGGCCGTGTCTTCGTCTGGTTATTCCCTGAATGAAATCCTCATGGCAGGCCCAACTATACAACGCAAGCTGTTCAGTACGCTGTTGCAGTTTAGGACTTTCCCAATAGCACTGACAGGCGATATTTGCAAAATGTATAGGTGCGTTAGGATGGCTGAACCCGATTCTTACCTGCAATGTATCCTGTGGCGTGATTCGCCGCATCAGGAAATTCAAGTCTTCAAACTGGACACCGTCACCTATGGCACGAAGCCAGCTTCCTTTCTGGCAGTTCGGGCCATGCAGCAATTGGCTATTGACGAAAAAAGATCGTTTCCTGCTGGATCCAAAGTGGTCTTGAGCGATTTTTATGTAGATGATCTCATCACGGGAGGCGACTCTGTCGAGGAAGTAGTTGACCTTATGGATCAGACAGTCAGGCTGCTCTGGAAAGGAAATTTCAAGCTTAGGAAGTGGTGCTCCAATGATCCTCGCGTGCTTCAGCAGGTTCCCGATGAGGACAAGGAGATTTTTCTAAAGTTTGATGATGGCACGGATGTCACGAAGACTCTCGGACTTGCATGGGATCCAGCTTCTGACTGTCTTCTATTTAACTTTTCTCCCATGAAAACGCATGGCAAGCCTAGCAAACGTTCTGTGCTGTCTACCATTGCTCGTTTCTATGACCCGCTTGGACTTATCGGACCCGTGGTAGCCAAGGCCAAGATCTTTTGCAGCGCCTTTGGAGAGAGCATTTGGATTGGGATGAAAGTCTTCCTGCTGCATTGCACTGTTCCTGGATTAGTTTGTGTGCGGACATTTGTAATACAGACCAAATTAAACTCCCTCGACTGGTCGTCGTTCCAAAGGGCGTCATAGAAGTGCATGGTTTCAGCGATGCTAGCATTGAAGCGTACGGTGGATGCATTTACGTCGTTTCGATAAACGAAGGAAAGCGCATAGTTCATTTGTTGTGCTCTAAGTCTCGAGTGGCACCCTTGCGAACTCTCACAGTACCAAAGCTGGAGTTATCTGCTGCTGCACTCCTCTCTCAGCTTATTCTGGAAATATCTCACATGAACTTGTTTAATTGCAGATATTATTGTTGGTCAGATTCGGCAGTTGTCTTATCCTGGATACGGGATGAGCCTTCTCGATTCCAAACGTTTACGGCTAATAGAATATCGTTAATCCAAGAGCTAACAGCAGGAATGGAATGGCGCTACGTACCGACGGCATGCAATCCGGCAGACATTCTTTCTAGAGGGGCACTTCCAAGCGAACTTATAAGGTCATCGTTATGGTCGAATGGTCCCGATTTTTTAACCAAAGGAGATTGCGAATGGCCTACAACATGTCTACCCACCCAGACGCTTCCTGAGCTGCGACAAAAGGCGCTAGTTGGCGTCTCTAGATGCTCTGATGTCAGCATAGGATGCAAGTTTTTAAATTCGTTTCAAAGCCTGCGTCGTGTTTTCGGATATATTTACAAATTTCGAAATCGCATCAGACATCCCAGCCTCACAGTAGAGTGGATACATAAAGGCACCCACTTACTATTGCGGAGCATCCAGATGGCGGATCTGAGTGATGATTATAGAGCTCTTCAAGGCGGACGGGCGATCAAATCATCCAGCTCTATTGCCTCGCTTAACCCATTCCTCGATGAGTTTGGACTCCTTCGGGTTGGTGGCCGTCTAAAGCATTCGAGTCTAGATTTCGATGCTCAGCATCCCATTATTCTTCCGAGTCGTCATCCTGTCACCCGCGCTATCATTATGCATTTTCATAGGCGTCAGCTGCATGCTGGACCTCGTTCACTGCTCGCTCACATACGGCTCCGCTATTGGCCTATTGGTGGCCGTAAGGCTGTCTCCAGCGTAACAAGCAAATGCGTCATGTGCTTTCGAGCTAAACCCGTCCTGGCTGAGACAATCATGGCGGATCTTCCCCGGGATCGTGTAAGTGGCTCGCATCCTTTCGCTGTGACTGGAGTGGACTATTGTGGACCATTTTACTACAAGAGCGAGATTCGGAACAAGGGACCAGTAAAATGCTACATCTCAGTCTTCATTTGCTTCGCAACGAAGGCAGTGCATCTCGAACTGGTTCCTGACTTGTCGACAGCAGCCTTTCTCAATGCGCTTAAGCGGTTCATGCTCACCAGATGCAAACCTGCTCGCATATGGTCGGACAACGCCGCTAATTTCGTGGGAGCCAAAAACGACTTAGCTGAGCTCAAGCGACTCTTCCTCAGCGAGAAGCACATAGACTCTGTCCGAGAGTTTTGTGTCGCTGGTGACATCGAATGGGAATTCATTCCATCTCGATCCCCACACTTCGGTGGACTTTGGGAGGCCGCGGTTAAGACAGCCAAATACCATTTTTATCGATCGGTCGGGCCCTCTCTGTTGCCCCTGGATGATCTGCGTTCACTCGTCTGCCACATTGGCGCAATAATAAATTCTCGACCTCTTTTTCCACTTTCAGAGCACCCTGCAGATCTGGATGTGCTAGCTCCTGCGCACTTCCTTGGCACTGCACCACTCGCTTTATATCCTGAGCCTGACGTCACCGCTCTGAACGTTAGCCGCCTAGATCGCTGGCAGCGTATAACATATTATCAGCAAAGTTTCTGGAGACGTTGGCGTGAGGAGTATTTAACGCTTCTTCAGCAGCGATCCAAATGGAGAACGTCCCAGCCGGGCGTTCTCATTAATGATGTCGTCCTTGTAAAGGATGAAAACTTGCCACCTCTTAAATGGCCACTAGCTCGTGTGGTTGAGCTTGTTGCTGGCGCTGACGGCGTTTCTCGAGTAGCTGTTCTTAAGACGTCAACAGGAATCATCAAGAGAGCTGTGCGCAAATTATGTGCGCTTCCGAAAGAGGATGTTGCTGAAAGCCCGTGTCTTCCAACGGGGGGAGAATGTTTGGTTACGCAGTCAACTAAACCAAACCAGCATCAACAGAACCAGTAACACTCTTATCTCTAGATCGCTTAAACCTATCATGCTCTGCGCAGCATAAGAGCAACTTAACGTAAAGTCTCAACTATTGTTTTGCATATGCTCTTATATTTCGGTTTATCTTACATTTGTCTATTGCTTGCCCTTGGCCTTCAGCTGAGTGCAAGCCGCTGCTGAAGTTCTGCAGCCAGTTCAGTTCTTTCAAATTCGTCGGTAGCTCAACTTCGGTCGTTTGTCTGTTTCGCGACAAACGAAAAATCGCCAATTATTGCACAGCCCAAATCGGGGTTAGTTGCAATACACAATTGTTAATAATTTTAAGTTCGGCCACGAAGGCAAATTAAAATATACATATGAAACTCAGTAATGCAAATCTCGCAGCATTTATAATTTGTTTAGTGACATTTCGAAATTTCGATAGCTATTGAAAAAGCTCATTAGCTCAACAGTATCTCTGACTTAGTTTTCGATAATCACTACTTATTCAATTTTCTAGATCGAACCCGAGTCACGTTAATATAGCAGGGTACGACAAAATAAGCACGCAAGCAAGGTTGAGGGCAGTGACACTCCTAAAAGGGTTTGAGCCGAAGTGTGACGTAGAAAAAGGCACAATAAGGTAGGAGCTAACGAAAAGCGAGAGTCTTTAGCGGGAAGCGTGGCATCCCATGGCATCCTGTAGACTCAACCTAAGAGATTTCTTCGAGACGGAAGCCAACAGAGTATGGCAGCTCTCCACTCACAACTCACGTATTGCTCATCAAACCTGGCCAACCAGATGCCGGAAAAGATCAAATGAGCTCTGCCTCCTAAGCCGGAACAAGTGCTCTATTGTTTCCAGAGTGATGACTGGGCACTGGCTTGTGGGGGGCACATGAGGCCAGATTACTGGTCCCACACAACGACTTCTGCAGAAGTTGTAGAGACGAGGAGTAAGAAGAAACAGTTCTTCACCTTCTTTGTACCTGTCCGGCCTTATGCAAAATTAGGTAAAGAATCCTTGGTGACTTTTTCTTCGAAGATCTATCTGAACTTGCGAGTAAAAGACCCAAATATGTAGCAAGGTACATCCAAGTAACAGGATGGACTCATGATGCGGGGTCATACCAAGAGTGATATAGGGGTCTCAGAGCCTTTTCGCGGCATCACAACGGGCCGAGTGCGGCCTAAGTGCGCCGAGGGGGTATCCCTCCTTGGTAACCGCTCTAACCTAACCTAACCTAGCGGGAAGCGAGCTGAACGAAGACATCTGATCTCAGGCAAGACAAATGTTTATCGGGAGAGAGAATCCTCCTTTCACATTATAGCTGTATGCGTAGCCTTTACAGAAAACGAAGTTTCTTTTCTTAGAACAACATATCAACCGTATTAAAGTCTAAGAAACCCTCAACTCATCAAAAAATACTTGCTCTCGTACAGTGTCCATATCCGATGGAAGAGTTATAGAACTAGAAGGGGGCACAACAGACCTCTCAGGTACCAAATCATTCATCGACGATTAAGGTTTATACAGGCAGGAGACATATTATTCTATTATTAACTCCCCCTTTATATTTTTTTTATTTTAAAAGAACATATCAATAAAATTGCTACTTTTTTCGGACGTTTTACTGATTTTTTATTAATTATACTCGATACCGAAGGTAAAGAGTATATTGACTTTGTGCAATGTCCGTCATGGTGTCCGTCCGTCTGTCCGTCTGTCCGTCTGTCCGTCCGTATGTTCGCAACTTTTTTCCACACCCTTCAAGCTAGAGACTTGAAACTTTCCAATTCTCTTTATCTATGGGATAGTAAATTAAAGTGTCAAGATGGGGGTTCTACGATAACTGGGGGCTGGCAAATCGATAAATTCGATAACTCAAAACCGATAAATCCACATATTTCGCACATCCTTACAGCTAGAAGTACCAAATTTGGTAAGAAGATAGCTACTAGCAACCCCCAAAAAACTGCATCAAAAATTTTGGAGCCACGCCCCCCCATTCCGCCCCCAGCCCCCTCGCATTTTGAAATCAGAAATGGCTATATCTCCCACAATTTTTGAGCTATAGCCACCAAATTTGGTGCCAAGATAGGTGATGATGACCCCTCGAAAACTGCATCAAAGATTGGATGCCACGCCCACCAATACCGCCCCAGCCACCCCCATTGCCCCAACGCTTCGTCAAAAACGGGAATGCGTGTATCTTCCAGAGTTGTGGAGCTAGAGCCTCCAAATTTGGTGGGAAGATAGTTGGTAACGACCCCAAAAAACTGCATCAAAGTTTTGGAGCCACGCCCACCCATTCCGCCCCCAGCCCCACCGCATTTTGAAATCAGAAATGGCTATATCTCCCACAGTTTTTGAGCTAGAGCCACCAAATTTGGTGCCAAGATAGGTGATGATGACCCCCCAAAAACTGCATCAAAAGTTTGGATGCCACGCCCACCAATACTGCCCTAGCCGCCCCCATCCACCCCAACGCTTCGTCAAAAACGGGAATGCGTGTATCTTCCAGAGTTGTGGAGCTAGAGCCACCAAATTTGGTAGGAAAATAGCTGGCAACGACCCCAAAAATCTGCATCAAAGTTTTGGAGCCATGCCCTCCATTTCGCCCCCCTTTCCCCACTTTTTACAATTTTCGAGCTAGAGTCACCAAATTTGGTATGAAGATAGCAATTGACATTTCAGAAAGATCTGCATCAAAAATTTGGATTCAACGCCCACCCATACCGCCCCCAGCCCCCTTTTCCCCACTTATTACAAATTTCGAGCTAGAGTCACCAAATTTGGTATGAAGATAGCAATTGACATTTTACAAAGATATTCATCAAAAATTTGGATGCCACGCCCACCCTTACCGCCCTCAGCCCCCCTTTCCCCATCTTTTTTAAACTTCGAGCTAGAGTCACCAAATTTGGTATATAGATAGCAATTGACATTCCACAAAGATCTGCATAAAAAATTTGGATGTCACGCCCACCCATACCGCCCCCCAGCCCCCTTTTCCCCACTTTTTACAAATTTCGAGCTAGAGTCACCAAATTTGGTATGAAGATAGCAATTGACATTTTACAAAGATATGCATCAAAAATTTGGATGCCACGCCCACCCTTACCGCCCTCAGCCCCCTTTCCCCATTTTTTTAAACTTCGAGCTAGAGTCACCAAATTTGGTATAAAGATTGCAATTGACATTCCACAAAGATCTGCATAAAAAATTTGGATTCCACGCCCACCCATACCGCCCCCAGCCCCCCTTTTGCCCACTTATTACAAATTTCGAGCTAGAGTCACCAAATTTGGTATGAAGATAGCAATTGACATTTTACAAAGATATGCATCAAAAATTTGGATGCCACGCCCACCCTTACCGCCCTCAGCCCCCTTTCCCCATCTTTTTAAACTTCGAACTAGAGTCACCAAATTTAGTATGAAGATAGCAATTGACATTCCACAAAGATCTGCATAAAAAATTTGGATTCCACGCCCACCCATACCGCCCCCAGCCCCCCTTTTCCCCACTTTTTACAAATTTCGAGCTAGAGTCACCAAATTTGGTATGAAGATAGCAATTGACATTTTACAAAGATATGCATCAAAAATTTGGATGCCACGCCCACCCTTACCGCCCTCAGCCCCCCTTTCCCCATCTTTTTTAAACTTCGAGCTAGAGTCACCAAATTTGGTATATAGATTGCAATTGACATTCCACAAAGATCTGCATAAAAAATTTGGATTCCACGCCCACCCATACCGCCCCCAGCCCCCCTTTTCCCCACTTATTACAAATTTCGAGCTAGAGTCACCAAATTTGGTATGAAGATAGCAATTGACATTTTACAAAGATATGCATCAAAAATTTGGATGCCACGCCCACCCTTACCGCCCTCAGCCCCCCTTTCCCCATCTTTTTTAAACTTCGAGCTAGAGTCACCAAATTTGGTATGAAGATAGCAATTGACATTCCACAAAGATCTGCATCACAAATTTGGAAGTCACGCCCACTCCCTTACCGGCCCCAGCCCCCCTTTCCCCACCTTTACAAATTTTTAGCTAGAGTCACCAAATTTGGTATGAAGATAGCCGGTGGCATCCCCATCTGCATCGGAGAATCTTTAAGGCAGCTTAAACCCTGCCGCATCCGTACCCCCTTTGCATTCAGGCCTCTTTTTACCGGTTTTAATTCTGGTATCGAGTATGCCGCAGTCGGTTTCGTCCGACTGCAACGTTTCCACTTGTTTTTTTATTATCTTGGCTCAAATTTAATTTCCGTTATTTTTTTTGAAGTAATTTACATCTGTCAGCAATGTCAATTCGTGATTTTTCGAAAAAATGTTTGAGAACCGAATCTATTTTTTAAAAGTGCTATAAATTTTATTTATTTTATTATTTTTTTTCACCAAAAGCCAACGAATGTACTGACGCAATACTGCTCCGTTTCGTACTATAACTTTAATTTAACATCAAATGAAAGAACTAGTCCACAGTCGTGTCGATAAAAAACCGGGACTTAAAAGTACGCTATTGAATAGAGTAAAGTACTCCCTGCAAAGTGAGGCAGCGGTGGCCATCTGGCGTTTCCAGGCAAATATTTTCTCTTTCAACTCCAATTCTAGAACCCATCCAATAACCTTGAAAAGAGGTAAACCCAAGAAACATGGAACAGGTGGCAGTTTTGCTGTTAAAAACACGTTTTTTCGGTTTTAGAAACCGGTTGTTGTTTAACTGTTTAAAACAGAGAGCTGTTATTTTTTCCGGTTTTAAAAACCGGGGGGCTGTTTTGATGTTATTTTTCATGTTTTTCAGGAACAGCTTGTTGTTTTACTGTTATTTTTTCTGGTTTTAAATACCGGGTCTGTTAAGCTGTTATTTTTGTGGTTTTCAAGAAACAGCTTGTTGTTTTACTGTTATTTTTTCTGGTTTTAAATCAGTTTGGGGGAGGGGGTGTCAGTTTTGCTGTTAAAAACAGGGATTTTTCAGGTTTAAAAACAGGTTGTTTATATATGTTTAAACGGAGAGCTGTTATATGTGCAATATGCAGATATAACAGCCCACCAGTTTAACATCTATCAACAACCTGTTTTAAAAACAGGTTGCTGTTTGAGTGTTATTTTTAAATAATAGTCAAACATCAACCTGTTTTTAAACCTGAAAAATCCCTGTTTTTAACAGCAAAACTGACACCCCCTCCCCCAAACTGATTTAAAACCAGAAAAAATAACAGTAAAACAACAAGCTGTTTCTTGAAAACCACAAAAATAACAGCTTAACAGACCCGGTATTTAAAACCAGAAAAAATAACAGTAAAACAACAAGCTGTTCCTGAAAAACATGAAAAATAACATCAAAACAGCCCCCCGGTTTTTAAAACCGGAAAAAATAACAGCTCTCTGTTTTAAACAGTTAAACAACAACCGGTTTCTAAAACCGAAAAAACGTGTTTTTAACAGCAAAACTGCCACCTGTTCCATGTTTCTTGGGTTTACCTCTTTTCAAGGTTATTGGATGGGTTCTAGAATTGGAGTTGAAAGAGAAAATATTTGCCTGGAAACGCCAGATGGCCACCGCTGCCTCACTTTGCAGGGAGTACTTTACTCTATTCAATAGCGTACTTTTAAGTCCCGGTTTTTTATCGACACGACTGTGGACTAGTTCTTTCATTTGATGTTAAACTAAAGTTATAGTACGAAACGGAGCAGTATTGCGTCAGTACATTCGTTGGCTTTTGGTGAAAAAAAAATAATAAAATAAATAAAATTTATAGCACTTTTTAAAAAATAGATTCGGTTCTCAAACATTTTTTCGAAAAAATCACGAATTGACATTGCTGACAGATGTAAATTACTTTGTAAGGAAAAAATAACGGAAATTAAATTTGAGCCAAGATAATAAAAAAAATTAATAAAAAATCAGTAAAACGTCCGAAAAAAGTAGCAATTTTATTGATATGTTCTTTTAAAATAAAAAAAATATAAAGGGGGAGTTAATAATAGAATAATATGTCTCCTGCCTGTATAAACCTTAATCGTCGATGAATGATTTGGTACCTGAGAGGTCTGTTGTGCCCCCTTCTAGTTCTATAACTCTTCCATCGGATATGGACACTGTACGAGAGCAAGTATTTTTTGATGAGTTGAGGGTTTCTTAGACTTTAATACGGTTGATATGTTGTTCTAAGAAAAGAAACTTCGTTTTCTGTAAAGGCTACGCATACAGCTATAATGTGAAAGGAGGATTCTCTCTCCCGATAAACATTTGTCTTGCCTGAGATCAGATGTCTTCGTTCAGCTCGCTTCCCGCTAGGTTAGGTTAGGTTAGAGCGGTTACCAAGGAGGGATACCCCCTCGGCGCACTTAGGCCGCACTCGGCCCGTTGTGATGCCGCGAAAAGGCTCTGAGACCCCTATATCACTCTTGGTATGACCCCGCATCATGAGTCCATCCTGTTACTTGGATGTACCTTGCTACATATTTGGGTCTTTTACTCGCAAGTTCAGATAGATCTTCGAAGAAAAAGTCACCAAGGATTCTTTACCTAATTTTGCATAAGGCCGGACAGGTACAAAGAAGGCGAAGAACTGTTTCTTCTTACTCCTCGTCTCTACAACTTCTGCAGAAGTCGTTGTGTGGGACCAGTAATCTGGCCTCATGTGCCCCCCACAAGCCAGTGCCCAGTCATCACTCTGGAAACAATAGAGCACTTGTTCCGGCTTAGGAGGCAGAGCTCATTTGATCTTTTCCGGCATCTGGTTGGCCAGGTTTGATGAGCAATACGTGAGTTGTGAGTGGAGAGCTGCCATACTCTGTTGGCTTCCGTCTCGAAGAAATCTCTTAGGTTGAGTCTACAGGATGCCATGGGATGCCACGCTTCCCGCTAAAGACTCTCGCTTTTCGTTAGCTCCTACCTTATTGTGCCTTTTTCTACGTCACACTTCGGCTCAAACCCTTTTAGGAGTGTCACTGCCCTCAACCTTGCTTGCGTGCTTATTTTGTCGTACCCTGCTATATTAACGTGACTCGGGTTCGATCTAGAAAATTGAATAAGTAGTGATTATCGAAAACTAAGTCAGAGATACGTTTAAAAAACATTATGGAGGTAATTTTCAATCAATTGTTTAGTTAGAACAATCAGCAATATAATAGGACAGCTAAAATTACATACATAAAAGTTAATCTAATAATTGTTAAAATGTTTTAAGACATTGTCTTTAGTCATATAAAACTCTATGCAAATGATTATGTGTGTATAAGCAAACATAATATTTTAATGAGAAGGGCTGCTCACCAAACTGGAAAACTTAAACTTTTCAATAATAGAAATACAAAATAAAATCCCTATAACATACATATTGAATGACGATGAGGGTGCCGAAGTTAAAGACATGTTCTAGAAAGAGAAAATTGAAAACACTGGTACGCACACACTTGGTTGAAAAAAATAATAATAAGAAAAAACGGATAAATTGATAGGGGGTTTTAAATGGGAACAACTCATGGAAAAATGTGTAGTATGTAGTAGATTCGACTATGACTTCACGATTTAATAATAATTTTGGGTGTTGTATTGTTCGATCAAATTTCCCCCGAATACTTTATAAATTTTTTTAATAGCTCTTGGTACTTGATAGTCATTGTCTAATGTTTTTATATCCAAATAATATGTTTTGTGGGCTGGTGTGTTAGAAGTTAAAGGTGTGAGCCTAGGAAAGTAGCTGGGAATAATAGAAATCAGGGGATCCAAAATCGGTGCAGAGTAGAACAGAACTATTCAAATAAGACGGCTAGCCGCAAACCGTACCTAATCTAGGTAAAAGTTACTTATGTGTGTACGAGTGATGGTTCAGGTGAGGATCGCTTCGCCGTAGAGGGGCAAATAATGATGATGAGTGTTTGAGTCTTTGGAGGACGCCAGGCTGCTGCAAACAGTGACAGTACGTAAATCGTAAAGGAACTCATTTTCATCGTCGGGCAGCTTAATTGTGATTATGAAAAATGACAAAGCGGCATCCCATTTTCTTCACCGTCTGTAAACGGCAGCTCACTATCGAGGGAGTTGGGCTGGTGTTACCTCAATGTGAAAATCTAAATAAATATGATATGAGCTTAATATATTCTTTTAAAAACTACATTTTCGAAAAAAAAGCCGGCTTACTAAAAATCAATTCAAATTTTAATTTAATATAAGTAAATATTTATTTTAACAGCCTACTTTTATTTTTAAATGAAAAATAATCACAACTATTCCGTTCCATCAGTTTTATAGATTAATTGCCTTCCGTTTTTAACAGCTTACCGCCACTCATTTTTTGTCAGTTAAAAGGCGATTGAATATAAATTAGAGGAAACATATGATAAATTATTAAAGTAAGTATAGAAGTGAAGCGAAAAAAGAAACATAAGAGAAAAATACTATATGAGATGTAAAAGAAATAAATAAACAAAATAATAATTAACAACAATAATCAGCAAACAATCAGGAACATACAGCACATTCCATTAAGTAATGTTATAATCTCAAAGTGCGTGAGAATAAGCGATAGGGAAAGAAGCAACTTATAATGTATTAGAAATTCTATAAGACAGTTCCATCTTTCCACTAATTGTTTTAACTGTATAACCTACCAAGCTCAGGCAAGCAAATTGTTCTTAAAATCGTCAAATAGTAAACTCTTTAAAACGAAAAGATCTAATGCTCCTTAAGTGTGAAAGTTGTAACACTCATGGGTTTAAGGCAGCGATTAGATTCTGAGCAAAATTTAATCTCGATACCTAAAAGCTGATAAAATAGTTTGCATAGATACAGACATACAGATCTAGGAAGCCTACGGTGCTGATCTAAATATTGATCAAGAATAAACATACTATCTGGGATCAAGGATGCTTTCGTTTATGCATTACAGAAATAAAAATACTATGTCTCGGTTCAAAAATTAAGAGGCAAAACCCTGAAATTTAAAGGCAATATATAAAGTCAAATAACATAAAAGAATAAAATTAAAAAAAAAAAAAAATAATGAGATACTACTTTTAAATCTTACTTCCTGCTGTATTATATGCCAAGGAAAATGGACCAAGAAAATAGATTGTGGACCTAAACAAAAACAACTTTATCTCGTTCTTTTAATGTACGAATTATAGCCCACAAGAATCATAATAGAAAATAGCCTAGCAAAAACTACTCACCATGAAGTCTAAACGGTCTTAAGACCATGAATCCTAAGCTAGTGAAAATTATTGTAAGTGGCTTGCTTGCGCTCTTTTTATTAGTTTAACATACACACAAGAAGTGTTCTACAATACAACCACAAAAAAAAAGAAGAACAAATCATACCATACAATTACCAAATCAAATCTTATTCTTTGGAGCCTCCTCATTAAACAGTATACAATAAAATCAGACCCTAATCTAAAATCAAAACACAAGATCAAGAGCTAGGGTGTTTAAAACAATTAAAACAAAGAAAGAAAAAAACTGAAAATACCAATATTTAGTGGGTATAAACCAATCCGGTGATAGTAAACGTACATTATTTTATGCCCGTTATGTAAAATACCGACTTTTACGTCATCTCGAGCTTTAGTACATCACAACCTTATTTTGCCATCCAAATTTAAGATTAATGCAAGGTTCAAGAAGAATAGAGCACCTTACAATGGTTTCATGAATTTACGAAATATCTCAGATCAATGAAAAACAAATCCTTTAGCGACAATGAGTTTTGAGCACTAAAGAAAATGAATCTCTTTAAGAAATAATTATAATAATTGAATGAAAAAATAAAACCTAATAACATGGCATCTAGAGCAAAAGGGTTTTGTACTTATTAAAATTAATAAAGCACCTACAAAAAAAAAATAAATAAATAAAATAAAAGAAGGAAAAAAAAAAATGGAGGTGAGATGTAACAAAACTGCAACTATCACAGTTAGGGAACAGTAGTAGTAGATACCTAACCCTTAAATTAAAACAGCTAACGAAGATATACTTTTCGAAACAGTGTAGGACTCATATCTCGAACTGTTAAGCTGGTTCAATGCACTTCCTTATTAAATGTAATAAAAATGAGGAGAATTATGAAATAAAATATTACCATCCATCAATTAAAAGAAATTAATAACGAAATTTTCTTAGTTTAAGCAATGAGTTTGGAAATATAAAAATCTTACATAATCACTAAAAAAGTAGAAAGGTATGTTGGTTGACAGTTAAAATATATTAAAGCAATTGATTATAAAGTGAAAAATCAATGTCCGATCGATTTCCCTGTTAAAATTAAGCTAACGTATTAAGGATAACAATAGAATCTATCTCGTTTTAAGCGTAAAGTCTAGTCAAAATAACAAAAAAATTTTAAAAATCAAAAGAATACTAAGTTGATGAAAACGATTAAGTATTACACAAATTAAGATAGGGTATCAGACAACATCAATAGAAAAATTTTTGAAGTCAGTAAATGAGTACAAAACACATTCTTTATACATTTTATTGTAAGTAGCATACTGGGAAAGAGAATAGTAAAAACCGTTTGTATAAAAAAAAAAAACCATCCAGCTGCTTAGAACATCTTATTGTTTTCAGTTTCTTTATTTTAGATATTTATTTGATATGTGAGTTTGATGAAATAATTTAAGTCGAGTATAAGAAATAGTTTGACGGATATCTTAAATATGAAAAGTGTCATTTGACGAAAATCTTTTAGCGAGCAGACGGAAAGTTAAGGAAAAGATTATTTGTTGAGCCTAAAAGATTACCTTAAAGAATTTAAAGAATAAAAAAGCAAAATAAATTATTACTCAGATAGAACAGAATCGAATACATATATGGGTATTAAAAAAATAAAAAAAAATAAATAATAATAAATTCAATAAACGATAAAGTATAAATATTAAGATCTAAATAATTTTGTTGAAACATGATTTATTATACCAGCTACATGAACTTCTTTAAGCTTTCAGAATAGTGACATACATAAAAGCATTCTTAGATATGTATATAGTGAGTACTAGAACTTAGGCTTATAATATAGACTTAAAAAAGCTTTTTATCAAGCCGAAACAAAATCATGGAGTATGACTTGTGTGTTCTACCGGCTATAACTATATGTCATTAATATAAATGTTCGGTGTTTGTGTTTGCTTAATCCCTCAACGGAACAAGCTTAATATAATTCTCAAATTTAATATACTGTAAAAATCATTGAAAAAAAAAAAAAAATTAAATTAAAACATACCTATTAGAAAAACATAATTTGATAGTTTATTAATAAAGTAAGAAAAATTAAAAAGTTATACTAATTAGCTCTATAAAAGTAAAAGAAGTCAGTGCAATAATCAAAACAGATATATAAAAAAACAGAGGTTAGAAAAGGATGGCGCTAAGCATTCATCTTATGGATGAAGGGGGCAAAACAATTAACATTCCCATCTGCGTTTCATACACGCTCATGTATAAAATAGTATAAAGGGCGTGGCTTATTAAATTAGTACAAGAAGGATCACTTTCCCCTCTAACACTTACTCCCTCTAACACTAACTCCCTCTAACACTTTCCCCCTCTTACACCTTCCCCCTATAACATTCCAATCTAAATCTGCAAGTATCAATACTCTTGTTTAAAAACAATGTGTTGATCTTGCTGCTGCTGCTGCTGCTGCGTAGGAAAATTTCCATCCCTTGCTTACATAACCCCCCACGAAGTTTGTTGTTGTTGTTGCTGTTGACCATAACAATGCAACGTACATCGAACAAGCGCTCGCTTTTCTTTATTCTCTATCCTTTCTTCCTTTGCACACTGCTCATCATAATCATAAGCATTAATTGTTTATGTTTTTCCTGCACGTGTGCAAGGCAACGCACGTCAAACAGGCGCCCTCTCGACTCTCTCTTATCTACTTATTCGTAGCTAAGAAACCTGCGCACAGTTGACTCTCTCTCACTCTCTCTCTTATCTACTAACTTGTAGCTAAGAAACCTTAATAGTTTCAAAGGCAATGTACTTGGCTCACTGATCCTCACGGACGGTGATATCTATAACACATTAGCCAACTAATGTACTTGACCTTTGACTAGCGCACTTCAAGCATGCACAAACTTGTAAGTCTTCTAACATTTTCTCCTTCTAACACCTTCTCCTTCTAACACCTTCTCTCTCCAACACTTCACTTTCTCCCTCTAACACCTTCTCCCTCTAACACTCCCCCTCTTTCACCTTCTCCCTCTATCACTTTCTCCCTCTAACTCTTTATAATCTTAATCTACAAGAATCAATACTCTTGTTTAAAAACAATGTGTTGATCTTGCTGCTGCTGCTTTGCTGCGACAGAAAATTTCCATCCTTGCACACATAACCCCCCCCACGAACGTTGTTGTTGATGATGTTGACAATAACAATGCACGTGTGCAGAGCAACGTATTTAAAACTGAAGCACGCTTGACTCTAGCACTTAATGGTTAAATAGCTAAAACTGATCCTGTCATTATCACAACCATAAAGATCAATGTTTATAGCCTGCTTGTCAAACAGGAGCACACTTGACTCTAATACAAATTGGTTACATAGCCAAAATTGATAGTGTGAACACTGATTTTCACAACTTGACACCCGATCCCTTGCTCACAAACCCACATGAATGTTGTTGTTGTTGTTGGCAAAAACAATGTATGCTGTGGCTTGCTTGCACGTGTTCAAGGCAACGCACTTAAAACAGGAGCACACTTGACACCCGATCCTATGATCACTGATTCTCAAGGATGCTGTTGTTGATGTTGCTCTTGACAATAACAATGCATGTCGTGGCTTGCTTGCACGTGTTCAAGGCAACGCACTTAAAACAGGAGCACACTTGACACCCGATCCTATGATCACTGATTCTCAAGGATGCTGTTGTTGATGTTGCTCTTGACAATAACAATGCATGTCGTGGCTTGCTTGCAGGGGGTAAAAGACAACGCACGTGCAAACAGATGTACACTTGACACCAGATTCTATGATCACTGATTCTCGCAACCATAACAATGCGGCCTAGGAATGTCATGCCTTTGTCCTTAATACCTAGTCTAATTAATGCGGGCGCGATCATGGGAAAAAAAGGGTCATAAATTATAGTATTGGGGGGTAATAAAAGTGTCAAAAAAAAGGGTCATAAAAAAAGTGTCAAAAAAAAGGGGTCATAAAATTTGATGGGGTCATAAATTATGATTGGGGGGTAATTAAAGTGACAGCTACTTCCTGTTCCAGAACCACCAGTTCCCTACTACTGACTGTGTTTAAAGCAAGAATTTCATATTGTTTTAATTATTTTTTTGAAAAATTGAGAAATCGTGGTCTATACTGTTTTACAATATCTTTAGAAATAGGCAAATTACGCTCTCTTTGTTTTATAAACCACGCGTACAATGATTTCTCCATATTATCATTTTCGCAAGCATGAAAAAAAAAACAAAAAGAGAACGAAAGGAAAGTGGTAAAAACGAACTTAAACATACTATTTCCTTAGGAAGTTGCGTTAAATGAGGTAATTTTTTTTTTTTAAAGTTGTGTTAACAGAGTCAACAATGTAAAGAATTCGGGTGTTGCAATAATCGAGGAGTTGCGTGTAACGAGGGTTGCGTTAACCGAGGTCGTACTGTATATAATATAATATAATATAATAATAATATAATTGTTTTATTTTTATTATTTTCTTTGTTATTTTTTATATACCCTTAACCCATAAAATGGGTAAATAAGGGTATAATGGTTTTGTGCAAAAGTATGTAACAGGCAGAAGGAAGCATCTCCGACCCCATAAAGTATATATATTCTTGATCAGCATCAACAGCCGAAACGATATAGCCATGTCCGTCTGTCCGTCTGACCGTCTGTCCGTCTGTATGAACGCGTGGATCTCAGAGACTACAAGAGCTAGAGACTTCAGATTTTGTATATAAGTTCTCCTATACCATGAGCAGAACATGTTTGCTTCAAATTATCGATAACTATTTTGGTTTCTGATATACACATGCGATCGATAACAAAAAATATCGAATTTGGAATATGTAAAAATGAGGGTTGATATAATGGGTAACGATAGATCTTTTCTGAAAATTTCGTCCAAATCGGTAGAGAAACACCGGAGATATCGAATTGAATCGATTGAAGTTAAATCAGTAAACCAAAGTCTTATATAAATTTAATTTATTTATTGCAACTAGGTTCAGGGGTATCTTCTAGTCGGGCTCTCCCGACTGCCACCTGTTCCATGTTTCTTGGGTTTACCTCTTTTCAAGGTTATTGGATGGGTTCTAGAATTGGAGTTGAAAGAGAAAATATTTGCCTGGAAACGCCAGATGGCCACCGCTGCCTCACTTTGCAGGGAGTACTTTACTCTATTCAATAGCGTACTTTTAAGTCCCGGTTTTTTATCGACACGACTGTGGACTAGTTCTTTCATTTGATGTTAAACTAAAGTTATAGTACGAAACGGAGCAGTATTGCGTCAGTACATTCGTTGGCTTTTGGTGAAAAAAAAAAATAATAAAATAAATAAAATTTATAGCACTTTTTAAAAAATAGATTCGGTTCTCAAACATTTTTTCGAAAAAAATCACGAATTGACATTGCTGACAGATGTAAATTACTTTGTAAGGAAAAAATAACGGAAATTAAATTTGAGCCAAGATAATAAAAAAAATTAATAAAAAATCAGTAAAACGTCCGAAAAAAGTAGCAATTTTATTGATATTTTCTTTTAAAATAAAAATACATAAAGGGGGAGTTAATAATAGAATAATATGTCTCCTGTCTGTATAAACCTTAATCGTCGATGAATGATTTGGTACCTGAGAGGTCTGTTGTGCCCCCTTCTAGTTCTATAACTCTTCCATCGGATATGGACACTGTACGAGAGCAAGTATTTTTTGATGAGTTGAGGGTTTCTTAGACTTTAATACGGTTGATATGTTGTTCTAAGAAAAGAAACTTCGTTTTCTGTAAAGGCTACGCATACAGCTATAATGTGAAAGGAGGATCTCTCTCCCGATAAACATTTGTCTTGCCTGAGATCAGATGTCTTCGTTCAGCTCGCTTCCCGCTAGGTTAGGTTAGGTTAGAGCGGTTACCAAGGAGGGATACCCCCTCGGCGCACTTAGGCCGCACTCGGCCCGTTGTGATGCCGCGAAAAGGCTCTGAGACCCCTATATCACTCTTGGTATGACCCCGCATCATGAGTCCATCCTGTTACTTGATGTACCTTGCTACATATTTGGGTCTTTTACTCGCAAGTTCAGATAGATCTTCGAAGAAAAAGTCACCAAGGATTCTTTACCTAATTTTGCATAAGGCCGGACAGGTACAAAGAAGGCGAAGAACTGTTTCTTCTTACTCCTCGTCTCTACAACTTCTGCAGAAGTCGTTGTGTGGGACCAGTAATCTGGCCTCATGTGCCCCCACAAGCCAGTGCCCAGTCATCACTCTGGAAACAATAGAGCACTTGTTCCGGCTTAGGAGGCAGAGCTCATTTGATCTTTTCCGGCATCTGGTTGGCCAGGTTTGATGAGCAATACGTGAGTTGTGAGTGGAGAGCTGCCATACTCTGTTGGCTTCCGTCTCGAAGAAATCTCTTAGGTTGAGTCTACAGGATGCCATGGGATGCCACGCTTCCCGCTAAAGACTCTCGCTTTTCGTTAGCTCCTACCTTATTGTGCCTTTTTCTACGTCACACTTCGGCTCAAACCCTTTTAGGAGTGTCACTGCCCTCAACCTTGCTTGCGTGCTTATTTTGTCGTACCCTGCTATATTAACGTGACTCGGGTTCGATCTAGAAAATTGAATAAGTAGTGATTATCGAAAACTAAGTCAGAGATACGTTTAAAAAACATTATGGAGGTAATTTTCAATCAATTGTTTAGTTAGAACAATCAGCAATATAATAGGACAGCTAAAATTACATACATAAAAGTTAATCTAATAATTGTTAAAATGTTTTAAGACATTGTCTTTAGTCATATAAAACTCTATGCAAATGATTATGTGTGTATAAGCAAACATAATATTTTAATGAGAAGGGCTGCTCACCAAACTGGAAAACTTAAACTTTTCAATAATAGAAATACAAAATAAAATCCCTATAACATACATATTGAATGACGATGAGGGTGCCGAAGTTAAAGACATGTTCTAGAAAGAGAAAATTGAAAACACTGGTACGCACACACTTGGTTGAAAAAAATAATAATAAGAAAAAACGGATAAATTGATAGGGGTTTTAAATGGGAACAACTCATGGAAAAATGTGTAGTATGTAGTAGATTCGACTATGACTTCACGATTTAATAATAATTTTGGGTGTTGTATTGTTCGATCAAATTTCCCCCGAATACTTTATAAATTTTTTTAATAGCTCTTGGTACTTGATAGTCATTGTCTAATGTTTTTATATCCAAATAATATGTTTTGTGGGCTGGTGTGTTAGAAGTTAAAGGTGTGAGCCTAGGAAAGTAGCTGGGAATAATAGAAATCAGGGGATCCAAAATCGGTGCAGAGTAGAACAGAACTATTCAAATAAGACGGCTAGCCGCAAACCGTACCTAATCTAGGTAAAAGTTACTTATGTGTGTACGAGTGATGGTTCAGGTGAGGATCGCTTCGCCGTAGAGGGGCAAATAATGATGATGAGTGTTTGAGTCTTTGGAGGACGCCAGGCTGCTGCAAACAGTGACAGTACGTAAATCGTAAAGGAACTCATTTTCATCGTCGGGCAGCTTAATTGTGATTATGAAAAATGACAAAGCGGCATCCCATTTTCTTCACCGTCTGTAAACGGCAGCTCACTATCGAGGGAGTTGGGCTGGTGTTACCTCAATGTGAAAATCTAAATAAATATGATATGAGCTTAATATATTCTTTTAAAAACTACATTTTCGAAAAAAAAGCCGGCTTACTAAAAATCAATTCAAATTTTAATTTAATATAAGTAAATATTTATTTTAACAGCCTACTTTTATTTTTAAATGAAAAATAATCACAACTATTCCGTTCCATCAGTTTTATAGATTAATTGCCTTCCGTTTTTAACAGCTTACCGCCACTCATTTTTTGTCAGTTAAAAGGCGATTGAATATAAATTAGAGGAAACATATGATAAATTATTAAAGTAAGTATAGAAGTGAAGCGAAAAAAGAAACATAAGAGAAAAATACTATATGAGATGTAAAAGAAATAAATAAACAAAATAATAATTAACAACAATAATCAGCAAACAATCAGGAACATACAGCACATTCCATTAAGTAATGTTATAATCTCAAAGTGCGTGAGAATAAGCGATAGGGAAAGAAGCAACTTATAATGTATTAGAAATTCTATAAGACAGTTCCATCTTTCCACTAATTGTTTTAACTGTATAACCTACCAAGCTCAGGCAAGCAAATTGTTCTTAAAATCGTCAAATAGTAAACTCTTTAAAACGAAAAGATCTAATGCTCCTTAAGTGTGAAAGTTGTAACACTCATGGGTTTAAGGCAGCGATTAGATTCTGAGCAAAATTTAATCTCGATACCTAAAAGCTGATAAAATAGTTTGCATAGATACAGACATACAGATCTAGGAAGCCTACGGTGCTGATCTAAATATTGATCAAGAATAAACATACTATCTGGGATCAAGGATGCTTTCGTTTATGCATTACAGAAATAAAAATACTATGTCTCGGTTCAAAAATTAAGAGGCAAAACCCTGAAATTTAAAGGCAATATATAAAGTCAAATAACATAAAAGAATAAAATTAATGAGATACTACTTTTAAATCTTACTTCCTGCTGTATTATATGCCAAGGAAAATGGACCAAGAAAATAGATTGTGGACCTAAACAAAAACAACTTTATCTCGTTCTTTTAATGTACGAATTATAGCCCACAAGAATCATAATAGAAAATAGCCTAGCAAAAACTACTCACCATGAAGTCTAAACGGTCTTAAGACCATGAATCCTAAGCTAGTGAAAATTATTGTAAGTGGCTTGCTTGCGCTCTTTTTATTAGTTTAACATACACACAAGAAGTGTTCTACAATACAACCACAAAAAAAAAGAAGAACAAATCATACCATACAATTACCAAATCAAATCTTATTCTTTGGAGCCTCCTCATTAAACAGTATACAATAAAATCAGACCCTAATCTAAAATCAAAACACAAGATCAAGAGCTAGGGTGTTTAAAACAATTAAAACAAAGAAAGAAAAAAAACTGAAAATACCAATATTTAGTGGGTATAAACCAATCCGGTGATAGTAAACGTACATTATTTTATGCCCGTTATGTAAAATACCGACTTTTACGTCATCTCGAGCTTTAGTACATCACAACCTTATTTTGCCATCCAAATTTAAGATTAATGCAAGGTTCAAGAAGAATAGAGCACCTTACAATGGTTTCATGAATTTACGAAATATCTCAGATCAATGAAAAACAAATCCTTTAGCGACAATAAGTTTTGAGCACTAAAGAAAATGAATCTCTTTAAGAAATAATTATAATAATTGAATGAAAAAATAAAACCTAATAACATGGCATCTAGAGCAAAAAGGGTTTTGTACTTATTAAAATTAATAAAGCACCTACAAAAAAAAAAAATAAATAAAATAAAAGAAAAAAAAAAATGGAGGTGAGATGTAACAAAACTGCAACTATCACAGTTAGGGAACAGTAGTAGTAGATACCTAACCCTTAAATTAAAACAGCTAACGAAGATATACTTTTTCGAAACAGTGTAGGACTCATATCTCGAACTGTTAAGCTGGTTCAATGCACTTCCTTATTAAATGTAATAAAAATGAGGAGAATTATGAAATAAAATATTACCATCCATCAATTAAAAGAAATTAATAACGAAATTTTCTTAGTTTAAGCAATGAGTTTGGAAATATAAAAATCTTACATAATCACTAAAAAGTAGAAAGGTATGTAGGTTGACAGTTAAAATATATTAAAGCAATTGATTATAAAGTTAAAAATCAATGTCCGATCGATTTCCCTGTTAAAATTAAGCTAACGTATTAAGGATAACAATAGAATCTATCTCGTTTTAAGCGTAAAGTCTAGTCAAAATAACAAAAAAATTTTAAAAATCAAAAGAATACTAAGTTGATGAAAACGATTAAGTATTACACAAATTAAGATAGGGTATCAGACAACATCAATAGAAGAATTTTTGAAGTCAGTAAATGAGTACAAAACACACTCTTTATACATTTTATTGTAAGTAGCATACTGGGAAAGAGAATAGTAAAAACCGTTTGTATAAAAAAAAAAAACAATCCAGCTGCTTAGAACATCTTACTGTTTTCAGTTTCTTTATTTTAGAAATTTATTTGATATGTGAGTTTAATGAAATAATTTAAGTCGAGTATAATAAATAGTTTGACGGATATCTTAAATATGAAAGTGTCATTTGACGAAAATCTTTTAGCGAGCAGACGGAAAGTTAAGGAAAAGATTATTTGTTAAGCCTAAAAGATTTCCTTAAAGAATTTAAAGAATGTAAAAGCAAAATAAATTATTACTCAGATAGAACAGAATCGAATACATATATGGGTATTAAAAAAATAAAAAAATAAATAATAATAAATTCAATAAACGATAAAGTATAAATATTAAGATCTAAATAATTTTGTTGAAACATGATTTATTATACCAGCTACATGAACTTCTTTAAGCTTTCAAAACAGTGACATACATAAAAGCATTCTTAGATATGTATATAGTGAGTACTAGAACTTAGGCTTATAATATAGACTTAAAAGCTTTTTATCAAGCCGAAACAAAATCATGGAGTATGACTTGTGTGTTCTACCGGCTATAACTATATGTCATTAATATAAATGTTCGGTGTTTGTGTTTGCTTAATCCCTCAACGGAACAAGCTTAATATAATTCTCAAATTTAATATACTGTAAAAATCTATGAAAAAAAAAAAAAAAAAAATTAAATTAAAACATATCTATAAGAAAAACATAATTTGATAGTTTATTAATAAAGTAAGAAAAATTAAAAAGTTATACTAATTAGCTCTATAAAAGTAACAGAAGTCAGTGCAATAATTAAAACAGATATATAAAAAAACAGAGGTTAGAAAAGGATGGCGCTAAGCATTCATCTTAAGGATGAAGGGGGCAAAACAATTAACATTCCCATCTGCGTTTCATACACTTGTTCAATACTCTTGTTTAAAAACAATGTGTTGATCTTGCTGCTGCTGCTGATGCTGCGTAGGAAAATTTCCATCCCTTGCTTACATAACCCCCCACGAAGTTTGTTGTTGTTGTTGCTGTTGACCATAACAATGCAACGTACATCGAACAAGCGCTCGCTTTCTTTATTCTCTATCCTTTCTTACTTTGCACACTGCTCATCATAATCATAAGCATTAATTGTTTATGTTTTTCCTGCAGGTGTGCAAGGCAACGCACGTCAAACAGGCGCCCTCTCGACTCTTTCTTATCTACTTATTCGTAGCTAAGAAACCTGCGCACAGTTGACTCTCTCTCACTCTCTCTCTTATCTACTAACTTGTAGCTAAGAAACCTTAATAGTTTCAAAGGCAATGTACTTGGCTCACTGATCCTCACGGACGGTGATATCTATAACACATTAGCCAACTAATGTACTTGACCTGTGACTAGCGCACTTCAAGCATGCACAAACTTGTAAGTCTTCTAACATTTTCTCCTTCTAACACCTTCTCCTTCTAACACCTTCTCTCTCCAACACTTTCTCCCTCTATCACCTTCTCCCTCTAACACTCCCCCTCTTTCACCTTCTCCCTCTATCACTTTCTCCCTCTAACTCTTTATAATCTTAATCTACAAGAATCAATACTCTTGTTTAAAAACAATGTGTTGATCTTGCTGCTGCTGCTGCTGCGACAGAAAATTCCCATCCTTGCACACATAACCCCCCCCCCCCCCACGAACGTTGTTGTTGATGATGTTGACAATAACAATGCACGTGTGCAGAGCAACGTATTTAAAACTGAAGCACGCTTGACTCTAGCACTTAATGGTTAAATAGCTAAAACTGATCCTGTCATTATCACAACCATAAAGATCAATGTTTATAGCCTGCTTGTCAAACAGGAGCACACTTGACTCTAGTACAAATTGGTTACATAGCCAAAATTGATAGTGTGAACACTGATTTTCACAACTTGACACCCGATCCCTTGCTCACAAACCCACATGAATGTTGTTGTTGTTGGCAAAAACAATGTATGCTGTGGCTTGCTTGCACGTGTTCAAGGCAACGCACTTAAAACAGGAGCACACTTGACACCCGATCCTATGATCACTGATTCTCAAGGATGCTGTTGTTGATGTTGCTCTTGACAATAACAATGCATGTCGTGGCTTGCTTGCACGTGTTCAAGGCAACGCACTTAAAACAGGAGCACACTTGACACCCGATCCTATGATCACTGATTCTCAAGGATGCTGTTGTTGATGTTGCTCTTGACAATAACAATGCATGTCGTGGCTTGCTTGCAGGGGGTAAAAGACAACGCACGTGCAAACAGATGTACACTTGACACCAGATTCTATGATCACTGATTCTCGCAACCATAACAATGCGGCCTAGGAATGTCATGCCTTTGTCCTTAATACCTAGTCTAATTAATGCGGGCGCGATCATGGGAAAAAAAGGGTCATAAATTATAGTATTGGGGGGTAATAAAAGTGTCAAAAAAAGGGTCATAAAAAAAGTGTCAAAAAAAAAGGGGTCATAAAATTTGATGGGGTCATAAATTATGATTGGGGGGATTTTAAAGTGACAGCTACTTCCTGTTCCAGAACCACCAGTTCCCTACTACTGACTGTGTTTAAAGCAAGAATTTCATATTGTTTTAATTATTTTTTTGAAAATTGAGAAATCGTAAAATAAAATTTTTTAAAAAATTTTTAAAAAAAAATTTAGATGTGTTTACTTTTTAATATTTTTAGTCGCTCTTTTTGTTTTATAAACCACGCGTACAATGATTTCTCCATATTATCATTTTCGCAAGCATGAAAAAAAAAAACAAAAAGAGAACGAAAGGAAAGTGGTAAAAACGAACTTAAACATACTATTTCCTTAGGAAGTTGCGTTAAATGAGGTAATTTTTTTTTTTTAAAGTTGTGTTAACAGAGTCAACAATGTAAAGAATTCGGGTGTTGCAATAATCGAGGAGTTGCGTGTAACGAGGGTTGCGTTAACCGAGGTCGTACTGTATATAATATAATATAATATAATAATAATATAATTGTTTTATTTTTATTATTTTCTTTGTTATTTTTTATATACCCTTAACCCATAAAATGGGTAAATAAGGGTATAATGGTTTTGTGCAAAAGTATGTAACAGGCAGAAGGAAGCATCTCCGACCCCATAAAGTATATATATTCTTGATCAGCATCAACAGCCGAAACGATATAGCCATGTCCGTCTGTCCGTCTGACCGTCTGTCCGTCTGTATGAACGCGTGGATCTCAGAGACTACAAGAGCTAGAGACTTCAGATTTTGTATATAAGTTCTCCTATACCATGAGCAGAACAAGTTTGCTTCAAATTATCGATAACTATTTTGGTTTCTGATATACACATGCGATCGATAACAAAAAAATATCGAATTTGGAATATGTAAAAATGAGGGTTGATATAATGGGTAACGATAGATCTTTTCTGAAAATTTCGTCCAAATCGGTAGAGAAACACCGGAGATATCGAATTGAATCGATTGAAGTTAAATCAGTAAACCAAAGTCTTATATAAATTTAATTTATTTATTGCAACTAGGTTCAGGGTATCTTCTAGTCGGGCTCTCCCGACTAGAGCCTTCGTACTTGTTTGTTAATGTGATCTCTTAAAATTTCGTTCATAAGTCTTTGAAACGTGGCGCGTGCATTTTTCAACCCATATGCATACTTACAAAGTAGAAACGTTGCAGTCGGACGGAACCCACTGCGGTATACTCGTTACCAGTTTTAAAACCGGTAAAAAGAGGACTGATTGCAAAGGGGTACGGATGCGACAGAGGTAAACGCTGCCTTAAAGGTTCTCCGATGCAGATGGGGATGCCACCAGCTGTCTTCCTTCCAAATTTGGTGACTCTAGCTCAAATTTTGTAAAAGATGTGAAAAGGGGGGTGGAATGGAAGCGCGTGGCTCCAAAACTTTGATGCAGATTTTTGGGGGTCGTTGCCAGCTATCTTCCTACCAAATTTGGTGGCTTTAGCGCCACAACTCTGGTAGATGCACGCATTCTCGTTTTTGACGAAGCGTTGGGGCGGATGGGGGCGGCTAGGGCAGTATTGGTGGGCGTGGAATCCAAAGTTTTTCACAGTTTTTGGGGGGTCATCATCACCTATCTTTGCTCAAAATTTGGTGGCTCTAGCTCAAAAACTGTGGGAGATATAGGCTTTTTTGACTTTAAAATGCGGGGAGGCTGGGGGCGGAATGGGTGGGCGTGGCTCCAAAATTTTTGATTCAGTTTTCTGGGGTTGCTAGTAGCTATCTTCGTACAAAATTTGGTAGTTCTAGCTGCAAGGATGTGCGAAATATGTAGATTTATCGGTTTTGTGTTAGCGAATTTATCGATTTGCCAGCCCCCCAGTCATCGTAGAACCCCAATCTTGACTTTTTATTTTACTATTCCATAGATAAAGAGAGTTGGAGTTTCAAGTCTTCAGCTTGAAGGGTGTGGAAAAAAGTTGCGTTCATATAGACGGATAGACGGATGGACACCATGTCGGACATTGCACAAACCCAATACACTCTTTACCTCCGGTAACGAGTATAAAAATTCGTAAAGCCCGTGTGGTGTTACGAATGCCGTTTTCTTCCTATCTTATCCCCTTACTAGTTTCTGATGATAGCCTCTGGCTTAATCGATTGTCGTAAAGTGCTGTGCTCTTCCGAGTTTTTCGAGAATTGATTTGATATTGGGAATATGGAATTTATCGTCAATAGTTAAGTTATTTCTTTAAATATTCTGCTACTATTCGAAACTTTTTCTTTCCTGAGTTGTTTTATTTCTTTTATATTACTTTTGATGGACTTGAATACCTTGAGTTGTTTTTCCTAATTATTCCCTGTTCTTCCATTCCTTTTATTTGCCTTCTAACTTCTTCCTCATGTTGAGGGAGGTATCTATATAATTTTGAATTAAGTTGCTCATCTGTAGTTGTTCGTATTTCATGTTCTATTTCGGGTTTTCCAGATAATTGTTCACCTTCTTTAAAGAATAATTGACTGTATCGGTTTGTTATCTTTTTAACTTCTTTTAACTTTTCTGTATTTAAATGTTCTAGCTGTAAGCTTTCAAATTTTCCTTCATTACTTTCGAGTGTACAAATTTCTTCATATCGGTATGAATTATTTATGATACTATTTTCTTTACTGTTCAGAGTTAAAATCTTTTTCTCAATGTTAATAAGCTCGTTCAAACAATTTAAAAGGTCTGTTATAAAATTGTATTTTCTTTCGTTTAATGGGGCTTATTTCCAACGTGCTCTAGCGATATTTACTAAATTGAATTCCCTAGGTGCAGTTGTATTTATTTCATACTCTATTATGTCTCTGCCGTTTATTGTACTGACAAGCTGCTTTGATCTAAGCTTCGGGCTCGAACATCGACACATTACAGTTCGAGATTGTACCTATTCAGATTCCCGACTAGAAGATACCCTGAACCCAGTTGCAATCAATATATTAAATTTATAAAAGACTTTTGTATACTGACTTTACTTCAATCGATTAAATTCGATATCTCCGGTGTTTCTTAACCGATTTGGACGAAATTTTCAGAAAAATTCTCATCGTTACTCATTTTTTCAACCCCAATTTCTAAATTTTTCAAGTTCGTTTTTCTTTTTAGTCGATTGCATGTGTATATCGAAAACCAGAATAGCCATCGATAATTTGAAACAAACTAGTTCTGCTTATGGTATAGGAGAACTTATATTCAAAATCTGAGGTCTCTAGCTCTTGTAGTCTCTGAGATCGACGCGTTCATACAGACGGACAGACGGACGGACAGACGGACGGACAGATGGACATGGCTATATCGACTCGGCTGTTGATGCTGATCAAGAATATATATACTTTATGGGGTCGGAGATGCTTCCTTCTGCCTGTTACATACTTTTGCACAAAACCATTATACCCTTTTTACCCTCTTTTGGGTTCAGGGTATAATAAACGAGATGATTTTATAAAAGTTGCATTCGATCATTTTAATGTTTCATTGCAAACGCTAAATTAGTTAATATTATCTTACTTATCTTTGGAAAAAAAAAACAAGATTCATCCTTAAAGGGATATAATAATAGATATTCGATTTTAACAACAATTCAATTAAGTTGTTATTCATGTGTAATTTTTCTGAGTGTGGCATATATATATTTAATAATATTACTGGAAATTGTGATAGCTTCATAATTCAATCGCAATCATAATACAATCTTATTTAGACGGGAAAATAAAAATGATCGAGATTTGGAATTAAATTTTTTTCTATTTAGTTAAACAAAATTTAAATTTAAAGTAGAAATGTTTTTTGCCATTTATTTATAAAGAAATACTTGTACATCAAAGCCTCGATCTGCGTCGTGAATTGGGCCCGCAATAATGGTTTTGTGCAAAAACATGTAACAGGCAGAAGGAAGCATCTCCGACCCCATAAAGTATATATATTCTTGATCAGCATCAACAGCCGAAACGATATAGCCATGTCCGTCTGTCCGTCCGTCTGTCCGTCTGTATGAACGCGTGGATCTCAGAGACTACAAGAGCTAGAGATATCAGATTTTGGATATAAGTTCTCCTATACCATGAGCAGAACAAGTTTGCTTCAAATTATCGATAACTATTCTGGTTTCCGATATACACATGCAATCGATAACAAAAAATATCGAATTTGGAAAATGTAAAAATGAGGGTTGAAATAATGGGTAACGATAAAATTTTTCTGAAAATGTCGTCCAAATCGGTTAAGAAACACCGGAGATATCGAGCTTAATCGATTGAAGTTATGTCAGTATACCAAAGTCTTATATAAGTTTAATTCATTTATTGCAACTGGGTTCAGGGTATCTTCTAGTCGGGCTCTCCCGACTAGAGCCTTCTTACTTGTTTCTCTTATGCTTTTTGCATGCTATTCGCACGCCTGGGCCCATACTCTGTTGGCAGTGCGCTGAAGAACAAAAGACATCTACAATGTTTGGTTGTTCGTAACAAGGTATACTTAACTAGGTAGCCGCATGAGCTCTGTCGCTCTAGCTCTTTTGCCTTAAATTTCAGTCTCGAGCCGAGCGTTGTATGCGAAGAACCTACGCGGACGATTTTTTTGTGCTCTGCTTTGCACTTTTGAACGAGACTGCATTTCTTTTGTAACATTTATTCAATCATTCTGTTCTTAGTTGCAGGAAAAAAATTGTTTAACATATTTATATATTTACATATATATGCATGCACGCACAAATTTCATTGTATTGACGCAAGACAGAAATTCATTGCTCTCTCACTCTCGGTCTCTTTCGTGCCAATATTTTTTTAATGCAAAACGAGAGAGCGTTGCGTTTACCTAGTTAAGTATACCTTGGTTCGTTAGAGACTAAATTATTTTCAAGGGATAGTCGATACAATTTATCGAGTACATCGATATACAATACACATTATGGAATTGCCAACTCAACATTGACAAAACAGCGCTATTCAGCTTTGCTGAAGTCCCCCAAAATAAAGCTCATTAACAATTTCCTATAGTAGGTTGTACTGTATTTGAATAAACCACCAATGCATTGCATTAAATTTTTAAAAAATACCAACAAATAATGCAAGTTCAAAGACAAATTGCTTATAAATTTAGAACGGTATGTTATCATGTTAAGAACAATTTCAAAACCAATTTTTTTCTTAAAGCAAGATCGGCAATCTTAAAAAATACGTTCTTAATTTGAGAAAATCGTTCTTGAATCAAGAAAATCGGTGCATGTTAGCCATAAAACGTAGTTTTGAGTGACGTGAGACTTGCTATATAGAACATCTATGTACATGGTCTGAAACTAATGCATATTTGGCGGCCTGCTCTGAACTACATGTTTAAAAGTGAAAAGGTACAGTAAAAACAAGCTGCAAATCTTGCCAAAGCAAAAAGATTCAATACACTGAGATAATAAACCAAAAATTGTATGTAATGAACAGATTTCGTGATGTTATTCCATATTCAATTTTTTTGATGTGCTAACATCTATACGCGCGGTAGGGTAACAATTCAAAATCACACACAATCAAACTCGCTGCCGCAACTCACACAGAGAAGGCATCACAGACACTAAAACTGCAGTCCAAAATTGAAATAGTATGTGGTTGTTGTACAACAATTGTCTCTGTTCGTAAACGAATATGATGGTATTGGTGTTGCGGCAGAGAAAAGTGGTCGTTAAAGACGAAGTCTCGTCTGTTGCTTTGCATTCGCTTTGTTTTGTTTGTGCTTATTTGCAGAGAAGCAGCCGACTGAAACGGTCGAGTCACGCGGTTCTGCTGTTATGCCCACAAACAACCCTAAAATCAAATACTATTACGTACAAGCTTATTAATTTGTAGGTGCAGGGTTTCTGGGTTGGCAATTATAAATATATTTAAATTGGCAATTATAAATATATTTAGTTATAATTGCCATATGTCAATTGTCTTTCGTTGGTGACGGATGTGTTTTTGACTGCTCTTAAAAATTTATTAATTTCTTGTATTTGTGTGCGGTGTTTTGTTCGGTTTATTTTGGTAAACGTCTCTAACAGTGATCGCAAGTGTACGTTGTGTGTATTTGCGCGTGCATTATTGAAAATTTTCTTGTTGAATATTCATTTAATTTAACTTGCAGTCGAATTGACGCTGCAGTGCTTGAAAAGTAAACAAACGAGCATACGTACATACATACACTCATATATTTGCGGTTTTATATACATACTTTGTGTTTTATATATTCTTCTTCTACTAACAACAAACATCTTGTCTATTTGCTTGATCTCGCTCTCCAGCACCTCTCCCGCTTTGTCCGCTCTTATCTGGCGGTTGTATTTATCTGCATTTGCGCTCACGCTCTTTCACTCAACCGCTCTCTTGATTTTAACCATTGCATCGTGCTCATTGCTTCGATACGTTTATACTTACATACTTGCACTCTACCTTGTTTTGCTGTAGCATATCGATTTCTTTAGTAAATGTATTTACATATTTCATAATGCTTGTTTGCTGCAGCAAAAATTGCAAATTGGTTGGTACAACCAATCAAGATTTTATTCTGTGTGGATTGTGCGACAACATGATCCACATGAAATGCGTTGGCTTTACTGCCAAAACCAGGGACTGCTTGATTGCAGACACAGGCCTTAAATGGTATTGTGAGCCCTGTAGGGAGGTGGTTAAAGAGTCTTCAAAATTCATGAGACAGACTCATTAAGGCTTCAAAGCTATGCATATTGCATTTAATGCACTGCAAAACTCCTTTACAGAGCTTGAGTCTAATTTCAAAAATGGCAAGGTTACGACTGAATCTCCGAAGCGTAAAAAGACTTCGGGACCTAATCCGCCTATTGTCCCACTTATCATCCCCACAAAGCCCCTTCTGGTGCCCAGCATCAATCAACCTACGGCCAGCCCATTAATGTTATTTAATTTGCCGGCAAGAACCATTACTAATAACCTTTCTTCTGATCCTATGCATGAAATCGGTTCAACTGCCTGTGCGCCTATTGATCCCAATGCAGGTACAACTGGGGCTCCCAAGCCTCTTGTTGTTGTGCCATTTAACAAATTTATATTTGTGTCCAGGCTGGCATCCGATACTTCATCGGATGATGTTTCAGCTTTTGTTAAAAGTAAAATTGATTCTCCTCTTATTATTGTTGAGAAGTTTAAATTTAAACACGCCCGAAGTATATCTTCTTTCAAGTTGAGCGTGCCGCCTGAACTCTTTTCGACAATTTGTTCAGAAAAATTCTGGCCGCAGCAGCTTGTTGTAAAGGAGTATGAGAATAGGCGAAGTAATAATAATAAGGGCATTAGGATTAGTAGTGCACAGCCTGTTAGCCACCCAGTTGCCTCCACCTCGGTGGCAAAAAACTAACAAAACAACTTAGTTTGGCCTATCAAAACGTTAGAGGCCTTAACACTAAACTTTCTAAATTATATGTTAACAGCTTATCATTTGATTCACATATAGTAGCACTCACGGAAACCTGGTTAAAACCCGATATTTCTGATTATTCCGTTTTTCCTTCAAAATATAGCTTGTACAGATGCGATCGCACCTCCCGCAAGGGGGGTGGTGTTCTCATTGCTGTTGACTCTTGTTTTTCCTCTGAACAGATTCATTCTCATGATCTTCCGGACATAGAGTTCTTATGTGTTAAAATATTACTAAACGGCCGTTCACTTTATGTTACTTGTTCTTATATTCCTCCTCAATCTGATACTAACATTTACTCATCCCATCTTAGTGCCCTGCAACTTGTTTCGTCATTGTTGACAGATATGGATAATCTGATAGTGGTTGGTGATTTTAATCTGCCACATGTTGTATGGTCTGTTAATGACACATCTTAGGCGATATTACCAGTCACTTCTGATGATTTTATCGATGGCTTACTGGAGTTAGGCCTATCGCAAGTTAACAGGGTGCATAACTGTAGTGGTAGAATGTTGGACTTGATATTTGTTTCGGACTCAGATTGCAGTAATGCTTGCAAAATACCCCCTCTAGTGCTTCCGGAAGACACCTACCATCCAACCTTAGAACTATCCACAGAAATTTTTAACCCTAGTGCAATATCTTATAATACTTTAAAAACCCGTTGCTTTCGTAAAACTAACTTTACTAAATTAAATTATCTTCTTCAACATACTAATTGGTCTCGTCTTTATTCTTGTAGTGATATAGAAACTGCCATTGCCATATTTTATAGGACCTTGAATTCGCTTTTAGATATTTGTGTTCCCCTCACTTGTTCTTCAAGTGATAATAAACCACCTTGGTTTACGAGGGAACTATCGAAATTGAAAAACGCGAAGACAAGAGCATATAAAAAATTTAAAAAATCGGGAACTACCTTAGATTTATCTTCGTATTTAGTAGCAAAATCTAGTTTTCTTTCTGTTAACACATCTTGTTATAATAATTATCTTAATCGTTGTAGACTAAACTTTTCACGTGACCCTAAACAGTTTTATAAATTTGTTAACTCTAAACGTAAGTCTTCTTGCTTGCCATCCTCAGTATACCTAGATGATACAAAAGCAAGTTCTGATCAGGCAGTAGCCGATCTATTTGCTGAGTATTTTCAATCAGTATACTCTTCGAATATGTATAGTAGTAGTAATTCCTATCCTTTTCAAGTTCAAACGTCAAATTGCATATATGTCCCAGTAATTACTGAGTCTACGCTCCTGAGTGAATTTAACTCTATTAAACCTGGTTACTTGCCTGGTCCTGATGGAGTGCCAGGTTGTATTCTTAGATACTGCGCGGATTCTCTTTGTGCGCCATTAAATAAATTATTTAACTTGTCTGTTGATTCAACTGTGTTCCCTGATATATGGAAGGAATCTTTTATAATTCCCCTCCATAAAAATTCTTCAAAATCAAATGTTAAAAATTATAGGGGTATATCCAAGTTGTCTGCCATACCAAAAGTCTTTGAAAAAATTGTATGTTCTCAACTGCAACACGGATGTAGTTCAATTATATCGCCTTATCAACATGGTTTTGTTAGGCGTAGATCTACTACCACTAACCTTCTTGAATTCACTTCGCTTGTTATCAAAGGGTTTCAGGAAAAAATGCAAACTGACGTTGTTTACACCGATTTTAGTAAGGCATTTGATTCTGTAAGTCATTCTCTGTTGCTTCATAAATTGAATATTATTGGATTTCCATCAAAACTTTTATT
Organism: Scaptomyza montana; assembly: GCA_018904305.1. NCBI lineage: Eukaryota > Metazoa > Arthropoda > Insecta > Diptera > Drosophilidae > Scaptomyza > Scaptomyza montana. The sequence continues at coordinate 232,948 of JAEIGR010000063.1, forward strand.
GTGGCTTTCGGAGTACTTGTGTGGCCGAACACAAAAAGTTGTTTTTAAATCGTCTGTATCTAAACCTATTTTTGTTACCTCTGGTGTTCCCCAAGGTAGTCACCTTGGACCTTTGCTATTTAATTTGTTTATAAACGATCTTCCAGCTGTTATTAATAACTCTTTTGTTTATATGTTTGCTGATGATGTAAAACTATGTTTCACCTACAATGATGCTTCTCTGTGCAACTTACTACAGTTGGATTTGTGTGCGCTGTCGGCCTGGTGTCGTTTTAACTTGCTCAATTTAAACTGTTCAAAATGTAAAGTCATGTCTTTTTGTAGAAGTACCACTCATACTGCTCACTACTTGCTTGATGCTTCACCACTTGACCGCGTGTTTGAAATTAAAGATTTAGGTATTATTCTTGATCCTAAATTAAAGTTTGACGCTCATATTTCGTATATGGTCAATAAGGCCATTAATGTCCTTGGCTTCATCAAGCGGTGGTCGAAAGAGTTTAACGATCCCTACACCACTAAAACGCTTTGTACATCCCTAGTTCGTCCCATCCTGGAGTATGGATCTTGTGTGTGGTCTCCACAATACTCGATTCACCAGGATAGAATTGAATCTGTGCAGAAGAAATTTCTTCTATTTGCCCTTAGAAGTTTTAACTGGGTTCCTGGAGTTGACTTACCCCCGTACTCAAGTAGACTCCTTTTGATAAATCTTCCCTCCCTGTTAAACCGTAGAACTATGCATGGAGTATTATTTATTACTAACCTACTTAATGGTGAAATCGACTCATCAGTTCTTTTGAGTCGAATTAAATTTAATGTCCCAATTAGATCTTCACGTAACTTTTTACCCCTTAGCCTTGATCGTTGCTTCAGCAACTATTTAATTCATGAACCATTTCGTGTTATATGTTCTGACTATAACAAACTTTATTCTCTTGTCTCCTTGGAGGCCTCAACTCCAGTACTAAAAAGATCGATCCTTTTCGCTTTATCTAATCGTAACCACTAATTACTAATCTAACGCTGGTCTGATTGGGTTTTTCTGGGTTTTTCCCAATCCTCGCAACAAATGTTGGACTACTCAATTTTTTATTGAATTTCCCAGAGCTTTAACGTTAACTTTTAAATATATTTTCAGATTTATATATTATTCTATATTTTACTTAATTTAATTATTTTAACTATTTTTTAATTTAAATTAATTTTGATTTCAGTTTAATGTCAGCTGCTCTTAGCTGACAATAAATAAATAAATAAATAAATTAATAATAGAGAATAATGGGTTGACAATAATTAAATTTAAATTATAAAAAGTGTGAGTTTGTGTGCATTCACAAAAGAAGCAAAACAGAAATGCACTAGACGAATAATGAATGTTGGATACCCCAATAAAATATAAGTTCTATTGTGGATATGTCATTATAGAATATATTTGCAATAATTGCATATTTTGATTATTTTGATTAGCATAGGTTGGCGTTAGCACACAATTGAGAAATAACTAAAAATAGTTTGATAACATATCATCTTATTACATTATAATGGTATCCAACATTTATCATTCGTCTAGTTCAGCGATGTCCAAAATTTGAAAAGGCAGCCACGCGTGGTTGGCAAGAAAAATTCTTCCGGCGTTGCAGCCGACACATATATATAGAGAGAGAGAATATGTGTATTCTATAAATAGAATGATACAATTCATCTTGATACAATTAACAGGGTAGTGTCATCAGAGAGAGCGCTCTCTTTTTTCGGATACCAATCGACCGTCGCAAAGTGCTTGTCGTTCGCAACATAATTGCGTCGACCGCATACAAACAAAACACTTTTTATACCTAACTCACTCGCACTTACAAAACAATTCCCTAACAGAGGCAAGAGAGTAAAATTAGAGAGCAACGTGGCGCTCTCCGTCGCACTCACACGTTCATATACATTGGTATCTGGCTCTCTCGTATGACACTACCCTGTTAATTGTATCATGCAATTCATGATGAAATAAGTATAAGGTGGTCTCGTCGGCAGCCGAAGCTAGCTCGTTTTTGTCCCTTGGCTTCAGTGCATGCTTGCTTGTTGACGCAGAAGGTTGTGTAAAGACGAATTTTTTCTCAACACTTAACCCTTAAGCAGAAACAAAACATGAGTTACTGTAATTTTTGCCGCAAGCATGTACTGGGTGTGAACTTTATTCATGCACCGAAATGTGTTGTGAAGTGAATATACAACGACTTATTGCTAATTCAAAATTATTAAAAATAAAACTATAACAAGTGGAAACGTTGCAGTCGGACGCAACCGACTGCGGCATACTCGATACCAGAATTAAAACCGGTAAAAAGAGGCCTGAATGCAAAGGGATACGGATGCAGCAGGGGTTTACGCTGCCTTAAAGATTCTCCGATGCAGATGGGGATGCCACCGGCTATCTTCATACCAAATTTGGTGACTCTAGCTCAAAGTTTGTAAAAGGTGATGAAAGGGGGGGGCTGGGGCGGTATGGGTAGTTGTGGCATCAAAATTTTTGTTGCAGATCTTTCTGAAATGTCAATTGCTATCTTCATACCAAATTTGGTGACTCTAGCTCAAAATTTGTAAAAGGTGGGGAAAGGGGGGCTGGGGGCGGTTTGGGTGGGCGTGGCATCCAAATTTTTGTTGCAGATCTTTGTGGAATGTTAATTGCTATCTTCATACCAAATTTGGTGATTCTAGCTCAAAATTTGTAAAAGGTGGGGAAAGGGGGGCTGGGGGCGGTATGGGGGGTGGAATCCAAATTTTTGATGCAGATCTTTCTGAAATGTAATGCTATCTCATACCAATTTGTGACGGATTGTAATAAGGAGGGGAAGGGGGGGGGGGGGGGGGGTGGATCATTTTGATGATTTTGATGTATTGTATCTTCATACAATTTGGTGACTCTAGCTAAGTTTGTAAGGGGCTTGATGCGATCTTTGTAAATGTCAATTGCTATCTTCTCCAATTTGGTGATTCAGCTAAAATTTGTAAAAGGTGGGGAAAGGGGGGCTGGGGGCGGTATGGGTGGGCGTGGAATCCAAATTTTTGATGCAGATCTTTCTGAAATGTCAATTGCTATCTTCATACCAAATTTGGTGACTCTAGCTCGAAATTTGTAATAAGTGGGGAAAGGGGGGCTGGGGGCGGTATGGGTGGGCGTGGAATCCAAATTTTTGATGCAGATCTTTCTGAAATGTCAATTGCTATCTTCATACCAAATTTGGTGACTCTAGCTCAAAGTTTGTAAAAGGTGGGGAAAGGGGGGCTGGGGGCGGTTTGGGTGGGCGTGGCATCAAAATTTTGATGCAGATCTTTGTAAAATGTCAATTGCTATCTTCATACCAAATTTGGTGACTCTAGCTCGAAATTTGTAATAAGTGGGGAAAGGGGGGGCTGGGGGCGGTATGGGTGGGCGTGGAATCCAAATTTTTGATGCAGATCTTTCTGAAATGTCAATTGCTATCTTCATACCAAATTTGGTGACTCTAGCTCAAAGTTTGTAAAAGGTGGGGAAAGGGGGCTGGGGGCGGTTTGGTGGGCGTGGCATCAAAATTTTTGATGCAGATCTTTCTGAAATGTCAATTGCTATCTTCATACCAAATTTGGTGACTCTAGCTCGAAATTTGTAATAAGTGGGGAAAGGGGGGGCTGGGGGCGGTATGGGTGGGCGTGGAATCCAAATTTTTGATGCAGATCTTTCTGAAATGTCAATTGCTATCTTCATACCAAATTTGGTGACTCTAGCTCGAAAATTGTAAAAAGTAGGGGAAAGGGGGGCGAAATGGAGGGCGTGGCTCCAAAACTTTGATGCAGATTTTTGGGGGTCGTTGCCAGCTATCTTCCTACCAAATTTGGTGGCTCTAGCTCCACAACTCTGGAAGATACACGTACAGTAAACGCTCGGAAATTAGAACCAGTTGGTTCCTGGGGCAATTCTAATTTCTGAATTATTCTAATTTCTGGACGTTTTTTTGCATACAAAAGTGTACAAAATTGTAGTGCATTTATCAATTCTATTAATTATAACAAGAAAACAAAAGTTATAAGATGTTTTTTTATTAAAAATATATGTATGTACATTAAATCAAAATAGATGGAACATAAATGTTCACTGCAATTCCATAAATATATGAATGAATGGTGTGATTGAAGCTACATACATTACTAGAGAGAATCTGCCACAAATTTTTAAAAACGGATACCGTGTCGCAATTTAAATTTAGTAAACCATCCATCACTTTGATTTTTCTTGATGATTTTTCTTTGACTGATGATAGGTTTTCTTTGATTTTATATAGGTGATTGAAGATGGTGTCACATTAAAGTCTTGGGCTAGCAGCTTCCCTTGCACGCTTTCCTCAACCTTTTCTAAAAGTTTAAATTTTAGTTTCCACCGATAAAGTATTTTTCTTACGTTTATTTAACATTTTCGGGACATATTTTTACTTTTAAGCAAACACTGCTTAAGTACGTGCACTTGTATCAAATTTCACCCAGAAATAAGCCAAAATGAATGAATAATTGCGACAAAATAACAACATAGAACGAATAACATACATAAAATAGGGACTCCCCTTTTATTTTTATTTTGCTTTAGCAAAATCAAACGAAATTGCAGAGTTTCTGTGCTAAAAATAAAAGGAAAAACAATTTACGCTCTGAAATTAGAATTTTCAATTCTAATTTTAGAGCGTGTAATGTATTGAAAACTGATTCTAATTTCTGGACAATTCCAATTTCCGAAGGTTCTAATTTGTGAGCGTCTACTGTATTCCCGTTTTTGACGAAGCGTTGGGGTGGATGGGGGCGGCTAGGGCAGTATTGGTGGGCGTGGCATCCAATCTTTTGATGCAGTTTTTGAGGGGTCATCATCACCTATCTTGGCACCAAATTTGGTGGCTATAGCTCAAAAACTGTGGGAGATATAGCCATTTTGCGGGGGGCTGGGGGCGGAATGGGTGGGCGTGGCTCCAAAACTTTGATGCAGATTTTTGGGGGTCGTTACCAGCTATCTTCCCACCAAATTTGGAGGCTCTAGCTCCACAACTCTGGAAGATACACGCATTCCCGTTTTTGACGAAGCGTTGGGGCACATGGGGGTGGCTAGGGCGGTATTGGTGGGCGTGGCATCCAATCTTTTGATGCAGTTTTTGAGGGGTCATCATCACCTATCTTGGCACCAAATTTGGTGGCTATAGCTCAAAAACTGTGGGAGATATAAGCTTTTTTGACTTTAAAATGCGGAGGGGCTGGGGGCGGAATGGGGGGCGTGGCTCCAAAATTTTTGATGCAGTTTTTTGGGGGTTGCTAGTAGCTATCTTCTTACCAAATTTGGTACTTCTAGCTGTAAGGATGTGCGAAATATGTGGATTTATCGGTTTTGAGTTATCGAATTTATCGATTTGCCAGCCCCCCAGTTATCGTAGAACCCCCATCTTGACACTTTAATTTACTATCCCATAGATAAAGAGATTTGGAAAGTTTCAAGTCTCTAGCTTGAAGGGTGTGGAAAAAAGTTGCGTTCATACAGACGGACAGACGGACAGATGGACAGACGGACAGACGGACAGACACCATGACGGACATTGCACAAACTCAATATACTCTTTACCTTCGGTATCGAGTATAAAAATTAACTTCACCGCTTTGTTTTATATTGGGCTATTTTAAACCCCAGGGACCAGCTAAGGGTTAATCAACACAATATCCTACCGTTCCATTCACACTCACTGTAAAGTGTGCGTTTCACTCGCACCTATTGCTAGCATACGCTAAGGGACAGCCTTTGCCGACGAGACCACCTGAGCTTTAACCCTTAAGTGCCAAGCAGATACGTTCATTCTTAAGAATTAAGAATGGCTGTTAAACAACAAAAATAAAGAAAAATGTCAAATTCAAAACTAATAAAAATAAAATTATAAGCACTACAACTCTTGTCATAACTAAGGAAACTTTTAGCCCCATGCACCGTGCGCGGGTTAATCGACGCACTGTGTAGCCGTTTCACTCGTACTCACTATTCAACGCTCTTTCACTCGCATTATATCAAGGGACTATGATTTTGCCGAGTGGACTACCTTGTATAATTTTATCATGATAAATAGAACGCTCGGCAGCTTGTTCTCGTAAGATGCGCGTGTTCGGCTGCATTTGCTCTCACGACCCATGTGTTCGGCAGAAGCTCAAAAGTCATACGCGCAGTCATTCGCTATGCTGCATTTAATGAAGAAAGACCATAAAGCGCATGATTTGTACACTTCACCGAAAAAATGTTTGATGTCAATTGGGAAAATGAATTATTTTTCATTGAGAATATGGATGGTAACACTCAATGTTTATTGTGCCATTACGTTGCATGTCGTTTTACCTTTGATGTTATTAAAAGAAACTACCAACTTTGCCACGGGGCCTATAATGAAATAAAGGGGAGGGAGAGAGATTTGTTTTATGTTTGAATCGCATGCATTTTATTTTTTCATTGTAAAGGTCCGTTTACAGTACAGCGAAAAAAAAATTTTCCATACAAAATCGTCGCAGCAGGAACTGGTTTTTTTTTGGCTACGTGTGTTCTAGGTATCTAGCAACGTAGCAAAAAATACTAAACTGCTTTTCGATAGTATCGATTTATACAATATGTACACACTGGCGCTGGGCGCAGGAAATACCAAATCATATATCTTTTTGTGCCCAGGACAGCAACCAACATATATAAAACGACAAGTTATAAATAATAATGGAAAGGAAAACTAAAAAACGGGTGAAAAATTTTACTCACGGGGGAAGATTTTGCTAATTAAATCTGTCGAGTCGCGACCATGCCTTTGGAGGTTGACAGAAAAACAACATTTTGACTTTATTTCGGTGAGACAGGCATGGGAAAGTATTGGCACTGCAACAACATATGCTACCAACAACGGAATAAGCATATTCGCACTATACATCTTTTCTTTTTTATTTTGTGTTTGTGGGTTTGTTTACTTTTTAAATTTGATGCCTCAGTGTGACCATGTCTCTCCTAAGCTATATAAGGCAAAATGCCATATTTTTACCACAAATTAGTGGACTATGGTCACAATATAAAATCTTGTGCCCACGCTTCCAAAAAGATCACAAATTCCTGCCAGGAATTTTTTATTGTACTGGAAACGGACCTTAAAGCAGTAAAACGTCACGTTGCCTTCGTGTTTCGCTGCTTCGCACACAAGCGCAACGCTTTCATTGTGTGAGTTTGGACACCACTGGTCTAGTTCAATTCTGTATTGCTTCGTTTGTGAATGCACACACACACACACACACACACTTACAGAAAACACCAATCGGAAAACAATACCGGCAGGACACCTTTGACGCTCTGGTGTTCTCTCGAGAAATCGCGCAGCTCTCTACGTCAGGACCTGCAGACGACCGTGCAGCTCAAATGGCAGAGCAAATTTCCTCGGCCTGTGATGCCAGTATGGCACTGCGACGTCCATACAGGCGCTCCCATGCCCCCACATATTGGTGGAACGCTGAAATTGCGATGGCACGCTACGCCTGTATCAGGGCCAGAAGGCTTAGCCAACGTGCAGCTAATAGGCCGGACTGTGCGAGAAGACGAGAGGAGTACAGACGGGCGAGAGGCGCACTCAAAAAGGCTATCAAGGCGAGCAAGAGGGAGTGCTACCTGCAATTGTGCGACTCTGCTGAGCAAGATCCGTGGGGTAGAGCGTACAAAACGGTGGTCAAGCGCATCCATGCAGGGAATCAACACCACCCTTCGATGAGGCCCGACAGGATGAAGGAGGTCGTGGAGTGCCTGTTTCCACGTGGCAGTCCGCTGACCTTTTCCGCAGCACAAATGGAGCACCAACAACACACCGTACCAGTTACTATCAAGCCGGAGGAGGTACTCGAAGTGGCCAGAAGCATCGTGGCGTCCAAATCACCAGGTCCAGACGGTATACCGAACCGTGCGCTGAAGCTGGCTTTGACTCTGAAAGCCGATCAATTTGCCGCTCTTTTTACTGCCTGCTTGCATGAAAGGACTTTTCCACAGGTCTGGAAGGTGCAGAATCTGCTGCTTTTGCCGAAGCCGGATAAACCATCGGGGGAGCCGTCTTCATACCGACCAATTTGTCTTATCAACAACATTGGGAAAGCTTTTGAAAAGCTGCTGGCAGCAAGGCTGAGCCATGCGATAGACAGAGCCGGCGGGCTGTCCCCGCACCAATATGGGTTCCGTAAGGCGAGGTCAACCATTGACGCCCTAAGAAGGGTGGTCGAATTAGCAGCCAGTGCTATTCAGGGCACCAGGTGGGCAGGAGGCGACAAGAAGTATTGCCTTATTGTCACGCTGGACATCAAGAATGCGTTCAATACTGCCAATTGGGGCGTCATACTTAACGCACTGGATACCCTGCAGGTCCCCATATACCTACAGGACACAGTGAGGAGCTACTTTGAAGGCCGGGTGCTACGGTATCAGACCAGCGAAGGTATCAAAGAACTCAATGTTTCTGCAGGAGTGCCCCAGGGATCTGTACTTGGGCCACTACTGTGGAACATTATGTACGACGGTGTTCTAAGGCTGCAACTTCCGGAGGAGGCACACATTGTTGGTTTTGCCGATGATGTTGCTATCGCCGTCGTGCGCAAAGAATTGGATGATGCTGAGACCACATGCAATACACGCATTGCTCGCGTGCAGGATTGGCTTACCCAGGCGGGACTGGAGCTGGCTGCGCACAAGACGGAGGCGGTCCTTGTGAGTAGTCGCAAAACGGTAGAAACGGCAAAGATTGTGGTGGGCAGCTCTTCTGTTATATCCAAGCGGGCCATTTAATATCTCGGCGTGATGCTGGACACGAGACTGTCATTCAAGGAGCACATGCAATACAATGCATCCAAGGCAGCTGGGGCTTGTCGTGCACTGTCGCGCATAATGCTCAACACGCGCGGGCCAAAGCAGGAGCGCCGGCGCCTTCTAATGAGCGTAGTCCGTGCCACCATTTTGTACGCAGCGCCGATCTGGTGGAGAGCCGTGCAGATCAAGACCTATTGCCGAGACATAGGCGCAACTTACCGCCTTTGCGCTATCAGGGTATGCTGTGCGTTTAGGACTGTTTCCGACGAGGCTGCTTTGGTTATTGCAGGCATGGTGCCCATAGAAGAGCTAGCTATTGAGTCCGTTGAGCTATCAAGCCAAACAGACGGTATATCGGAGCGCAGTGGTCGTCTTATGGCGAGAACAAACACGATTGAGCGATGGCAGGCACGTTGGAACACTGCAGCGAAGGGGCGATGGACATACGCCTTGATCCCACAGCTCTCACAATGGATCAACCGTAGGCATGGAGAGGTAAATTTTTACCTGACTCAGCTCCTATCTGGTCATGGGTGTTTTCTGAGCTATTTGAAGCGATTCGGTCACGTGCAAAGCGATGAATGCACATGGTGTAGACTGGGCGTTCAGGAGGACGCACACCACGTGTTGTTCTTCTGTGGGCGGTTCGCTAACCAGCGAAGAATGCTTGAGCAAGCAATGGGTGGCCCCATCACTGTGGATAATCTTGTTGAAGGAATGCTGGAGTCTTCGATGAAGTGGGAAGCGGTCAGCACGTTTGCAGCGGTGACCATGAAAGAACTACGGCGAGTGGAGCGGAGCCTCGCTGCAGTATAGGTAGTGACTGTTGTTTGCGAAGCAATTCTTAACGGACGTACCGCAAACTACTGTCGCTCCTATACTCACAAATACTATTATTATTTATTTAGTTTTAGCATGATTAGGTAATAAAGAAAATAAAAAAAAAAAAAAAAACACTTACAGATTAACATAGCGGACTCCTTTTATAAGAGAATCAGCTGACGAATGATTAACCCAAATTCAAAAAGTAAACCAAAATTCAATAAAATATTATTTCTGTTCAAGAAACCGTTACAAACACACCAACAAACAGGTGCTAACACATCGCCCGTGAGTTCCAACACTCATTGATTTTTTTTTTTTTTTAAACAACAACAAATAGTCACAATTAAAGCACAAATAATTCATTAAAGCAAGATCGGCGGTCTTAAAAATTACGTTCTTATTTTAGATCATCATCTTGATTTTCACTTGCGAGACCGGATTTTTCTTCTCAGTGTTCAAGAAATCGGTTTGATCTATTGTTCCTTTGGTATAGGATAAAGTTGGAAGGTGTCAATGATTTTTTGCAATAAAATGAGCATTATAATTTTTATATTAATATTACTGTCAAGTTTGGACCTTTTGTGTTGAAAAAAAAAAATTTCAAGTCTTATCTGACACGCCCATTTTATTCAAAACATTTTTATTTGGTTCTTTAAAATTCCAAGCAAAAAATCAAGTAAGAACATCTTGCTATTAGCCCAAAGTGTATAGGCTGGAGCCGCCAGATACATGTACAAATAAGATCAACCAATTTCTGCCACTTCTTGCTCGCTGCTGTTACGCTCCCTTTCTGCGGGCTACCAGACCGCTTGCATACGCTCATACGTAAGGAAGAATTGGAAAAACGTGATATGAGATAAAATTTTGCAACGAATACAGCATGACTTGCATTTTCGGCCTGATCGGTCAATGGTTTTTAGTTGATTTTGTGTAGAAAATGCTTAGTGGTTGATTATAATTAAGATAGTGAGAAACGTTAAAGCTTACCAAATGCTTCCAAAATAGTATTAGCCTCGAGTATTTGTTGTTGAATCCATGTAGATACATTGGAAGTTACTGCACATACATATTTTAAAATCAATTTTGTTGACTCCGTTTTCCCAGCTCCAGATTCTCCAGATATAAGGCAGGACTACAAAATATATAAAAAATTTATTTTCATAAATTTTTCAAGCCTTGAAACTTTAGAAGCTGCCCGCTGAGCTTTGTTTCTTTTAGGAATATATCAAAATCATGCTAAATTGTGAATCTACACTATTCTTGAACCACTTAGGGCCAATTTCTCAATGTCCGGTTAGCGTAACCAACCTAACTTTAGTCAAGATTGAGTTTCTCAATATCCGTTAAACGAGTGTGTGTCACCGAGACCTGAGTGCCTGTAAACATTTATACCCCCTTTAAGTGCCGATATAAATAGCTCTCAAATCAACGTTAGGCAAGCAGCTGACTCAGGCTGACACTTGCATTATTTTTATTTTATTATTCAAGCAAAATATTTTGATTTGACACCACAAGGTCAACAAGTACATGCTCCTCCGAAACTGAAAAGTTTTTTCCAAGTGGCCGTTTACGGCTTTCAGCCGGGCTCATTAAAAGTAATTTTTATTCATTTACATTTTATTTACCATAGGTAATTAATATATAAATGAATAAAAACTTACTTTTAATGAGCCCGGATGAAAGCCGTAAACGGCAAGGTGGAAAAAATTTGGCAATCACAAAACAACATATGGTAAAGTTGCAGTCGGTCCCAACCGACTGCGGTATACTCGATACCTGTATTAAAACCGGTAAAAAGAGGCCTGATTGCAAAGGGGTGCGCCAGGGCTGGGCGCTGTGTAAAGGATTGTCTGATGCAGATTGAGATTCCACCAGCTATCTTCCTTCCAAATTTTGTGACTCTAGCTCAAAGTTTGTAAAAGATGTGGGAAGGGAGGCTGGGGCGGTAAGGTTGGGCGTGGCATCCAAATTTTTGCTGCAGATCTTAGTGGGATGTCAATTGCTATCTTCATACCAAATTTGGTGACTCTAGCTCAAAGTTTTTAAAAGATAAGGAAAGCGCGAAGCTCGATAACCGGGACAAATAAAGTGCCAAGATTGGGGCTCTGCGATTATTGGGGGGTTGGGAAATCGATAAATTCGATAGCCCAAAATCGATAAATCCTAATCTTCCCACACTTTTTCAGTTAGAGTTACCAAATATAGTAGGAAGATAGCTACTGGCATTCCCCAAATCTTGTAAGAAGATAACTGGTAACATCTCACAAAAATATGTAGCAGAATTTTTGATACAACGCCCCCAAAAGCCCCACGCGCCACTGCTTTTTTGAAAACGTTAATGCTCATTTCTTTTTCAGTTTTTAAGCTAGAGTCACCAAATTTGGTAGGAAGATAGCTCATGACCGACTGGATGATGACCGACTCTCTGAAGCGTAAAGAGACTTTGTGTCGTTATCTGCTTACTGTCCCACCTGTCTTGCCTACTGTTGTGTGTGTTGTGTAGTTTTTAAAGAGAATAATTCACTGGCACGTCTGTGCCGTTTGACTATGTTTTTCTGAATGTCTCTTTATTTTAAATCAAAAGAATTCTTAGCCTAAATACATAATTGGGTTGCTTATGTATAAAGCTCTGTCGCAGCAGAGCGGCCGCTGCCGTTGCAGCGGTCAAGAGAGAGAGAGAGTTGTAGTATATTTATGAATGTATATGCAGCAGGCAAAGAATGCATGTTACATTAAATATACATATATAAGGCAAGCGCTAGCTTAGCTGGTAAGAGCTAAAGTGCTTACGTTGCGGATCCCACACTTCGCGGTGGTTGATCAGATTTCAAGTGCGCTGACCGTTTGTGTAGTTGCGTTATATTTGTATATGCGTAGCAACAAAGTGTTGCTATGTCTGAAGGTTACATACCCTGCAATATAGTGGGCTTATGACAGATTGTCATGCATACTACATCTCCCTCCTTTTGAAAAATAACGTAACTTTGTGTAGTTATTTTAGTTTCTATGTAGCTATATATTTTTTTCTTATATTTTTTTTTTATTTTTTTATTTATTATTATTTATTTTTGTGTAAGTAAAAAATTTTTTTTTTTTTTATTTTTTTTTTTTTTTTCTTAGTTTTGTTTTTTTCATTTTTTTTTTTCATTTTATTTATATATATATATATTTTTTGGATGAGAATGATTAATTAATAAAAAGTTTTAGCCTATCTTTATGTACTTTTTGTACCTTACCCTTTTTATCCTTTATGAAAATATTTTCTCTATCATCTATTTGTTCTACTGTGTAAGGGCCTAAATATGCTGATTCTAGCTTATGGCCAGTTTCATTTCTTAATAAAACCATATCTCCTACTTTTAATTCAAAATTAATTATATTTTTATCGTAGTATTCTTTATTTCTATTTTTATGTTTTTCTAACATAATTCTAGCTCTTTTATAAGCTTGTTCTAGTCTAAATTTACTTTCTCTAGCATAATCTTCTATATTGTACAGTGGATTAATATTATCTATTGTATTAAAATATTGTGGCAAGTTACTTTGCTTACCAAAAACTAATTCATATGGACAATAATTATGTGCCATAGAAGGGGTCGTGTTGAAACAGTATACGAAATATTTTAGCCATACATCCCAATCAGTTTTGTCGACTGATATGTATGAACGAATATATTCATTAAAAGTTCTATGACTTCTTTCTACTGTTCCAACTGTCTGGTGGTGGTGTGCTGTAGACGTTATATTGTCTATTTTTAAATATTTGCACAAGTCATTTATAATAGAATTTTTATATTCAGTTCCCATGTCCGTAATGAACGTCTTCATTGGACCGAACTGTAATATAAAAGATTCAAATATAGCTTTAGCGACAGTATTTGCATTTTTATTTGGGATCGGTATGGCAACAAGATATTTTGTTAAATCGCAAATAAGCGTAACTGCATATTCGTTACCATATTCAGATCTTGGTAATGGACCTACTGTGTCAACTATTACCCTGTCGAAAGCACTTATTGGTGTGTCGGTAATTGTTAAAGGAGTTTTAGTATGCGTTGTTGTTTTTGACATCTGGCATTTTGGACATCTACGTACGTACTCTTTTATATGACGAGTCATATGTTTCCAATAGTAGTGTCTTTTTACTTTGGCCAAAGTTTTTGTTATGCCCGTGTGTCCTCCTTGTATGGGATTATCATGAAATGTAAACAAAATTGCTTCTTTTTCTGTATCGCTTGATACAATGGTCACCGACTTGAGTAGCGCTACTCTTAATAATCTCAATGTATAATTGCCCATATTTATGAAATGATCTATTGAAACTTGTTCAAAGATGATTTCATGCGGTGCCACTTTTAGTTGGCGTATATCATGCATACCGGCTTCCTTTTCGAGCCTTTGGAAAAATTGACCTAAGTCGATAACTCCATTAGTATACAGATCGCTAACATTTATTCTTGCAACGATTTTATTTCCGTGTTTGAAATAACACAGCTTTCCTTTCATATGCAAGGCCACTACTTTTCGTACATCGTCATTTGTGATGACTTCATATACGTTGGGCTTAGAAGCTTTTTCAAGATTTTGCCTAAGCAAAGGTTCTTGTTCATTTCCTGCGCAGGATTTATTTTGTCTACTTTGTTGCCTGGTAGTGACTTTCAGGACTTTATTTTGTAAATCTTTTAATTCGGATATTGTTATCCGTGATAGGGCATCTGCCACGAAATTGTCTTTACCCTTTAGATACTCGACTGTAAAGTCGTATTCTTCTAATTCGAGCCGCATGCGTGTAAGTTTGGAACTTGGATTGACCATAGAAAATAAATAAGTTAATGGTCTGTGGTCAGTTTTCACTGTAAAGTGTTTTCCATAAATATATGGACGAAAATGTACTATTGCCCAGTGGATTGCTGCTAATTCTTGTTCTGTTGTGCTTTTATTACTTTCACCCTTTGTAAATGAACGAGATGCGTATGCAACTGGAAGTTGGAGTCCATTATAGTTTTGAGTTAAAACTGCTCCACACGCTTGCTTACTAGCATCCGTTATTATGCAAAATTCTTTGCTGAAGTCTGGGTATTGTAGTAATGTTGGTTGAATTAGCTTGTCTTTGAGGTATTGGAATGCATTTTGGCATTCAACTGTCCATTCAAAAGGAAAATTCTTTTTACATAATCTTGTTATGTGCCGTGAATATTCGGCGAAATTGTTTATAAATCGTCTATAATAGTTGCAGAATGCAACGAATCGTCTCGCGCTGTCCGCATCATGTGGGACTGGGTAGTTTTTAATGACGTCGTATTTTTTGTCGTCTGGCAAGATTCCTTTATCCGTGCATTTGTGACCGAGGAAGGTTACTTCATGCATGAAAAATGAACATTTTTGCGGATTTAATTTAAGGTTGTATTTCCTACATTTGTCAAAAACATCAGTTAAGTTTTTAAACATATGTTTTTCGGAACAACCAATAACTATTAAATCGTCCATATAAAGGAAAGCTTGCGAAGAATCAAGGCCAGAGAACGCTATAGTCATCATTCTCTGAAATGAATTTGGCGCTATTTTTAAACCGAATGGTAATCGCGTGAAGCGATATGAGCCATTGCTCGTTGAAAATGAAGTTATATTTCTTGAAATTTCTTCTAGTTCGATTTGATGAAAGCCTGACATTAAGTCAAGGCATGAGAAATATTTTGCTCTACCTAGTTGATCTAATATATCATCAATTCTAGGCAGTGGAAATTTATCGGACAGTAGTTTTTTATTAATTTGACGATAGTCAATTACTAACCGCCATTTTTTATTTTCTGAGCCTGGAAGGGCTTTCTTTGGGACAAGTAAGAGTGGGCTGTTGTATTCTGACACAGACGGTTCGACAATGTTGTCGCTGATTAATTTTTCAACTTGTTTTTGTATTTCTTCTGTCTGGCTATGCGGGCTTCGATAGTTCTTAATGTACACTGGTTCATTATCTTTTAGTCTCAGTTGTTGTTTATAGAAGTTATTTGTTGTGATTGATTCGGTTTCAAGACCGAGTATGTCACTATATTTGGTGCATAAATTGGTTAATTCCGACTTGAATTGTGGGGGAAAATTTTTTGCTAGCTGAGATATGACAGTTTTTTCTCTATGTTCTAGATTTGTGTGAACTACATCGTAGCTCGAAAGTGATTCATGTTTTAAATTATTTATTGTAACTAATTGGTCGGTACTAGTTGTATTTAGTAAACGGACAAACGTATTTTGAGATTTTGCAATTGTGTTTGCAACATATACACCAGGTTGAATTTCCTGATTTGGAATAAATACACCATCTTCTTTTGAAGTTAGCGTGACTTTTCGGACAACTTGAGATCTTGCTGGCAGAAGTATTGAGTTTTTACCAGAGTCATATGTTATTGGGACATGGATCGGATATTTACGATTATTGGGTCTAATTATAAACCAATCTTCCGATGGTTTGAAATCTAGTTGACAATTGAATTTTTTTATAAAATCAATGCCTATTATTGCATCACATGGTATAGCGAAATCTAAATCAACTATGTGAAAATTGTGTGGAATTATATATTTTCCTGTCTGAATCTCTATTGATGCTAGACCTTTGGATTTTAAAATCTCTTTACTTATGCCTTGAATGTTTATTACATTATTAGGCTGGATGTCATGAAAGACATCAGAAGTTTCTTTAAGTATTGAGATGTCTGCACCTGTATCTATTAAAAAGGTAAGTTTTTTACCTGTTGACACGTGGTCAAATGAAACAAATATATTGAGACTAAAATTTATTGTATGAACTTTAGTGTTTTCTATTGTTGGGTATCTAAAGGTTGGGTTACTCTGACATAGTTATGACCTCTGTTTGACTTGCCAAGGTCTCTAGAGTTTTGGACTCGAGTATTGCCTCTGTTATTATTGTAGTATTGTCCTTGACCGCCTCTGTTGTAAGGTCGGCCTCTATAATTACCTCGTCCGCGGTTTCCGCCACGCTGAGAGTAATTTTGGTAGAACAATACAGCGTTGGATTGTCCAGTTGCCTCTGTGCAACTGTTGACAAATTTGGATATCGCATCATTCATGTTATTGAATGTGCCAGCCTGCATGATAAGTTTTACCTTATCGTTAGCACAGTTTTTGGTCATTGCCTTAACTGCTTCGGCTGTACTGTATTTATTGGCCAGTTCCGGCGTTAAACCATCGTTTATATATGCGCCTTCCAAAGCTCTTGTTAACTGCTCAACCTCTTGTATATACTGGTTGGCAGTTTTGCTTCGTTGTTGCAAGTTGAGTAATTTGGCTGACAATACTTCTACTGACTCGCCTTTTACTGTGCTTGATAGTTTTGCAATAATTTGAGCGATCGTTTGCTCATTGCTAATCAAGTTTCTTGCGTGGCCTCTTAATTTTGTCTTTATAAGTTCTATGGCCGTTGCTTCGTGGTCACCCTTAATGGTGTCTAATAGACTTAAAGCGTCTTTGAAGCTTTGTAGATTTGCTGCTTTGCCATCGTACTCAAATAGAAGAGACTAGGCTGTTTTCAGAAAATCTACCACTGTTTGGGTCATTTTTATTGGTTTGATTTCTTCTTCAGAATCAGAATCAAACTCAATGTCAGTTTCTTTGTCTGGCATCCGGTTGTCTAATACGGATGGATCGAATGTTACTGGTACACTTAGTACCGAAGGAAGAAATAGGTGTAGGTCGTGTTTTGTGTCCAAGGTAATTAACGCGGATCTTAATCTGTCGATAATTTCCCTTGCTTGTAATTTGTGTGGACTTTTTAAGTTGTCATAATGCAAATGTATAAGTTCCCGACATTCGTTGTACGTTTGTACTAGTATTTGGGTATGCTTGATTATAGTTCCAATTCGTATGGGAACATTCTTATTTAAGCACTTATACGATTTAATGAACTCAACGCGTTTTTGTATTATAAGCTCTCTGAATTCTGTCCATTCCATGAGTTGCTAATATTTATCGATGCAGTCGCACCATTAGTTTAGTTATTGGACCCAAGAAGACGTTATCTTCTGTTAGTTCTTTTACCATCACATATGGCAAAGTGGATAGCACTATACCTTTTCTTTTATACTGCAGTGGTATAGTGGGCTAGTAGTTCTATTATACGAGTCCACGTAGGCGTACTCAAAATCAGCTATCGAAATTAATTCGTGAAATTGATTTAGTACACAAATTGCTCGTATAATGAACTCTGGGTCTCTTTCGAATGCTTCGGCTATTGCCGCATGATTTTGAAATACTTATTATGTGATATGTTTCTTGTGCATTCAATATGTCTGCGTATATATCAGATAGTTGTCTGGTACTCATTGGCTCCATATATAATATTGCTCATACTTTGTTTGGGAAATCTGGGTCTTTGTTAAGCATACGTTGTAAGAGAGTTTTTATTCTGATACTTGAGGTATATCCATCATACAATAATATATATATATATATATAGATTTAATTTAGTCAAAAAATTTTTATTAGTATGTATCTTTTTTTTTTTTTTTTTTTATTCGATTCTAGATTTTATCTAGATCGTTAGCCTTGCTGATATATTTTTTCCTGAGGCACTTATTGAGTAGCTTGTATAGTTTAAAGAACATATTTGCGCTTAGAATAACAACGATAATTATTAACAAAGTATTTGTTATTCCTAAATCTACACTACTTGATTCTACTTTATTTATAACATTAGCGGTGGAATCCACCGTTTTTGTGTCTACGAGGCCCATTTTGGCCGATTCTGTGTCATAAACGTTTTCTATTTTAGATATTTTATTATTATTTAAGTTTCCTATTTTGAAAATTCGTTATCTTTAATGTTTTGTAAATTTACATTTGTTATTATTACTCTTATTTTTAATATATATATATATATATATATATTTTTTTTTTTTACGTATTCCTATTTGTATCCCTATTTTGACCTTAACAGTGATCGCCTGTCTATTTTTTGTATGGTTTTTTATGCCGTACTCGCACAACATAGTGCGAGTTATAACAATTTCTATATTTTTTACTTAATCTAACAGCTGCTGTCGTCGATGTACCGCTTCGTCAAGTCTTACTTGGCTGCCTTGGTGCGGTCAGCGTTGCCGGTGCAGGTCATCACACAGGCTGGGGAATATAGTGGTCCAGGGCAGTCTCCAGGGCAGTTCTTGATTGGTTTCGGCAGTAGCTTCTTCTCTGTTGGTTGAATTTTGGATATATTAGCTAAGTTCTTTATATATTGAGGAGAAGGTGTATTATTTTGAGATTTTATTCGCTTTGACTCTTTGTCGAGAAATTCTAACTCATCCGCTAGTCTCTTTGCGTTATCCCAAGTCGGGGGCTTGTTGCTATTGTATAATAGCTTGCATATTTCAGCTTTGCGTTGTTTGATACGCAGCTGTATGCCTCCACGATTTCTTGGCTTTTTTTTCACGCTTTTGTTTGTAGCGGCCGAGGGGCTCGCTGTTATTTTCCTTGCCCTATACTCATCAAGTGTGATACGTATGGACATTGAAGCGACTCAATAATAACACCTTACTCACTCAGAACATAATAATGCTGATTCCATCCGTTGCTGCTGATGTAGTTGACGTTTGTTTTGTTGTTGTTAAAGCTGCTTTTGCTGCTGTTGTTGTTGAAGCTGATTTTGTTGTTGTTATTGCTGCTGTTGCTGTTGTTGTTGAAGCTGCTTTTGCTGTTGTTATTGCTGCTGCTGCTGCTGTTGTTGTTGTTGAAGTCCTAGGTCCCTTAAGACCCACGTCACGGTCGCCATGTTGTGTGTGTTGTGTAGTTTTTAAAGAGAATAATTCACTGGCACGTCTGTGCCGTTTGACTATGTTTTTCTGAATGTCTCTTTATTTTAAATCAAAAGAATTCTTAGCCTAAATACATAATTGGGTTGCTTATGTATAAAGCTCTGTCGCAGCAGAGCGGCCGCTGCCGTTGCAGCGGTCAAGAGAGAGAGAGAGTTGTAGTATATTTATGAATGTATATGCAGCAGGCAAAGAATGCATGTTACATTAAATATACATATATAAGGCAAGCGCTGGCTTAGCTGGTAAGAGCTAAAGTGCTTACGTTGCGGATCCCACACTTCGTGGTGGTTGATCAGATTTCAAGTGCGCTGACCGTTTGTGTAGTTGCGTTATATTTGTATATACGTAGCAACAAAGTGTTGCTATGTCTGAAGGTTACATACCCTGCAATATAGTGGGCTTATGACAGATTGTCATGCATACTACACTACCAAGCCACTTCTGGTGGCCAGCATTTATTCCCCAACGGGCTCCATTGCTAGCCCATTAATGGTATTTAACTCGCCGGCAAGTAGTCCCACTAAAAACTTAATCATCTCTCATTCCATACAAGTTAATGATTTTACGCGTGAGCCCTCGGGCTTAACAGTTTGTGTGTCTTTTAATCCGACTGTAGGCTCAGCTGAGGCTCACAAGCCTCTTGTTGTTGTACCGCTCAGTAAATATCTTTCTGTCTAGAATAGCATCCGATACTTCATCGGATGATTTAGTTGAACTCATAGAAACCTGGTTAAAACCTATATTTCTGATAATTTCGTTTTTCCTAATAAGAATCACTGTTCACTCCTATATTTCCATTGAACAGATTCATACTCATGATTTTCCGGACAAAGAGTTTTTATGTGTGAAATTATTACTTAACGGCCGTTTACTCTATATAACAAATATTTTCCTCTTCATTGTGAAAATAAAATCTATTCATCCTTCCTTAGTTGCCTGCAACTTGTTTAGTAATTGTTTACGGATAGTGATCACCATATAGCGGTTAGTGATTTCAATCTGGTACATGTTGTATGGTCACATCTTCCGCTAAATTACCTTCTAATGATTTTATCGATGGCATTCTTGAGTTGGGCCCATTATTCAGAAAAAAGTGTGAGCACTAGTGCCATATTTTTCGTATATCGAGTGCCCGACGCTTTTTTTGACAATAATACTATAATTTTTCGATCATTATTGTTTTAACCTTGTAACCGGTGGATTGGTATTATGTGCCCGAGGTGATTTTCATGGCTATAAAATTAAAACTACTGAACCCACAGAAAACTATAATAGCTTTTATTGTTCGAAAAATTTTTGTAAAATTCTAATTTTTAGGGTAAAAAGTATATTGGTTAATTTTATAGATTTTTACCTTCTTAACAAAACTGCATTTACAGAATTTAAATAAATTAAAAATTCACCGAAATATTCCACATTTTATATTGATTTTTGGCAAAAAACACAGTTTTACATGTATTTTCCCATAAGGGCACATAAGGGCTTAGCACCGGTTAAGTGTATAAAATACTATCACCGGAGACAGGGTTTAGCTTATTTAACAAATCATTTTTTAAATTGTTAGTTCGATGTTCTTTAAAAGCGCATATTTATTATTATTAGTCCTGACAATACTATCTTTTTGTCAATTCATATTAACACTATATGTAAAACATAATAAAATTCTAAAGAGATGCTATATTAATAGAGCTCATAATTTAGGCAAATTGTAAGATAAAATGTTCATAAAGGACAGAATTGCAAAATAAACAGAAATGAGCCCTTAGGACATGGTGGAATGGCACTTCGCAGATTTAAAAGTGTATCCCTTACCAAAAGTTTAGAGAGTGTGGATTACACACATGACGCAGGTTACTCTCTCTGGCGTGCCAAATGCAGCCTAAAGCGACAACCTTGATGGTCTGCCCTGGAAAAAGACGTTGCCACACTGACGACAAGCAAGTTGAAACTTTGGCAAGTCTCCTTGACGAACGCTTTAAGCCGCTTGATCTAGCTGACCATAATAATCTCGATGAGACGACCTTAACACTGGAGACTCCACTGCAGATGTCTATGCCCATCAGCCCCATCGGAGTGGAGGAGGTCATCGACGCGATTAAAGTCCGGCCAAGATCTAAGGATCATGGTCATGAAGGTATTTGCCACACCACCCGTAGTGCCTTGCACTTTCTTTCCCAGTGGAAGTAAGCAAGGATCCATACGATTCACGCCGGAGGATGACCTAAAGGACATGACCTTCTGAGGACATGTAAAACAATAAGGACTAATGCTTTGGTATTTTTGTCGACGTAAAGCAGGCCTTCGATGGCTTCTGGATTAGAGGACTGCTCCAAAAAATAAAAACAAGCCTCCCTTCTCCCTTCTTCACCATAATGCAGACCAAACCAACGGAAGACCTTACTCGACATCAGAGTCCCTCTCTTTCTCTCTGCGGTCGTGCATAGAATTGTACATGCAGACTTGTGCCGCCACCAGAGAGCTGCAACGAGTGTGTTCGAGTTCGTTCGAACAATCTAGTCGAATATTTGTTCAATCGAGTTCGACACTCGTTTACAAACGAGATTCCCTCGAACGAGCCTCTCGACAAAAAGAGTGTTCAAGCTCGTCAGCACTCGCAGCAAACTCGATTATTTGGCATCCGAGCCGGTTGTGCTCGAGTACAACTCGAGTGCCCGTGAGTTATCATTTTAGTGGTTAGAGTTTGGCGTGCCAGTTTCGATATCGGTATTTTCCATTATTTTTGATTTTAAATTTTTAGTGCATTGCTCTTGTCTAATCACGCGGCGTATTTATTCTAGTGGTTGACCACTCATAAGACATAACTTAACTTCGAATAACTCAACCATCGACATTTTACCATCACTAGCACGTATAAACAGTAGTTTATGTACACGTCACACTCGAACTCGAACTCGGTCGGACTATTAAGGCACAACTCGATTGTTGGCACACATTTACGAGTTCCATTACTCATTTTGAGTTCGGTTGACGTGATTAAAACTACTGTTCGATTCGAGCTCATGTTTTAAGCGAGTATCGAACGCTCACTACTCGAAGCTGTTTAATCACAAACGAGTTCGAGTTCACACTCGAGTGTGATCAAAAATGTGACACTCGTTGCAGTTCTCTGGCCGCCACCGAAAAACGTAAGTACAATGGGCAAATAAACCCATTCTGCGACACGGCCTTCCTGACAAATCACACGTCCCTGTGTGTTGACAATATTATCTTTTCAAACATGAGGACACAATTCCTTTTAACCACTATAAAAGACGTTTGTATGTCGTATTTATTATACCCTTCACACATGTGAAACAGGGTATATTGAGTTTGTCATGAATCTGTAACGCCTTAAAGGAATGATGGGAGACCCCTTAAACTATATATCAAAATGATAAGGACGAGCTCAGGAATTGATTTCCGCGTGTCCGTCCGTCCGTCCGTCTGTTTCAACACGATTTCCGGCCAAACTGCTGAACCGATCTTGATGAAACTTAGACCATGTCGGGTTTGTTCACTATGAAATTTCATCCCGATCGGAGCATTCTACGACATAGCCACCATACAAATTGACCAAATCGTACCATCAATTAATGTTGCTGTCGTGCACTTTCAAGTACCTACATAAAGCTCATTTGCTTCAAAAGTGGTATAACGCAAAAATTGTTGTTGTCGCACACGAACAATAAAAAACAAGTGGAAACGTTGCAGTCGGACGCAACCGACTGCGGTATACTCGATATCAGGATTAAAACCGGTAAAAAGAGGCCTGATTGCAAAGGGGTACGGATGCGGTAGGGGTGTACACTGCCTTAAAGATTCTCCGATGCAGATGGGGATGCCACCAGCTGTCTTCGTTGCAAATTTGGTGACTCTAGCTCGAAGCTTGTAAAAGGTGTGGAAAGGGGGGCTGGGGGGCGGTATGGTTGGGCGTGGCATTCAAATTTTTGATGCATATCTATGTGGGATGTCAATTACTATCTGCATAGCAAATTTGGTGACTCTAGCTCGAAGCTTGTAAAATGTGGTGAAAGGGGGGCTGGGGGCGGTATGGGTGGGCGTGGCATCAAAATTTTTGATGCAGATCTCTGTGGGATGTCAATTGCTACCTTCATACCAAATTTGGTGACTCTAGCTCAAAGTTTGTATAAGGTGGGGAAAGGGGGGCGGAATGGTTGGGCGTGGCTCCAAAACTTTGATGCAGATTGTTGGGGGTCGTTGCAAGCTATCTTCTTACCAAATTTGGTGACTCTAGCTCCACTACTCTGGAATATTCACGCATTCCCGTTTTTGACGCAGCGTTGGGGCGGATGGAGGCGGCTAGGGCAGTATTGGTGGGCGTGGCATCCAAACTTTTGATGCAGTTTTTGGGGGGTCATCATCACCTATCTTGGCACCAAATTTGGTGACTCAAAAACTGTGGAAGGTATAGGCTTTTCTGATTTCAACATTCAGTGGGGAGGGGGGGAGGGGGGGCTTTGGGCGGAATGGGTGGGCGTGGCTCCAAAATTTTTGATGCAGTTATTTGGGGGTTGCTAGTAGCTATCTCCTCACCAAATTTGGTAGTTCTAGCTGTAATAATGTGCGAAATATGTGGATTTATCGGATTTGAGTTATCGAATTTATTGATTTGCCAGCCCCCCAGTTATAGTAGAACCCCAATCTTGACACTTCAATTTACTATTCCATAGGTAAAGAGAATTGGAAAGTTTCAAGTCTCTAGCTTGAAGGGTGTGGAAAAAAGTTGCGTTCATACAGACGGACAGACACAGCTTTTGAGCTATAGCCACCAAATATGGTTCCAAGGTAAGTGATGATGACCCCCCAAAAACTGAGTCTAAAGTTTGGATGCCACGCCCACCAATACTGCCCTAGCCGCCCCTATCCGCCCCAACGCTTCGTCAAAAACGGGAATGCGTGTATCTTCCAGAGTTGTGGAGCTAGAGCCACCAAATTTGGTAGGAAGATAGGTGATGATGACCCCCCAAAAACTGCACCAAAGGAGCCACGCCCACCCATTTCCCCCCCCCTTTCACCGCTTTTTCAAACCACGAGCTAGAGTCACCAAATTTGATTTGAAGATAGTATTTGACAATCCACAAAGATCTGCAGCAAAAATTTGGATGCCACGCCTACCCACACCACCCCCAGCCACCCCTTTCCCCACCTTTTACAAACTTTGAGCTAGAGTCACCAAATTTGGTATGAAGATAGCAATTGACATTCCACAAAGATCTGCAGCAAAAATTGGGATGCCACGCCCACGCATACCGCCATTAGCCCCCCTTTCCCCACATTTTACAAGCTTCGAGCTAGAGTCACCAAATTTGGTATGAAGATAGCAATTGACTTTCCACAAAGATCTGCAGCAAAAATTTGGATGCCACACCCACCCATTCCGCCCCCAGCCTCCTTTTCCATACCTTTTACTATTTTTGAGCTAGAGTCACCAAATCTGGAAGAAAGCTGGTGGCATCCCAATCTGCATCGGAGAATCTTTAAGGCAGCGTACATACCTGCCGCATCCGTACCCCTTTGCAATCAGGCCTCTTTTTACCGGTTTTAATACTGGTAACGAGTATACCGCAGTCGGTTGCATCCGACTGCAACGTTTCTACTTGTTTTCATTACATTTAGTAACTTAGAAATCCATTAACGGTGTAGTTCCTTTTACACAATTTTTCTTTTATATAAAAACCAAAATAAAATTCGTGTGTGATTCCTTTTCCACATAATCATAATGATATATATAATGATTTGGTCATTATTCTTGACCACAAATTAAAGTATGACTCACACATATCGTCAATGGTCAATAAGGCCATTAATGTCATTGACTTCATCAAGCGGTGGTCAAAAGAGTTTAACGATCCCTACACCACTAAAACGCTTTATACATCCCTAGTACGTCCCATCCTGGAGTATGGATCCGGTATAGAATTGAATCTGTGCAGGAGAAATTCCTTCTTTTTGCCCTTAGAAGTTTTAACTGGAGTAGTACTGGGGACTCTACGTCAATTTATGACTTTATATTTTTGACAGTTTAATTACCCCCCAATCATAGTTTATGCTACCATTAAGTTTTATGATCTTTTTTTTACACTTTTTTTATAACCTTTTCTTTTTTAACACTTTTATTATTCCCCAATACTATAATTTATGTTCCTTTTTTTCCCATGATCGTGCCAAAGGCATGCCATTCCTAGGCTACATTGAAATTATCAACAGCATCCTTGAGAATCAGTGATCATAGGATCTGGTATCAAGTGTGTTCCTGTTATAAATAGGTTACTCTGCACACGTGCATTGTTATTGTTAAGAGCAACAACAACAACAGCATCCTAGAGAATCAGTGATCATTGGATCTGGTGTCAAGTGTGCTCCTGTTTTAAGTACGTTGCCTTGACCACGTGCAAGCAAGCCACAACATACATTGTTTTTGTCAACAACAACAACAACATTCATATGAGTTTTGTGAGCAAGGGATCTGGTGTCAAGTAAGCTCCTGTATGACTAGCAAGCCATTAACATTGATTTTTATGGTTGTGATAATGACAGGATCAGTTTTAGCTATTTAACCAATTAGTGTTAGAGTCAAGTGTGCTCCAGTTTTAAATAAGTTGCTCTGCACACGTGCATTGTTATGGTCAACAGCAACAATAACAACAATATTCATGTGGGTTTTGTGAGCAAGGGATGTGAATTTTCCTACGCAGCAACAGCAGCAGCAAGATCAACACATTGTTTTTAACAAGTGTATTGATACTTGTAGATTAAGATTAAAATATGTTAGAGGAGGAAAAAGTTAGAGGGGGAAAGTGTTAGAAGGAGATTGTGTGTTAGAGGGGGAAAGAGTTAGGGACAGAAAGTGTTAGAAGGAGAATGTGTGTTAGAGGAGGAAAGAGTTAGAGGGGGAAAGTGTTAGAAGGAGAATCTGTGTAAGAGCCGGAAAGAGTTAGAGGGGGAAAATGTTAGAGGGAGGAACACTTAGAGACAAGTTTGTGCATGCTTGAAGTGTGCTAGTCAAAGGTCAAGTACATTAGTTGGCTCATGTATTATAGATATCACCGTCTGTGAGGATCAGTGAGCAAACTACATTGCCTATAAAACGATTAAGTGCTAGAGTCAAGTGTGCACAGGTTTCTTAGCTACAAGTTAGTAGATAAGAGAGAGAGTCAAATGTGCGCAGGTTTCTTAGCTACGAATAAGTAGATAAGAGAGAGTCGAGAGGGCGCCTGTTTGACGTGCGTTGCCTTGCACACCTGCAGGCAAAACATAAACAATGAATGTTTATGGTTGTGAAAACCAGTTATCAAGGGATGAAAGGATTGAGACAAGATTGTGCTTGTTTGAAGTACGATAGTCAAAGGGCAGTAAATTCGTAGGCCGCATTGTTATGATCAACAGCAACACCAACAACAACCTTCGTGTAGGGGCTATGGGTGCAAGGATGGGAATTTTCTTTCGCAGCAGCAGCAGCAAGATCAACACATTGTTTTGAAACAAGAGTGTTGATACTTGTAGATTAAGATTATAAAGAGTTAGAGGGAGATGGTGTTAGAGGGGGATGGTGTAAGAGGGGGAAAGGACAGAGGGACAATGTGTAAGAGTGAGAAGGTGTAGGAGGGGGAAAAGATAGAGGGAGAAAGTGTTGGAGAGAGAATGTGTTAAAGGGAGAAAGTGTTAGGGGGAAAGTGATCCTTCTTGTACTAATTTAATAAGCCACGCCCCCCTATACGATTTTATACACGAGCGTCTATGAAATGGAGGTGGAATGTTAATTAACAGCCCCTCGTTCTAACGCACACTCAACTTGTTTGCTACTTACGTTTCTTACCTTGATTTGCATATATCTGTTTTGGTTATTGCACTGACTTCTATTACTTTTATAGAGCTATTAGTATAACTTTTTAATACGCCAATGAAAATTTTTTAAATTGGTGTGCTTTGTTAATAAACTATCAAATTATGTTTTTCTTACAGGTATGTTTTAATTTTATTTATTTTTTTTTATAGATTTTTGAAATATGTTAAATTTGAGATTTATATTAAGCTTGTTCTGTTGAGGGATTAAGCAAACAAAAAACTCCGAACATTTAGATTAAAGACATATAGTTATAGCCGGTAGGGCACACAAGTCATACTCCATGATTTTGTTTCGGCTTTATAAAAAGCTTTTTTAAGTCAATATTTTAAAACTAAGTTCTAGTACTCACTATATACATGCCTAATAATGCTTTTATGTATGTCACTATTTTTATACCCTTAACCCATAAAATGGGTAAATAAGGGTATAATGGTTTTGTGCAAAAGTATGTAACAGGCAGAAGGAAGCATCTCCGACCCCATAAAGTATATATATTCTTGATCAGCATCAACAGCCGAGTCGATATAGCCATGTCCGTCTGTCCGTCCGTCTGTCCGACTGTCCGTCTGTATGAACGCGTGGATCTCAGAGACTACAAGAGCTAGGAACTTCAGATTTTGGATATAAGTTCTCCTATACCATGAGCAGAACAAGTTTACTTCAAATTATCGATAACTATTCTGGTTTCCGATATACACATGTGATCGATAACAAAAAAATATCGAATTTGGAAAATTTAAAAAATTATTTAGGGTTTATTTAAGAATGGGTAACGATAGATCTTTTCTGAAAATTTCGTCCAAATCGGTTTAGAAACACCGGAGATATCGAATTTAATCGATTGAAGTTATGTCAGTATACCAAAGTCTTATATAAATTTGATTTATTTATTGCAACTGGGTTCAGGGTATCTTCTAGTCGGGCTCTCCCGACTAGAGCCTTCTTACTTGTTTAAGCTTAAAGAAGTTCGTGTAGCTGGTATAATAAATCATGTTTTAACAAAATAACTTAGATCTTAATATTTATACTTCATCGTTTATTGAGATTTTTATTTTTTTTTTTTTTTTAATGCCCATTAATTCGATTCTGTTCTATCTCAGTATAAATTTATTTTGCTTTTACATTCTTTAAATTCTTTAAGGTAATCTTTTAGGCTTAACAAATAATCTTTTCCTTAACTTTCCCTCTGCTCGCTAATAGATTTTCGTCAAATGACACTTTTCATATTTTAAGATATCCGTCAAACTATTTGTTATACTCGACTTAAATTATTTCATTAAACTCAGATATCAAATCAATTTCTAAAATAAAGAAAATAAAAACAGTAAGATGTTGTTAGCAGCTTGATTGTTTTTTTATACAAACGGTCTTTCCCAGTATGCTACTTACGATAAAATGTGTGATTTTACTCATTTACTGACTTCAAAAATTCTTCTATTGATGTTGTCTGATACCCTATCTTAATTTGTGTAATATTTAATCGTTTTCTTCAACTTAGTATTCTTTTGGTTTTTAAATCTTTTAATCTTTTTGTTAGGTAGTTAGCTATTTTGACTAGGCTTTTCGCTTAAAACGAGATAGATTGTATTATTGTCCTTAAAGGCCTGTACGCATGAACCCCTTACAGCTCCAGTACCGCACTCATGAGTTTTACGACCGTAACAACAAGTGTTGAAAAAATCACATATTGTGGCGGTAGGCTAATAACTTTCTCTAAATAAATCGGAAATGCAGCTGTGTTTTGTACACTTGAATTCAAAATAATGATTCACGACCAACGAGTGCTACTTTTGTGGTTGAGTACAGCTAACTCCCTGCTGCTGGCGGTTGCATTTTAGTGAACCCATATTTGATGGGCAGAGCTGAGATTACCAAAGATTATGCTAAACATGACTGAAACCACTCATAGACTCAAAGCAAATTCACCTTACTGATCTATACCTTACTGATCTATAGCTCAGTGGCAGTACAATCCAGTTTATATGTTATTTAAATCAGTGTTTGAATTTGCTGCTACATAGCAGCAATTTCAATAAAAATGTTGCTCTGCTCCCGCTATTGCTCTGATTTCGAACGGCTCTGTAAGCATCGAAAATTGTAAAAAGTGGGGAAGGGGAGCGAAATGGGGCGTGGCTCAAAACTTTGATGCATTTTTGGGGTCGTTAACTGCATCTTCCCACCAAATTTGGTCTAGCACAGAACGGCTGGAAGATACACGATGTTTTTGACGAAGGTTGGGGCGGATGGGGGCGAATAGGGCAGTATTAGTGGGCGTGGCATCCAAACTTTTGGTGCAGTTTTAGCAGGGTCAGCATCAAGCATCTTGATAGCGAGATTTGGTGGCTAGAGCTCAAAAACTGTGGGAGATATAGCCATTTTTGATTGCAAAATGCGGGGGCGAGGGCGTAATGGGTGGGCGTGGCTCCAAAACTTTGATGCAGTCTTTTGGGGTCGTTAGAGCTATCTTCTCTTCAATTTGGAGGCTCTAGCTCAAACTCTGGTAGATACACGCATTCCCGTTTTTGACGAAGCGTTGGGGTGGATGGGGGGCTAGGGCGTATCGGTGGGCATAGCATTTTGGTCAGTTTTTAGCGGTCATGGCACCTATCTTGGCACCAAATTTGGTGGCTATACCTCAAAAATTTTACAGCTATAGTCTTTTTTGACTTTAAAATGCGGGGGGCTGGGGGCGGAATGGGGCGCGTGCTCCAAAATTTTTGATGCAGTTTTTTGGAGGTTGCTAGTAGCTATCTTCTTACCAAATTTGGTATTTCTAGCTGTAAGGATGTGCGTAAACATGTGGATTTATCGGTTTTGGGTTATCGAATTTATGATTTGCCAGCCCACAGTTATCGTAGAACCCCCATCTTGACATTTTAATTTAATATCCCATAGTTGAAGACAATTGGAAAGTTTCAAGTCTCTAGCATGAAGGGTGTGGAAAAAACTTGCAAATCATACGGCGGAATCGGTCTTTAAACGGACAGATCGAACATTTGATTGACAGACACCATGACGGATATTCCAAAACCAATATACGCTTTACCTTCGGTATCGAGATATAAATAGATTATCAAGACGAGGAGTCCACGTGTTCAGAAAATATAACACAACCCAGAAAAGAAATAATTAAAGTGAAAATAAACAAAAAACAGTTAATTCGTTCGTACATAGGACTGGTGACAGAAGAAAGCGTACCTTTCAATGTTTTAAATTCAAAAAATATGCGAAATATAATAGATCCGATATGTCACGGTCTTACAGAAAAGAGCGGAAAAAGCTTCAAATTAAATGGCAGTAAATGCAAAAACATGCTTTAACATGTGGCAGAAAACATACGCAGCGAAATGCAACAAGAAATGCAGGGCCGCTTACTGTCTTTAAAAATAGATATGTCTGAAATCAAAGGCGCTAGTGGAAGTACTTCTAAAAATCTGGCCAAAAAAATTATAGCTACTTTGGACAAGTACAACATCCGATTGAATCAAATTATTTCAATTACATCAGACAATGGCGCTAACATGATTAAAACAACAAAAATACTATCACAAAGTTATATGTTTGATGATGATTTTGAAGGCTTAGAGGAAGTGGAAAAAAACATAGAATACACTAAAAAAATTTATAATTTTGAGACCTCAGAAGAATTGCACGTGGGTAATATACAAATATGCCGATGCGCAGCACATACTGCACAACTTTGCGCACTTGATGTTTCAAAAAAGGCAGACATTAAAAGCTATTTACTTAAATGTCGCAACATGACGAAATACATTCGTAAGCCATCACATGGTTATCGTGAGGCATTTGACTTACGCAAACTGAAAATGCCCCAATTAGATTGTCCCACAAGGTGGGGTTCAACATATGAAATGATCGATCGACTAAACAAAGCTAAGGACGTCTTGAGCGAAATTGAAGCAATCGAAAATAAAACGGATGATGAAAATTTCGACGCTAGCTCTATGTTGTGGGAGTTTATAGATAGCTACACTTGCATTATGAATCCACTGCAAAAAACTATTGTGAAGTTCCAAGAAGAGCAATTGCACTACGGCAATTTCTACGCTTTGTGGCTCACATGTAAGCTGACTACAAATCAAATTTTACTATCACGTTCAGATAGCGAAAACTCTATTAGTTTTGAAATTGGTAAAACCCTCATTGAAAGCATAGACACGCGAACAGAAAAACTTATATCGAATGTGGGATTTGATGCATGCCTATACTTAGACCCGAGATTTCAACAAATTCTCACCTGGACTCAGAAATAAAATGCTGTGCACTTCTTAAAGGCTTTGTGGGAAAAAATTAAAGCAAATAACCCAAAAATGAATTCCTCAACAACTTCAATTAATTATATGAGTCTTGACGAAGGGCTGGAAAATAATGAGTTCGATTTGTTAGACAGCTATTTGGGATGTACGATATCGCCATCAGATAAATGCACGGATGTTTATACAAAAATCGAAACACTAAAACTCCCATACATGAAAGCAAGTGTAAATGTATTGAACTTCTGGAGAGAAAGAAAGTCGACTGATCCTGAACTGTATGCACTAAGCAAAGTATGCTTTGCCATTCCGCCAACACAAGTAAAAAGTATTGTTTATGCTGCAAGAAATATATTTGGGGTGTTCAACAGCTCCGTTTCATCGTTTCATGTTTCAAAGTTGAAACGATTAACTCGTGAACGGCATTTTGGGTGTCAATGCGTTTCAAGTTTGTGCAGTCAGCTGTTGTTTGTTTACATTCCTTATTCTTCAATTCTTGTCACTGTTGCTGTTTACCGCGGTTATACTTTATTTATAAAAAATGATATTTAAAAGTGCTAAAGATATGCTATGCGATGCTTTAGCAAAACAAGTTATCAGAGAAATACAGGATATTGAAGGTGAGAAGAGCTCGTTGTTTGAATTAGTTGCTCAATTACATGCTTTTAACATTTGGCGGCCATTAATCATATGTGTTCATACTTTTTGCACAAAAATACACCAAATATACTAAAAAGTACTGAACATCGATAGCAAATATCGACTAAATATCGTGCTCTTCTCATCTTTACTTTGTTGAAACTTGAAACACTTTTTGTATACATAGGCTGGGGTGTTTCAACGTTTCAAGAAATTTTCTATGTATGTTGTTGTTGCGATCCGTTTCAACTTTGAAACGTGAAACGATGAAACGAGCTGTTGAACACCCTAAGTATATGGTCCGGCAAATTTAGGAGCAAGCTTCGCAGCGAAGCCTTCTGCTGCATTTGACAAGTGGTGTTGTTTCACCCACATGTTGTCTCCTACGCAGGGTTTCCACTGTCGTCTCCGTAGGTTGTAATGCCTTGCTTGGTCCTGAGCGGCCTTTTCCAAACTCATGCGCACCAATTCAAAAACTTCTCTAAGTTTTTTTGCATTGTCGCTGGGTGTTTGTGTCGGTTGCCCTGTGCCGAGTGTAACGCTGTCGTGCAGCGCATTTGGCAGCCTTGGTTCACGCCCTTGCGTGATAAACGCTGCACTGTAGCCCGTAGACGCCGATACGGTGGTGTTAACGGCCAGTGACAACTCTGGAAAAAATTCATCCCAGCACCGCTGGTTATCTTTTGTGAATTGTGCAATCATCGTTTTTACCGTGCGGTGCGCACGTTCTGTGGGATTCTCTTGTGGTGTGTATGGTGCCGTAAATTGGTGTCGCAATCCCAATTCTTCGAGAAAGCGTTTGAAAGCTTTACTCGTAAATTGTGTTCCATTGTCCGTTATGAGAACTTTTGGCACCCCAAATCGTGCCAAATTTCTCTCTGTAACCCTTTTGCAAAGTGGCTGTGGTTGCGCTCCTCAGCGGAACCAACTCAGTCCACTTAGAGAAACGGTCGAACATCACCAATAGCATTGTGTTGCCGTGTTTTGACCTTGGCAGTGGGCCAACAAAATCAGCACACACTGTACTCCAGGGCTCTTCAGGGATTTGTGTCAACATCTTTCCTGCCGCTGCCATTTGACTTGGCTTGTATTGTTGACACGTTTCGCAGTTGTGCACATATGTGCGTACGTCCCTGTATAAGCCTGGCCAGTAGTAGCGTGTCGTTACTCTTGCTATTGTTTTCCGGCTTCCCAAATGACCGGCTGTGGCTGCGTCGTGATTTTCCAGTAATACGTCCTTCCTCTTACCTTTGGGTACACAAAGCTTCAAAGCTTCCACATCTCCGCCTCCAACGCGTTGTGGGATGTGCCTGTACAGGTTGCCTTTTTCCTCCATGTAATCCGGATATTTTCTGGGATTTGGCGCGATTTCCTTTTTTAATTTTTGAATCCATTTGCAATTTGCGTTGTCTGTTTCAATCCCTTCTGTTGCAATTTTTACTAGGCAGCATGTCTCCGGAAGTGGCTGTCTCGAAAGTGCATCGGCTACGACATTGAGGTTGCCTTTACGGTATTTGACTTCAAAGTCGTATTGTTGCAGTTCAAGCGCCCAACGCGCTATTCTGCCTGATGGACTTTCAATCGAGTTTAGCCACTTTAGCGCCATGTGGTCCGTTATAACCACAAAATGGTAGCCTTCCAGGTATGGCCGCAGCTTCCTGATTCCCCAAACTATGGCTAGACACTCCTTTTCAGTTGCCGAATAGTTCCGTTCGGCTCCGTTTAGTGTCCTACTGGCGTACGATATTACCCTTTCACCTTGCTCCGAAGGTTGGGTCAATATCGCACCCAGGCCATAGCTACTTGCATCCGTCTGCAAGCAAAATGTTTTTGAGAAATCCGGGCATGCCAATACTGGGGACTGAGTCAGCTTCTCTTTGACTGTGTCAAAAGCTACTTGCCGTTCCTCAGTCCATTCCCATTTTGCGCCTTTCTTCATCAGTGCATTGAGAGGTGCTACTTTGGTCGCAAAATCTGGTACGAAGCGCCTGTACCATGATGCCACGCCCAGGTACTGACGTAACTCCTTTACGTTGCTTGGCGGCTTCAATTCTGCGATTGCAGCAACTTTCTCTGAATCTGTGCGAATTCCTTCCTCAGTGACTCTGTGCCCCAAATATTTCAACTCTTTTTTAAAGAAGTCACATTTGTCCACGTTGATGCGCAGATTTGCTGCCCGCAGCCGCCGAAATACCTCTTTGAGATTTGCCATATGCTCTTCGCGCGTTCTTCCGATGACTATAATATCATCTAAATAAGCAAACGCGTGTGGCATCATCTCTGGTCCAATAACGCGATCCAAAGCCCTCTGAAAAGTTACCGGTGCCGAATGTAACCCAAATGGCATTACTTTCCTCTGATACAGTCCTTTGCCTGGGACTGTAAATGCTGTCAGTGGTCGGCTCGCTTTCTCCATCGGGATCTACCAGTACACATCTTTCAGATCCAAGCTAGTGATGAAGTGGGCTTCACGTAGCTGGTCTAAAATGTGGTGCACACAATGGATACGCGTCCTTAATTGATCGGCTAATGAGTTGCCTGAAATCCACGCACAGTCGCCATTTGCCATTCTTCTTTTTCACCATCACGATTGGTGCGCTGTGTGGGCTGTTGGATGGCTCTATGCAACCTTATGCAAGGAGTTCCTCTACTTGCTGGTTGATTTCCGCCTGCATTTTCGGGTTTTTGGGAAAATAACGCTGCTTTATAGGCCTGTCGTCGCTCATCACAATTTTTTGCTCCATAGTTTGTGATGTTCCACCGACAGTCTCTTCTCCAGATTTCCAACCTTGTGCCGTCGTGCTGGGATGGTGACCACCAGTCCCGCACACTGCAACACTGTGCCCATGCCAGTCAGAAAATCCCAGCCCAGCACCAAATCTTCTATTACACCAGGCATGATTAGCAACGCTATTTCCAAGTTGCGATGCCCGAGTTTTATTTCCACCGTTATTTGCTCTGTTGTCCTGCTGCTATGTTCGTCCGCTAATTGCACTTGTCTGCTTGCGACGCTTCTCTGGCAGTGCTCAGTCTGCAGGCTAGCTCTTCGCTAACAAAGCTGCTTGTAGCCCCTGTATCAACTGTAGCCTTATGCTGATAATCACCGATCCATACGGTGGCAGTCAACTGCGTCCCTTCGTCCTTTAAGTGACCGGCTAGCGTCTCGGGGCGGACCTTGGCGGCTCCCGCTCGCCCCTCGATGGCGGACACCGCTGACCGTTTCCCGACTGGCAACATAGTGCTGTCAGCTGCCCGATTTTGCCACAAACCCAGCAAAACTCCAGCATTGGGTTACGGCACTCTATCGCCTAGTGTCCCTCCTGTCCACACACGCGACATGCCCTTCCTGGGTTGTTTATGTGTGTCCTGGCAGGATTTTGCTGTATCCTAGGTGTTGAACTTGGTCGTCCGTCCATTCCTCCGGTGTGCTGGTTCTGCTCCTCCTTGGCCATAAATCGCGTACGATTTCCACGACTCTGGTTGTGGTCGCGTCCCTTTTGCTGCGTATCTCGGTGTTGTTGAGGCTGTTGTTGTTGGTGTTGGCTGTATTGTTGTTGAGTTGTAGCACTTTGTAGCCTCAATTTCAGTCTGTCCTTTTCCAGTTCTTCGAACTCTTCTGCCAGTTGCATCAGCTGGGTCAAATTCGAGAACTGGTTTGGCCGTGCGTATCCGCGCAAGTCAGGAAGGCTGTTGCTGTAAATGGTGCGCACTTCCTTCTCTGTTGAGAGCCGCAGGGGTCTCATAAGAGTCTGAATTTCCACCATATAGACTTTAAAAGTCTCATCCGCCGTCTGCGTACTTCGTCGTACAAATTTTCAAAATAGTCTCGTGGTAAGAAGTATTCTTGAAAACTGTCGACGAAATCCACCCATGTAGTCCAATGCCTGTTGTTAGCTATGTGCCACTTAAGTGCCATTCCTTTCAGTAACTCCGCCTAGCAAACATTTACCCTTGATGTCAAGTTGATATCAAGTTGCCGGCAAGGGTTATGTCAAGCGCTTGCAATTGATTTTAAGCTTGATATAGCCTTGACGGCAATTTGATAATGATAGCGAAATCAATTCAAATTGACTCTTGCTATCAAGTATTGATATGCCCTGAAAGCAAGCCAATATCAAGCCAATATCAACTATTGAAAACAATTCAAAATCAAGGGTTGATATCAATAAAGGTTGCCATTTCTTTTATTATTTATTATCTATATATATAAAAGAGTTTGTCCTGATGATAATGGAAGAGCCACAGCCTAAACGAAAAGAGCTAGAAGGCTGAAATTTTCACACAAT
Source organism: Scaptomyza montana (assembly GCA_018904305.1). NCBI lineage: Eukaryota > Metazoa > Arthropoda > Insecta > Diptera > Drosophilidae > Scaptomyza > Scaptomyza montana. The sequence goes on from JAEIGR010000063.1 coordinate 269,511, forward strand.
TTTCCATGCAGGTAGGAGGTGAGCACTAAGAAGGGAATTTTTATTTGGACAACTCCTTCAAGTACCTCCCATACGATTTGGAGCACTTTTTACCCATTTTAAAAAACAAATTACAATTACAACAAGTACCCATTCCACTACTGTCGCCTGATTGTCGCACAAGCTGACAAAACAAATGCGCAGTGACGCCTTCGCGTCGCACAAGCAAAGTCATAAAAAAAGGTTCGTACACTTGCAAAAAAGAAACGGATTTCCGCTTCTTAATGAATAAGTGCATACACAATTAAGTGAACAATGCGCTTGAAAATAATTTTCATAATTTTATGTACATGTATCACTTCGCACAGTGCACATTTTTTTTTTCTAATTTGTGTGCCTTTGACAATTGATTTACGACCCAAGTAGCGTGTTGTTGTTGTTGTAAGTGTTGTTGTTGGGCCCGCACTGCTACTTTTTGTTGGTATCATTGATTTAAAAAAAAAAAACAACAACAACATAACAAAACTTGGTGCGTCTAGAAAAATTTCCCACACCAGAATATGTTATGGGGGTGGATTCGCCTACTTGCTGCTTATATAACTTAGACAAAACGTAACACACTAACATTATTGATATAATATTGATATACAATTTCGGACAAGCTAAGGGCGTTCACATAATGATAATCAGATAATTTGAAATCTCGCTCCGATCATGCTCCTTTGTTGTTGCTCATTTACGTTCACTCTCTATCTTATGTGCGCGCTTTGCATGTCAATCATAAAGTTTAGTAACCCTACCTACTCCGCACACACTAAATTGAAGCTAAAGGCAATATGCAATTCACTTAACTGCAGCCTCTTAGATATGTTTTGCGTTGATTCAGTGCGTGCGAAGAAGGTAGCGATACTACGCTCTTTGTTTGACTTGCAGAGCGCGCGCATAGATAAGAGAGTTAGCCGAAATAGCCAACAACGAAGGCGCGATTTAAAAATAATTTGTCATCTAGCGCCGAACATGAAGAGCGATGCGTGAGCGTGTTCAAGTTTTAAGCTGCCTCTTTGTGTTTGGGACCAGCTGCGCTCAATTCATGATGCAGGTGTTGAATTGCCGACTGTCAGCACAACACGAGAATGAGCGAATCTGAAAACAAGTAAGAGGGCTTAAGTCGAGAAATCCCGACTAAAAGATACCCTGAACCCGTGTATTAAAATGACTTAGAAGTCTCCTGTGTTTCTTAATCGATTTGGATTATTAATTTTCACAGAATTTATAAAGTTATCCATTGTTTTAACTTCTATTCTTACATTTTCTAAACAACAGACATGTGGACTCGGCTGTTGAAGCTGATTTATGTGGTCGGAGATTCTTCTTTCTGCCTGTTACATACTTTTGCACAAATCAATTATACCCTTTTTTACCCATTTTATGGGTTCAGGGTATAAAAATAATGTAATATTTTAGGCATGCTTTCAAAACAAAGTTTTCTTATATTTTGTAGCCACAGATAACAGAGAAGAAGAAATATAACTGTAAATGGTACTCACTGCAAGCAGCATGCACAGCTGAGCGAATATATGCTGCAACACAAAGAGCGGCTTAAAGCTTGATCAGCGAGCGCGTCTCTCTTATGACTGCCGCTAGAAATAACATAATTTGAATGCAATCATGCGTCTTTGTTGTTGCCCATTTACGCTCACTCTTTTGTTTATGCTATGTTTAACATAAATCTTAATATCCCTATCTCCTCCGCACTCACTAAGCTAAGCTAACCATAACTAAGAGGCTGCAGTTAAGGGAATTGCATTGCCTAATTTACACCACCCATACATAGCTCTTAAGTGCAAGCGTTGTATGTATGAGCTCGGGATCTGCTGCTTAGAGGAATAACTGTAATGCTCTTTCCAACATTATGTTTTTACATACAATGGTAAGGGAATTTGTTATGCATTTTAGTTCATATTTAATGTGAACAAAGAAAGTTAATTTTCGTTTCAGTGAATTTTTTAATATTGTTTATATTAAGGATAAGGATAATAACAACGAAAGTTTCTTTTTAGATCAGTGAGTTTTTTAATATTCTGATTTTCGTATTATATAAATATAAATTCATTTAAAATACGTATGTAATGATAAGTTATATAAAATATTTAATTGCTATTATTTAAATATTTAAATAACGATCAACGTATTTTAATTTCTTTTGTTGTTTTTTAAAACCAAGAATATTAAGTAGATTTTCGACTTAATAATTGAAGCAACCTTATTTATAGTTGTCTTCTATTTTTCATATTATATAATACTTATATAGACTCTGCTTAAGTGCATTTAAAAATCAAATAAAACTAAGCAGTCTGAATATTCTATTAAAAGTATAAGTTGGTATATTCAATTTTATTGAATTTTATGCTTATGATTAGACGCTGCATCGTTGTAACAATCGTTTTACAGTGAAGTCAATTGACTCACAGCCAAATTAAAATATGTCTATTGAAACTTTAGATATTAGTGGTGTTTTGGTGCCGCATTCAGTTGTTGCTATAATTGGTGATGGAGCCTGCCTTTTTAGATCTATTTCCTACCTTTTATTTGGTAGGCAAGGCTTCCATGGCACCATACGCCAAAATATTGTTGAACATGTTGTAACCAACTGGCAAACTTTTGCTTGCTTCAGCATAAACTTAAATGGAGAGTGTTATAGCTCTTCTGAACAATATGAGTGCGATATGTCAAATTCAAATACTTATGGTACTGCATGTGAGCTTCAAGCAGCAGCAGAAATTTATGCTGTAAATTTTCAAGTTTTTCAAAATGGAAATTTATTACAAGCATTCGGAAATAATATGCATCCTGTAAAAAGATTGCGTTTTACCGGTCCATTAATGAATGGACATTTTGATGTTTATATTTCTTTAGAGGAAGTATTAACTCAAGAATCTGATACGTCAAGTGAATGCATAACTGAAAATGTTAAAAATCCTGTTAAAAGACGTAGTCGATTCACCGGCAAAACAGAAAAAAAGGTAAAAAAAACGTTCATTTGAAAAAATTAGTGATATCAATAGGGGTAAGCGCATAGAAGCATCATAAAAATATCGTGTTAATAATTCTGATGTTATTAGAGTTGTAGTGAGAAGACATCAGGCTAATAATCCTGATGCACGTCAAGAAAGGCGTTTGCGTGCATGGAGTGTTAAAGCCATGTCTGGCTTAAACTATGATTTTGAAATAGCTTACAAGTCAGATAAAATTACTCAACTTGGTAATATGAATTTGATATGCAAACATTGTAATGCTTTAAAATGGAAAAATGAGTCTTTGGGTATGTGTTGCAAGGCAGGAAAAGTTAAACTTTCACAAAATGAAAGTTTGCCTGATCCACTTAAAAGCTTAATAATTGGTGGACATCCCAAGCATGATAATTTCATTGATCGTATAAGAAAGTATAACAGCTGCTTTCAAATGACTTATTTTGGAAGTACAAAAATTATAAATGAAAGTTGGTCAACCTTTAACCCTCCGTCCGACACCATGGTCTGGCCAGGCCTTTTTCATTTTAGCACGATAATTTAATATATTTAAATTTTTTTTAGCGATTTGAGCTTCCAGGTACCCTCCTAAAATTTCATTGGCTATCGATCTATGAAATAAGAAAATACCCTTTTCCTTTTAGAAATGGACGAAAAAAGGATTCCAAAAAAGTACTCCTTTGGTCCGACACCTGGGGCCTGGCCAGACCTATATACTGTATTGGCTTTTTTCTGTCTTTTATCGTAATTACATACACAGAGTGACATGTATGTTAGCCTAGCACACATAATGTGCATTCCTAAGTCGAACTCTCCATACAGCCAGACGTCTCTGTCTCGCTCACACCCACGATCAGACTACACTCGACAGGAATTTTTTGAATGAAAACCTCGCCAAAAATTATGAACCGCATGAAAACGTAACTATTGACGAGCAACTGTTTCCATATCGCGGCCGAACTAAATTCACCCAGTTTATTCCATCAAAACCAGCTAAATATGGAATCAAGGTTTGGTGGGCATGCGATTCCAAGACAAAATATCCAATACAAGGAAAATTGTACACGGGCAAAGACGGGAATCAGCGTGAAGTGAGACAAGGCGAAAATGTGCTGCTGGAATTGTCAAACCGTTACAAACATAGTGGTCGAACAATTATTGCTGATAATTTCTTCACAACATTGGATGGAGTCAAACGTCTGTCTTCTATTGGTCTCGCATTCGTCGGCACAATTCGAGCCAACAAACCATGTTTACCAACTCTGTTTGGTTTTCACGATAATTTGGTTTCTTCTTTCAACCGTTCATTATTCGAATATATGTGAAGGCAAAGCACAAAAACCAGAGGCAATTTTGTTTTATAATAAAAACAAAGCCGGCGTCGATTGCATGGATCAAATGGTCACACATTTTACAACAAAACGATCGACCAAGCGATGGACTTTGGCATTCTTTTACAACATTTTGTATGTTATGGCATTGGCTGCTTATATCATTTGTAAGGAAAAAGATGGGATCACAAGGCATGATGCTCGTCGCACTTTTTTGAACACACTAGCCAAAACATTGGTTGTTCCAAACATTGAAAACCGTATGAACAATCCAAAAGTCAGTTCTCAGTTTTCAACTCGAATTGCTATTGAATCGTTCTTCGGAAAACCAATAAACATCTCAACAAATCTACTGACCATGCCTCGAAGTGGCCCTGATACACTTAGAAGCAGGAGAAACTGTCAACTTTGTTCGCAAGGAAGCGATAAGCTGCGACGAAAAACTCGTTATTCTTGTTCAGTCTGCTCAAAGTCAGTTTGTCAACAGCATGCCAAAATCAATTATACATACTTTGCATGCATTCCAAAAAGCCCATAAGATAGTTCGTATTTCATAATAAAATCCGTTGTTATCCCTATTCATTTGTTCAAACAGTATTGATTTGCTTCATAATAAAGTGAGAAAAAAGGTTAACAAAAACTCATATTTTTTTTCGTTCCAAAGTTTTTTGTAAATTTTTTTTACATAGAATATTAGCTAAATATGCGCTCGAAGCAATGGAAAGTTAAGAAACAAATAATATATACCTGAACCTCACATATTAGTCTTCATATACAGTACTTTTTCCTATATAAACCCATGTAAATACATAGGTCTGGCCAGGCCCCAGGTGACGGACAAAAGGTTCATTTTTTGGTGTCGGACGGAGGGTTAAAGTCCAAGGACAAGTGTATCACCTAATTGGTAGTGTCCTACCTTTGCCAAATGAAGAAATGCAGTTTCTTCAAATTTATTTTGTTGGTGATGATGAAAAAGAAGCTCAACTACGTTGCAAAAATATTTCAAATGTTGATTGTAGCGTAGTAAAGGATCTTCAATGTATGTTTCACCAGCATAATCGTTATGTTAAAGATCTAAAAATGGCTCTCAATAAAATACCAACAAGTACTAAAGACTATAAATTGATTATACATGCTGATCGAACACCCGCTGGTGCACACAAAGGGCTTTACAATGCACCTCAATCAAGCGAAGTAGCTATAGTTATTGTTGGTCAGCAATTTGAAAAGTGCGATATTATTATTGAAAGCCATAATAATAAATTACATCGTATAAGTGAGGTGCATCGATCATACGATGCCTTACAGTACCCTTTGCTATTTCTTTATGGCGAAGATGGCTATTCAGTGGATATACCACAATAGAATCCATTATTAAAAAAAAGAGGAACCAAAAAAAAGATATCTGCGTTAAGCTTTTACAGCTATAAAATAATGATTCGTCAATCTGAGATAAATCATTTAATTTATTGTCGTTCCTTTTTAGTCAGCTTTTGGTTGATATGTATGCTAAAATTTAAACAGAAAGGTTAAATTATATTCGCTACAATCAAGCGAAACTCAGAGCAGATAGCTATATACATCTACAAGATGCAATAGGCCAACAAGATGTTGTCGCAGCTCAACTTGGTCAGATGGTAATTTTACCATCTTCTTTTACAAGCTCTGCACGATATATGCATGAAAAGACTCAAGATGCTATGACATATGTTCGCCATTATGAGCGACCAGATCTTTGCATAACATTCACATGCAATCCACAATGGAATTACATCAAAAGTGTTTTATTACCGGGTCAAAAACCGCATGATCGTCACGATATTTTAGCTCGAGTTTTTCATTTAAAAGTTAAAGCTTTAATGTCACTACTGACAAAAGGTTCTTTGTTTGGAAGCGTGCAATGTTTCATGTACTCTGTGGAATGGCAAAAGCGGGGTTTACCACATATACATATTCTACTTTGGTTAGAAAATAAAATAAGACCAGATAAAATCGATAAAATTATCTGTGCCGAAATACCAAACGCAGATGAGGATCCTTTGTTATTTAACATTGTTAAGTCAAATATGATTCATGGTCCTTGCGGTATATTTAATAATAAATCGCCATGCATGAAAAATGGAAAATGTACCAAAAGGTTTCCTCGACAATTACTTAAAGAAACTGTGACTGGAAAAGATAGTTACCCTCTATATCGTAGAAGAGCGATAGAAGATGGTGGTAATGCAATTAATATAAATGGTAATTGCATAGATAATCGTTGGGTTGTGCATTATAACTGTGTACTATTGAGAACATTTGAAGCTCACATAAATGTTGAGTATTGTAGTTCTGTAAAGTCTATTAAATACATTTGTAAATATGTTAACAAGGGCAGTGATCAAGCATCATTTACTCTTGAAGACCAACGTAATGAAATTAATATGTACGAAAGTGGCCGTTAAATAAGTAGCTCAGAAGCGGTATGAAGAATCCTTGCATTTCCCATACATGAACGTTTCCCGGCTATTACACACTTAGCTGTTCATTTAGAAAATGGTCAACGGATATATTTTAACCCCAATAATCCGCAACAATTACTTGACAGATTAAGCACTACACCCAAAACCACTTTGCTAGCCTTCTTTGAGCTATGCACACGTGATGAGTTTGCAAGAACGCTTCTATTTTGTGAAGTTCCATCGTATTTTACATGGAACAATAAAGAATTTCAAAGAAGAAAACGAGGGCATGATGTGCTAAATTTTCCTGGAGTTAAAAGAGATTCAGCATTGGGAAGAGTTTACACTATTCATCCCAATAATACAGAATGTTTTTATTTAAGACTTTTATTACATTTTGTAAGGGGCCCAACTTCATTTTTAAATTTAAAAACCGTTAATGGTATAGCATACGCATCATTTCAATTGGCGTGTAAAGCTCTAGGATTACTAGAAGATGATAAGCACTCGGATTCAACTATAGCCGAAGCTGTCATATGTCAAAATCCTACAAAACTGAGAGAACTTTTTGCAATAATGTTAGTATTTTGTCAAATTTCAGATGCTCTTAAACTTTGGAATACTTATAAAGAGAGTTTCTCAGAAGATATTTTAAGAGCCTTTCATTTTTCACAAGACAGAAATATTGATGAAAGTATTGTGAATAATGTATTAAATAAATGTCTTATTTACATTGAAGATATTGTACTGTCTATTGGTGGTCAAAACTTGACTTACTATGGACTTACATTACCAATTAGATCCGAGGAAATTGTTCCAAATATTGAATATCATAGAGAAACAAATTATGAAAATTGCGATAATTTTGTTGTTAATAATGAGCTACTCCTTACTGCTGAGCAAAAACAAGTATACGAAAAGATACTATATAGCGTTGAAGCAGAAAAAGGAAAAAATCTATTTTTTAGATGCACCTGGTGGAACAGCTAAAACGTATCTTTTAAATTTATTATATTATTATTATTATTTATTAAAAAAAATTGCATTGGCCGTTGCTTCTTCCGGTAGCGCAGCCACTTTACTTAATGGTGGTCGCACAGCGCATTCTACACTTAAGATTCCATTTAATTTGATTCATTTAGAAACACCACATTGCTCAATTTCAAAGCAATCTAATATTGCTGCTGTGCTCAAAGATTACAAGCTTATTGTTTGGGATGAGTATACTATGGGCCATAAAGGTGTTTTTGAACCTGTAGATCGATCTTTGAAAGACATTCGAGATAGTGAATACTTAATGTGTGGCATAACTGTTCTCTTAGCTGGTGATTTTCGACAAACTCTCCCAGTGATCCCCAGAGGAACAAGAGCAGATGAAATAAATGCGTGCTTAAAGTCTTCAATTTTGTGGCCCAAAATACAGAAAATTGCATTAACGAAGAATATGCGAGTGCACTTAAAAGGTGATAGCATAGCTGTTGAATTTGCAGAAATGCTTCTTCAAATAGGAAATGGATTATTTCCAACCCATGATGGCAAAATAACTTTACCATCAACTTTGTGTCATGTTGTGAAAAGTATTGAAGAGCTAACTCTAAAAATATTTCCGGATATTACAAATATCTCTCAAAAATCACTCGAATGGTTTTCAGAACGTGCTATTTTGACTGCGAGATATGACAATGCATTGGAAATAAACGAGTTTTTATACAAATCATTTCAAAGTGAAGAAATTACATATAACTCTATTGATTCTGTGACTGAAATCGAAGATGCAGTTCATTACCCCGTCGATTTTCTTAATTCATTAAATCCGGCTGGCCTGCCTCAACATAAATTAACTTTAAAGATTGGTTCACCTGTAATGTTGATTCGCAACTTGAAACCGCCAATACTGTGCAATGGTACAAGATTGCAAGTTAAAGTCCTTCATAAGAATGTTGTTGAAGCAATTATCTTTACTGGCAATGGTATAGGGACAACGGTTTTTATACCGAAAATTCCATTAATACCTTCTGATTCTGAATTGCCAATTCAATTTAAAAGATTGCAATTTCCTTTAAAAGTTTGCTTTGCCTTAACAATTAATAAATCACAGGGACAAACTCTTAAATTAGCCGGACTAGACTTAAGACACGATTGTTTTTCTCATGGCCAATTTTATGTAGCCTGCTCAAGAGTCAGTTCGCCAAAAAGTTTATTTGTATTAGCACCTGAAGGAAAAAACAACCAATGTCGTTTATAAAGAAGCTCTTAAAGTTGTTAATAATTGCAAATTAAATTCAATAAGTGGATAAGGCCTACTGGGGAAACCACAATAAAAAATGACGCGCCTGATTCTCTACCTCAATGGTGGCGTGGAAAAGAGAATATTAAATACTTTGCTTTAATATTTTGTGAAATATTTTCTTATTTATTTATTTTGTATTTATCTTCTATTGCTAAAATTTATATAAACTATCCGCGCAGCGAAGTAAGCGGGCCACTTACTAGTTATTTATATATATTTATTTAATATTGACATTTTGGAGCTTAAAAACTACAATAACAAGGTTAAGATAGCGCTGGCTACCTAGGCCTTTGGCTATATTTATTAATATATTTATATAATAGATAAATTTATTGCAAATGGTTCCTCGTCATGCAAACACTGTCCGCTATTTCTGGGTGCTCCCAGTTCGCTGGCTACAACATTCTGTCCGCTATTTCTGGGTGCTCCCAGTTCGCTGGCCACAACATTCGATGATTGAAACACGTGTTTCACAACTTCCAAGCACTCGTTTTTTATTTTATAAGTTCCCTTCATGTTTAGCAATTTACTCAATATATGTAAATATAATATACAAAATAAACTTTTTATTTATTTATTTGTTAAACAACATTTATAACTTTTCACTCACGATTGCAGCCTGCTCGCTTTGTTCTTTAATCACAATTGAAGTGAGGTTAAATTTCTCTACAAAGCAAAGAGACCTGAAGAATAACTGTAAATTTACCGGACGACACCGTTGACTGAGTAAATGAGTTCTTATGCTCGCAAAACTATTGATATTTGATTTTTTGCGAGGTAAAAGACAAGCCTTGCTTTTATTTCAGACATTTGCTTGATTTCAACTTGACGGCAAGCTTTGATATCAAGCTTGCTTTTTTCCTGCTTATGGGTGTGGCTGCGCTCTCCAGGCTGTTGGGTTGTACTCCAGGGCGATCGGCGAGATTCCTGTAAATCTCGCGCCCGAGCCGCCACGCTGGTGCAAGGAATGATCAGCCTTGCAACGTCTATGCCGGCAAACTCCTTTTCCTCTTCGTACTCCCCTTCCTCGCGCATTAATGCGGGGTCTTTATTTGGCGACTGTCGGCAATATGTTTTCGCCAGTTCGCTAATACGAACGCTGTGTGGAAGATTATTCTCATTTTGACTTACCCAGTCTCCGAATTGTCTCCGCATATTTTCGACAGTGCCTTCAAGCTCTAGACCGAATTCCACTCCGCATTTCAGTAGTGCATCCTTTTTTTAATTGTCCACCCACGAACGAACCATATTGTCACTTATTTATATGTATTATATTAGCAAAACTATGCGATATTTGCCGTAGATCCACAGTTGGGCGCCAGTTGTAACGAACCTAAAGTTGTCACGCGGTTTTAGCTGGGCTAACTCTCGCGGTGCTGAGGGTACGTGCCAACAAATTTATATTTGTGGCGGCTGCGGCAATAATAACACAATTTTGTTTTACTTTTTATACATATATTTAAAACTGCACTCTCTACTAGTTTTACGTTTGGTTTTTACAATTTATCTGTACACTTAAGTGATATTTCTTAGTAGATTTTATGAAATCGTACGGATCTTCTGTCGTGGTTTTATTTGCAATACTGGCGCTCTCGTCGCACCAAATATTCAAATGTTACTCCTACTAAACGAGGTTTTAGCTAGCAGCGCCTGAAATTCGCCAGGCTCTACTATGGCCTCCTTGTCACCACAAGGATTTCGCCAATAGTCTCTCCTACTCTCAGGCTTTGGCTTTAGCTTCACCTGTCCTTCGCCAGGCTCACTAGTCTGATACTTGGTTTTAACTTGAGGTTGCTTTGCAAATGCAACACACCACAAGACTTGATAAATTCCAGCGTATTGATTTCTTAGCAAAGGGTTTGTTAATTGCTAAGGACACGATTTGATTTTGTCCTTATTGCGATATGAGTCCTTTTAACTCTAATATTATCCTTTCGCGTTGGATTCTTGCACTCTGAATCCTTTGTTCACTTTATGTTTCGCACTGACTTTTCACTGACTTCGTACTGACTCCGTACTGACTTTTGACTTCAACTGACTTCAACTCACTCGCCGCTCTGTCAAAGGCAGCTCCTTTTATACCCTTCTGCTCTCTCGCTGGACCGAGGCCTGTCAGCGCTGCCAATGTCGCGCCAAGGGCAAAGGTGGCGTGATCGTTCCAGTGAATTTAGCCTAGCAACAACGGTTCCTCGTTGCTGATCACGCCTGCCGCTGGTGTGACGGTGATCACTATACCCCGTGAATGCACCGCTCACACACCAACGGCACTTTGCCACGACTTTTACGGTACGTGTTTTGTGGCTCCCATGTGCCAGACACGTACCTTGGCGCTGACATCCTGTGTCAGAGCGAGACAGCATGTGAATTCGCCGCAACTCAGGTCCGGCTGCGGCTATTAATGCAAACGCCTTCTGTGAGGCGCTATGCTGAATATGGCTCCTCACAGCTACTTTACAACAACTAGTGAACACCCCCATTGTTTGCTGTTGAATTTGGTGAAATATATAATACATGCAATTTATTTTAAGCCCAGATAATAATTATAGTTCAGTGCAGCAAACGTCTCCAATTGTTTCAGTATCACATAAAAGAGATGATGAAAGTGTGAGCGTAATATTTGAGTCTGAATGATTGGTTCGGTTATATTCTGTATTTCGATGCATCGCAACACCACCAGGTTTCTCTGATCTTTTGTTTAGATTACAGCATTCAAAAGAATTGATAGAAATCGTGGTTTCATTCTCCAGCCAAGCTTCTGTTAGTAATAGAATATCGCAATTCCTTGTAACAACTGTCGTTATTGTGAGTTGAAAACTTTGACAATTAACTGTCATAACAGAGGTTACATTCGGTGATTGCAGAATTGTCATGCATTATCTTGTACAGTTTTAAAACTATTAGTGGAAAGCCGAGCAAACTCCCGTCTCAAAGAATCCAAATTTTTCGTTGGACTTCTTCCATGATGGATAACATGTTGATCTTGCGAAGCAATTTTAAAAATACCCTCTAATGCAGTAGCTCGTGAAAAGGCAACGTAAGCCAGCTGTTGGTCATGATTTTTATCATAATGGCATACCACTTCGTTGAATGTTGCTCCTTGCGATTTATGAATCGTCATTCCACATGCTGGAATAATATGCGAAAATGGTTTCGCTTCACAACGATGGCTCTGTTATTATTTAAAAACGTAGTAGATTTTCTGCGGCTAATGTGAATTAACCCACTTCTAATATTTAGTTTTGGATCTAGTTGTGCACTTTTCCGTGTAATATTCGCACCAATTTTCTTTGTGTTTGGAAACTTAAACCAAAGTCTTTTAATCGTATCGGTTTCATGCTCCAATAAATCATTGGGTAAATTACTGGCATATTCAATGAAGCTTAATATGCCAATTGGACCATTAGCAAGACCATCGGATAAATCGATGTTGATATGCAACATTTCTGGCTCTTCTTGATGTACTAGTTGGTGTTTGTAATTTTCTCTACAATGTTCATTTATGTATATTAATATTTGACCTATGAATAAGAAATATGAATATTACCTGCATTTTGGTTATATACTACCACTTTTTCTTGTTAAAATTAGAAATTTAATTTTGCTATTGTTCACTTTAAAACTATGCACATTGGGTGTCAAAATTTGTAGTACACAAATGTCGCAAATGTCAATGAGCTGTGACAATATAAAATGTAGCATACTAATACATACATGAGACGGCACACGTATTTTCACACAAAGTTGTCTTAATATTGTTTATAGGAAGTTTTTATGTATACTATATTGGAATTCGATTTTTACCCTACCAAGCGTATAGATGTTTACACATCAAAAATAATTTTTTAAACTGCGCCTTAAAAATGTGTATGCTAGAATGGGATAATGAATTTATCTTCATAGGAATGAAGATGGCAGAGCACAACGTTTGATTTGCAATTACATTTTATGACGCAATGCTAAATGGTTTTTAAACGGCAAAATTCCTATAATAATTAATAAACACAATGAGTAAACGTTAACTTGCAACGTACACAGTACTGAGCACACTTAATTTTTTCGCTGCAGCTCACGCAAATTGTGCTTGTATGCGTGTGAAAACTGTGACAACTGTGCATGCCCATTACTGATCTAGATCTACAACTACTAGCATTAGCAGCCTTGAATTTTTTTTTTTTTTTTGTTAATTTATTTCGGTTTCGGTTTTCCCGGAGTATAATAAGATATTAGAGTCTTTGGAGGTCTTAGGCAGCGTTTACAATGTCAGCTTAGCTTGGATTGAAGCTTTTAAAAATCTGAAATCCACGCTGGTAGTTTACAATGTCAGCGTGAACAATGCAATCAGCTGATTCGACTCAGCTAACACATTTGCAATGGCGCGAAAATTAAACGAGTAGTAGGGAACTGGCGGTTCTGGAACAGGAAGTAGCTATCACTTTTATTACCCCACTTGAGAATCAGCGATCCCTTTTTACACTTTTATTACCCACTTGAGAATCAGTGATCATATGATCTGGTTTCAAGTGTGTTCCTGTTTTAAGTGCATTGCCTTGCACACATACAAGCAGGCAACAGCATGCATTGTTTTTTGTCAAAAGCAGCAACATAAAAACGTTCAAGTGGGTTATTTGATCATAGGATCTGGTGTCAAGGATACGCCTGTTTAACGAGCAAGCCATAAACATTGAGCATAGTTATTGGGAAAATCAGTTTTGGCTATTTAACCATTTATTATTAGAGTCAAATACAGGCTAAGCCACAGCATGCATTGTTTTTTGTAAAGAGCAGTAACAAAACAAGTGGAAACGTTGCAGTCGGACGCAACCGACTGCGGCATACTCGATACCAGAATTAAAACCGGTAAAAAGAGGCCTGAATGCAAAGGGGTACGGATGCGAAGGGCTTACGCTGCCTTAAAGATTCTCCGATGCAGATGGGGATGCCACCGGCTATCTTCATACCAAAATTGGTGACTCTAGCTCAAAATTTGTAAAAGGTGGGGAAAGGGGGGCTGGGGGCGGTATGTGTGGGCGTGGCATCCAAATTTTTGATGCAAATCTTTGTGGAATGTCAATTGCTATCTTCATACCAAATTTGGTGACTCTAGCTCGAAATTTGTAATAAGTGGGGAAAGGGGGCTGGGGGCGGTATGGGTGGGCGTGGCATCCAAATTTTTGATGCAAATCTTTGTGGAATGTCAATTGCTATCTATATACCAAATTTGGTGACTCTAGCTCGAAGTTTGTAAAAGATGGGGAAAGGGGGCTGGGGGTGGTAAGGGTGGGCGTGGCATCCAAATTTGTGATGCAGATCTTTGTGGAATGTCAATTGTTATCTTCATATCAAATTTGGTGACTCTAGCTCGAAAATTGAAAAAAGGGGGAAAGGGGGGCGAAATGGAGGACGTGGCTCCAAAACTTTGATGCAGTTTTTTGGGGGTCGTTACCAGCTATCTTCCCACCAAATTTGGAGGCTCTAGCTCCACAACTCTGGAAGATACACGCATTCCCGTTTTTGACGAAGCGTTGGGGTGGATGGGGGCGGCTAGGGCAGTATTGGTGGGCGTGGCATCCAAACTTTTGATGCAGTTTTTAGGGGGTCATCATCACCTATCTTGGCACCAAATTTGGTGGCTCTAGCTCAAAAACTGTGGGAGATATAGCCATTTCTGATTTCAAAATGCAGGGGGCTGGGGGCGGAATGGGTGGGCGTGGCTCCAAAACTTTGATGCAGTTTTTTGGGGTCGTTACCAGCTATCTTCCCACCAAATTTGGAGGCTCTAGCTCCACAACTCTGGAAGATACACGCATTCCCGTTTTTGACGAAGCGTTGGGGGGATGGGGGCGGCTTGGGCGGTATTGGTGGGCGTGGCATCCAATCTTTTGATGCAGTTTTTGAGGGGTCATCATCACCTATCTTGGCACCAAATTTGGTGGCTATAGCTCAAAAACTGTGGGAGATATTGGCTTTTTTGACTTTAAAATTCGGGGGCTGTGGGCGGAATGGGGGGGCGTGGCTCCAAAATTTTTGATGCAGTTTTTTGGGGGTTGCTAGTAGCTATCTTCTTACTAAATTTGGTACTTCTAGCTGTAAGGATGAGTGAAATATGTGGATTTATCGGTTTTGAGTTATCGAATTTATCGATTTGCCAGCCCCCCAGTTATCGTAGAACACCCATCTTGACACTTTACTTTACTATCCCATAGATAAAGAGATTTGGAAAGTTTCAAGTCTCTAGCTTGAAGGGTGTGGAAAAAAGTTGCGTTCATACAGACGGACAGACGGACAGACGGACAGACGGACAGACACCATGACGGACATTGCACAAACTCAATATACTCTTTACCTTCGGTATCGAGTATAAAAACAACATTCAAGTGGGTTATATGATCATACGACCTGGTGTCAAGGATGCACACATGTGACATGTACGTTGTCTGTAAGAAAGCCAGTACATACATTGAGCATAGTTATTGGGAAAATCAGTGTGCACAGGATCAGTTTTGGCTATTTAACCATTTATTATTAGAGTCAAATACAGGCTAAGCCACAGCATGCATTGTTTTTTGTAAAGAGCAGTAACAAAAACAACATTCAAGTGGGTTATATGATCATACGATCTGGTGTCAAGGATGCACACATGTGACATGTACGTTGTCTGTAAGCAAGTCAGAACATGCATTGATTTTTGTAAACACCAGTAACAACAACAACATTCATGTGGGCTATGTGGTGTTAGAGGGAGAGGGTGTTAGAGTGTGAAGGTGTAAGAGGGGGAAAAGGATAGAGGGGACAAGTGTCTATGAAAAGCAGATGAGAATGCTAATTCATTGGTCCCCTTCATCCTTAAGTTGAATACTATCATCCAATCATATAGGCTGGTCATTTAAATGTTTAGCGCCATCCCTTTCTAACCTTTGTTTTTATATATATATCTGTTTTGAAAATTAGTCAAGTGCTAGAAAAATCTTATATCCTGCACTGACTTCAAAATTAATAAAAGAGGCATTTTTGTCAAATAAACGATCAGTTGCTCTCGAAGTTTTCAAGTGTGACTTTTTTAAATTTGACCTCCGTGTTTTTCAAACGTTTTTTGTTTTCGAGTTTAAAGCAAACCAAAAAAAAAAATATAAAAAAAATATTAATATGTCGTCAAACGCGAATAAAAAATTTGTGTACACTACCGAGGTAGCGAACCTCTTAGCAGAGATTTGCGGGGCTGACACAAACCCCCCAAAGGAAGTTAATTGGAGCGATGTCAACAACGCCAACACCTACAACAACGAACACTTCGCCAACACCTTCAACAACGAACACTTCGCCACCACCTACAACAACGAACCCTTCGCCACACCCTGCAACAATACACCCTACACCGCTACCTACAACAACGAACCCTTCGCCACACCCTACAACACCACATGCTACGCCGCCACCTACAACAATGAACCATTCGCCACCACATACAACAACACAGCCTACGGTACCACCTACAACAACACACCCTACGCCGTCACCTATAACAATACACCCTACGCCACCACATACAACAATACACCCTACGCCACCACATACAATGACACAGCCTACGATACCACCTACAACAACACAGCCTACACCACCACCTACAATAATACACCCTACACCGCCACCAACATCATTGCCGCCACCCCCAATGCGACGAGAAAGTGGTGTGACTCATGTAAGGTTAATGTACTTTTTTCAAAGTGGAATGGACATTTAAGGTCCAGTACCCACAAAATGCGTGTTTTTATACCTCTGAATAGTGCTGTTAAGCAGATTTCAGGAGGATTTAACAACCGCATTCTCACATTATCGTTTGAGAATAGGCGTGAGGAAATTCTTCATCCCCAGGAATTCCTCACTGATGCCTCATCGGAGCTTATTCCAATAATAACCAATGTTTTGTCTTTACACACATCGTGTAAGATAAACTTTGAGTTATTTGCGGAATACATTAAATTCCAACAAGACGAGATGATGATGCAAGTCAAGTCGCATCAAACACCTATGTGTGTTCTAACTGCTGGAAGAATTATAGAAGAAGTCTATAATCAGCATGCTGAACTCATCCGACAAAAAATGGATGAGTTCCAGGAAAGGGACAGCGGATGGACAATGTCCCAAATATTAAGACTGGAGTGCAATCTTATCAAATACACTCCACTTAAAGTTTCAAATTATATTGAAACTCCAAAGGTGCTGAGGGCTAAAAAGGCGATTGTGAATGTGCAAAACCAAGATGAATATTGTTTTAAATGGGCTTTAATATCAGCCCTGAAAGCCCCACTCAACACCAGCCTTCCTCAGAGATGTTCGAGCTACAATGTGAATATTGATAACTCAAAAATCTATGTAAGTGATACACTTACATTAGATTTTGAGGAGTTAGAGTTTCCGCTTCCACTTTCAAAAATTAAAGTGTTCGAAAGACGGAACTCTACTGTTAGTATCAACGTGTTTGGGTTCGACGAAGAAAAAGGAAAAGTGGTTGGCCCGCTGTATTTAACGGAGGTCGAAAGGGAACGGCATATAAGTTTATTGCTTTTGGAGAGCGATGGACGGGCACATTTTGTCTGGATAAAAAGTTTATCAAGGTATGTAAAAATTAGAATTTTCTTAATACTTAGTACTTACTAATACATTTTGTTTTGTTTTGAAATTTACAGACTGGTTCGCTCACAGGTAACCGGACACGATCACAACCTTTTCTTTTGCAACACCTGCCTCAACTTCTCCCACAACGAGAAGTTATCTTTGGAGCACCGGATGAATTGTGGCAAGATGGTTTCTACGCTACCATGCATTGAAAAAGCAAGTCTTAAATTTAAGAATTTTAATCGTAGTTTAGATGTACCATTTGTAGTGTATGCAGACTTCGAGTGCATACTAACCCCCCTCAACTCGAAAGTGAGCGAAAATGTTACAGCTACATCATTGCATGTGCCTATAGCATTCTCGTACTACATTAAGTGCTCCTTTGACCCATCCTTAGACAAGTTTGTTTTAGAGACTGGTAAAGATGTAGGTGTCAAATTTGTCACATCTCTCATTAGAGATGTAAGTGAAATTTACACGACTTACCTCTCTAATATTAAACCTATGACAATGAGTGCAGAGGAGGAAACCAGTTTTCGAAAAGCAGTTAATTGCCATATCTGCAAGAAAATTCTGGGGACCGACCGAGTACGTGATCATTGCCATTTAACGGGCCAGTATAGGGGTCCAGCCCATAATGTTTGTAATATTAATTTTCAAATTGCACCTTTTGTCCCCGTATTCTTTCATAATTTTTCGCGGTATGACTCCCATCTTTTCGTTAGGGAACTTAATAAAGTGGAGGGTGATATTAAAGTACTCCCACTAAATAAGGAGCTTTACATATCACTCTCCAAATTTACATACATAGCGTCCCATGAAAAAAATTTAGAAATTCGGTTTTTAGACACGTTTCGCTTTATGGCAACCAGCTTAGATGCTTTAAGTAGTAATCTGAGTACTGAATGTTTTGAGAGTGTTAAACGTTTTTATCCCTTTGAGGAGAAGTTTAACTTATTACGTAGAAAGGGAGTTTTTCCATACGAGTTTTTAGATTCGGAAACCCGACTGTCCGAAACCTGTCTGCCTCCAAGGGAGAACTTCTTTAATAGTTTAACTAATAAGGAATGTTCGACTGAGGACTATTTACATGCACAGCATGTATGGAAAGTTTTCAACTGCCAATCATTAAAAGAATATGTGGAGCTTTACCTAAAAACAGATGTTCTTTTATTGACAGACGTTTTTCAAAATTTTCGAGCAATATGCAAGAAAATTTATTCTCTAGATCCTGCACATTATTACACCACTCCCGGTCTGTCATGGGATGCTATGCTCAAAACAACTGAAATAGAGTTAGATCTGCTTACCGATATTGACATGTATAGGTTTATTCAAAGTGGAATTAGGGGTGGTTTGGTTCAGTGCTGTAAAAGGTACTCTAAAGCCAATCATATGTATATGGATGCGTATGACGCAAACAAACCATCCGAATATTTGATGTATTTGGATGCAAATAATTTGTATGGTTGGGCAATGTCTCAAAGTCTGCCATACACCGGTTTTCAGTGGATGAGTGACGTTGAGATTGCATCATTAGATGTAACTCAAATAGTAGGAAATTCTGAGTATGGCTACATTTTAGAAGTAGACCTTATATATCCTGATACCTTACATGATTATCATAATGATCTACCCTTTTGTCCGCTCAACCAAAAACCCACACCAGAAGCAAAGGTGTGTAAACTTGTTGCTGACCTTAGGTCAAAAACTAAATACCCGATTCATTACAAAAACCTTCAGCAATGTTTACGTAATGGTTTAATATTGTCAAAAGTACATAGAGTTTTAAAATTTAAACAGGCTCCTTGGCTAAAAAAGTATATTGATCTAAACACTTCCCATAGAACTTTAGCGAAAAATAATTTTGAAAAGGATTTTTTTAAATTGTTAAATAACGCAGTCTATGGGAAGACAATGGAGAACGTTGAAAAACGTAAAGATGTAAAAATTGTTACTTCGTGGGAAACCACGTCATGCAATCGTTTAGGTGCACGTTCGCTTATTGCAAAGGCTAGTTTTCACAGCTCTGCGCAATTTGCTGAAGACATGTATGCTATTCAAATGCAGCGGCTCCATAATGTTTATGATAAGCCAATGTACTTAGGGTTTACAGTTTTAGAACTCTCCAAATGGCAGATGTACGATTTTCATTACGATTATATTAAACCTAAATTCCAGGCAAAAGTCACATTGAATTATATGGATACAGACTCATTCATATATTCAATACAGACAAAAGACTTTTATGCAGATATTGCTGAAGACGTAGAAATGAAGTTTGACACGTCTGAATACCCTGAGGAGTTAGCAAAGTTATACGGGATAAAAAGGTGTAATAAAAAGGTCTTGGGTATGATGAAGGATGAGAACTGTGGCAAACGAATGTTAGAGTTTGTTGGTCTCAGAGCGAAAATGTATTCACTGTCTCTTGAGGGGGGTGGATGCATTAAAAAATCAAAGGGTGTAAAGAAGTCTGCATTAGATAAGCTTTCTATAAATAGCTATAAAGAATGCCTTTTTAATAATAAAATATTTAATGATGAAATGATGTTGTTTAGATCTAAGATCCACAACTTGTATACACATAAGATAAGAAAAACTACTTTAAGCTCTAATGACGACAAAAGAAAAATAAGGCCTGACGGTATAAATACCTATGCCTGGGGTCATTATAAAATTGAATCCCAAACAGCTTGAATGTACCTGTATTATGAATAAAAAATAAAAATTATCTAGCTAACACACACACACACCCCACACACACACACACACACACACACACACACACACACACTCACACACAAAAGAAAAATAAAAACATGTGATAAAATGTATTGTACATACAATCTTTTTTAAAAAAATAAAATAAAAAAAAAGACCTTTATACCCTATAAAACCTGAAAATCCTGTAAATAATAATAAGAAAACCTGTAAAAAAAAAATAAACAAAAACATTTATACCCTATAAAACCTGAAAATCCTGTAAATAATAATAAGAAAACCTGTAAAAAAAAAAAAAAAAAACAAAAAACATTTATACCCTATAAAACCCTTAAAACCTGTAAAAAAATAATAATAATAATAATATAAAATAAAATAAAAAACATTTGATATATGATAACAAAAATTTATTCTTTATTTATTCTTTATTTAAAAAAAAAAAAAATTATCTAATATTATAAAATTTGTTAAACCTGAAAATAATAATAATTGTTAGGTTAAAACAAAAAAAAAATAAAATAAAATAAAATAAATAAAAAATCAAGCGATAATATATTTTTTTAAAAATTGTTTTTAATAAATTTTGTTCAAAAGTTTTACAGAAAAAAAAAATTTTAATTTTTATAAATTATTAAAAAACGAATCGCGGCTCATCTCGTTGAACATACCCTCCAGCGAATCGATCGAATGAAACAATTCATTCCTCTCCAGTGTGGGAGGACTATACCTCAAGTCTGTGCGGCCTAAGTCCGTGATTGGTGATGTTGATCGCTCATCCTGGCTGTAGATTGGCGTGTTTATCACCTCTACCGATGCTCTCGGCTTCCTCCACGGTGCATCGAATTTAGGTGGAGACGCTAGTCTTATTACCCACCGGGTCATTCCAGGAAACCGACGACGGCGTCTCCAGGTTATTCCCTGGTTAACAGGATCATAAAAGTCCATCAGCGCCGGCATCCTCTCCGGCACACCAATGAGCTGCACTGCTGGTATTGGGATAACCCAGCCTATGAGGGTGTTCCTCTGAACACTGCTAGTCTTCATTGATTTTTTTAACGTAGCCTTTGTCATTTTGATTGTCTTTTTCTTTTTTTTGTTACTATGGTATTTCCCAATGTTTGTTCTCAAAGGAGACGATTTTGACTGAATGAGCTCTGTTCTGGACTGCTTTATATACCCATCAGAACACACCACCCGCAGCGAATTATCCTGCTTACCCTAAAAAAAAATGGCTAAAGAAATAAAAAAAAAGGATATGTGTCACATATGTGTTTATAGTACATCCTTTTTGTCTATCCAAGAGTTTTGCTCATTCGAGAACCCTAACCATTTAACTAGCACTCGACTGTTTCTTCGTTCTATTATTTTTTCAACGAGAAAAACATGTGGAAATTTTGTTTTTTGTAGTTCCTCTTTGTAAAATCCACCTTTTACTTCGGCACCCTGATAGTCTCTCAATATGTAGGTAGTAGGATATGTATTTTGTATTTTTTTTAATTTGAAAAATTTCCGTTGTCCAGTTTGGGGTGTACCCTTTCTCAAATAAATGTTTATGTTTACTTATACGCACATGATCATTTACTTTGAATTTGCTACCAATAAAGATTTTTAAGTTACTGTATACAGTATTTAACAACATCTTTTCATTTGAGGAATTTACTTTTATAGGTGCCGTTTTAATGGTTCTATGATATTGATTATTGTACTCTTTTATCAACTGCTTATACATTTCGATCCAATTATAAGTTCCATTGAAGCTAAACTCTCTCCACATCATTTCCTTTAAAGTTCTATTAAAACGCTCAACAATCGATGCCTTAAGAACACTATAGCTCGAATAATGATTAATGTTGTACTTTCTACACAAGTTTTTGAAATGAGTGTTAAAAAATTCTTTGCCATGGTCCGTTTGTAAATTCTTAGGAATTCTCTTCCCTTTAAAAATGCCCGCGAATGCTTTTGTAACTTCTTTTCCAGATTTGTTTTTCAATGCTACTCCCCACGCATATTTGGAAAACGTATCAATGATTGTCAATAAAAATCTATATCCTTGATTAGATGAGGAGTACTTTCCCATTTCCACTAGGTCTGCCTGCCAATGGTCATCGATCCCTTTCATTACAACTCTTCTTCGTTTAAACTTTTTACGTGCAGGAGCATGTAATTCTTTCACTAATTCCCGTTTACTCATATTGAAATGAAGCACAGTGTCCTGATTCAGGTTTTTTTTTTATTATATTTGTTTTTTATATATATATATATATATATATATTTATTTATTTATTTTTACTTTATAAAGTAGTACGAGGTTGTTGGTGACGTCTTTTTGTATTATGACGAGAGAAAATTTTGGAGATCCACACATTTTTCTTTAAAAAGGTTGTCCACATTTTCAACACAGGTGTCTTCTCTATCAATATCGTGACATATACTGTCCATATACACTTCCAAGATTCTGAACTCATGTTTCTTAGTTTAGTAACATAATAATAGCATACAACAAGCTTACCGTAATGCTCACTCAACATCCAAACATTAGCTTAAGCGCATACGCGGACGATTTTAACCTTATAATAAAACTAAAAAATGTCAAAAACACAAACATAAATCTAGTCCCGATTCTCGACACAATAACAAACTGGAATGACTACTCAGGAGCCATGCTCTCTAACACAAAATGCAAACACATGCATGTTTGCAGAAAACACAACTGTAACTGCACCCTAACCACAGGACAAGGACAAATACAAATTAAAAACGTAAATTCAATTAAAATACTAGGCCTACACTTCAACAACAAATACAGATGGAAAACGCATACAGAACAACTCACACACAAACTCAAACAAGCAACCAACATAATAAAATGCCTCTCAAGCCCAAAATTTAACTGCAATACAGCAACCCTTCTAGACATTACCAAAGCAATTCTGACCTCAAAAGCAGACTACGGACTCCCAATATACGGAAATAGCCCAAAATCAACCACACGCACAGTCAAATCCACAATAAACACAGGCTTCAGACTCGCTCTCGGAGCATTTAAAACAACACCCACCCAAAACATCATCTACGAAGCACGAGCAGACACACTAGAGGACAGAAGAGAATTCCTAACAGCCAAGCTTATTAAATCCCTTATCACAGCAAAAAATTCACCCATTATAAGAATTCTAAAAACATACCGAGCACCAAAAAAAAAGAAACACAACTCTACAATAGACCATATAATAGAATACAGCAAAACCCACAACTTACCCTACCAACCCATTACCCCACCGTCCCAAACCACACCACCCTGGAACACAAAACGAATATACATAGACACAACCCTCAGAAACTTCAACAAGAAAAACACATCTCCAGAAATATACCGGGCAGAATTCAACTTAAAAAAATCGGAAGACAGCAACAAGTACACATACATATATACAGACGGATCCCAAACCCATTCAAACACCACTTTCGCTATCACACATGAAACATCGCACATCAAGACAACCCTTCTGCCACACTACTCGTCGGTTTTTTCTGCCGAAATAATTGCAATTGCAGAAGCCTTAGATCTTCTCAAAAGCAAAAGGGGAAAATACTGCATATGCACGGACTCCTTATCAGCCATCGACTCCATAAGCAACACAAACAACAACGAATACTACAGCTCACACATAAGAAACAGCCTACAAAAAACATTCCCAAAATTCAAACTGCTATGGGTACCCGGACACGTTGGAATAACGGGAAATGAACAGGCAGACACTGCTGCAAAAAACGCAGCCAAAGAACCCCTTATAATAAAAAACAACTACAACATTAAGGACATACAGAAATACATAAAAAAAACACACCAATCAAAAATACAAACCAAGCTAATGGAAACTTCCACCTGGTACCAAAATGTAAATCCAAACAAACACAACAGCTATCACCTTTTCAAAAACAACCAACTCCCCTTACACGCGAAGACCAAATCAAAATAACGAGACTCAGACTTGGACACACAAAAATTACCCACAAATCTTACATTGACCACACCCCCAGGACATGCCCGTACTGCAACCAGAACATCTCAATAGAACACATACTTGCCAACTGCAACTCCCTCAAAACACAAAGACACGCAACATTTAAAAACACTTGCCCACTACAATGCCTCTCAAACCCCACACCACCAAACACGTTAAAAATCCTACAATACCTCAAACACACTAACCTATACTTTAACATATAAAACATCACTTCCACATACAGTATCTAAACAATTAAATAAGATACAATGTAAATATGTACATACATAGAATAAGTATAGAATAACACGAGCTGAAGGAAAACGCTGCCATAGCCCAAAAAAAAAAAAAAAAACACGCTAGCCAATAATTTAAATTATATGTTAGCCCTATATAATAATAATAATAAAAGAGCTAGAACCATCCGTTATGGTAGTCAATCAGCTTTTAACAAGCACTGATAACTAACATTTACTTATATAGCATTTTTTAATTAGCTTTTATGTTCTAAAATTTTATTTTGTAGGGTAAAGGCATCTCATCTACTCTTATTATTTCTTTTTTTAAATGTGAAGATGAAGGTGTAATAATAGAGTTAAAAATGTTTTCCTCAATAGACCCGATCGCAAATGTATAATTATTAAGTTTTTCTTCTAAATTTTCTATCCTCTTTTTAGCGTCATTAATATTCTTTTTTAATAAATCAACTTTGGGATTTCTTTGTTTTAATGATAAAAGTGAAATTGTGTTAGATATATCATTTTTCGCTTGATTTATCAATTCATCAACGTATTCTTTTGTAGCCAAGTCATTCGCATCCTTCGGTTGTATACAACTTATGACTCTTTTTTTCCGAATATTCAAATTTCCGTCTTTGTCAATGGGAAAACCCACTAGTCTTTTGCTATTTCTGTTTAAGTACTCCAAATGTTCTTTATCGTTTGAATAATGCCCAAACTTGTCAATTGACATAATAAATCAACGTTAATTTAATTTTTATATGGATATTTAATGGTTACGCTTTCTTGGCGTGCAAATGGTCCCTTTTTATAAATAGTTACTGATGTTTCATCGGTCTCTGATTTCACAGTTGGTTTTTTTTCTTGTAAGTGGTTCAACACAAATTCATTAGTATTTTTTATACTTGAAACAAGCTCGCTGCTAACTTCATTTACATTGTCTATTAGCTTAGTTATTTCATTCATTTTACTTTCCAGATCTTTTAACTTGTTATTTCTTTTCTCTACTAACTGAGAGATAAATGCCGCTTGACTTTTTTTCAAATCGAATACTTTAGCATCGACGTATTCTTTTATTACCAAATCATCATTATTTATGGGATTGATTGAATTTTTGATGCGTTTGCTTTGAGCATTTAGATTACCATCCTCATCAATGTGAATCCCACTTACAGTTTTAATTCCCCTTTTTAACTTCTCCGAGCGTTCTTTATCGTTGGAGAAATGACCAAACTTGTCAAGAGACATATTAATAATAAGAATATTTAATTTTTGCACACCATATTTATTAGAATATTATGTTTGCCTCTCGCAACTCTTCAATTATCGATACAATTTCATTATTATGACTACTGTTACCAGCTGCCTGTGAAGCGATCAAAAGCTTAAGTCTATCAACAATTTCATTAGGATTATCCCAGTATACATAGTTTGGTTTATGTTTGTTGAGCATCATAAGAGTTCCGCCTTTATGTGTGGATTTTTTATTATTAAAAGGTGTAGACATTGCACTTGGCTCAACAACTTTCGGGAAGAGTTTTTTTATTATTTCAGTATACTTTCTGGAGCGATTACCCTTTAGTGCTTCATTAGGCTTGTGATTTTTCCTATGAGCATTTGTTTTTACCAAGATTTCCTGATATGCATCCAGGTTCA
Organism: Scaptomyza montana; assembly: GCA_018904305.1. Lineage (NCBI taxonomy): Eukaryota > Metazoa > Arthropoda > Insecta > Diptera > Drosophilidae > Scaptomyza > Scaptomyza montana. The sequence continues at coordinate 295,823 of JAEIGR010000063.1, forward strand.
TTTGGTTATATTCATGTGGATTTTTTAAAAAGATTAAAGAATATAATCCAGGAGTAAGATTCCACTTTTCACCCGTTTCCAGTTCTAATCTTTTATAGTTTACATGTATTTTAGAGCTACCTAATTTAGTTTCTCCTTTATTTTTAGTTGGTCCAAATGTTTTACCTAACTGTCCCTCTCGCTCTAACTCATTTAGACTGAGATTAAAACTATCATCACTTACTACATTTGACTGATTATAATCTTTATTGTCTACTGTAGCAGCGTTAATATAGCTTTGTTCACTCGGTATATCTGATTTATGGAATGATTGTTTTTCATCAATTTCCCCATCTATTGCGTCATAAAATGCACTAGTATTATTTCCATTCTCTGCCACCTCATTTACACTTTTATCTTTTTCTTCCTTTTTGATTCGGGAGTATGGCTTAATTTCTTTATTTCCTTTAATTATCTGTTTGAGTGGTTCTGTTATCGGCTTAAATGTTTCCTCCAACTGATATTCATCCGCAGCTTCACCCAATTTAATACTTCGAAATTTTCTTTTCAACGCGTTTCTTGTTTTTGTTAGTTCCTTTAGTATACGCTCATTCATTTTAATATATTTATGTTATTAAACCAATAAACTTGATCAGCGAGAGTAAAAGAGGGTGGTTCTAATAACAGGTTGTTGTTTTGCGGTTATTTTTTGATGTTTTTTTTTTTTTTTTTTTTGTAACAGCTTGTTGTTTTGCGGTTATTTTTGATGTTTATTTTTTTTTTTAGTAACAGCTTGTTGCTTTGCGGTTATTTTTGATGTTTATTTTTTAGTAACAGCTTGTTGTTTTGTTGTTATTTTGATGTTTGAGGTTTTCAAGAAACAGGGGTCTGCTATATGTGAACTAATCAGATACTCCAATCAAACTGAGATAGTTTAAAGACAATATTTATATATATACTCAAAAATAATAAATTTTGTTTTTTCTTATTTATTAAACCATTTAAATGTAAAGTATTTATTTTGATTGATATAAAATTTAATTTAAAAAAGATTTTGTGGTGAGCATTAAAAACTTAAGACATAAGTGACCGCAGTTAAATGTACCAAATCGCTGTACTTGATTGTAATTGTATTGGATGTTCTCGCCCAAATATCTTATAAGTTCTAAAGGAGGTGGTAAATTTCCAAAACTATCAAAATATCTACATTCCTTTTCCGCCTTAAAGTAAGCTACCCAATGAGTTCCACCTCCGGTTGACGAGTCCAAGTTAACGATGCCGCTTTCTCTTTTTCTTACATGTTTCGGTAAGGAGTTTCTCATATAAACCCCTCTGAAATGAGGGTTATGTTTGCGTGCGAAGTTTATAATATCAATGTTCGAAAGCGGTTTATTGGGTAGCTCATTCATAAAAAATTAATTTTTTTATTTGTGGTTATACCAAAACCTTTTTGATACGGTTTTAAATAGAGACCACTACCTAAAGCAATGGCTTCCATTTTTCTATTATGACGTTTATTCTCTTCTAGCTCTTTTTAAGCATTCTTGGCATTATTGATGCTTTTAGCAATAGCTGCTCCACCAGATGCCATTCCTCCTAATGCACTGAGCGCTGTCAAGATTGGGACAAGTGGTAAAAAACCTCCAATTTTAGGAACGTTGATTACTCTAGGAATTACAACTGAATTTTTCTTATTTCCAATGGTTTTGAACAAAGCTTTTCGTGCTACTTTAATGGTTTACGTTTCTTTTGCTTTTGTAGAAGTCCCATACCAAATTTTTTCTTTGCTTTCATTGCGTTGGTTACGAAATATGCAGAGGATTTTTCTCCGAGAGTACTATCAGAGGCTTTTACACGCTCCCACGCTCTTTCAGCTAGTATAGAGTCAGCTATATGACGATTTACCAAATCTTTATGTTTAGAATAGGCTATATCGTGCTCTCTACAAGCGGCATCCAAGGGATTTATTCCTTTGTCTCCACGTTCTAAACGTGCTTTAAGCTTTGTACCTGGACCACAAAACTGATATCCCGGTATGTGTAGCTCAACTGGTAGGGAGTTTATAGCCTTATTAAGAATACCTCTGCCTAGATAGAGGGATGGTCTCTTACTAAATGTTTTATAAAAGCGCAGCACCATTTTATTTGGTGTTTATTCTTCAAAGAGGTTTAAGCTAGTAACGGTCTATTTAAAAGAGTTGCATTAATATGCGTTTATTAAAACAAAAAACTGATATAGAAGTAAAAAATATCGATTATAAAAATGGTGATCTCAAACAACTTAGACATAGTAGCTTGTTACCCAATTCAATAAGAGCTCTAATTGTCGGACCTTCAAATTGTGGAAAAACCAATGTTATGATTAGTTTGATTGAAAGTCCTAACGGATTAAAATTTGAGAATATTTACTTATATTCGAAGTCATTACATCAACCTAAATTTGAATACCTAAAAACTCTTATAAGGCCAATAAAAGGAATGGGCTATTTTACGTTTTCTGAGAATGAAAATGTTGTTGCACCAAGCGATGCCAAAAAGAACTCTATAATGATTTTCGATGACGTAGCATGTGAAAAACAGAATAATATTCGAGCATACTTCTGTATGGGTAGACATAATAATATAGATGCGTTCTATTTGTGTCAAACGTATACACGCATCCCAAAGCATCTTGTGCGTGACAATGCAAATCTAATTATTATGTTTAAACAGGATGAAGTAAATATGAAACATGTGTACCAAGACCATGTGGGCGTAGACATGACGCTTGATGCATTTAAGAAAATTTGTCAATTTTGCTGGAGAGAAAAATATGGATTTTTATTAATAAGTAAAGATGATCCACTTGAAAATGGACGTTATAGAAGGGGGTTTGCTGATTTTATTCGAATTTCAAATAAAATAAAATAAAATAAAAGAAACAAGTATTTTTAATTCACTTATCAATAATCTCTCAGAATGGCAACAACACTAACGTTAACGGGTAACAACTCGATTTTAATGGCAAATTATCATCCGCCCATAGAGTTAAGTGGAAGTTATGAGTGTGCACTAATTGATTTCCATATGTACAACTCAATTCCAAATGTGGATCATGATAATAATTTATTCCATATTGGAAAGCATATTTTCGAGATACCTTTGGGATCTTATGAGCTTAGTGACATAAGTGAAATTATTAGCGAGAAAATGACGGAAATAGAGCCAAATAAATTAAAGCACCCTCTAATCGAGAGCAATAATAATACTCTTCAAGTAGAGATTTCATCTAAAGAAGATCCAATATATTTTAACAAAGCGCGTTCTATTGGTCAACTATTTGGATTTAATAAAAAAGAACTAAAACCTAATGGATTGCATATATCTGATCAACCTGTAGACATCTTGAAAGTTAATACGATTCGTTTGGAATGTAATATTGTTAGCGGGTCATATGTAAATGAGGTATCAAGTCATGCACTACATGAGTTTGCACTCAATGTTCCACCAGGCTATAAATTGAGTGAGAAACCCAATAATCTTATTTATTTGCCAGTTAGCACGAGAGAGATACAGTCGTTAATAATACGGATTACTGATCAGAACGGAAACTTGGTTAATTTAAGAAAAGAGGCTGTGACACTTCGCTTACACTTGAGGCGACGAGAATGATTATTTATAATAAAAACGCGTGCTATCCGCCCCCAGCGAACACTTTAAGTTCTACTATAGAAGGATACAGATCGACGAAAAAAGTACTTACAGCCGAGAACAAATTATTTTTAAAATCTTTGGGTCTAAAAATAAGAACATAATGAGTAGTGTATTGAATGTTCGAGAGAAAGCCTATTCGGATGAGAGTATAATCAAAAAGAATATCACACTTATTCTCCTTATCTACAAACATTTAAAAGCAATGATGAAGTTAGAATTACTATTCAGAATCAGGACTTATATGTATTGCCTTGTGAGAGTTTTATTAATGTTGAGGGCACAATTTGTTTGGCGGATAACTCGCTTGCTGTAGATGGAAAACTTAAAAACAATTGTATGAGTTATCTCTTTGATGAAGTTCGATATGAGTTAAATGGAATTGAAATTGACCGTACTCGATTTGTTGGTATTTCAACAACCTTAAAAAACTATGCTTCCTTAAACAAAACGGAGAGCAGTATGCTAGAGAATTCTGGTTGGTTCAATGGAGATGATAGAGAGTTGGCAAATGGATATTTTAATTTTTCTATCCCTCTTAAATACTTACTTGGATTTGCTGAAGATTATAACAAGGTTTTATTAAATTGTAAACATGAATTAATATTACTCATGACTAAAAATATGGATGATGTGTATCACACTAAAATTGCAACTAAGGAGTATAAATTAAATATTTCTAACATTGTATGGAAAATACCACATGTAACTCTAAGCGATGAGAAGAAATTGCAAATGTTTAGTTTAACTAAGGCTGGAGGTTCACTGCCACTTGCATTCCGCAGTTGGGATTGTTATCTGAATCCAACATTGCCAGAAGGTACACAACATGTTTGGAACGTTAAGCTTGCAGCTAATAGAGAACGCCCCCGATTTGCGATAATAGCTTTTGTAGTGGATGATAAACTTAATCATAATCATTTGAGGAATTTAAAAGTGTACCTTAACTCGGAGAACTTTCCGTACGATGATATGAATATAAATTTTAAGCGAGAACGATATGCAAGTTTGTATGATATGTATACAGGATTTCAATCAAGCTACTATGTGAAGGAATCTGAACCATTACTAACACCCCAAGAGTTTAAAGAGAAAGCACCAATGGTTGTTGTAGACTTGTCACATCAGAATGAAACAGTTAAAACAGGGCCAATCGATGTAAGAGTTTCAATTGATCTCGATAGTGTTAGTGTGAGGAATACTAAGGTATATTGCCTGCTTATACATGATCGAATGGTAGAGTATTCACCTTTGACTGGATTAGTTCAACGCATCGTTTAAAACCAATTTAAAACAGAATAAAGTTGTGTTTGATATTCATTCAAATTTATAATTTAAAATAATATGTACCCCCATTAATTAATAAATAAAAAACATGATGAAATTTATATAAAAAATAATTTTTATTTTATTCAAGTATATTAGTATAAATATTTTCATTTTCAGATACCTCAAACTGAGAGTTTTCTAATATTATAAGTAACTTAATTAAATTTTTAGTGCGAAGTCAATACCTAAAATATCATGGATATTCTAATTTTATGTATAGTATGAAATTATAAAAAAAAAAAAAGATGGCTAAGGAAATAAAAAAAGAGATGGCAATACTTTAATATCACCATTTCACAAGAATGTTACACTTAATAAAAATGAAATGCATCGAGGAAAGTGAAAAAAAAACCTATAAGTCAGTCTTAAGTAAACGTTTGTTGAGTAAACTATAAAAAAATGGAGCAGATTTCTGGTATTGGATTTAAAACAATTGTGAAGAAAATCGATGGCTTTTTAAAAGAGTTTGGCGAAATGATTTTTCCCGAACATCATGAATTGCTTGTGGAATATCGTGAATTTTTCTTGGGATATGAAAACTGTCAACTAGTAAATTCCAAATATGGCGAACATCTTTCAGCGTGCAGCTGGTCATCTGATCTATCTACAGAGGGAGTTGATACATGTGGTTGCTTTCACTACAGCATGCGTCTGACAAGAGTAGAACGTTTAATTACAAAATATAGAAATTTAAACAAAAGAATGAACAAAAACGTTAAAGTCAATAAGGAATCAAATGTTTAAATACTAGATTTAAAAATAAACATGTAATCTCTTATATATATTTATGTAGATATGTAGAATTTATGAATTTAATTGAAAAAAAAATAATAATAAAGTAAAATAAACTCTACAACTTAAACCAAAAATGCCTCTTTTATTAATTTTGAAGTCAGTGCAGGATATAAGATTTTTCTAGCACTTGACTAATTTTCAAAACAGATATATATATAAAAACAAAGGTTAGAAAGGGATGGCGCTAAACATTTAAATGACCAGCCTATATGATTGGATGATAGTATTCAACTTAAGGATGAAGGGGACCAATGAATTAGCATTCTCATCTGCTTTTCATAGACACTTGTCCCCTCTATCCTTTTCCCCCTCTTACACCTTCACACTCTAACACCCTCTCCCTCTAACACCACATAACCCACATGAATGTTGTTGTTGTTACTGGTGTTTACAAAAATCAATGCATGTTCTGACTTGCTTACAGACAACGTACATGTCACATGTGTGCATCCTTGACACCAGATCGTATGATCATATAACCCACTTGAATGTTGTTTTTGTTACTGCTCTTTACAAAAACAATGCATGCTGTGGCTTAGCCTGTATTTGACTCTAATAATAAATGGTTAAATAGCCAAAACTGATCCTATGCACACTGATTTTCCCAATAACTATGCTCAATGTATGTACTGGCTTTCTTACAGACAACGTACATGTCACATGTGTGCATCCTTGACACCAGATCGTATGATCATATAACCCACTTGAATGTTGTTTTTGTTACTGTTCTTTACAAAAAACAATGCATGCTGTGGCTTAGCCTGTATTTGACTCTAATAATAAATGGTTAAATAGCCAAAACTGATTTTCCCAATAACTATGCTCAATGTTTATGGCTTGCTCGTTAAACAGGCGTATCCTTGACACCAGATCCTATGATCAAATAACCCACTTGAACGTTTTTATGTTGCTGCTTTTGACAAAAAAACAATGCATGCTGTTGCCTGCTTGTATGTGTGCAAGGCAATGCACTTAAAACAGGAACACACTTGAAACCAGATCCTATGATCACTGATTCTCAAGTGGGTAATAAAAGTGTAAAAAGGGATCGCTGATTCTCAAGTGGGGTAATAAAAGTGATAGCTACTTCCTGTTCCAGAACCGCCAGTTCCCTACTACTTAAACGATTTGCTTTTCTTACAAAACAATGATTTTATTGTTATATATGCGTTAATATGTACTAAATAAATATTAAATAGTGAATTATATTAACATTTACCTCTGTATTGAGTAAAAGAGTGGTAAAAACATTGGAGCTTACGAAGATGCGACACCTATTGACAGCCATTTTGAGTAAAATAGTTGCTAATTTCGAAAATGCGACACCTATTGACAGCTTTTAAAACTCAATTTTTGAATAGCTTTTTTCCACTCCAAGCTGAGATGCAAGCGAGACCGGTTACAGATTGGAAACGAGGGAGACAAACTTATTTTCCAATCTCACGCTGACATTGTAAACGCTGCTTTATAATTTAAATATTTGTGTACATCGCGACTCTTGCTCTGGCAGAATCCACTCCTACTATTTCCGACGAGCACACTGGACCAGTATCCAAGTGTGTGCGTCATTTTGCATTTTGCAACGATTTCAGCGCTAAAATAATACAAATGTCAAAACCTGTTGCACAATACAACCGGTTTTCTGGTATTTTTTAGTGCTAAATAAAAACAAACAGCTGTTCATTGTGACCAGCTGCTTAAAGTAAATGAGGGTTGGTTTTGCTAATCTTCTTAAATAAACCAGTTTATGGGATGTTGTCCGTTCTAGGAGTGATGCTTTCACGCTTTTAAAGGGCATTTTTAAATTTATTTATTTATTGCAAGCAGCAAATTAAATATCACAAATGGCAAACTCAGCTAAAACGATAGCGAACAGCTGATTGTGCAAAGTTAACAGACTTGTTTCGTTCAATTGGGTGTTCACGACAGCGGTGTTGCAAATTTACATACCCTATATGTTTACTTTCATAATTTTTGTTGCCCAAGGACAGACGTGCTCTACGGTAAACCTAAGCGCCCGTGAGATCTAACTCAGGCTGAAAATTTTAATGGGACATCACTTATTGAGTCATATTCAACAATACAATTCCGCATTTGAAATAACTTCTTTTGGTGCTACTAAAATTATAAGAGATAATTTTATGCCGACATGTAAGGTAAATACTTCAACAGGATTGTCCCATGTTTATATCAATCTAGTTCATAAAGTATTCGAAAGTTTTAAAAATTCTGATCCAAAATCTACCTAAAATTGCATACACGTTACAGATTCAGGGCCAGATTTATCATCATGCTGGTTCGCTATTGCCATTCCCCGACGCTGATCATAAATTTTTGCAAATTCATTTTATTGGTGATGAAAATCGAGAACTGGTTCAACGTTGTGCAATTGTATCGCATATAAGACGAGAAATTATTCGTGAGCTACAAAGGTTTTTCTATCAACATAACGCATTAGTTCAATTGTTCAAAATTGCTCTCGATCGTATGCCATCACAAAATCTTAATAAGGGCTGATATAAAACCATTTGGAGAGCATGCAAGACGATTCAATGCGCCAACATTTGCTGAGGTTGAAATTGTAATTCTTGGTGATAAATTTCAATCCCGTGATATTGTACTTCATCGCAGTAATGAGCAATTGCAACGTGTTTCGGAACTTCATTGTACATACGATGCATTACAATACCCAATAATGCATTGGAAAGGTGATAATGGTTACAATATCAATATACCAATGATGGATCCACGAACAGGTCAATAATTGACATATTTTCAGTGTGTTGACATTTCATTTGTATAATTTTCTTAAGTCACATTTTGCACTTATTTTTAGGTATACATACATGTACAGAAATAATTAGTGCCATGAATTTTTATTCGTATCGATTGATGGTTCGTCCACAAGAACAAAATTATATCTTGAGATAAATTAAATCATCAGTACATCATTGATATGTGTGCCAAAATTGAAACTGAAAGTCTTAATTTTATTCGTTTCAAACAAGCAAAATTAAGATCCGAAGAATATATTCATTTGCAAAAAGCGATAGCGAATGATGCTAATGTTAATGACATCGGACGTTTAACTAAATTGCCATCTTCGTATATTGGTAGCTCAAGGCATATGATCGAATACGAGAATACGGTCGACCGGATTTGTTCATTACATTTAAATGCAATCCCCAGTGGGATGACATCAAAAACAATTTATTTGAAGGACAGTCGACAACTGATCGTCATGACATTACAGCACGTGTTTTTCGGCATAAATTTAAAAAGCTTATCGATTTAATTGTGAAATTATGTGTATTTGGAGAGGTGCGTTGTCATATGTACTCCATCGAATGGCAAAAAAGAGGATTGCCGCACGCACATATATTTATTTGGCTGGTACATAAAATAGATCAAATCGATAACGTTATTGCAGCTGAAATTCCTGATCAAACTGTTGATCCTGAGTTATTTCACGTTGTCGTTAAAAACATGATACTTGGTCCGTGCGGTGAACTAAGTATGAATTCGCCATGTCTGATTGATGGAAAGTTTTCGAAACGATACACAATAACGGGTAATGACGATGATAAAAAAAAAATGTTTCACTAAACTTTTTGGGAAAGAACAGATGTGAGGATTACAGCACTTTAGTTGACGCATTGCTGGGAAACTACAAAAATTTGGGTTGTTTAATGAATCTCAAATTACACTTTTTAGATTCTCATCTTGACCACTTCCCTGACAATTGTGGAGACTATAGTGAAGAACAGGGAGAACGTTTTCACCAAGACATCAGTGAAATGGAGAGTAGATACCAAGGAAATTGGAGTGTTAACCAGGGACTGCAAATAATGATTTTTTTTTTTTTTTGAATAAATAAATCATTCACTTATGGTATCTTTGGGACAGCGAGAAATATACCAATACTCATCTTTAAGGCTCATTTATGCATTTTCACCATGATTTAAAATTTTTCAATTTTTATAGATTTACTCACAAAATATTGATTAATTTTAAGTTATACTTACAACTCAATCAATAATCATTATTTTTTATCAAAAAAATAAAACTCATGAAATAATGATTATTCTTTGAGTTTTATTTTTTGCTCAAAAATAAAACTCAAGTTGTTATTTCGACCTTTTCTTAGGGAATAATCCTAAACATGATATATATTCCTAGTCAGTAAATCAAGACAAACCATAACAATCCATTTTTAAATTAAAAAAAAATCTCATTTGCTCTTAAATATCACTGAAAAAAATTTGTATATACATTTGAATTTGAAGTTTGCACTTAAAGTTGTGTGCAAAGAACCATTTTGTCCACCTATCCATATTAAATTAACGATTTTAATATTAATCACTGCACTATGACCTGTACTCATTTTGTGTTGTGCGTAAAGTAATTGCCATACAAACATTTTCTTTTAGTGCAGTCTCTTTTAAAGAAAAAACAACAAAATACATTGACTAGGAATATATATCATGTTTAGGATTATTCCCTAAGAAAAGGTCGAAATAACAACTTGAGTTTTATTTTTGAGCAAAAAATAAAACTCAAAGAATAATCATTATTTCATGAGTTTTATTTTTTTGATAAAAAATAATGATTATTGATTGGGTTGTAAGTATAACTCAAAATTAATCAATTAGGGTGTTCAACAGCTCCGTTTCAACGTTTCATGTTTCAAAGTTGAAACGATTAACTCGTGAACGGCATTTTGGGTGTCAATGCGTTTCAAGTTTGTGCAGTCAGCTGTTGTTTGTTTACATTTCTTATTCTTCAATTTTTGTCACTGTTTCTGTTTACTGCGGTTATATATTATTTGTAAAAATGCCATTTAAAAGTGCTAAAGATATGCTATGCGATGCTTTAGCAAAGCAAGTTATTAGTGAAATAGAGGATATTGAAGGTGAGAAGAGCTCGTTGTTTGAATTAGTTGCTCAATTACATGCTTTCAACATTTGTAGATACTTCACGGCCAGACAAAGTTGATTCGGAGATTGATGAGGTCATGGATGACTTCGTTGACAATGTTGTAGCAATTTATTCGTGCCGTCGGGGAGAATGCTTTAACGTGCCGAAATCAATCGATTGGCGCACCAACATTCTCAGCACATTCGACGACAGGCGATTTAAACAAATGCTTCGTGTGTCAAGAAGCCAGTTTGTAAACTTGGTTAACCTTATAAAAGATGATGAAGTGTTCAAGACGTCAAGGTACCAAAAACAATTTGAGGTTGATTTGCAGCTCGCAATTGTGCTTTTTAGGCTGGGCTCATCCGGAAACAGTGCGTCAGTAAGAAAGATATGCACAGTCTTTGGTGTTGGTGACGGTGGAACTTTGGCCAACATTACTGATAGGGTTTTCTTTGCAATTTTGCGACTGATGCCCAGATATCTAAATTGGCCTGATGTAGCCGAGCGCCAGCAGATTGTGGAGCGCACTTTTCAAGAATTGCCAGCACTGCGTGGGCTACATTGATGGCAGCGAAATAAAACTTTTCGAGAAGCCGGCCAAAATGCATGAAATTTATTTTTCTCGCCAGCGCATATATTCGATAAAGCTGCAAGTTATATGCGACGACAAACTGCGCATTCGTGATGCCGTTGTTGGTAGTCCGGGTAGCTACCACGATGCAAAAGTGTTTAAGAATTGCTCGATCGGTAAGCATCCCGAGCGGTATTTGTCGGGAGAGCAGTGGATTGCAGGGGATTCTGCATACCCCCAGTCGACTTTCGTTGTAACCCCCTTTCGCAGTAACTCCCGGATCATGGAGATGGACAGGCAGCTGCGATTTAATAAAAGGCACAGCCAATATCGCGTGAGAGTGGAGAACTGCTTTGGAGTCCTTAAAGGAAAATTTTGCAGCTTAAAAGAATTACGCGTCAGATTAAGGGACACGAAAAGCCAGCGTTTCGTGTGCAATTGGGTTTTAGTCTGCTGTACTCTGCACAACATTTTACTGCAGGGTAATGAAGCAGAAAGTGTACAGGAAGAAGTGGATGGACAAATTGATGAAGACTCTAGCGGTGTTAGCTGCGTGGCGGCAGACACTAAAAGGCAATTTTTGTACAATATGATGTTTGATTAAAGTACCATTTATTAACTATTATTTTATGACTATTTAATTATTATTATTATTATATTTTAATTCTAGCTCAAGCTTTTGAATACGCTCCTTACTCTCTAGCTCCTGTTGCTTTAGCTTAAAATCATTTTCTATTTCACGCTCCTTCAAAGCAAGCTTCTTTTCTTCTACTTCCTTCGCCCACAAAAACTGCTTCTCCTCCAGCAGCAGTCGCTTCTCGCGAAACTGCCTGCGCTCTGCCTCCATCATCGCAACCTGCGCCAACGAATTATTCGGCTTTCTTTTTTTGGCTTTTTGCACAAACGATGCGTCCGACACGTCTGTGGAATCGTCCACCTCAAAAGTTAAAGAGGCGTCCATCCAAGATTCCTCCTCGCAATGCGTCTCATTGCTTTTAAATTTAGGGCAGCCCTGGTAGTCGCCCGACTCCATCACCACTACTTCCATTTCCTTGTTGCCCGTGAAAATTTCTTCCAGCTGCTCATAATGCGGGCAAATCTTCAATATTTTTGCTGTTTATATAAAATGCACTTATTAACTTAAATAAAATAAGCCAATTTTATTTTACTTTACCTCGTATGGTTGTAACAGCGTCACCTTCTTCCACTCCTGCACCTGTTGACTTGGTAAACTCGTTTGCCCTCTGCCAGCCGAGTTTTAGGTTACGAACCTTGTGTCGGACAGAGTTCCATGTCGCAGCAATGCTGGTTTCGCTAATTAGCTTGCTATAATAGATTTGAGCGGTAGGTTTCTGCAAGATTTGTAAGAATAAAGTTACTTATATACAACTAAATTGAAATGTTGGTCATTTCTTACCTCCAGGCTTTTATGCATTCGCATGTAATTTAATATATCCTCCACTTCTGCTTCAGACCACTTCCCATGCTGAATTTTCCGCTCGGGAGTCTTGCGCTTCAAATTATATGTTGTTTCCACTGTATAGAAACCTGTTTTACTTACTTTTGTTTTCGGCGGCCATTAATCACATCTGTTTTTTACTATTTTGCACAAAAATACACCAAATATACTAAAAAGTACTGAACATCGATAGCAAATATCGAATAAATATCGTGCTCTTCCCATCTTTACTTTGTTCAAACTTGAAACACTTTTTGTATACATAGGCTGGGGTGTTTCAACGTTTATTTGTTGTTGTTGCGACGTTTCACTTTGAAACTTGAAACGATGAAAGTGTTGACCCTAATAGGCTGGGGTGTTTCAACGTTTCAAGAAATTTTCTATGTATGTTGTTGTTGCGAGACGTTTCAACTTTGAAACTTGAAACGATGAAACGAGCTGTTGAACACCCTAAATATTTTGTGAGTAAATGAATATAAATAAAAAATAATCATTATTTAATAATTTAATAATTTTTAAAGTAAAACTTATAATGATTACGGTCCCTGGTGTTAACATGATACAAACGAAGGAAAGTTTAGAATTCGGAAAAATTATTTCTTTCTATCTTTTTATGTCTTGTGTCTTTCACAGATTTCAAGTTATTGAAATATCTTCGAATTTGATTTATTTTATTATTATTTATTTATTTGATATATCTTTGATTGAAATACCTGAAAATCACGCTTAGTTTAGTCCCAAAAAATTAAAATTGCCGATTTTCATTATTTTACGGTTTTTCGAAGTTTTCTCGAAATTTGAGGGTGTAGGGGTCAAACTGACTTCGAATTCGGATTCAGCGGACCAAAATACGTACCCTTAGGTAGGTCCGGTCTCTTGCACATTCCACTTAATTTTTTTTGTGTGCCGGTGTTATCAAAAATATTCAATGCTCATATAAATGTGGAGTATTGTAATTCAATCAAGTCCATTAAATATATTTGCAAGTATGTAAATAAGGGGAAGCGATATGGCTGTTTTCGGTGTTGCTGGTGATAATAGAAATGATGTAATTTCTCAGTATCACATGGGGCGCTACATTAGTAGTAATGAAGCTGTCTGGATGATTTTGTCGTTTCCAATGCACGAAAGACATCCTGTGTTTGTTCACTTGGCTGTGCATCTTGAAAATGGCCAACGTGTTTATTTTAATGAAGCAAATGTATTGGAAAGAGCAGCACAACGACCAGCGACTACGTTTACCGCTTTTTTCAAATTATGCGAATCTAATACATTTGCGATAAATTTGTTATTTTCTGAAGTGCAACAGCATTGCACATGGAATCTGTCTTCAAAGACGTTAACTGTTAACGAACAGTAGTCAATGGGCATCCAGACATTTTCCAAACAGATTCAATTGGGAGAATATATACAGTACATCCAAACAATGCTGAATGTTTTTATGCGCGATTGTTATTAGTTAACGTCAATGGTCAAAAATCATTTCAAGAATTGAGAACAGTCAACGGTCATTTGTGTCAGACATATCGTGAAGCATGTCAACTCTTGCATTTGTTGGAGGATGATGCACATTGGGATTCTACACTTCTTGATGCATCTACTTCAGCACATCTGCAGCAAATACGAATGCTTATTGCCATTATATTATCAACATGTATGACATCAAATTCACTTGAATTATGGAACATTTATAAATTTTATATGGCAGAAGATATTTTTATTCGAATGCGTCATCATGCAAGAAATCCTGATTGGTTGATTACCTTGGAAATGTACAACGAAACTTTGATAATAATTAAAGATATGTGTCTAACGATTGTATATAAAGCATGTAACGACGTAAATCTGGGGCTGGGGTCGGCGTCTCAGTCGCGCCAGGGTCGCTTACAGAATATTTATAAGTTGCTGGGACACTAGAGGAGCTGTACCGGGGCATACCTAGGGGTCGGGTCAATAGAGGAGGGCGTAGGCGAAGAGAGAAGGGGGTCGTGAGCATGCCTTACGCGCTGGCGACGATTTGGGAGTCACTCGAAGGAGTAGGTTGGTTAGCCCAGAGTATTACTCGGAGAACTAACCAACCGTTCCCCGAATGGCTCTTCGTCGCCGACCAGGGCGTCGAGTGTGGTTCTGTGGGCACGGGAGGGTGAGAGTTAAACAGCTAGCTGGTCAGGCTGAGGGTAAAACCCGGAAGCCTGTGCACCAACTGCCTAATCCCATCCACCCGCGCCTGTCACCGGCCGCGTCCTTGAGAATCTCTCGGACGCGTATGAGAGATGCGAGTGAGAGGATTCGTCGCGCACAGAGTAAGACTTGGAATGCGTACTCGTCCCCCCACTCGATCTCCCACAACTGCAACGCCTGGGTATTACCCACTTGTCGCTACACGTGGAACATACTCAAGAGGCAGGCGTCGCAGAATCTAGAGTAAGACTCGGAAGATTCGCTAACATACCCCTCAAGTCTGACCCACGTGGGCCATTTGGTGAGGCGCACCTAACCACTAGAAGCAGGCGTCGCAGGATCTAGAGTAAAACTCGGAGGATTCGCTTGCGTACTCCTCAGGTCTGCCCCACGGGAGCCACAGGATGAGGCGCTCACTAGCTGAAAAGGGGTAGAGGGGAATAAATAGAATACACAAACACTTCTACGTTTAAACATTTATTCATTTTTTTATTTAACAATTATCACTAAACATGGCCCTAGACCGCACCAAATCTACATGTGGTTGCCTGAGCAACCGTTTAGGCCCATCGCAGATGGCTGACACTTACCCCCAATCTGTGTGTAAAATGTATGAACGGTGTGTGTGCTTGTGTGTGTGGATGTGAGTGTGCCTGTGTGTATGTATCGGCCGGAATGTATACTGGTGGGTGTGCCTGTGTGTGTGGGTGTATGCCTGGGTGTGTGCGTGTGTGTCAGCGTGTATTTTCCTGGGTGTGTGTGTCTGTGCGTGTGCCTGTGTGTGCCTGGGTCGATCCGTGGGGGTGTGTGTGTGTGTAGGTGTGTGTGTGCCTGGGTGTGTTTAAGCCTGGGTGTGCGTTTGTGCCTGTGTGTGTAAGCCTGGGTGTGCGTGTGTGGGTTCCTGGGTGTGTGCGTGTGTGTCAGCGTGTATTTTCCTGGGTGTGTGTGTCTGTGCGTGTGCCTGTGTGTGCCTGGGTCGATCCGTGGGTGTGTGTGTGTGTAGGTGTGTGTGTGTGTGCATAAGCCTGGGTGTGTGTTTGCGTGTGTGTTTGTAAGTGTGGGGGGGGGGAATGCGTACTACTCCATCCCACAACTGCAACGCCTGGGTATTACCCACTTGTCGCTACACGTGGAACATACTCAAGAGGCAGGCGTCGCAGAATCTAGAGTAAGACTCGGAAGATTCGCTAACATACCCCTCAAGTCTGACCCACGTGGGCCATTTGGTGAGGCGCACCTAACCACTAGAAGCAGGCGTCGCAGGATCTAGAGTAAAACTCGGAGGATTCGCTTGCGTACTCCTCAGGTCTGCCCCACGGGAGCCACAGGATGAGGCGCTCACTAGCTGAAAAGGGGTAGAGGGGAATAAATAGAATACACAAACACTTCTACGTTTAAACATTTATTCATTTTTTTTATTTAACAATTATCACTAAACATGGCCCTAGACCGCACCAAATCTACATGTGGTTGCCTGAGCAACCGTTTAGGCCCATCGCAGTGTGTGACACTTACCCCCAATCTGTGTGTAAAATGTATGAACGGTGTGTGTGCTTGTGTGTGTGGTGTGGAGTGTGCCTGTGTGTATGTATCAGCCGGAATGTATACTGGTGGGTGTGCCTGTGTGTGTGGGTGTATGCCTGGGTGTGTGCGTGTGTGTCAGCGTGTATTTTCCTGGGTGTGTGTGTCTGTGCGTGTGCCTGTGTGTGCCTGGGTCGATCCGTGGGTGTGTGTGTGTGTAGGTGTGTGTGTGCCTGGGTGTGTTTAAGCCTGGGTGTGCGTTTGTGCCTGTGTGTGTAAGCCTGGGTGTGCGTGTGTGGGTTCCTGGGTGTGTGCGTGTGTGTCAGCGTGTATTTTCCTGGGTGTGTGTGTCTGTGCGTGTGCCTGTGTGTGCCTGGGTCGATCCGTGGGTGTGTGTGTGTGTAGGTGTGTGTGTGCCTGGGTGTGCGTAAGCCTGGGTGTGCGTTTGCGCCTGTGTGTGTAAGCCTGGGTGTGCGTGTGTGGGTTCCTGGGTGTGTGCGTGTGTGTCAGCGTGTATTTTCCTGGGTGTGTGTGTCTGTGCGTGTGCCTGTGTGTGCCTGGGTCGATCCGTGGGTGTGTGTGTGTGTATGTGCTGGTGGCGATGCCGGTGGGTGTGCGTGTTTTATTAAACGCTTGCTGCCACTCTTTTTTTTAAATCACCACTTTGCTATCCTCGCTAGCCGTCGTGGTGGTTGCCTCTGCTGCTGTCGTTGCTGCCGGGTGATGCCACCGATCGTGGCCGTTGTTGCCTTTTTTTTGTTGTGGTGGCGGTCGCACCCTGTGGTTGTTGTTGCTGTAGTCGCTGCTGGTTTTCCTCCCTGGTCGCGTTGTTGTTGTTGCTGTTATGGTTCCACTGTCGCGTACCGGTTATAGCAAGCTCGCTCGAAAAACTGATCTTTGCATTAAAAATTGCAATATCATTTTCCAGCTTGTTGTCTTCCTCTTCCACAGCTTCCATTCCCCTGGAACGCTCAAAATACCAGCTCGTTCCGCGCGGAGCAAGATTTTGCGTTTGCGTTTACGCAAAATGCGGGCGGAGCAAGAATTTGCGTTTGCCTTTGCGCAAAAATGCGAACGGAGCGCTATCTTGCGTTTGCGCTTGCGCAAAGTGTGAGCGGAGCACTATTTTGCGTTTGCGTTTACGCAAATGTGCGCAGAGCACTATTTTGCGTTTGCGTTTACGCAAATGTGCGCAGAGCACTAGCTTGCGTTTACATTTACGCAAATGTGAGTGGAGCATGGTATATGCAAACACAAGATAACATAAACGACGTCACGAACGAAAAACATAAATGTGCGGTAGCTGATCGCTACCTCACACCCTCTCCTTACTGCGGGGGGCGGTGACGGACGGTGACCTTCCCGGCTTTCGATACCTTCACCTGGAACGCATGGCCTTCCGTCTCGATAAGGTACTTGGTACCGTAGATGGGGTTGCGCCGTACCGCCACCTCGACACTGTCTCGAACATCCTGTGGTAACAACCCTCCCGTTCCTTCTACCCGCCAGCTCTCCGGGGCCATCACCCAGTCGATGGTGTAGAGTGGTAGGTCGTCGAGACCCAAAACGTCATCCGCGAGGTTTAGTGTAGATAGCACCTCGTCGATTGCGTCGTCGGACGGCCATCCAGGGTCCACCCTCAGGTCTCTCCAGGGGTCTATCGTGGGTAGGTGTACGTCTGAGGTGGAGTCGGGGACTTCGGGTACTTCGGAGATATCCTCGGGCGGCACGTAAATGTCCGTGGCGCGGCTGTCGTCGGAGTGGTACCCTTCGGGGTCCACGTATCTTCGGCAGTGCCCCTCTAGCCCGAACAGGATGTGTCCCTCTGCTTCAGACATCTTCTCGCTGTAACACAATGGAGTCGTAATTTTCATTTGCATAACCCTACCTACAGTGCGGTTTGTAAGAGGGTCTGAAGGACTTGACACAGGTATGGGGATAGGTGGACTTGGTTCTTGGGTCTGGGTGACATTCGGGGAATCCTCGTCGGGGTCGGAGTGAAACGGCTTCAAGTCTGCTAAACTAGCCATTCGACGCTTATGAGTCTCCAAATGCTGTAGGCGTACGACATTCGGGGATACGAACTTCTTTAGTTCATATGGCCCATCGAACTTCGGTGCTAGTTTCGCTGCAAATCCCTCTGCTGCGTTACTCAGAACGTGATGCTTGACCAGCACTTGCGTACCCACGGTAGGGCGCCAGTCTCGACGGCGAAGGTTGTACTGTTTTGCTTGGTCCTGGGATGCTCTCTGTACGTTTTGCTTCACGACCTCGAAGACTTTTTGCAGCTCTTTGGCTCGGGTCTCGGGATTCGTCTCCAATCGTCCACTTCCTGGCGTAACTTCGTCATATAACGCGCTCGGTAGACGGGGCTCACGTCCTTGAACCAAGAATGCGGGGCTGAATCCTGTCGTATCGGAGACGCTGGTATTGATCGCTAACATGATTTCCGGGAGCAACTCATCCCACGTGCTCTGGTGTCCCTCGACGTATTGAGCCAGCATGGTCTTGATCGTCCGGTTTGCCCTCTCCGTCGGATTCTGTTGGGGGCTGTAGGGAGCGGTGTGCTGTAGCTCCATCCCTAGCTTTTCGCAGAATCGGCCAAACGATCGACTGGTGAACTGTGTCCCGTTGTCGCATACAAAGCACCGCGGTACCCCGAAGCGGCAAAGTATTCGCTCCCTGAACGCTCGCTCCAAATGCACGGTCGTAGCCTTGCGTAAGGGTACCAGCTCTACCCATTTAGAGAAATGATCAAAGAACACCAGGAGCATGGTGTTTCCGTGCTTGGATCGTGGGAGGGGGCCAACGAAGTCGGAACAGATGGTACCAAACGGTTCTTCCACTTGCCTGGTCAACATTTTCCCAGCGGGCTTCAGCTGGCTCACCTTGTATGCCTGACATTTGGCACATCGTCGCACATACCGGGTTATGTCTCTAAAGAGACCGGGCCAGTAATACCGCTGCATGACACGGCTGGCTGTTTTCCGTATCCCTAGGTGACCAGCGGTAGGGTTGTCATGGCACTCCTTGAGGACGCGGGAGCGTTGTTCGGATGCCACACAGAGCTTCCAGGGTACGTAATCCTCCTCGGTTGGGCGTAGACCTAGATGTCGGTACACCTGACCGTTCTCCAGCGTATAGTCCGGATGGTCCTTGGGGTGGTCCTCGATGCGCTTAGTCAGCTTGAGGAGCCATGGACACCTAACCGTTTCGACTCGTGCCGTCTGTAGCGTCTCCTCCAGTGGTTGCCTGGATAATGCATCTGCCACGACGTTAAGCTTCCCTCGGCGATAGTGAATATCAAATTGATATTGTTGCAACTCGAGTGCCCACCTCGCAATTCGTCCCGTCGGATTGTCGATGCTGTTAAGCCACTTCAATGCAAGGTGATCCGTAATCACGTCAAATTTATAGCCCTCCAGGAAGCACTTCAGTTTGCGGATGGCCCAAACGATGGCCAGACATTCCTTCTCCGTCGCTGAGTAATTCTCTTCGGGCTTTGACAACCGCCGGCTGACGTAGGCTATCACCCGCTCTGCTCCGTCTATCTCCTGCGTCAATACTGCTCCCAATCCATAATCGCTGGCGTCGGTCTGCAATACGAATTTTGCCGAGAAGTCCGGACAGGCGAGGACTGGGGCCTCAGTGAGGCGTAGCTTAAGCTCCTCGAAGGCGGCTTGCTGGGACTCCCCCCATTCCCAACGTTTGCTCTTTAGGAGCAGCAGAGACATCGGCTGCACTACTTCCGCGAAGTCCGCCACAAATCTCCGATACCATGACGCTATTCCCAAGCAACGGCGCAGCTCGCGTATGTTTGTTGGTGGGGTGAGCTGTCGAACAGCGGCGATTTTCTGCGGGTCAGTGTGAATCCCTTGCTCGCTGATGACATGGCCTAGATACGCTATACTTCGGCGAAAGAACTTGCACTTGGCCTTGTTCAAGCGCAGATTCGCTTCGCGCAGGCGGCGAAGCACTTCTTGGAGGTTCCTCAGGTGATCCTCTATGTCCACGCCGGTGATGATGATGTCATCGAGGTAGGCGAAGGCATACGGTTCCATAGCGGGGCCTATGACTCCATCCAGTGCTCTCTGAAACGTCGCCGGTGCAGAATGCAAGCCGAAAGGCATAACTTTCCAGTGGAACAGGCCTCTTCCCGGGACAGTGAACGCCGTGTACTGACGGCTGTTGCGCGCCATAGGGATCTGCCAGTATCCACTCTTCAGGTCCAACGTGGTGATGTACTTTGCATTTCGGAGTCTCTCCAAGATGTGATGTATCCTCGGCAGTGGGTACGCATCTGGGATGGAACGTGCATTCAACTGTCGGTAATCAATACACATGCGGATGTCCCCCGTCTTCTTCCCCACCAACACTATTGGTGCACTATGAGGGCTCTTGGACGGCTCTATACAGTCGTTCCGCAGTAGTTCGTCCACCTGCTCATAGATCACCTTCTGCATAGCTGGATTCTTCGGGTAGTATCTCTGTTTGATGGGTAATCACGTGTTCCGCGATGTGTGATACGCCCTTCAAGCCATCAAACAAAGCTAGTTCGCGCTCTAGGAACTCCCGTACCCGAGGGTCTGCTTCAGCTTCACGATCGTCTTCCGCCTTAGCTGGATCCGGTAAATTTTGGGCGGCTGCGATATATTCGCTTCTTTTCCCCAAAGGGGAACGAGGACGTTGGGGTGGTATGCCACCCTCAAGTGGCCCTCGTGAGATGTCGCCTTCCTTGCGCCGGATTCCCTCCTCGTCGGTATTGCTCATCCTCTCGTCTTCGTCAGGATCGGTTGGAGTAGCCTCGCTGGTCCCTTCGTTCGTTCGAATTTCGGCTGCTACGCATTTGTTCCTTTCCTCCCAGTGCAAGTCCGTCGGTGACCTAGAGGTCACCCCGCGACTGCAGACATCCGGTGTCTCACGAGTGCTTGGATCTCCATCTCTTGAGGCTCTTGGGGTTGGGATGGGTAGCTCCTGGTTACATGTGTTCTTCTTCTCCCTAGAGGTCACCTTGCGACTGTAGACATCGGGTGTATCACGAGTGCTTGGATCTTCCTCCCTTAGGGCCCTTGGGGCTGGGATAGGTGGCTCCTGGTTGTATCCGGTCGTTCGTGCCCTCCGTCGGCCGTTCGGGCTCTGGAACAATCCGGGTGTTAGCTGTAACTCCAAGTCTCCGAAGGACAAGGTGGCTTCTACGGCACAGAGGAAGTCGATCCCCAAGATCAGGTCGTCGATTCCTGTCGGCAGTATTAGTAAGGGCAAACAGACGCGTTGTTCTCCGAGCTGTATGGCAGCGGTACATGCCTTGGTGATAGTGGTATGTGACCCGTCCGCCAGCCTTACTATCACTTGCAAGTTTTGTTGTCCCCGGGTGGACAATTTCTTCGCGACCGCTTCGCTGACAAAACTCCTCGTAGCTCCAGTGTCGATAGTAGCCAGGAAAGGTTTCCCTTCTAAATTTACTCTGGCTACTATCCTTGCGTCTTCGAGTCGTATGACTCCGTTTACTTCCGTTGGTTGATCCTTGCTCCCCCCTGGTCCGGATTCGAGGAGGGAGGCATTCCGTTTCCCGACGAGCGGGTACAGCATTCTATTGTCCGGACTCCTCGTCGTCCGCACTGCCAACAGTAGATCACCTGTGGGTTCCCGCAATCCCGGTTGAAATGGCCCGATTGTCCACAGCGTCGGCAAGCGTTCTGGACATCTATCGGGGTGTCTGGGCTAGTCCCGTTGCCGGTTGCGGGTGTCCCTGGGGTGTTGTCACGAAATGGGTTGCGATGCCGTGGCGTCGGTGTGGGTATTTCGGGACTCACTGCTGCAGGTCTATGTGTGATTTGGGGCTTCGTGTGGGGCTTGAGTTGTACTTCCCTCTCGCGGACCATCTCGTAGTGCGTGGCCAGCTGTGTAAGCTGGCTCAGGCAACTTACCTCGTGACGCCGAATATAAAGCTGGTATTCCGGTAGCAGGTTCTCATATAGTCGGTCAAGTTCCCTGTCGCTAGTATACCCCGCACGCTGCATCATTAGGCGCAGCTGAATCATATACCGCTTGAAAGGTTCCCCGTTTTGCTGTAGATGGGTGCGGATCTGGTCCTCAAGCCTCTCGAAATACCTCGGTGGCAGGTAAAATTCCAGAAATTCTCGCTTGAATCGGGTCCAGGTCTCACCATGCATGTGACTGACCCTGAACCAGCTCTCAGCTTCCCCAGTTAGGAGTTCCGAAATGGCCAGGGGTAATCGATTCGGCTCTATCTGGTGAGCTACCGCCCTCTCTTCTACGCGCTCAATGAAGCTCAGTGGATCCGAGGTTCCATCGACGGTGATTCCCCAGCGCTGAACTTTATCTGCCAATGCTCCATATGGGACCTCGTGCCTTGTGGTTGTTGAGCCTTGTGGTGAACTGTGCCGGGGACGTGGTGGTGATCTTCCAGCGAGTCGGGTAGGATCAGGTCCAGGAACAGCTCCATCTGTGTTCGTCACGGTGATCACGGGTCGGGTTGGAGCGACTGAGCTGGTATCCAAGGGTGATGGACTTCGTGAGCGCTGCTTCTTGTCTTTGTCGCTTTGGTCGGTTGGAGAGATATCCCGGTACTTCGTTTCTAACTCCGAGAAACGCGCTAGGAGAGTGTCCGGATGGTCACTCCTGGATATGAATCCTGCGACCCGGCTGCGTAGTTCAGTCACGGTGCCCTCTGCGTCGAGCCCAGACTCACTGGCCATGGACACAAGTTCGTCCTTACGGCGATAGTAAATCCAGCTGACATTCACCATGATGTTATCTACTTTGAAAAATTTAAAAAAAAACTTTTTCGAGAGGATTTGTAGATTATTATTATCCTTCGAGAGGATCTGTAGATTTTTATTATTATTATCCTTCGAGAGGATCTGTAGGTTTTATTTATTATTATCCTTCGAGAGGATCTGTAGATTTTAGTTATTATTATCCTTCGAGAGGATCTTTGCGTCGCACTGTGATGTGTTCACTTCGATGACCGGGTCTTGACTGCCTACTCTGGGCTCGCGGTCCGCCTTATATAGCGGCTCAGCTCTGTTGGTTGTCGGCAGCGCAGTCCTTATCAAGCTTGGCAGCGCTGCCCTTATTAGGCGTCAGCAGCGCTGCGCTTATTGGGCGTCAGCATCCTCCGTCGCCCACGGCTACGGAGGCAACAAAACGTAGACTGCTGCGGCAAAGGGGGGGTCGAGTGCTGAGGGGTTTTCAAAGGACTTGCAAGGGGGTGAAGAGACTATATATATACATTTTGAGGGTTTTGACAACAAAAGGACAGAAAACAAGGACACAAATATCACAGAAATACACAAGGAGGGTGACCCAGGACTCCCTAGGTACTATGCGGTGGTGGGTTTTTAAGCCACAATGATGTTATGCTCACAAAAGTGTTTCCAGTGTCCCTGCTCGGGCGCCATCTGTAACGACGTAAATCTGGGGCTGGGGTCGGCGTCTCAGTCGCGCCAGGGTCGCTTACAGAATATTTATAAGTTGCTGGGACACTAGAGGAGCTGTACCGGGGCATACCTAGGGGTCGGGTCAATAGAGGAGGGCGTAGGCGAAGAGAGAAGGGGGTCGTGAGCATGCCTTACGCGCTGGCGACGATTTGGGAGTCACTCGAAGGAGTAGGTTGGTTAGCCCAGAGTATTACTCGGAGAACTAACCAACCGTTCCCCGAATGGCTCTTCGTCGCCGACCAGGGCGTCGAGTGTGGTTCTGTGGGCACGGGAGGGTGAGAGTTAAACAGCTAGCTGGTCAGGCTGAGGGTAAAACCCGGAAGCCTGTGCACCAACTGCCTAATCCCATCCACCCGCGCCTGTCACCGGCCGCGTCCTTGAGAATCTCTCGGACGCGTATGAGAGATGCGAGTGAGAGGATTCGTCGCGCACAGAGTAAGACTCGGAATGCGTACTCGTCCCCCCACTCGATCTCCCACAACTGCAACGCCTGGGTATTACCCACTTGTCGCTACACGTGGAACATACTCAAGAGGCAGGCGTCGCAGAATCTAGAGTAAGACTCGGAAGATTCGCTAACATACCCCTCAAGTCTGACCCACGTGGGCCATTTGGTGAGGCGCACCTAACCACTATTTCTCCACCCGTCGCTACCCATGGGATCCACCCAAGAAGCAGGCGTCGCAGGATCTAGAGTAAAACTCGGAGGATTCGCTTGCGTACTCCTCAGGTCTGCCCCACGGGAGCCACAGGATGAGGCGCTCACTAGCTGAAAAGGGGTAGAGGGGAATAAATAGAATACACAAACACTTCTACGTTTAAACATTTATTCATTTTTTTATTTAACAATTATCACTAAACATGGCCCTAGACCGCACCAAATCTACATGTGGTTGCCTGAGCAACCGTTTAGGCCCATCGCAGATGGCTGACACTTACCCCCAATCTGTGTGTAAAATGTATGAACGGTGTGTGTGCTTGTGTGTGTGGATGTGAGTGTGCCTGTGTGTATGTATCGGCCGGAATGTATACTGGTGGGTGTGCCTGTGTGTGTGGGTGTATGCCTGGGTGTGTGCGTGTGTGTCAGCGTGTATTTTCCTGGGTGTGTGTGTCTGTGCGTGTGCCTGTGTGTGCCTGGGTCGATCCGTGGGTGTGTGTGTGTGTAGGTGTGTGTGTGCCTGGGTGTGCGTAAGCCTGGGTGTGCGTTTGTGCCTGTGTGTGTAAGCCTGGGTGTGCGTGTGTTTTTTTTTAATTCATTTATTAGATACAACTAGGAAATAGAACTAGGCTTAAGGCTATGACTAATATGTAACTTAGCTAATCTAGTAAACCTAGGATTATGTTTTCACTGCTCGGGTGGGACTACCGTGAGGCATTGCTTCGCCCGAGCTGGAAGTTTCATCATCCTTCGTTCCTATCTCTCTCTATCCGCCTGAGCTCGCACATAACGACCGCTGCAAAGTTGCTGGTGGCCTCCCACCGCTGTATATTACCAACCATGAGATTGATAATATTTTCCACCGCGATGCACTGTCCCATGACCCTATTTAGTCGGGATCTTTCCTCGTTAAAGCGAGGGCACTCGAAAAAGACGTGCTCGGCATTCTCCTCTGAGCTACCCCCACACCATGTGCACATTGGGCTAGGCTCATGCCCAAGCCTGTAGAGGTAGCTCCTGAAGCATCCATGGCCACTAAGCAGCTGCGTAAGGTAAAAATTTACCTCTCCGTGTTTGCGCCCCAGCCATACTGTTAGCTCAGGTATGAGCCGGAACGTCCATCTACCTTTTGCCGAATTGCGCCATCGGTCTTGCCATCGCTCAATACTCCTTTCCCTGGCTTCCCTCCTGGATTGTGATCGCCTGGGCCTTGTCTCATCGTCATTGCCGTTGAGTGCATTGTGAAGCTCCAATGCCTCACGTGCCATTTCATCGATAGGAATCGCTCCGGAGATGACTAATGCTGCGTCGTCTGAGACCGTTCTGAATGCGCTGCAGGCGCGGATCGCACTAAGACGGTATGTGGACTCGATGCTCCGTCTGTAGCTTCGGATCTTCATTGCACCGGCCCAAATCGGGGCTGCGTACAGTATTGTGGACCTTAAGACACTGTTCAAAAGCAATCGGCGCTTGTGCTTTGGGCCTCTCGTGTTCAGCATCATTCGTGCGAGAGCTCTTCCTGTCGTGGCTGCCTTTCTGGATATCTCCTCCAGGTGTTCACGGAAGCAAAGCCTCGTATCGAGCATAACACCAAGGTAGCGTATGGCACGTTTCGATCGTATAGTGGTCTCCCCCACTTTAATGCTGGCCGTCTCGACAACTTTCCGACTACTGATCAGCAGAGCCTCGGTTTTGCTCGGGGCGAGCTGTAGGTTTGCTGCGCTAAGCCACGCCGCAACACGCTGTATTGCAGAGTTGCATGCTGCTTCCACCTCGCCGAGTTCCTTGGCCACTGCGACGAGTGCAACGTCGTCTGCGAAGCCAATGGCTCTGACGTCGCCATCAAAACTGAGCCTGAGGATCCCGTCATACATCACATTCCATAGGAGTGGACCCATGACAGAGCCCTGGGGGACTCCTGCCGTTGTGAGATGCAGCCGGACGCCTTCGTCTGTGCTATACTCTAGCACCCTATTGCGGAAATAGCTCTCTACCATCGCTAAGAGGTAGCGAGGCGCTCCAAAGCCGGCAATTGCACTCATAATGCAGCTCCAGTCCGCTGAGTTGAAGGCATTCTTGATGTCAAGGGTGACGACAAGGCAGTATTTCTTGTTTCCTCCTTTCCATCGCTTGCCCTCAATAGCGTCAGAGGCGATGCTAACCACATCCTTGATGGCATCCACAGTAGATTTCGCCTTCCGGAAACCGTATTGTCGGGGTGAAAGTCCTCCGGAGATGTTTATTTGCTCCTCCAGCCTTGAGCAAATGAGCTTTTCGAAGGCCTTGCCTATCGTGTTCAGCAGACAGATTGGTCTGTAGGACGATGGCTCTTCCAACGGCTTTCCTGGTTTGGGAATGAGCACCAGCCTTTGGGTCTTCCACTGGTCTGGAAACCAACCTGCCGTTAGGCACTGGTTGAACAGCGCTTCAAATTGCTCGGGATGCAGGTTCATAGCCAGTCGTAGCGCTCTGTTAGGGACCGCATCCGGGCCGGGCACCTTGCCGAGTTTAAGGCTCCTCGAGATATGCAGCACCTCCGTCCCTGTTACCAGCTTAACTGCGTCTGTTGGAATGCCGTCAGGGGGGCCAAGAGTGACACTTCTTACAGGGAACAGGGTTTCCACGATACGCTTTAGCGATGAGGCGTCTGTTGGCGCGTCAGACCTATCCGCTGCAAGCCGTTTGACCGTGAGCTTGTAGGCTTTGCCCCAAGGATCGTGTTCCGCCGAGTCTATTAACTGGAGAAAGTAGTCTCTCTTGCTGTTCTTTATTTGTCGTTTCAGTGCTCTCCTCGCTCCTCTGTATCGCCTTTGGAGATCCGCAAACTGCTCTGTTCCGCGTGACCGGAAATATTGGCGCCTAGCTTGTATGCATGTCCTCCTCAGTTCAGCAATACGATCGTTCCACCAGGGCACGGGCTCATGGTGGCGTCTATATGCTTTCCGGATTCTCATGCTTGCCTTACACGCTTCCGTCAATCGTGAGTCCATGCTCTTCGCCATCTCCTCTGCAGTGCCTGACATTTGCAGCCCTTCCAGCGATGCCGAGAACGACTGTGTATTCAGCGTCTCGGCGCGGAACATGACCCGATCAGGAGTGTTCCGGCGATATTCACTGTTGCGTTGTTTTATATCGCAGTATATTGCCATGTGGTCACTCGCTGTGTACTCCTCGCTAATTTGCCATCTGCAAAGCGACACAAGCGAGCTCGAGACGAAAGTTAAGTCGATCACTGATCCCACGCCTGCCCTGCTGAAGGTGTTCTGGCTACCGGTGTTGAGTAGCTCCATGTCTAGGGTGGCAAATGCTTCAAGAAGCAATCTGCCCCGTGTGTTGGTCACTTGGCTGCCCCATTCCAGGGCCCACGCGTTGAAGTCGCCAGCAATGATGACATTGCTCCGGGATCTGGCATCGCTCACAAGAAAGTCCAGTGTCGTAATATACCCGCTAACTGGCTAACTGGGTGTGCGTGTGTGGGTTCCTGGGTGTGTGCGTGTGTGTCAGCGTGTATTTTCCTGGGTGTGTGTGTCTGTGCGTGTGCCTGTGTGTGCCTGGGTCGATCCGTGGGTGTGTGTGTGTGTAGGTGTGTGTGTGCCTGGGTGTGGGTAAGGGGTGGGTTTGTTTTTGTGTGTGTAAGCCTGGGTGTGCGTGTGTGGGTTCCTGGGTGTGTGCGTGTGTGTCAGCGTGTATTTTCCTGGGTGTGTGTGTCTGTGCGTGTGCCTGTGTGTGCCTGGGTCGATCCGTGGGTGTGTGTGTGTGTAGGTGTGTGTGTGCCTGGGTGTGCGTAAGCCTGGGTGTGCGTTTGCGCCTGTGTGTGTAAGCCTGGGTGTGCGTGTGTGGGTTCCTGGGTGTGTGCGTGTGTGTCAGCGTGTATTTTCCTGGGTGTGTGTGTCTGTGCGTGTGCCTGTGTGTGCCTGGGTCGATCCGTGGGTGTGTGTGTGTGTAGGTGCTGGTGGCGATGCCGGTGGGTGTGCGTGTTTTATTAAACGCTTGCTGCCACTCTTTTTTTTAAATCACCACTTTGCTATCCTCGCTAGCCGTCGTGGTGGTTGCCTCTGCTGCTGTCGTTGCTGCCGGGTGATGCCACCGATCGTGGCCGTTGTTGCCTTTTTTTTTGTTGTGGTGGCGGTCGCACCCTGTGGTTGTTGTTGCTGTAGTCGCTGCTGGTTTTCCTCCCTGGTCGCGTTGTTGTTGTTGCTGTTATGGTTCCACTGTCGCGTACCGGTTATAGCAAGCTCGCTCGAAAAACTGATCTTTGCATTAAAAATTGCAATATCATTTTCCAGCTTGTTGTCTTCCTCTTCCACAGCTTCCATTCCCCTGGAACGCGCAAAATACCAGCTCGTTCCGCGCGGAGCAAGATTTTGCGTTTGCGTTTACGCAAAATGCGGGCGGAGCAAGAATTTGCGTTTGCCTTTGCGCAAAAATGCGAACGGAGCGCTATCTTGCGTTTGCGCTTGCGCAAAGTGTGAGCGGAGCACTATTTTGCGTTTGCGTTTACGCAAATGTGCGCAGAGCACTATTTTGCGTTTGCGTTTACGCAAATGTGCGCAGAGCACTAGCTTGCGTTTACATTTACGCAAATGTGAGTGGAGCATGGTATATGCAAACACAAGATAACATAAACGACGTCACGAACGAAAAACATAAATGTGCGGTAGCTGATCGCTACCTCACAAGCATTAGTACAATTGGGTACAACCGCACCAAATTGTGAGATGCATGATTTGTTTGATCGTGAATTGCAACGTGAGCAGGAATTCAATTCTTATGATTTGCGTTTATTCGTACAATCGAATAAATCCAAATTGAATATTCAGCAAAAACATGTATATGACACAATCATGCAAGCCGTTTCCAATAATGCAGGGGGATTATATTTCTTGGATATCGGAAAAGAAAATTGCTTTGGCACTTGCATCTTCTTTGCTGCTACATTATTAGAAGGTGGTCGGACTGCACACTCAGCATTAAAATTGCCATTGAATGTACAGGTGATTGAAACTCCAACTTGCAATATTTCGAGAAATTCTGCTATGGCAAAAGTTCTGCGATTAACGTCAATTATTTTATGGGACGAGTGTACAATGCCGAATAAAAAACAAAAGGAAACGTTGCAGTCGGACGCGACCGACTGCGGCATACTCGATACCAGTATTAAAACCGGTAAAAAGAGGCATGATTGCAAAGGGGTACGGATGCGGCAGGGGTGTACGCTTCCTTAAAGATTATCCGATGCAGATGGGGATGTAACCAGCTATATTCCTTCCAAATTTGGTGACTAGCTCAAAGTTTGTTAAAGGTGGGGAAAGGGGGGGCTGGGGGCTGTATGGGTGGTAGTGGCATCCAAATTTGTGATGCAGATCTTTGTGGAATGTCAATTGCTATCTTTATACCAAATTTGGTGAATCTAGCTCGAAGTTTGTAATAAGTGGGAAAAGGGGGGCTGGGGGCGGTATGGGTGAGCGTGGCATCCAAATTTTTGATGCAGATCTTTGTGAAATTTCAATTGCTATCTTCATACCAAATTTGGTGACTCTAGCTTGAAATTTGTAAAAAGTGGGGAAAGGGGGGCTGGGGGCGGTATGGTTGGGCGTGGAATCCAAATTTTTGATGCAGATCTTTGTGGCATGTCAATTGCTTTCTTCATACCAAATTTGGTGGCTCTAGCTTGAAATTTGTAAAAAGTGGGGAAAGGGGGGCTGGGGGCGGTATGGGTGGGCGTGGCATCCAAATTTGTGATGCAAATCTTTGTGGAATGTCAATTGCTATCTTCATACCAAATTTGGTGACTCTAGCTCGAAGTTTGTAATATGTGGGGAAAGGGGGGCTGGGGGCGGTATGGGTGGGCGAGGCATCTAAATTTGTGATGCAGATCTTTGTGGAATGTCAATTGCTATTTTCATACCAAATTTTGTGACTCTAGCTCAAAGTTTGTTTAAGGTGTGAAAAGGGGGGCGGAATGGTTGGGCGTGGCTCCAAAATTTTGAAGCAGATTGTTGGGGGTCGTTGCCAGCTATCTTCCTACCAAATTCGGTGGCTCTAGCTCCACAACTCTGGGAGATACACGCACTCCCGTTTTTGACGAAGCGCTGGGGCAGCTGGGGGCGGCTAGGGCAGTATTGGTGGGCGTGGCATCCAAACTTTTGATGCAGTTTTTGGGGGTCATAATCACCTATCTTGGCACCAAATTTGGTGGCTATGGCTCAAAAACTGTGGGAGATATAGCCATTTCTGATTTCAAAATGCGGGGGGCTGTGGGCGTTATGGGTGGGCGTGGCTCCATAACTTTGATGCAGTTTTTTTGGGGTCGTTACTAGCTATCTTCCCACCAAATTTTGTGGCTATAGCTCAAAAACTGTGGGAGATATAGGCTTTTTTTACTTTAAAATGCGGGGGGCTGGGGGTGGAATGGGCGGGCGTGTCTCCAAAATTTTTGATGCAGTTTTTTGGGGGTTGCTGGTAGCTATCTTCTTACCAAATTTGGTAGTACTAGCTGTAAGGATGTGCGAAATATGTGGATTTATGGTTTTGAGTTATCGGATTTATCGATTTGCCAGCCCCCCAGTTATCGTAGAACCCCCATCTTGACACTTTAATTTACTATCCCATAGATAAAAAGAATTGGAAAGTTTCAAGTCTCTAGATTGAAGGGTGTGTAAAAAACTTGCAACCATACGGACGGACAGACGGACAGACACCATGACGGACATTTCACAAAACCAATATAATCTTTACCTTCGGTATCGAGTATAAACACAGTTAGGGTGTTCACGTTGTGTTGCAAATGTGCAAAAGTGTAACTTTGCAACACCGCTGTCGTGCACACCCAATTGAACGAAACAAGTCTGTTAACTTTGCACAATCAGCTATTCGCTATCGTTTTAGCTGTGTTTGCCATTTGTGATATTTAATTTGCTGCTTGCAATAAATAAATAAATTTAAAAATGCCCTTTAAAAGCGTGAAAGCATCACTCCTAGAACGGACAACATCCCATAAACTGGTTTATTTAAGTTGTTATTGAAATCACCAGCCAAAATAAGTGGAAATTTATTACCATTTGTAAGTACCAAGTATTTTCGACCCTACTTCAGTGTACTCCAGTGAAGTGCGATGAATAAAATGCTCTCCTCGTCCAATTTTGGATTGTCAATGTAAACTGCTACCATGACTATGTGTAGGCCATTTCTTAGTTAATTTCGTTAATTTATTTCTTGATTCGCTTAAAGCCCGCAATAAAAGCAATAGCAAAAACAAAAAAAAAAGCTTTATCTTTAACAAAAAAAAATTTATCGTCGCTTAGCCTCGTCGTCGTGTTTTCTTGCGAGCTCCGAATTTATGTTTATAATTTGAAGTTATATTGTTTATAAAACAAAACTGTTTGGCACCTGTCTTGCTAATGCTAATTCGTTTTAGGAAATCATTTCCACATTTAAGTAAAAGTGATAAGCAAACTATTTTTGCATATAAATTGTTTGCGCGCGAAAAAAAGGAAACAAAAACAGCTACAAATGCAAAGTACTTCGTACACCAACATTAAATCACTCACACATAAGAACTACGAAGAGTACACGCCGTACAAGGCGCATGAAAAAAACACTCAATAACTCACAAAAATCACTCAATCACACTGTCGAACAAAACAAAACTTATCATCATGGCACGCATCCCAAAGCGAGAGCTCCGCCGGTGAGTTGAAAACCAGCAAGTCCATCGATGGCGCCGCAATCATCCAGCTCATAACGCTTTGATGAGCAAGCTGAAGTGATTGCGGTGAAGGTACTTAAAGGCGAGAAACGCAAACTAGCTGTGATTAGTGCGCGGCTGGACAGCATGAGTGTGGATCTGCATGGCCAAACGGTACGGGTTCAAAAACTGGAGAAAGATGCTGCTGACTCGCACCTGCTTAAAGCAAAGTTGGCCAACTTGGAGGCCAAGCTCAGCGCCTAGGCCAACGCAAGTGTAGCCACTGAGCTTAGGCTACACGGCGCACACTGGGGTGAGAGACCCTAAAAGTGACGATTAATTCAAAATACAAATTTAGGAATTGCGGAATCAAATTAATATGAAGTGAAAGTAGATAAAATTCTGCATTGGGGAGTGAAAAAATTATGACCCTATGTCTAATAGATACCCTGTAATGTGACGTCAAAGTTGAAACTTTGTGTTTTTGTTTTTCGAAATACGAAACATTTATATTTTTTTGTCACTTTTGATGACGAATTTCACGCAAAAAATAAAAAAACAAAATTTTTTTTAAATGGAAACAATAAATTTGAATCCTTAAAAATTTTCGTAAATATTTTTGAATCCAAAGTTTTTAGTAAATATTGTGAAAAAAATTTTAATAAAAAGTACCTGTAAAATTAGAGGTATTTTTATCTTTAGATAGGCAAAAGTAGCTTCAAACGTAACCATTATTTTTTTAGTTTATGTGTCACATATCTACTTAAGTGCCCACCAAGGAGTTTTGCTCCCCGTTCTGCACCAAGAGAGTTATTTGAATTCAAAGTTGCGCGGTTAATCTCAAAACAGAGTTGGTTTTATACTCGATACCGAAGGTAAAGAGTATATTGAGTTTGTGCAATGTCCGTCATGGTGTCCGTCCGTCTGTCCGTCCGTATGTTCGCAACTTTTTTCCACACCCTTCAAGCTAGAGACTTGAAACTTTCCAATTCTCTTTATCTATGGGATAGTAAATTAAAGTGTCAAGATGGGGGTTGTACGATAACTGGGGGGCTGGCAAATCGATAAATTCGATAACTCAAAACCGATAAGTCCACATATTTCGCACATCCTTACAGCTAGAACTACCAAATTCGGTAAGCAGATAGCTACTAACAACCCCCAAAAAACTGCATCAAAAATTTTGGAACCACGCCCCCCCATTCCACCCTCAGCCCCACCGCAATTTGAAATCAGAAATGCCTATATCTCCCACAGTTTTTGAGCTAGAGCCACCAAATTTAGTGCCAAGATAGGCGATGATGACTCCCCAAAAACTGCATCAAAAGTTTGGATGCCACGCCCACCGATACTGCTCTAGCCGCCCCCATCCACCCCAACGCTTCGTCAAAAACGGGAATGCGTGTATCTTCCAGAGTTGTGGAGCTAGAGTCTCCAAATTTAGTAAGAAGATAGCTGGTAACGACCCCCAAAAAACGTCCACATATTTCGCACATCCTTACAGCTAGAACTACTAAATTCGGTAAGCAGATAGCTACCAACAACCCCCAAAAAACTGCTTCAAAAATTTTGGACCCACGCCCACCCATCCCGTCCCCAGCCCCCCCGCAATTTGAAATCAGAAATGACTATATCTCCCACAGTTTTTGAGCTAGAGCCACCAAATTTGGTGGCAAGATAGGTGATGATGACCCCCAAAAATCTGCATCAAAGTTTTGGAGCCACGCCCACCCATTTCGCCCCCCTTTCCCCACCTTTTACAAACTTTTAGCTAGTGTCACCAAATTTGGTATGAATATAGCAATTGACATTCCACAAAGATCTGCATCACAAATTTAGATGCCACGCCCACCCATAACGCCCCCAGCCCCCTTTCCCCACATATTACAAACTTTGAGCTAGGGTCACCAAATTTGGTATGAAGATAGCAATTGACATTCTACAAAGATCTGCTGCAAAAATTTGGATGCCACGCCCACCCATACCGCCCCAGCCCTCAGCCTCCTTTCCCCTCTTTTTACAAACTTCGAGCTAGAGTCACCAAATTTGGTATGAAGATAGCAATTGACATTCCACAAAGATCTGCATCACAAATCTGGATGCCACGCCCACCCATACCGCCCCCAGCCTCCCTTTCCCAACTTTTTACAAACTTTGAGCTAGAGTTATCAAATTTTTAAGGGAGATAGCTTGTGGCATTCCCATCTGCATCGGAAAATCTTTTAGGCAGTGTACACCTCTGCCGCATCCGTACACCTCTGCAGTCAGGCCTCTTCATACCGGTTTTAATACTGGTATCGAGTATGCCGCAGTCGGTTGCGTCCGACTGCAACGTTTCCACTTGTTTTATTTTTGAGTGTTGGTCACCTGTTTCGGTGAGCTGTTTTGGTCAGCTGTTTTGGTCAGCTGTAAGCTGTCTTTCAATTGTAATTAATTAGTGAAAGATCAACTTTAAGCTCAGCTTTATTATTAAATATAGTTTACGAAGAAATGAAAAGCGAAGTACAGTGTATGTACTAGATTACTCTTATTAACTGTGAACGTGTTATTATGATTGTCTTACTGTGTCATTATATAAAATATATCTGTCTCTTCAATGAGTAATAAACAGTACGCTTTTAATTGTGTTTCTCGTCTTTAGCTAGGGTGTTGGTTTGTAACCGGTATATAATAAATATATAATAATATATTAATATATAATATGTTTCAACATTTAAAAACATGCAAATTCAATCGAATTTACTCGCCTTCAACTCTACGATATAATGAAAGACAGCGGCCAAACAAATTATACGGACAAGTTATCTTTCTTATCTGAGTACGTGAGGAATATTGTTAAGCCATCAGATGATGATGTAGCGGAATTCGAGCGCGAAATGAATGATTTCATCCGTGGGTTTAAGTGTCGATGGATAAGATGAAGTCGGACACACAGTCGATTTGTAAATACCTATACGGATTGGCTAAAGTCAAAGATTTCTTTTAATTCAAGAACTTCAAAGCGCGGCCGAAGGGAACTTTCTTTTGAGGAATGTGGAGTTGATGCTAAATTAAAGAAAACAAAATCTTTAAGAGAAAGCACTCCTTTGCCAGAACTAGCTTTTGCAACGCAAACCCAGTTAAGGAAATGTGGTAACGTAAATGCGTCAAAAATAATTATGGCTGTGGCTGTTTCTTCCGCAATAACTGCGACAAGCTACAAGAAAATCATTGACAACAGTTTGGAGATCAGTATGCTGTCTAAAGAAGTCGCGTTGGCTGTGTTGGTTGATGCAAAGTTGTCCAGGCATCAATATAACATTATTCGAAACTCAGCACCAGAAAATTTGAATTCAATTCAAAAAAAGATTTTCATGCATTTTTAGCGTGTTGTTTCTATGGCAGATATATTATATAGTAAACCGAATCTTATTCTTATTATTCATCATGAATATAGTCTCCATGGGTATATAATAGATAAGGGAAAAATTTCAGCGTTAAAATTTATGAAATTGCTATTTATGTTGTAAAAAAAAACCGAATATTAGGAAAATTTACTTAAATAAAATAATTTAAAAAATAAAAAATACTCAACGGAATACTCAAAAGTTAATGAATTGTATTTTTATTGATCAAATACATAATACAAAATTATAACATGGTCAAATTTTTGGACGGTTGAATTAATCGTCACTTTTGGGGTCTCCCACCCCACTGTGCGGCGTGCCGATGGTAGAGGGGGAGCAGCTGCGGACAATGTTTAATACACTTACGGTGTTCATTTTGTTTTGCAAATGTGCAAAAGTGTAAAAGTGCAAGCCATCCCAACAACAATTTGTACAGAATCAAGTTTGCACTTTTTGCAAGATGCCTATGACTAAAATATCGTTGCAACTTTGCAATTCGATTTTAGTGTTAAAAAATTATCCAAAAGTGAAAACGTGTTGCACAATACAACCAATTTTCTGGTATTTTTTGGTGTTATTTTGTGCTTTAAGTGCTAAATCAAAACAAACAGCTGTTCATTGTGACCAGCTGCTTAAAGTAAATGAGGGTTGGTTTTGCTAATATTCTTAATATATGGTAGCAGCTTACATTAACAATCCAAAATTGGACGAGGAGAGCATTTTATTCATCGCACTTCACTGGAGTACACTGAAGAAGGGTCGAAAATACTTGGTACTTACAAATGGTAATAAATTTCCACTTATTTTGGCTGGTGATTTCAATAACAACTCAAACTCTCAAACTTAATTTTCTTATTTCAGTTACCATAAACCTATAGTTTCAATAATAAAAATTCCTGAATAACCTACATGTATTGTAAGACAATAAAAATATTTTAAACGATATTAACTTCTCATATATTCAATAAATCACGCTTAAAACTGTAAACTTGTAACTTGAATTAATATTATTAATATTAATATTAATATCAAAGAAAAACAAGCAATATTGCATAAGTAAAAAAATTAAAAAATAATTATACTGGTTACCGAAGGTAAAGAGTATTTTGGTTTTGTGCAATCTCCGTCATGGTGTCTGTCCGTCTGTCCGTCCGTATGTGTGCAAGTTTTTTTCACACCCTTCAATCTAGAGACTTGAAACTTTCCAATTCTCTTTATCTGTGGGATAGTAAATTAAAGTGTCAAGTTTGGGGTTCTACGATAACTGGGGGACTGGCCAAGATAGGTGATGATGAACACCCAAAAACTGCATCAAAAGTTTGGATGCCACGCCCACCAATACTGCTCTAGCCGCCCCCATCCGCCCCAACGCTTCGTCAAAAACGGGAATGCGTGTATTTTCCAGAGTTGTGGAGCTAGAGCCACCAAATTTGGTAGGAAGGCATCAAAGTTTTGGAGCCACACCCACCCCTTCCGACCCCTTTCCCCACCTTTTACAAACTTTGACCTAGAGTCAACAAATTTGGTATGAAGATAGCAATTGATAGCAATCCCACAAAGATATGCAGCAAAAATTTGGATGCCACGCCCACCCATACCACCCCCAGGCCCCCTTTTTCCACCTTTTACAATCTTCGAGTTAGAGTCAACAAATTTGGTATGAAGATAGCAATTGATAGCAATCCCACAAAGATATGCATCAAAAATATGGATGCCACGCCCACCCATACTGTCCACAGCCCCCCTTCCCCACCTTTTACAAACTTCGAGCTAGGTCAGCAAATTTGCTATGAAGATATCAATTGACTTTGCATAAGGTCTCCATCAAAAATTTGGATGCCCCTCCCACCCATTCCGCCCCCAGCCCCCCTTTCCACACCTTTTACAAGCTTCGAGCTAGTGTCACAAAATTTGGAAGAAAGACAGCTGGTGGCATCCCCATCTGCATCGGTGAATCTTTAAGGCATCGTACACCCCTGCCGCATCCGTACACCTTTGCAGTCAGGCCTCTTTTTACCGATTTTAAAACTGGTAACGTGTATACCGCAGTCGGCTGCGTCCGACTGCAACGTTTCCACTTGTTTTATTTGCATAATTGCATTGTTATAAATGGTAAGCAATAGCTTTACCGCGGCAGTCCCCGAGTGCCACAAGTAAACAATTCTTGAAAAATTTTTGACGTAGAATACGTCTTACCTTTCAATAATGAGGTCTTAATCTGAAAAAGTTGTTGTTGTAATATGAGAGTTTCACAAAATCGCTTATTGCTGATGAACTAACGGATCAATTTTCCTCAAATTAATTTCGCTCTCGCTCTCCAGCACCTCTCCCGCTTTGTCCGCTCTTATTCGGTGGTTGTATCCAAGATATACTTATATAGGTAGCCGCTTTCGCTCTCTTTTTCACCTTAAAAAGTGTAGAACAAAAATGAGTACGAAAGAGAGCGAAAGAGTATTGAATGTCTGGCTTGCGTCAACACAATGAAATGTGTGAGTGCATGCGTTTGTAAATATATATATGTGTGCAATTTTTCCTGCAGCTAAGACGAAAATGATTGAATAAATATTACAAAAGAAATGCAAATTTTAATAAATATTGTTTTATGTTTATTAATTCTTATAAAATAATTTTTAAAAATTTTTTGTTGCCAACAATTTTCTGCTTTTGCTTTTGTATCTAGTAGATACTATCTACATTCGCGCTTACGCTCTTTCACTCAAGCGCTCTCTTGAGTTTTACCGTTGTATCGTGCTCATTGCTTCGACACGTTGATACTTACATACTTGCATTCTACTTTGTTTTGTTCTAGTAAGGGAGAAGACCTAATGTTGGACACCCCTTTGGTTTTTGTGACATAAGACTGTCCAAAATCAACGTACAGCTTATCTGTTAGTATCGTTGAAAAGCTTGTTCAATTGCGCATCGATTGGTATAAGGCATTATACACATTTCATTCATGTTTAATGATATATTTAACATTTAATGAAAAAACTTAAAATCACGATTCACGACACCCCCTTTTATCTTGTGAAAATGCAGCCAATAAAATAAAATATAATGCCATATCATTGTTTTTATGTAAGATTTTGTTCTTTATGCAATTAAACAATGATAATCAAACGAATTTATTATTTTATTAATTATTATTGCTCGTAATGAGCAGTATCGCAAGTAATGCATCGATATATCGATTGATGTATTAAAAAAATCAAGGCGATCAGATCATTATTTGAGGAGTTATTGAGGTTTTTCGCACACTAGTACGCGGACGTGTGACAAGGTCCGTAGGGACCTTTTTTCATGGAATAACTCATAAATTCATGTTCTTTGGGCGTAATTATATTTTTTTTTACTATTTTAACACATAACTAATTTTTATTTTCAATTCTGGCTAATTTTATGTTGCCTTTCATGGAAATCAATAATCCAATTATTTGAATTTACCCTAAATGACTTTGCGTTCAGGTATACGTGCCAAACCAATTCTTTCAATTTACTTCATCCCTAAATGTTAATGCGTTCAGGTATACGTGCCAAACCAATTCTTTCAATTATTTTTGTAAAAAAAAAAACTTTAAATTTAAACATTCCCGAAGCATTTCTTCTTTCAAGTTGAGTGTTCCGCCCGAACTTTTATCGACGATTTGTTCAGAAAAGTTTTGGCCGCCACAGCTCGTTGTAAAGGAGTATGTGAATAGGCGTAATGATAATTATAATTATAATAATAATGGCACTACGCACAGTATGTTAGCCACCCTGTTGCCTCCACGTCGGCGGCAAAAAACTAATAAATGTAATTAGCTTGGCCTATCAAAATGTTAGAGTCCTTAACACTAAACTTGCTAAATTATATGTTAACAGACTATTCTTTTGAGTCACATATAAACTCACTTACAGAAACCTGGTTAAATCCCGATATTTCTGATTTTTCCGTTTTTCCTTCCAAACATAATTTATATAGATGCGATCGCACTTCCCTCAAGGGGGGGCGGTGTTCTCATTGCTGTTGACTCCTGTATTTCCTCCGAACAGATTCATTCTCAGGATCTTCCGGACATAGAGTTTTTATGTGTTAAAATATTATTAAACGGCCGTTCACTTTATGTTACTAGTTCTTATATTCCTCCTCATTCTGATACTATCGTTTACTCATCCCATCTGAGTGCCCTGCAATTTGTTTCGTCATTGCTGACAGATATGGATAATCTGATAGTGGTTGGTGATTTTAATCTGCCACAGGTTGTATGGTCTGTGAATGACTCACCTTCGGCGGTATTACCAGTCACTTCTGATGATTTTATCGATGGCCTACTGTAGTTAGGACTATCGCAAGTTAACAGGGTATATGTTGGACCTGATATTTGTTTCATGTTTAATGCTAGTAGAATACCCCCTCTAGTGCTTCCGGAGGATAACTACCATCCAACCTTAGAGCTATCCATCGAAATTCTTGACCCTAGCTCAGTATCTAATAATACTTTAAAAACCCGTTGCGTTCGTAAAACTAACTTTACTAAATTAAATTATCTTTTTCAACATACCAATTGGTCTCGCCTTTATTTTTGTAATGATATAGAAACTGCCATTGCCATATTTTATAGGACCTTGAATTCGCTTTTGGATATTTGTGTTCCCCTCACTTTTTCTTCAAGTGATAATAAACCACCTTGGTTTACGAGGGAACTATCGAAATTGAAAAACGTGAAGACAAGATCATATAAAAAATTTAAAAAATCGGGAACGACTTTAGATTTATCTTCGTATTTAGTAGCTTAATCTAGTTTTCTTTCTGTTAACACATCTTGTTATAATAATTATCTTAATCGTTGTAGACTAAACTTTTCACGTGACCCTAAACAGTTTTATAAATTTGTTAGCTCTAAACGTAAGTCTTCTTGCTTGACATCCTCAGTATACCTTGATAATACAAAAGCAAGTTCTGATCAGGGAGTAGCCGATCTAATTGCTGAGTATTTTCTATCCTTGTCAAATTCAAACGTCAAATTGCATATATGTCCCAGTAATTACTGAGTCTACGCTCCTGAGTGAATTTAACTCTATCAAACCTAGCTACTTGCCTGGTCCTGATGGAGTGCCAGGCTGTATTCTTAGATACTGCGTGGATTCTCTTTGTAAGCCCTTAAATAAACTATTTAACTTGTCTGTTGACTCAACTGTGTTTCCTGATATATGGAAGGAATCCTTTATAATTCCACTCCATAAAAATTCTTCAAAGTCAAACGTTAAAAATTAAAGGGGTATATCCAAGTTGTCTGCCATTCCAAAAGTCTTTGAAAAAATTATATGTTCTCAACTGCAACACGGATGTCATTCAATTATATCGCCTTATCAACACGGTTTTGTTGGGCGTAATTCAACTACCACTTACCTTCTTGAATTCACTTCGCTTGTTATAAATGGGTTTCAGGAAAAAATGCAAACTGGCGTTGTTTACACCGATTTTAGTAAGGCATTTGATTCTGTTTGTCATTCTTTGTTGCTTCAAAAATTAAATATTATTGGATTTCCATCAAAACTCTTATTGTGGCTTTCGGAGTACTTGTGTGGTAGAACCCAAAAACTTGTTATTAAATCGTCTGTACCTAAACCTATTTTTGTTACCCCTGGTGTTCCCCAGGGGAGTCATCTTGGACCGTTGCTATTTAATTTGTTTATTAACGATCTTCCAGCTGTTATTACTAACTCTTTTGTGTATATGTTTGCTGATGATGTGAAGCTTTGTTTCACCTATAGTGATGCTTCTCTTTGTAACTTGCTACAGTCGGATTTGGGTGCATTGTCGGCCTGGTGTCGTTTTAACTTACTCAATTTAAATTGTTCTAAATGTAAAGTCATGACTTTTTGTAGAAGAGCCCCTCGTACTGCTCACTATTTGCTTGATGCTTCACCGCTTGACCGCGTGTTTGAAATTAAAGATTTAGGCATTATTCTTGATCCTAAATTAAAGTTTGACTCTCATATTTCGTCGATGGTCAATAAGGCCATTAATGTCATTGGCTTCATCAAGCGGTGGTCGAAAGAGTTTAACGATCCCTACACCACTAAAACGCTTTATACATCCCTTGTACGTCCCATCCTGGAGTATGGATTTTGTGTGTGGTCCCCATAATACACGATTCACCAGGATAGAATTGAATCTGTGCAGATGAAATTTCTTCTATTTGCCCTTAGATGTTTTAACTGGGTTCCTGGAGTAGACTTACCCCCGTATTAAAGTAGACTCCTTTTGATTAATCTTCCCTCCCTGTTAAACGGTAGAACTATGCATGGAGTATTATTTATTACTAACATACTTAATGGTGAAATCG
Organism: Scaptomyza montana; assembly: GCA_018904305.1. NCBI lineage: Eukaryota > Metazoa > Arthropoda > Insecta > Diptera > Drosophilidae > Scaptomyza > Scaptomyza montana. Next base: position 337,790 of record JAEIGR010000063.1, read on the forward strand.
ACTCATCAGTTCTTTTGAGTCGAATTAAATTTAATGTCCCAATTAGATCTTCACGTAACTTTTTACCACTTAGCCTTGATCGTTGCTTGAGCAACTATTTAATTCATGAACCAATTCGTGTTATATGTTCTGACTATAACAAACTTTAATCTCTTGTCTCCTTGGAGGCCTCAATTCCAGTACCAAAAAGATCGATCCTTTTTGCTTTATCTAATCGTAACCACTAACTACTTATCTAACGCTGGTCTGATTGGGTTTTTCTGGGTTTTGCCCAATCCACGCAACAAATGTTGCACTAATTAATTTTTTTATTGAATTTCCCAGAGCTTTAACGTTAAGTTTTAAGTTTTTTACTTAAATTTTATTTTCAGATTTATATATAATTCTATATTTTACTTAATTTAATTATTTTAATTTTTTTTAATTTAAATTAATTTTGATTCTTTTTAATGTCAGCTGCTCTTAGCTGCCAAAAAGATAACTTTTTAAGGCAAAAAATCAGTGCAAAAATCATTACTTTTTATACTCGATACCGAAGGTAAAGAGTATATTGAGTTTGTGCAATGTCCGTCATGGTGTCCGTCCGTCTGTCCGTCTGACCGTCTGTCCGTCTGACCGTCTGTCCGTCTGTATGTTCGCAACTTTTTTCCACACCCTTCAAGCTAGAGACTTTCCAATTCTCTTTATCTATGGGATAGTAAATTAAAGTGTCAAGATGGGGGTTCTACGATAACTGGGGGGCTGGCAAATCGATAAATTCGATAACTCAAAACCGATAAATCCACATATTTCGCACATCCTTACAGCTAGAACTACCAAATTTGGTGAGAAGATAGCTACTAGCAACCACCAAAAAACTGCATCAAAAATTTTGGATCCACGCCCCCCATTTCGCCCCCCGCCCCCCCGCATTTTAAAGTCAAAAAAGCCTATATCTCCCACAGTTTTTGAGCTAAAGTCACCAAATTTGGTGCCAATTTAGCTGATGATTACCCCCTAAAAACTGCACCAAAAGTTTGGATGCCACGCCCACCAATACCGCCCTAGCCGCCCCCAGATGCCCCAACGCTTCGTAAAAAACGAGATTGCGTGTATCTCCCAGAGTAGTGGAGCTAGAGCCACCAAATTTGGTAGGAAGATAGCTGGTAGCGACCTTCAAAGAACTGCATCAAAGTTTGGGACCCGCGTCCACCCGTTCCACCCCCAGCCCCCCCGCATTTTGAAATCAGAAAAGCCTATATCTCCCACAGTTTTTGAGCTAGAGCCACCCAATTTGGTGCCAACATAGCTGATGATGACCCCCCAAAAACTGCACTAAAAGTTTGGATGCCACGCCCACCAATACCGCCCTAGCCACCCCCAGACGCCCCAACGCTTCGTCAAAAACGGGAATGCGTGTATCTTCCAGAGTAGTGGACCTAGAGCCACCAAATTTGGCAGGAAGATAGCTGGCAACGACCCCCAGATATCTGCATCAAAGTTTTGGAGCCACGCCCCCTTATTCCGCCCCCCTTTCCCCACCATTTACAAACTTTGAGCTAGAGTCACCTAATTTGATATGAAGATAGCAATTGACATTCCACAAAGATCTGCATAACAAATTTGGATGCCACGCCCACCCATACCGCCCCCAGCCCCCCTAGATTCACCAAATTTGGTATGAAGATAGCAATTGACATTTCACAAAGAACGCATGAAAAATTTTGATGTCACAACTACCCATACCGCCCCCAGCCCCCTCCCCCCTTTCCTAACCATATACAAACTTTGAGCTAAAAATTTGGGAGGAATATAGCTGGTGGCATCCCCATCTGCAGCGGAGAATCTTTAAGACAGCGTAAACCCCTGCAGCATCCGTACCCCTTTGCAATCAGCCTCTTTTTACCGGTTTTAATACTGGTATCGAGTATGCCGCAGTCGGTTGCGTCCGACTGCAACGTTTCCACTTGTTTTTAATTGCATATTGCTAAAAATTCCCTGATGATATTTGTTTTATTTTTTCTCAATATAAAATAGACTTGATTTCCTTTCGTTTGTGATGTATGCGGTCATGATTGATATATATTCGGACATAATTAAATTTTTTTCAAATGTATGTTTTATGTGTATATTAGTATTAGTGATGTAAGCAATAAGTGTGAGCGAGTGCGATAGCTGATACCATATGCATATGGGTTTGTCTCACTTGCACTGTGCGTCTCAGCTCAGCAAACAATCGATGGAACTATCGGACAATCGATGGTTTATACTATCGATGGCACTATCGAAGGCAGTAGCGGCTACCGATAGCAATAGCTATCAGACATTTTTGCATGGATGAATAAAAAATATATGTATATACAAATGTTTGTTTTCAAAGAATAAAAATTGAATAAAATGCCTCCTAAAAAGTGCAAATATTTAACAAAACAATATATTATAATACTATTAATCATATAAATACTATGTTTACTTTCATAATTTTTGTTGCACAAGGACAGACGCATTCTACAGTTAACCTATGCCCGTGTGATCTAACACAGACTGCAATTTTTTTTTGATGCTTTACAACGCTTAGACTCAGAATCTAACAGTTCTTAATAGAAGTATTAATTAAAGATGTCATGAAATATAGGAATGAAAAATATGCTAACCTGATTCATTTTATCTTCGACAATGCTTCTAAATGCAGCTTCAGCTAAAGCAAACACATGCGGATCCTGAGATTCCATTTTGGCCATTTGATATTTTTTAACATGTTCCTTCAAAAACATAATCCAATTAAAGGCATTCTTTCAAAGAGTTCAAATGATGTTTTTCAGATTTGAATGAAAAACTTACCTGATCAAATATATTTATTAACTTGTATGGATTAACAGCAATTAAAATTGACCCAGAGTATGTCTAGAGTTTTTTTTTCAAATAAACCAATCTGGTTTAAGTAAGTATAGATTTTTAAGGTTTAGTAATTGGCATTTATTAAACTCGAAGGTAAAGAGTAAATTGGGTTTGTGCAATGTCCGTCATGGTGTCTGTCCGACTGTCCGTCCGTATGTGCGCAATGTTTTCCGACACCCTTCAAGCTTGAGACTTGAAACTTTGCAAATATCTTTTTCTATGGCATGGAAATACAAAGTGTCAAGATTGGGGTTCAACGATAACGGGGGGGCTGACAAATCGATACTCGAAACGTTGCCATCGGACGCAACTACACGGGGTGCTATTCAGCAGCACCACGACTATCTTTACTGTATGTCGGCGTTAATATTGATCTGCATTGAAGAAACGGGACAGTATGAGCGTAACGCTTCCTTAAGTTCGTAACGCTTCATTAAGTTATGGAACATGCAGCCTATATTAATTTATTTGATTTGTAAGACGTCAAAAACTAAAAAAACACGCTTTTAAAAAATATCGAATTCAAAATTCAAAAAATAATGAGCACGTATGTCTTTAACTCTCTCTTTTATAAGCTCAAAAAAAGGTATAAATTAGTTTTGAGAGGCAATTTAGGCATCACACTCATATAGTCTAGTGGTAAGGGTAAACGACTCTTTACCGGGAGGTCCAGGCTCGAATACCAGTATGAGCATGTTGATGATTTTAATGTTTTAGCCAAATTAAGTTTTGTTTAACTGGGAGGTCCGGGTTCAATTCCCAGTATGGGCCTGTGGATGATTTTAATGTTTAAGCCATATTTAGTTTTTAATTAGCTTCACTTGTGGCGGAGCCAGTGAGTAACTCAAAAAAAGATATATATATATTAGTTTTGGCATTTTAGGCATCTCACTCATATAGGGTAGTGGTAAGGGTACCCGACCCAAAGCCGGGAGGTCTGGGTTCAATTCCCAGTATGGGCATATAGATGGTTTTAGTTTTGACGTGACAGCGTCTAATAAATTGATGAACACAGGCAGCATGTTCAAAAAAGTGTTACTCTCATAGTGTGGTGTTACTGTTAATGAGTTACTGTTAATGTGTTACTGTTAATGCGTTAAGCTCAATTCAAGTAAATGTTTTCGCCGTCATGTTTTGTAGATTGAAGTGACAATAACAATTTCGGCAATAAGGGTTAATTATTCTTGCATTTTAAAAATCGGATTACTAGTACATATAGTTTCCAGTATTTGACGTGACATTTTGTTTTGTTTGTATGCATTCGCGTGTGGTTTAATGTTTAATAGTTAAATGTCGCTGATGGGTTGGTAAAGAGCTATTGGTGTCTTGCATATCGAACGTCAGCAATTAAATGTGGACGACCATTCTGCAGAAGCAGGACCATCAACCAGTACAACTTTGTAAGCATCTAGAAAAGATATCATTACTCTATGGTTCGAGTTTGAGGAAGCAACAACAGGAGCCAGTGCCAAAGTCAAATGTCGACCTCACGTGCAAAGCAAGCTTGACACTCTGTGTCCCAACTGGGTGCCGGTGAATAAGAAAGTTGTCAATATTACACTCACAATAACTGTTAAATGCAAACGGAAACAGCTTCCCGCCGTTCCAGTTTGTGCTATTACTTTACACAAGTCACAAGGTGGGACGTTTACTACCGTTGTTTATAAATACACATCAAAGCAACCGCACCAGTTAGTGTACGTGGCGCTAAGTCGGGTTACAAATATAGACGACCTGCACAAAATCACGGACAATGATGCCCCTTTCATTTTCAAATACGGACGGGATGGAAGTGACTCACAGGCTACGCGAGATATCCGTACCGAATATGTTCGGCTCAGTGGACACAGACTTGAAACAATCACTGAGAAAACAGTGAAATTCTGTGATGATGCTAACAACGCTGAACAAACTAAAGTGACAAACCTTAATTCCCAGAGTTTGTCTGCTCACTCAGCTGATATGGAAATGGACACAGTCATACCACGGTCTGATTATTTGATATTGACTGAAACGTAGATGCGTGACGATTTTGATCCCGTTTCAATAAATAATTTTGAGTGTGTTACCCGGCAGAACAGAAGATCAAATTCTGACACAAATGCAGCTGGTGGAGTAGCCATTTATAGGAAATTATCTTCGACATCCACGGCCAAAGTTCTGCACATTGAATTATCGAACAATTCGTCTCAGCAAAAACACTGGCGACGTCTGCTTGGCGGAAATAGCATGTTTCACGGTTGATAAAAGGTATGAAATTGTACTCTGCGTAGCTTACATTCACCCTTGAGCAAGTGTTTCAAATATTATTGCTTTAATGCACCAAGCATTTTTTCCATATGTGTACAACACCCAATATGTGCATTCGATCATGCAAGTGGATAGTAAAGTACCAGTTTTTCTTTGTGGCGATTTTAACACAAACGTAAAAAAATATGACAAATTCATTAAATTCATGAAAGAAGCATATAATGTCGACTGCGCATAAAATGTTGATAAGTCAACAACGCTGGGAGGAACCACTATTGATTTGACTTTCTCGAGGCATATTGATATTGAAACCCTCCCATTCATTTTGTTATGACGTTGTCACGTAAGACTACCGTTCGTAAACCAACTTTACAGACAACAATTTTTTTTGCCATATTTGGTTTTTTATATAATTATGGAACGATTCTTAATGCTACAGTATTGCTACTATAAATTAAAGCATTAATCACAGATATTTAAATGTAAAATGTAACAGAATTAATCTAAATTATATATTTAAAACAATTATTTATAAAATGGAACCAAAAGAATTACATATTGAAGGTTATGCGTAAGTTGGACTGTAATGTAGTTTCAGGCGTTTAAATTAAGTTTTAAAATAGGATTCTAAATTAATTTTAAAATGGTGTGCGCTGCGTATGGATTTAATGTAGGGAGGAAGATTGTTCCACAGTCGAACAGTTATAATTATATTAAACTATGAGGTTCCCCCTTGATCGCTTCGCTCGCCAACCCCTTCGTTCGCTTCGCTCACTCGAATTTTTCCTCCTTGCCTCAGGACTCTAAATTTCTTTTGCAAATGTTTTTTATTTTTGATGGAATATGTATTAAGTCATTTACCATTTCTTTTCTTCAAATTTGCCATAATTATAATCTTAAGCTTCTACCCACAGCGGCCCTGCTCACGCAGGATACCGAATCGTTCATCTTGGGTTAGAATTTTTTTGTTGAATTTGCTTATGATCATCTGTGCTGCTGCTTATTTCGTTTCGTTTTATGAAATAAACTCATGAAAACTTTCACTTTACCCGCCCGGTTTCGCACGGGTATAAATTATATAGCTTATGTCACTCACTGAAAAAATGATTAAAATCGATCTAGTAGTTTTAATTTATGCATTACTGCCCGTGGCCCGCACGCGTTAAATTTGGAGTAAAACAATTCCCATTTCCCTATACCATGACGATTTCCTGAATACAGAATACAGTATGTCTTTATATACAACGTTCACAGCTTTCTTGTCGTTAGACAATACAAACATGTTTTCGTCCTTGTAAGAAATCGAAGTATCGTAATTCATTGCAGAATTTTTTTTATTTACCCATGAATTAGTAACTCGTGCTGATGAATCTCTGGCTCTCTGTATTCTATGTCTATCCCTTTCTTTGCTGCGCTCTACTGAAGGTTCTCTCTCTCTCTCTCATCTCTTTATCTATCCCGATCCTGACTCAGCCTGACGAGCCTCACGTTCCGTTGGCGATTCTTCATCTCTTGCTGAACGTACTCTTTTGGCGTTCACTGTACTACGACCTATGTTCGAACGACGACGTCTTCCAGACATGATGTTATTTTTGATGTTTCTCCACAATATAATGGATAACATCCATTTTACTTATACATATAAACCTTCCTCTTCAATCACTCTATTTATTAAAAAACCGCATCAAAATCCGCTGCGTAGTTTTAAAAATCTAATCATACAGGGGGACAGAAAATGCGATTTTGTTTTATACTATGTAGTGATAGTGATATATTTAAAAAAAAAGCAAGAAATACGCTTTTTGAAAACATTGAACTAAAAATTTTAAGATAAGCTTAATATATTAATGATCGAAAAATGATAGTATTAGTTAAAACTTTGAAAATATCGTTTTCTATGGCCTGGATATATAAAGTGTCAAGATTGGGGTTCAATGATAGCTGAAGGGCTTGCAAATCGATAAATTCGATAACTCAAAATCGATAAATCCACATATTACGCACATCCCAATTGACTCGCTTGTCCAAGTCCATTGCTCGCGAGTTGCTCCTAAACGGAGTAATTAACAAGTGTAAACGTTGCAGTCGGACGCAACCAACTGCGGTATACTCGTTAACAGTATTAAAACCGGTAAATTAAAGGCCTGATGCAGAGGGGTACGGATGCGGCAGGGGTGTACGCTGCCTTAAAGATTCTCCGATGCAGATGGGGATGCCACCAGCTATTTTCCTTCCAAATTTGGTGACTCTAGCTCAAAGTTTGTACAAGTGGGGAAAGGAGGGCTGGGGGTGGTATGGGCGGGTGTGGCATCCAAATTTTTGATGCAGATCTTTGTGGAATGTCTATTGCTATCTTTATACCAAATTGGGTGACTCTAGCCCAAAGTTTGTAATATGTGGGAAAAGGGGGTCTGGGGGCGGCATGGGTGGGTGTGGCATCCAAATTTTTGCTGCAGATCTTTGTGGGATGTCAATTGCTATCTTCATACCAAATTTTTTGACTCTAGCTAAAAGTTTGTAAAAGGTGGGGAAAGGGGGGCGAATAGGGTGGGCGTGGCTCCAAAACTTTGATGCAGATTTTTGGGAGTCATTACCAGCTATCTTCCTACCAAATTTGGTGACTCTAGCTCCACAACTCTGGAAGATACACGCATTCCCGTTTTTGACGAAGCGTTGGGGCGGATGGGGGCGGCTAGGGCATTATTGGTGAGTGTGGCATCCAAACTTTTAATGCAGTTTTTGGGGGATCATCGTCACCTATCTTGGCACCAAATTTGGTGGCTATAGCTCAAAAACTTAAGGAGATATAGACATTTTTGACTTAAAAATGCGGGGAGCTTGGGGCGGAATGGGTGGGTGTGGCTCCAAAATTTTTAATTAAGTTTTTTTGGGATTGCTAGTAGCTATATTCTTACCAAGTTTGGTATTTCTAGCTGTAAGGATGTGCGAAATATGTGGATTTATCGGTTTTGAGTTATCGAATTTTTCGATTTGCCAGCCCCCCAGTTATCGTAAAACCCCAATCTTGACACTTTATATTTCCAGGCCATCGACCAAGATATTTGGAAAGTTTCAAGTCTCTAGCTTGAAGGGTGTGGAAAAAAGTTGCGTTCATACAGACGGACAGACACCATGACCTTCGGTAACGAGTATAAAAATGTTGACTATGGGTACGCGGAGTCACCCGCAATCCACTCTTCTCCGGTAAAAAAACTTGCACTTTTTTTCCCGATTGTGCTGTTCTTGAACACTTTGGAATCATGGTAGCTGCTTGGATATCCAACAACAGCATCCCTTATTCTTAGCTTGTGGTCGCATATAACCTGCAGCTTCACAGAATAGATCCGCTGTCGTGAATAGTACACCTCGTGGTTGCTTGGAGGCTTCTCAAACAAGTTTACTTCTGTGCCGTCTATTTACCCAATGCAGTGAGGCAACTCATGAAACGTTTGTTCCACAAGCTGTTGGCGCTCCGCTGCTTTGGGCCAATCAATATATTTGGGCATCAGCCGCAAGCCCAAGGTGCCTCCATCACCAATTCCAAATACTGTGGAAGCTTTTCGCACCGACGCACTGCTTCCAAAGGACCCCAGAATAAACAAAACAGCTGCGAATTGTAGGTCAATCGACAATTGTTTTTTTTTTGGACCGCCTGGTGTTTTAAAGGCATCATCCTCTTTTATAAGCTCAAAAAGCATGCCAAATTGGACCTGGGACACACGCAGCATATGCTTCAGACGGCTATTGTCGAATGAGCAAAGGATGTTACCCCGCCAACTAATGGACTTGGGTATATTGTAATGTCGCCTCTGTAGCTTATATACTTAAAATTCCACTTTGTAATCACGATACTTTGATTTAGTTCTTCTTTAGTTTATAATCACGATACTCTTATTTAGTTCTTCTTAAGTTTCCTTTTTATTATTCACAAGAGTTCTTAATTTTTAAGCGATGATCCGCTGCGTGCTCTCTCTGCGCCAATATTGAACAATCACCCAAAAGAACCTGTTCCCTTCCTGATTCCGAGCTCCGTTAGCGATGGGATATCGCATGAAATATCGATAGCTCAAACTATCTGATCGTATGATGGTTCATGCGATCACCGATATAATATACAATTAAAATCTAACTTAACAGCTCGGCCATTCTGACACTTTGATCGACCCGATCAAACTAAGCATTCAGCAATTGTAAATTAAAATTAATTAAATAATTAAAATATAATACTAGAGCTATAAATTATTCTGGTGGTTCTTAATCACCTTCGACATTGGTTCTCCAATCTGCCCATTTTTTTATTCTGCAAGCTACTATGATACCTTCATACGGGATTTGCGTTACCTGCCAGTTATCTACATCTGTAATAACGTATCTATCGTTTGGTAAAATTTTCTTGATTACATAGGGACCTTTTTATTTCGCTATAAATTTTTTATTGCTTCCAATAGTTGTGTCGACATTCCGTTCTACCACAAAGTCATTTAGGGCAAATTTAGCATGTGGCTTATGATTGCTTTTGTAAGCTTATAAGCTTTTAGCCTGAGCATGTTGCATTTTTATACTCGATACCGAAGGTAAAGAGTATATTGAGTTTGTGCAATGTCCGTCATGGTGTCCGTCCGTCTGTCCGTCCGTATGTTCGCAACTTTTTTCCACACCCTTCAAGCTAGAGACTTGAAACTTTCCAATTCTTTTTATCTATGGGGTAGTAAATTAAAGTGTCAAGATGGGGGTTCTACGATAACTGGGGGGCTGGCAAATCGATAAATTCGATAACTCAAAACCGATAAATCCACATATTTCGCACATCCTTACAGCTAGAACTACCAAGTTCGGTAAGCAGATAGCTACTAGCAACCCCCAAAAAACTGCATCAAAAATTTTGGAGCCACGCCCACCCTTTACGCCCCCAGCCCCCCGCATTTTTAAGTCACAAAAGCCTCTATCTCCCACTGTTTTTGAGCTATAGCCACCAATGATGATGACTCCCCAAAAACTGCATCAAAAGTTTGAATGCCACGCCCACCAATACTGCCCTAGCCGCCCGCATCCGCCCCAACGCTTCGTCAAAAACTGGAATGCGTGTATCTTCCAGAGTTGTGAAGCTAGAGCCACCAAATTTGTTAGGAAGATAGCTGGCAACGACCCCCAAAGATCTGCATCAAAGTCTTGGAGCCACGAACACCCATTCCGCCCCCTTTCCCCACCATTTACAAACTTCTAGCTAGAGTCACCAAATTTGGTATGAATATAGCAACTGACATTCCACAAAGACCTGCATCACAAATTTGGATGCCACGCCCACCCAATCCGCCCCCAGCCCCCCTTTCCCTACATATTACAAACTTTGAGCTAGAGTCACCAAATTTGGTATGAAGATAGCAATTGACATGCCACATAGATCTGCAGCAAAAGTTTGGATGCCACGCCAACCCATACCACCCCCAGCCCCCCTTTCCCCACTTTTTACAATTTTCGAGCTAGAGTCACCAAATTTGGTATAAAAATAGCAATTGACATTTCACAAAGATCTGCAGCAAAAGTCGGTTGCGTCCGACTGCAACGTTTCCACTTGTTATAAATGAAGTATTCCTAAAGTTTTCTAAATCCCTGGATGTTTCACTTTTTTCTTCTAAATATTCGCTAAGTGTGTCAACTTCTAAGCCTCCTCCAAAAAATATGATCGATGGTGTTTGGTTCGTTGTTGAGTGGACTGAGTTATTTACTGCAAATTCCACTTTTGCTAACAATTTATACCTATCTGAGTGCTGTATTGGCTCGGTAATTTTGGACAACATCATCTTTATAGTTCGATTAACCCGCTCTACCTGTCCATTACCCTGAGGTGATGCCGTCGCTACTTTTACATATTCAATATTGTTTTAGAGTAAAAACTCTCCAAATTCCAAGGAAGTAAAGCAGCTTCCCCTATCGTTTATTATTCTTTTTGGTCGACTATTACATTCAAAAAATTTTGTAAGTGATGCCTTACGGTCGTTTGTATTGGTTGTGGTTACCGGAAAGTGTTAAAATATGTTATGTACACATCGCTTATGTCTATTCTCTCTCTTGTTATACATACGTCTGTTCACTGAAAGATAACGGACATTCTTCTGTTCTTCTTTGCGCTTAAGTTTGGCTACCTTCGATTGCAGCTCATATTCTTTTTAGTCTCTAATAAACCATGAACCCAATAGCAAGGATTAGTGCATTACAATCCGTAACAATTTCAAATTCTATTCCATCCAAGTAAATATTAAATTTTCTTAGTGCATAAATTATAGCTAAGGTTTCTAGTTCGAAGCTCTGATACCTTCCCTCTTGCGGCGTAGTAGCTTGTGAAAAGTAAGCAATCGGATGAAATTTACCGTCATACTGTTTCTGAAACAAAATAAAAGAATCTAAGCTCTTGTAAGCATTCATTCAAAAATTAAATTCTTTATTCGGCTTTGTTAAGTTTCGAAGAGGTTTTGCAATGCACGAAAAGGAAGGTACAAATCGCCTGAAATAAGAAAAAAGTCCTAAGCACTTCTCCACTTCAGCAACATTTTTAGGAATAGCAAGGTGCCTTATCGCCAAAAGGTTGGCTATTGTTTGGTTTTATCCCATCTTTGCATATGCTGAATCCTAAGAAATCGATATGTGAAAAACAGAATTTACACTTTGACAATTTAAACTGCAATCGGAATTCGGATAGTCTTCTTAAGACTCTTTTCAATAATACAATGTGTTTCTCAACCGTTTTTGTTCCTATAGCGATATCGTCCATATAGACAGCAATATTCCCTTCTTTGATAATTGGTTCTAAAACAACGATGAAAGACGGCAGGTGCGTTTTTAAGACCAAATGGCATTCGCACATATTCGTATTGTCCGTTTGGTGTTACAAAGAAAGTGTACTTAATTGAATCTTCCGCTACCTTCACCTGGTGGAACCCACTTTTTAAATCTAATATAGTAAATCAGTTTTTTCCTTCTAGTTTTTTTAAGCAAACATCTATTCGAGCGATTGGGTAATCGTCTCTTTCAGTTATCTTATTTAACTGTCTATAGTCAACACACATCCTATTCTCACCAATTTTCTTCTTCACTAAAACAATTTCTGAAGAGTACGGTGATTTACTTGGTCTTATATGTCCTAAAGACAGGAGTTCGTCAATTATTGACACCGTTTCTTTCTGATCATGATATGATATTCTGCGAGGTGCGGAATAAACCGGTAAATCAAACTTTAACTTTATTCTCATTTCGTAGCTGTGAGTTGCAATCGGAATATCTTCAATATTTAGATAGTTTTCCTTAATAACTTCACTAACCCTACCGTAATTTTCTTTACTTAAATCAGAACTAATATTGGATTCAATATCTTCACTTACATCAATATTCATTATGAAACTATCGAGTGTTTTACTACTTAGCGAGGGTATGTCAAAAGATTTGCTAATTAACGTAAGTATATCGGAAGTTTCACTATCTAACGTCAACTCAACAGAAAGTTCACTGGATATTGGAGGCGGAACAAACGACTTACTATTCAATATTTTTTGATCGGAATTTTCAACATTCGGGTGGAGCATTATTTCCTTTTCCACACTGGAACGCTCCTGACATAATTCACAGTTTTTAACAATACGGTCTGTTTTCAATGAGCTATAAATACAATGCAGGGAATTCTCGTTAATCTTCAAAATATCTTTATTTGCCGTAACTTCAATGGATAGCATTTTAATTCCATCTTGGAAAAACAATTTCAATTCACATGAATTCAAAAAGTCCCTTCCCAGCAGTACTGGGTATGGGATACAATTATAAGGAACAACAAAAAACAATACTTCATTTGTTATGTTTTCTAACATAATTTTAAAGTTTCTGAGTCCTTTAAAACACGTGTCGTAAAGCGAGTCTCCTATTAAATCTTGTGGCAGAGCGGAATGTCGTATCAAGCAGACAAGAGAAATTATTACTAAATGGCAGGCTATCAATGTCGAAAGTAATTCTTACCCTATTAACAGATGGGACTTCTGAAGGATCATCTTTGGTAACATCGAGACCCTGGTGGTCAACAGCAAAGGCAACCGTTTGCTTAACTGAGGGCGAGCTTGCAGTACAATTCTTGATCGTGTGTTTAACAGATCCACATTTGAAGCACGAGCCTTTCTCGCGTTTGGGCCCCGTACAATTCTTGGCTATGTGGCCAAAATTTTAACAGTTGACGCATCTTAAAGTATTCGCTGATGCTGGCGACGGATTGGAAATTGTATGACGTGTAGTTATGCGCTTTTTACGTAATTCGGAGTAGCGGCGTGACATCAGTTTTAATTCGTCCAAACTAGAAGCGGAGTACAGAACAGCAACATCCGCTGTTTTGTCCTGCAGCCCTTCGATGATTAGTTGCATAATCTCTGTCTCCTCTGGATGCGATCTCTTGCATTTGGAAAATGTAACTCAAAAAAGTCATTTTTTCAGGGATGAATACGGTCGACTTAAGTAGATTAACTATTTCGACCACGGAACAGTTACAGCTAAATGTCTGAAGAAAGCGTTTTTTGAACTCCACGTAAGTTGTCGACTGGTCCACGCGGAGAAACCAATCAGCGTCAGATCCTGGTTTCATTAGGCGACGTATGCATTTCAGTTTAAATGAGTCGTCGGCATCCAAAGTGTTGCATGTCCGCTCAAAATCATTTATCCATTTGTTCGCGTCGTTCGCTTGCTCGCCAAAAAATGGCAAAATGGCGCTGATACGTCATAAACTTCGACGCGGTTTTTGTTACAAGTCCCTCGAAGATTTTCCAATAGTTTTCGTTTTTGTAGCAAATTAATTTCGGCTTCGACAATTTCTTCTTCTACCTTAATTGAATTGCAGAGTTGAAGTTGCGTTGATTTGGTGCAGCATTTGCATCTATAACAGGCTGATCATTTGTCAGAGTAAGTTCGCTCATGGTGCCGGAAAATGTTCCGTCGATATTATCGACCTTTAAGCTAGATCCTTTACAAGCGAGTTTGGCTCCCTTTTCCTTTGCTAAAATTTCTAGTTGGCGCAAGGTTGACCTTTCATCAAACTGAATGTCGTTGACTCGAAGCCACGCAATTATTTGCTCTTTTTCCATGTGGCTGTAGTGCAATATAAAATTTCTAGAATTGGCGCTGAAGACTGGCAGTGTACTATGGTTGTCTCTGTCTGGCTTGTGCGTTACTACGGCGAAACGCGTTTGCATATACACAATTGCAAGAAGTCGCACTTGCATACATATACACACTTGCCAGCACTCACTGGCGTCAGGTTTTATATGAAAAAATTCTGTTTTTGACGTTTGAAGAATCCCATTTCTGAAGTTGTAATCAAGATACTTTGATTTAGTTCTTCTTTAGTTTATAATCACGATACTCTTATTTAGTTCTTCTTAAGTTTCCTTTTTATTATTCACAAGTGTTCTTTATTTTTAAGCGATGATCCGCTGCGTGCTCTCTCTGCGCCAATATTGAACAATCACCCAAAAGAACCTGTTCCCTTCCTGATTCCGAGCTCCGTTAGCGATGGGATATCGCATGAACTATCGATAGCTAAAACTATCTGATCGTATGATGGTTCATGCGATCACCGATATAATATACAATTAAATATGACTTAGCATGATATACAATTAAATTTAACTTTACAACTTAATGCATTTCAGCCAATATAGCATCAATTTCCTGAATTGCTTCGGATACTTCCATTCTATGATTGAAGCTTTTACGCTTTTAAAAGGCATTTTAAAATTTATTTTATCATATTTTGCATATAGCAAACAGCTGATTGTGTAAAGTTACAAGACTTGTGTCGTTCAATTGATTGTTAACGACAGCAGTGTTGCAAAGTTACACTTTTGCACTTTTGCAACACAAAGTGAACACCCTAATAGTTTAAAAAACTAAAAAACACAAATTTAAAACATTGAACTAAAAAGATAAAAATAAGCTTAAAATATTAATGATCGAAAAATGATAGTATTACTTGAAACTTTGCAAATATCTTGGTCTAAATTTCTAAAGTGTCAAGATCGGGGTTCTACGATAACTGGGGGGCTGGCAAATCGATAAGTTCGATAACTCAAAATCGATAAATCCACATATTGCGCACATCCTAACAGCTAGATCTACCAAATTTGGTGAGAAGATAGCTACTAACAACCCCCAAAAACCTGCATCAAAAATTTTGGAGCCACTCTCATCCATTCCGCCCCCAGCCCCTCGCAGTTTGAATACAGAAACAGCAATAGCTTCCACAGCTTTTGAGCTAGAGTCACCAAATATGGTGCCAAGATAGGTGATGACAACCCCAAACAAAAAACTGCATCAAAACTTTGGACGACACGCCCACCCACATAGCCCAAGCCGTCCAAACGCTTCGTTCAAAACGGAAATGCGTGTATTGACCACAGAGGAATAGGTGGGCGTAGCTCCGAAAGTTATGATGCAGTTTCTTTGGGGCTGCCAATAGCTATCTTCGTACCAAATTTTAGCTGCAAGGATTTGGGATATATAAAGATCTATCCCAGTAATCGTAGAGCCTCAATCTTGCCACTTAATCTTTCCCAGCAATAGATAAAGATATTTGTAAAGTTTTAAGTTTCTAGCTGGAAGGGTGTCGAAAAAAGTTTCGTTCATATAGTCGGACTGACAGAAAGACACCATGACGGACATTGCACAAACCTAAAATAGTCTTTACTTTCGGTATCGAGCATAAAAATCAATATGCCGTTTTATACTCTGCAGCTCTTTGTTTATGCAGATCCAAATATCTGTCTTTTGAAATATGTCTCATAATTAAATTGTTAAGTTGACTGAAGTATCTTATATGTAGTAAAACATGCCCTTGCTTTTAACGACAAACTGCACTGAGACCGGCTGTCGCAACAACAAATTATACAGCAAAGGTTGGAGATGGAAAAAAAAACGTCGCAAATAATAGCTGTTAATGCAAAAGGCTTATCGTTAGCCGCTGTAAACACTAGACTGTTTATATTTGCTAGTAAGATAGTTGGTAGCGTTTTAACATGCTTTTATTTAACTCTACTTGTTTGTCTGTTTGTTTGTTTGTACCGGATTCTTGTAATCAAATTTTCACCAAGTTCCCGACTAGCTAGAGCTCTGAAATTTTCACCAAAGATGTGTTTCACAATACATGTTTTTAAAGTTTTTGGCACGATCAAATATGTAATATCATGTACAAAAAAAAAACCAGTTTTTCCTTTTGCCTAAATTACTAATTTGACTGGTATAATTGACAAGCTCTGGTGGCATAGAGGGAAGACTGCCGTTTCACGGGCCGAAGGTCGTGGGTTCGATCTCCGAACGAGACATACTTTTTCTTATGTTTTTTTTTTTATTATATAAACCTTTATAAACTATCGATTACATATGTATGTATGCAGGAAAGCGTATAAAAGCATGTCTTCAAAATTTTTTTTGATTTACTTGTTTTAAGATTAGCACTGATTTTGATGTCACAACCGCTTCCGCCGCCCCCTTTTAAAATAATAAATGTCAATATATTTAAAGATCAGGCCCTTATACCCCTGTATTGCAAACCAACTATTTACCACGTGTGAAAATACTACAGTATTTAAACAGTATTTTCACTTGCTTTTTTTGAGTTTTAAATTTATAATTTGGTTTTCCTTTTTTTACAAATAGTTCAAGAATTCAGATATGCATATCAAACAAAAAATGTTATTCGTTTTAAATCAATATGTAACTTTAATAATTTATTACGATGGTTGAAAAGGATGCATATATTATATCTTTTGTATAACGAAGTTTTAAGTTACTGTTGATGCCATTTTCATCTATTCCGGCTATTGTCGTCATATCGGCAACGCCAATATTAGTGGTATTCGCCATTATATCTGAAAAAAAGAACAATGCGTTCACTCAGAGAAAAACGTTGAATTGATATTAAAATTTATGGTTTGTCCAACTTTTTTGTTTCTCAATGATTAAGCATTGCATCGAATATACTTAACTTGAAATGTGCAAGTTAATACTTACTTCTATTGATAATTTATTTATTTTGATGCACAATAATTCAATTTTAATATGGCATTTCATATTTTAACATCTCGGATACCTTAAAACATAGCATGACATTTCTAATTTTGTGTGAATATGAATTTCAATACTATATTTTAAGTATTACTTACATAATAAATATTTGGATTACGTACGGTTCACCGTTGAAATTAATATTGTCTGATCAAGAGCTTTTTCTTGATGAATTTAAAATTTAGTTGGGGGTGATATTGATTATTCTTATTTTATTTTAATTAGCCGACGCTGTACAAAATTGTTCTCCTGTTCTTCTTCAAAATACAAGTAAAGTGTTTCTTACACGATGATTCAATTACATTGATCGAGCGCAACTCGATAGTTTTAGCATGATAGTTGTTTACAAATGAGTGAAATTATAATCGATACGAATATTCGATGTCAACTATTGTCAATAACAATATTCATTGACTAATAGGCAAATATAAAATAATATATATATTGGGTTTTGACCCAACATCCCGGCCCCATTGAAAGAACATAGTGCTTTCAAGATACAGGCAGCACTGCTAACTTGTGAATAGGGCGACGAACTATTCCTTTGCTGGTTCGAACATCGGCTACGCGTACAATGTTATCCTTGCCTGGTATAACAGCTTGGATACGACCCAAGAGCCAGCGCTGGGGAGGTACGTTGTCTTCGTGAATGATGACCAAATCGTTTACACGTACGTTCGGTGATGCCTTGGTCCAGTTACTGCGTGCCTGTAGTTCGCTGATATATTCTCGTGACCAGCGTTGCCAAATATGCTGTTTGATGGCAGTGACTTGTTGCCAGCGTTTCATGTTGTCCAACTTTGTTTCTGGTATTGGTATTTCAGGTAAGGCACGAAGCGAGTCACCCACCAAGAAATGACCCGGGGTGAGAGCTGCTAGGTCGTTTGGGTCTGACGAAAGTGGGCACAACGGTCGAGAATTTAAAATGGCTTCGATTTCCGTAGTTGCCGTCGTGAGCTCCTCGAAGGTGAATCGGACGTCCTTGAGTGTTCGATTTAATAATCCCTTTACACTTTTTACAGCAGCTTCCCAAAGGCCTCCGAAATGAGGTGAGTAGTAGGGAACTGCCGGTTCTACGCCAGGAAGTAGCTGTCACTTTTATTACCCCACTTGAGAATAAGGGATCCCTTTTTACACTTTTATTACCCACTTGAGAATCAGTGATCATAGGATCTGGTTTCAAGTGTGTTCCTGTTTTAAGTGCATTGCCTTGCACACATACAAGCAGGCAACAGCATGCATTGTTTTTTGTAAAGAGCAGTAACAATAAAAACATTCAAGTGGGTTATATGATCATAGGATCTGGTGTCAAGGATGCGACTGTTAAACGAGCAAGCCATAAACATGGATAATAATTATTGGAAAAATCAGTTTTGGCTATTTAACCATTTATTATTAGAGTCAAATACAGGCTAAGCCACAGCATGCATTGTTTTTTGTCAAAAGCAGCAACATAAAAACATTCAAGTGGGTTATATGATCATAGAATCTGGTGTCAAGGATACACACATGTGACATCTACGTTGTCTGTAAGCAACTCAGAACATGCATTGATTTTTGTAAACACCAGTAACAACAACAACATTCATGTGGGTTATGTGGTGTTAGAGGGAGAGGGTGTTAGAGTGTGAAGGTGTAAGAGGGGGAAAAGGATAGAGGAGACAAGTGTCTATGAAAAGCAGATGAGAATGCTAATTCATTGGTCCCCTTCATCCTTAAGTTGAATACTTTCATCCAATCATATAGGCTGGTCATTTAAATGTTTAGCGCCATCCCTTTCTAACCTTTGTTTATATATATATATCTGTTTTGAAAATTAGTCAAGTGCTGGAAAAATCTAATATCCTGCACTGACTTCAAAATCAATAAAAGAGGCATTTTTGGTTTAAGTTGTAGAGTTTATTTTATTTTATTATTATTTTTTTTTTCAATTAAATTCATAAATTCTACATATGTATCTACATAAATATATATAAGATATTACATGTTTATTTTTAAATCTAGTATTTAAACATTTGATTCCTTATTGACTTTAACGTTTTTGTTCATTCTTTTGTATAAATTTCTATATTTTGTAATTAAACGTTCTACTCTTGTCAGACGCATGCTGTAATGAAAGCAACCACATGTATCAACTCCCTCTGTAGATAAATCAGATGACCAGCTGCACGCTGAAAGATGTTCGCCATATTTAGAATTAACTAGTTGACAGTTTTCATATCCCAAGAAAAATTCACGATATTCCACAAGCAATTCATGATGTTCGGGAAAAATCATTTCGCCAAACTCTTTTAAAAAGCCATCGATTTTCTTCACAATTGTTTTAAATCCAATACCAGAAATCTGCTCCATTTTTTTATAGTTTACTCAACAAACGTTTACTTAAGACTGACTTAAAGGTTTTTTTTTCACTTTCCTCGATGCATTTCATTTTTATTAAGTGTAACATTCTTGTGAAATGGTAAAAAGTAAAGTATTGCCATCTCTTTTTTTATTTCCTTAGCCATCTTTTTTTTTTTTTATAATTTCAAACTATACATAAAATTAGAATATTCATGAAATTTTAGGTATTGACTTCGCACTAAAAATTTAATTAAGTTACTTTTAATATTAGAAAACTCTCAGTTTGAGGTATCTGAAAATGAAAATATTTATACTAATATACTTGAATAAAATAAAAATTATTTTTTATATAAATTTCATCATGTTTTTTATTTATTAATTAATGGGGGTACATATTATTTTAAATTATAAATTTGAATGAATATCAAACACAACTTTATTCTGTTTTAAATTGGTTTTAAACGATGCGTTGAACTAATCCAGTCAAAGGTGAATACTCTACCATTCGATCATGTATAAGCAGGCAATATACCTTAGTATTCCTCACACTAACACTATCGAGATCAATTGAAACTCTTACATCGATTGGCCCTGTTTTAACTGTTTCATTCTGATGTGACAAGTCTACAACAACCATTGGTGCTTTCTCTTTAAACTCTTGGGGTGTTAGCAATGGTTCAGATTCCTTCACATAGTAGCTTGATTGAAATCCTGTATACATATCATACAAACTTGCATATCGTTCTCGCTTAAAATTTATATTCATATCATCGTACGGAAAGTTCTCCGAGTTCTCCTCAAATGATTATGATTAAGTTTATCATCCACTACAAAAGCTATTATCGCAAATCGGGGGCGTTCTCTATTAGCTGCAAGCTTAACGTTCCAAACATGTTGTGTACCTTCTGGCAATGTTGGATTCAGATAACAATCCCAACTGCGGAATGCAAGTGGCAGTGAACCTCCAGCCTTAGTTAAACTAAACATTTGCAATTTCTTCTCATCGCTTAGAGTTACATGTGGTATTTTCCATACAATGTTAGAAATATTTAATTTATACTCCTTAGTTGCAATTTTACTGTGATACACATCATCCATATTTTTAGTCATGAGTAATATTAATTCATGTTTACAATTTAATAAAACCTTGTTATAATCTTCAGCAAATCCAAGTAAGTATTTAAGAGGGATAGAAAAATTAAAATATCCATTTGCCAACTCTCTATCATCTCCATTGAACCAACCAGAATTCTCTAGCATACTGATCTCCGTTTTTTTTAAGGAAGCATAGTTTTTTAAGGTTGTGGAAATACCAACAAATCGAGTACGGTCAATTTCAATTCCATTTAACTCATATCGAACTTCATCAAAGAGATAACTCATACAATTGTTTTTAAGTTTTCCATCTACAGCAAGCGAGTTATCCGCCAAACAAATTGTGCCCTCAACATTAATAAAACTCTCACAAGGCAATACATATAAGTCCTGATTCTGAATAGTAATTCTAACTTCATCATTGCTTTTAAATGTTTGTAGATAAGGAGAATAAGTGTGATATTCTTTTTTGATTATACTCTCATCCGAATAGGCTTTCTCTCGAACATTCAATACACTACTCATTATGTTCTTATTTTTAGACCCAAAGATTTTAAAAATAATTTGTTCTCGGCTGTAAGTACTTTTTTCGTCGATCTGTATCCTTCTATAGTAGAACTTAAAGTGTTCGCTGGGGGCGGATAGCACGCGTTTTTATTATAAATAATCATTCTCGTCGCCTCAAGTGTAAGCGAAGTGTCACAGCCTCTTTTCTTAAATTAACCAAGTTTCCGTTCTGATCAGTAATCCGTATTATTAACGACTGTATCTCTCTCGTGCTAACTGGCAAATAAATAAGATTATTGGGTTTCTCACTCAATTTATAGCCTGGTGGAACATTGAGTGCAAACTCATGTAGTGCATGACTTGATACCTCATTTACATATGACCCGCTAACAATATTACATTCCAAACGAATCGTATTAACTTTCAAGATGTCTACAGGTTGATCAGATATATGCAATCCATTAGGTTTTAGTTCTTTTTTATTAAATCCAAATAGTTGACCAATAGAACGCGCTTTGTTAAAATATATTGGATCTTCTTTAGATGAAATCTCTACTTGAAGGGTATTATTATTGCTCTCGATTAGAGGGTGCTTTAATTTATTTGGCTCTATTTCCGTCATTTTCTCGCTAATAATTTCACTTATGTCACTAAGCTCATAAGATCCCACAGGTATCTCGAAAATATGCTTTCCAATATGGAATAAATTATTATCATGATCCACATTTGGAATTGAGTTGTACATATGGAAATCAATTAGTGCACACTCATAACTTCCACTTAACTCTATGGGCGGATGATAATTTGCCATTAAAATCGAGTTGTTACCCGTTAACGTTAGTGTTGTTGCCATTCTGAGAGATTATTGATAAGTGAATTAAAAATACTTGTTTCTTTTATTTTATTTTATTTTATTTGAAATTCGAATAAAATCAGCAAACCCCCTTCTATAACGTCCATTTTCAAGTGGATCATCTTTACTTATTAATAAAAATCCATATTTTTCTCTCCAGCAAAATTGACAAATTTTCTTAAATGCATCAAGCGTCATGTCTACGCCCACATGGTCTTGGTACACATGTTTCATATTTACTTCATCCTGTTTAAACATAATAATTAGATTTGCATTGTCACGCACAAGATGCTTTGGGATGCGTGTATACGTTTGACACAAATAGAACGCATCTATATTATTATGTCTACCCATACAGAAGTATGCTCGAATATTATTCTGTTTTTCACATGCTACGTCATCGAAAATCATTATAGAGTTCTTTTTGGCATCGCTTGGTGCAACAACATTTTCATTCTCAGAAAACGTAAAATAGCCCATTCCTTTTATTGGCCTTATAAGAGTTTTTAGGTATTCATATTTAGGTTGATGTAATGACTTTGAATATAAGTAAATATTCTCAAATTTTAATCCGTTAGGACTTTCAATCAAACTAATCATTACATTGGTTTTTCCACAATTTGAAGGTCCGACAATTAGAGCTCTTATTGAATTGGGTAACAAGCTACTATGTCTAAGTTGTTTGAGATCACCATTTTTATAATCGATATTTTTTACTTCTATATCAGTTTTTTGTTTTAATAAACGCATATTAATGCAACTCTTTTAAATAGACCGTTACTAGCTTAAACCTCTTTGAAGAATAAACACCAAATAAAATGGTGCTGCGCTTTTATAAAACATTTAGTAAGAGACCATCCCTCTATCTAGGCAGAGGTATTCTTAATAAGGCTATAAACTCCCTACCAGTTGAGCTACACATACCGGGATATCAGTTTTGTGGTCCAGGTACAAAGCTTAAAGCACGTTTAGAACGTGGAGACAAAGGAATAAATCCCTTGGATGCCGCTTGTAGAGAGCACGATATAGCCTATTCTAAACATAAAGATTTGGTAAATCGTCATATAGCTGACTCTATACTAGCTGAAAGAGCGTGGGAGCGTGTAAAAGCCTCTGATAGTACTCTCGGAGAAAAATCCTCTGCATATTTCGTAACCAACGCAATGAAAGCAAAGAAAAAATTTGGTATGGGACTTCTACAAAAGCAAAAGAAACGTAAACCATGTAAAAATAAAAAAAATTTTATGACTATCGTTCGAGGCGCAACCAAAGTGCTAAAGAAAGAAAAACCACTTGACATTCAAAGTGCGATTAAAGTAGCACGAAAAGCTTTGTTCAAAACCATTGGAAATAAGAAAAATTCAGTTGTAATTCCTAGAGTAATCAACGTTCCTAAAATTGGAGGTTTTTTACCACTTGTCCCAATCTTAACAGCGCTCAGTGCATTAGGAGGAATGGCATCTGGTGGAGCAGCTATTGCTAAAAGCATCAATAATGCCAAGAATGCTAAAAAATAGCTAGAAGAGAATAAACGTCATAATAGAAAAATGGAAGCCATTGCTTTAGGTAGTGGTCTCTATTTAAAACCGTATCAAAAAGGTTTTGGTATAACCACAAATAAAAAAATTAATTTTTTATGAATGAGCTGCCCAATAAACCGCTTTCAAACATTGATATTATAAACTTCGCACGCAAACATATCCCTCATTTCAGAGGGGTTTATATGAGAAACTCCTTACCGAAACATGTAAGAAAAAGAGAAAGCGGCATCGTTAACTTGGACTCGTCAACCGGAGGTGGAACTCATTGGGTAGCTTAATATAAGGCGGAAAAGGAATGTAGATATTTTGATAGTTTTGGAAATTTACCACCCCCTATAGAACTTATAAGATATTTGGGCGAGAACATCCAATACAATTACAATCAAGTACAGCGATTTGGTACATTTAACTGCGGTCACTTATGTCTTAAGTTTTTAATGCTCACCACAAAATCTTTTTTAAATTAAATTTTATATCAATCAAAATAAATACTTTACATTTAAATGGTTTAATAAATAAGAAAAAACAAAATTTATTATTTTTGAGTATATATATAAATATTGTCTTTAAACTATCTCAGTTTGATTGGAGTATCTGATTAGTTCACATATAGCAGACCCCTGTTTCTTGAAAACCTCAAACATCAAAATAACAACAAAACAACAAGCTGTTACTAAAAAATAAACATCAAAAATAACCGCAAAGCAACAAGCTGTTATTAAAAAAATAAACATCAAAAATAACCGCAAAACAACAAGCTGTTACAAAAAAAAAAAAAAACATCAAAAAATAACCGCAAAACAACAACCTGTTATTAGAACCACCCTCTTTTACTATCGCTGATCAAGTTTATTGGTTTAATAACATAAATATATTAAAATGAATGAGCGTATACTAAAGGAACTAACAAAAACAAGAAACGCGTTGAAAAGAAAATTTCGAAGTATTAAATTGGGTAAAGCTGCGGATGAATATCAGTTGGAGGAAACATTTAAGCCGATAACAGAACCACTCAAACAGATAATTAAAGGAAATAAAGAAATTAAGCCATACTCCCGAATCAAAAAGGAAGAAAAAGATAAAAGTGTAAATGAGGTGGCAGAGAATGGAAATAATACTAGTGCATTTTATGACGCAATAGATGGGGAAATTGATGAAAAACAGTCATTCCACGATTCGCTTATATCGAGTGAACAAAGCTATACCAACCCCGCTATAGTAGGCAATAAAGATTATAATCAGTCAAATGTAGTAAGTGATGATAGTTTTAATCTCAGTCTAAATGAGTTAGAGCGAGAGGGACAGTTAGATAAAGCATTTGGACCAACTAAAAATAAAGGAGAAACTAAATTAGGTAGCTCTAAAATACATGTAAACTATAAAAGATTAGAACTGGAAACGGGTGAAAAGTGGAATCTTACTCCTGGATTATATTCTTTAATCTTTTTAAAAAATCCACATGAATATAACCAAATGGACCTGGATGCATATCAGGAAATCTTGGTAAAAACAAATGCTCATAGGAAAAATCACAAGCCTAATGAAGCACTAAAGGGTAATCGCTCCAGAAAGTATACTGAAATAATAAAAAAACTCTTCCCGAAAGTTGTTGAGCCAAGTGCAATGTCTACACCTTTTAATAATAAAAAATCCACACATAAAGGCGGAACTCTTATGATGCTCAACAAACATAAACCAAACTATGTATACTGGGATAATCCTAATGAAATTGTTGATAGACTTAAGCTTTTGATCGCTTCACAGGCAGCTGGTAACAGTGTATAATAATGATTTTAAAGGAGTCATAATAATGAAATTGTATCGATAATTGAAGAGTTGCGGGAGGCAAACATAATATTCTAATAAATATGGTGTGCAAAAATTAAATATTCTTATTATTAATATGTCTCTTGACAAGTTTGGTCATTTCTCCAACGATAAAGAACGCTCGGAGAAGTTAAAAAGGGGAATTAAAACTGTAAGTGGGATTCACATTGATGAGGATGGTAATCTAAATGCTCAAAGCAAACGCATCAAAAATTCAATCAATCCCATAAATAATGATGATTTGGTAATAAAAGAATACGTCGATGCTAAAGTATTCGATTCGAAAAAAAGTCAAGCGGCATGTACGGACGTGTTGGCAGAAGCGTGGCGATTTCAACAGTGCAGTTTGAGTAATTACCTCTCTCTTATGCTGCGGTCTACATAACTCATCAGCTTAAACGACATCACACTGCTGACACAAAAGAGAGTCGAGTTTGGACCGTCACCACAGCAAGACGCATATCTTTAACCACAATTAAATAATTTTCGAGTGCAAATAACTGTAATCACCTCACACGTTTTGTTTTCTAATAGTGATTTATACTTTATTAAAGAATTTGTTAACACACGACTCACTTTCTTGTAATTGGTTCACTGAATGCACACCCCCGAGCAAGATTTGCTCATCACTGACTCTTTACCTAGTAAAAGTCACAACATTTTTGGTGGCCCATGGGGCCACAGCAAGACGCATATCTTTAACCACAATTAAATAATTTTCGAGTGCAAATAACTGTAATCACCTCACACGTTTTGTTTTCTAATAGTGATTTATACTTTATTAAAGAATTTGTTAACACACGACTCACTTTCTTGTAATTGGTTCACTGAATGCACACCCCCGAGCAAGATTTGCTCATCACTGACTCTTTACCTAGTAAAAGTCACAACATTTTTGGTGGCCCATGGGGGGAACCATTCACATAGTCTTGTAACAAATTTTTTGTAAAGTAAGCAATCAAGTATAACGTTGTTGAGAGTCGGTCAAAGTCATCCGAAGAAATACGTACATACATGCCAGCGCAAGGAATAACGGAACAAAAGGGAGAGCAGGAGAAGTTCGAAGGCATCGCAGCCGCATGAAAGGCACGCATATCACTTCTTCACTACACCTTTTTCGCCGGCATCAAACGTGTTCACTTCACGTTCATACCTAACCATCAAACTCATCAACACCGATCAGCTCGTCTCTCACTCCCACATCAATAGAAGCACTTTTGCTTGAGTCAAGTTCGTACGAACAAAAGGGTGAGTGTTTGCTGTTTTATGCATACAGGTTCAAAGTAAATTACACAACATGTCGACTGAGAAAATGAGTGATGTAGACTCGCATGAAGCATTGTACGCTCTGCAATGCGATGTACATAAAAGATTAAAGCAATTTTTAATAAATTTTAACAAAGACAGCGCATCGCGAAAAACGAAACAATACTTCCAAGTACGTTTCAATAAATTAGAAGGGTTATCACAACAATTTCAGAAAAATCATGACGCAATTATAATAGCTAGGTGTCCACCTTCGCACATTTATTTTGCGGACGATATGCCCAATAAATTCGAAGAGGACTACAGCTTGAGCTATTGCACAATTTTAGAGTCGCATGATAATAGTTTTCCTTCGCCAACCAACACATCACAACTATCCAATGACTCTCATCATGTAACCATACGAGACGGACTTCCCAAGTCTACGGTTCAGCTGCCAAAATTGCCAGTGCCTATATACTCTGGCAAGTTCATAGATTGGCCGGCCTTTCACGATGTATTTGCACAACTAATACATGACAATGCCAGTCTCTCCAACATTCAACGTTTTCATTTCCTAAAGCAAGCGTTGCCAGCAGATCGGGATCAGGATGTACGCCAAATGGATTTAACGGAGTCAAATTATAACCTGGCCTGGGATCTCATTGTAAGACGCTACAATAATCCTCGACTGCAGTTCATGCACCACATGAACACCGTATTTAACTTACCAACGGTGACGCATGAAAACTCATCAGACATAAAAATATGTTAAATGTCGCAAATGTTTGCATAAATGAATTTAAGCGGCTTAAGATACCAATCCACAATTGCGATCATTGGTTGGTTCATTACTTGGTCACAAAACTTCCAGTGTGTACACTCCAAGCCTGGGAGTATTCGCTGGGCAATTCCTTGGACATTCCTACCTTCTCAACTATGGAAGCCTTTCTAAACAATCGTCTGGTCAGCATGGACATTATTGAAAATAGGAAGTCCAACGACTCAACAACAAATCGCCAAGCTGTTGGGCAGCCGATCACTCAACGATCGTCAGGTAAACGATCTGGCACCCCCGCATACAAGGGCAATAGTTTCCACACCATAGCTGGAAATGACAGCCCCATTCGCTGCGCGCACTGTAGCGACACTCACATTTTACGACGTTGTCCAGACTTCCTCTCCAAGGATTGTTTTGCACGAAAACATATCGTCGATCACACAAAGGCATGTCTAAACTGCCTAAGCACCTCACACTCTCTGTCGCAATGTACAAGCAACAGAAACTGTTTACAATGTGGTCAACGACATCATACTTTGTTGCATTTTCCTAAGGAGCAAAGAAATACTAATCATACATTCATTTCACAGGATCCAACCCAAATGAATGTGGCAGCTTTTCAATCTACCCAACCCCCGTCTGCAGCTAACAGCTCGTCGGTGGGCTCTCATACAGCACAGCTTTCTACTGGATTGGAGACTTATGCACAACGGAACATGGTTTTAGCAACAGCTCTTATTCGGTTGCAAAATCATAAAACTGGTCAATCCGCCACGGTCCGGGCTCTCATTGATCACGGATCGGAAGCAACTCTCATTACTGAGCACGCAGTTCAAATGCTTGGCTTAACACGCCAACGCATCACAGCCGAGATAACTGGAGTCGGCTCAAATTCCAGCAACAAATGCAAGTACCTCACAGAGTTCATGCTAGGCTCGCCGGGAAATCCACCATTCAATATATTCGTGGATACCGCTTTTGTACTACGATCAGTGACTGCTAATCTACCGAGGACGGACCTAGCAGAACGGGAGTATCAGCATTTTAAGGGACTACAACTCGCGGATCCTAACTTCACAAAGTCCAATCGCATAGACGTGCTTCTTGGCGTCGATGTGATCCCACATATCATATTGCCGGAACTCAGAAAGGGCAAGCCAAACGAACCCATCGCTCAACGCACTCAGTTAGGATGGATCGTCTTCGGTCCACTATACAAACCGAAACCATCTAACGTATCCATCAAATGTCATCATGCAACTTTGGACACTCTCGTTCAAAACTTCTTTGAACTCGATCAGATTAACACCGAACGCAATCTAACTATTGAAGAACAGTGGTGTGAGGAACATTTCCAGCGCACTCACATAAGACAAGATAATGGAAAATATATGGTACGTCTTCCATTAAAAACCCATTTTGACCCCACACAAGTCCTAGGAAAGTCACGGCAAACGGCTCTAAATCGTTTTCACCTATTAGAACGAAGATTGAACAGACAGCCCGAACTTCAAGATCGATACAGCAACGTCATGCAAGAATATTTCGATCTTGGGCAAATAACTGCCATCACCGGCAATGAAGAATCTCATTGTACTACAAATGCAAACGGAAAGTTAGCAGTGACAGCATGTACCTTACCACACCATGCAGTAATCAAGAATGAAAGCCTCACAACCAAGGTCCGGGTTGTATACGACGCCTCCTGCAAAACCTCCAACGGCAAGTCTCTTAACGACATTTTGTGTATAGGTCCTAAATTACAAAATGACCTTGGAGGTGTCATCTTGAACTGGCGCCTTCATCGATATGTATTCGCCGCTGACATCCAGCGCATGTACCGATGCATAGACATGCATCCCGATGATGCTCAATATCAACGTATTGTGTGGCGAAACCAACACAATCATATTCAAGAGTACACGTTGACCACAGTCACATTCGGCACAGCTTCGGCCCCATTCACAGCTATACGTATTATGCATCAACTCGCCTCTGATGAGCGACATCAATATCCACTGGCTTCCCAGGTGCTCCGTAATGAAATCTACGTTGATGACGTACAAAGTGGACACGCAACTCTTGCCGGCGCCTTAGAGACTCGCGATCAACTCATTGCTGCTTTGCGTTCAGCAGGCATGGAGCTAAGGAAGTGGTCGTCAAATAACCCATCATTATTGGACAACATTCCTCAAACACATTTGTCCAATACCCACATTTTAGAATTCGACAACAAGGATTCTATAAAAACTCTAGGCTTGTATTGGCATCCAAAAAGGGATTTTTATGTTTTTAAAATTCAATTTGAAATCAACCCTTCGTTCACTAAAAGATCTCTATTATCCACAGTAGCCCGGCTTTACGATCCGTTGGGATTTATTACTCCCGTAGTAACATCAGCAAAAGTCATCTTAAAGGATGTTTGGAGCACTCGAATACGCCGCACTAATTCACTCACTACCGCACTTGAATGGGACGAACCACTCCCCCAGGTACTTCAGACTCGATGGCAGGGCTTCATGAATCATCTACCAACAATTGAGAACATACAAATTTCAAGATGGCTTGGGTTTGATGACATCAATATTCAATCGCTCCAACTACACATCTTTTGTGACGGGTCCTCCGTAGCGTATGCCGCATGCGCATACATTCGAGTTCAGTGCAAGGATAACACTGTACACACTCATCTGCTCACGTCACGAAGCAGAGTTACTCCTACCACACCATTGACTGTTCCGAGAATCGAACTTTCTGGAGCAGTACTGGCCATTCAATTGGCAAAATGGACTCTGAAACAGCTACGCATTTCAGTCCAAACGACGCCAGTTTTCTATTGGTCCGATGCAATGATTGTCTTGTTTTGGATCAACGGTGACGCTGCTCGATGGAAAACATTCGTCGCAAACCGCATTGGCAAAATTTTACAACACAGCAGGGCGGCTCAATGGCGACATGTTCCGACCGCGGATAACCCAGCAGACTGTGCAACGCGAGGTTGCACTCCAGATGAACTAGCAAGCCACAGTCTATGGTGGCACGGACCAGCATGGTTACACCTCCATGAATCCCAGTGGCCTGTAACTGAACTTACCTCTCCTAACAACGAGCACACTATAACCGAACAACGTTCTAAAGCAGTTCATACATATACCTGTCTGACGCAGGACTCACCCATATCAGCATTTTCTTCTTATAACAAATTAATTTTTGTTATGGCTTATGTTCTACGTTTCATTCACAATCTGAAACACAAACCAGAAAACCGACACCACGGTCCCATTCACGCAGCAGAGTTTCAGAACGCCTTAAATTATGTCGTGCGACAGGTACAAGGGGAAACGTATGAATCAGAAATATTAAAACTAAAAGTAAACAAGCAACTATCAAAAAATAACAAACTATCACAGCTCACTCCGTTCTTAGATGAACATCAAGTCTTACGGATGCGCGGTAGACTCAAAAATGCTATTCACATTGCAGCAGCTCAACGGTCTCCGATCATATTACCTAAGGCCCATCATTTTACGGAACTTGTAATTCGCAACGCTCATCTTAACACGCTACACGGTGGAACCCAATTAACCTTGGCAACAACTCGACAGATATTCTGGATCATTCATGGGAAACAAGCAGTGAAGAAACTCCTTAGGAAATGTGTTCAATGCTTCCGGCATAGACCAAAGCCCTTAACTCAACTTATGGCAGATCTTCCATTGCATCGTGTTAATCCGCCAAGTCGAGCTTTCGAAACTACTGGTGTAGACTACACTGGAGCCTTTGAAATTAAAGCATCACGACTTCGAGGACATCAAACCTACAAGGCGTACATCGCAGTATTCATCTGTCTAGCAACAAAGGCCATTCACCTCGAAGCAGTGACTGGTCTTTCTACTCAACCTTTTCTCTGGGCTCTTCAACGTTTTATTGGACGACGCGGATTATGCAGACACCTTTATAGCGATTGTGGCACAAACTTTATTAGCGCAGATAAATCCCTTCAACTTTGGCAACGTGATTTTCTGCATAATGTAACAAATTTCATTGCACCGCATCTAGCTGCAAGGAACATTCAATGGCATTTCAATCCGCCACACAGTCCAAATTTCGGTGGAATTTGGGAAGCAAATGTTAAGGCAGTTAAGACGCATTTACATCGGTCATTTAAAGGAATCAAAATGACGTATGAACAACTATCAACAGTGCTTATCCAAATAGAATCCTGTCTTAACTCGGCCTCTGTGCCCATTAACCTCAGATCCTATGGACCTCGTGGTGTTAACTCCAGCTCATTTCTTAATCGGCGATTCTATGATGGCTCTGCCAGACCCTACATCGAAAGACAAATCGATAAACAGCCACTTTTTGGAAGGACAACGCCTCGTTCGCCAATTTTGGAAATTATGGAGCGCAGATTGGCTTTCCCATCTTCAAGCTCGTCCAAAATGGCGACTGGAGCAAAGAAATCTGCAAATCAACGACATCGTCATAATTAAGGATGATCGCATACCCCCAAACGAATGGAAACTCGGTCGGATAATCGAATTGCATCCTGGCACGGATGGTCTTGTACGAGTAGCGACGATTAGAACTGCCGCAGGCATCTATAAACGTTCAGTTTCTAAAATTTGTCCGTTACCCATATCAAACTATACTGAAACCGACTCAGATAATCAATAACACGTCACATGTACTTTGTTCCCTCTGCATACCACAGCAAACACTTGTCTCTTTTCAGTCTACAGCATCAAAGCGGCTTCTAATACTGGATCCAGTATTAAGGGGGCGGCATGTACGGACGTGTTGGCAGAAGCGTGGCGATTTCAACAGTGCAGTTTGAGTAATTACCTCTCTCTTATGCTGCGGTCTACATAACTCATCAGCTTAAACGACATCACACTGCTGACACAAAAGAGAGTCGAGTTTGGACCGTCACCACAGCAAGACGCATATCTTTAACCACAATTAAATAATTTTCGAGTGCAAATAACTGTAATCACCTCACACGTTTTGTTTTCTAATAGTGATTTATACTTTATTAAAGAATTTGTTAACACACGACTCACTTTCTTGTAATGATGCACACCCCGAGCAAGATTTGCTCATCACTGACTCTTTACCTAGTAAAAGTCACAACACGGCATTTATCTCTCAGTTAGTAGAGAAAAGAAATAACAAGTTAAAAGATCTGGAAAGTAAAATGAATGAAATAACTAAGCTAATAGACAATGTAAATGAAGTTAGCAGCGAGCTTGTTTCAAGTATAAAAATACTAATGAATTTGTGTTGAACCACTTACAAGAAAAAAAACCAACTGTGAAATCAGAGACCGATGAAACATCAGTAACTATTTATAAAAGGGACCATTTGCACGCCAAGAAAGCGTAACCATTAAATATCCATATAAAAATTAAATTAACGTTGATTTATTATGTCAATTGACAAGTTTGGGCATTATTCAAACGATAAAGAACATTTGGAGTACTTAAACAGAAATAGCAAAAGACTAGTGGGTTTTCCCATTGACAAAGACGGAAATTTGAATATTCGGAAAAAAGAGTCATAAGTTGTATACAACCGAAGGATGCGAATGACTTGGCTACAAAAGAATACGTTGATGAATTGATAAATCAAGCGAAAAATGATATATCTAACACAATTTCACTCTTATCATTAAAACAAAGAAATCCCAAAGTTGATTTATTAAAAAAGAATATTAATGACGCTAAAAAGAGGATAGAAAATTTAGAAGAAAAAACTTAATAATTATACATTTGCGATCGGGTCTATTGAGGAAAACATTTTTAACTCTATTATTACACCTTCATCTTCACATTTAAAAAAAGAAATAATAAGAGTAGATGAGATGCCTTTACCCTACAAAATAAAATTTTAGAACATAAAAGCTAATTTAAAAATGCTATATAAGTAAATGTTAGTTATCAGTGCTTGTTAAAAGCTGATTGACTACCATAACGGATGGTTCTAGCTCTTTTGTTTGTTACTAAACTAAGAAACATGAGTTCAGAATCTTGGAAGTGTATATGGACAGTGTGTGTCACGATATTGATAGAGAAGACACCTGTGTTGAAAATGTGGACAACCTTTTTAAAGAAAAATGTGTGGATCTCCAAAATTTCTCTCGTCATAATACAAAAAGACGTCACCAACAACCTCGTACTACTTTATAAAGTAAAAATAAATAAATAAATATATAGTATATATATATGTATATATAAAAAATAAAAAATATAATAAAAAAAACCTGAATCAGGACAATGTGCTTCATTTCAATATGAGTAAACGGGAATTAGTGAAAGAATTACATGCTCCTGCACGTAAAAAGTTTAAACGAAGAAGAGTTGTAATGAAAGGGATCGATGACCATTGGCAGGCAGACCTAGTGGAAATGGGAAAGTACTCCTCATCTAATCAAGGATATAGATTTTTATTGACAATCATTGATACGTTTTCCAAATATGCGTGGGGAGTAGCATTGAAAAACAAATCTGGAAAAGAAGTTACAAAAGCATTCGCGGGCATTTTTAAAGCGAAGAGAATTCCCAAGAATTTACAAACGGACCATGGCAAAGAATTTTTTAACATTGATTTCAAAAACTTGTGTACAAAGTACAACGTTAATCATTATTCGAGCTATAGTGTTCTTAAGGCATCGATTGTTGAGCGTTTTAATAGAACTTTAAAGGAAATGATGTGGAGAGAGTTTAGCTTCAATGGAACTTATAATTGGATCGAAATGTATAAGCAGTTGATTAAAGAGTACAATAATCAATATCATAGAACCATTAAAACGATACCTATAAAAGTAAATTCCTCAAACGAAAAGATGTTATTAAATACTGTATACAGTCACTTAAAAATCTTTAGTGGTAGCAAATTCAAAGTAAATGACTATGTGCGTATAAGTAAGCATAAACATTTATTTGAGAAAGGATATACCCCAAACTGGACAACGGAAATTTTCCAAATTAAAAAATACAAAATACAAATCCTACTACCTACATATTGAGAGACTACCAGGGTACCGAAGTAAAAGGCGGATTTTACAAAGAGGAACTACAAAAAACAAAATTTCCACATGTTTTTCTCTTTGAAAAAATAATAGAACGAAGAAACAGTCGAGTGCTAGTTAAATGGTTAGGGTTCTCGAATGAGCAAAACTCTTGGATAGATAAAAAGGATGTACTATAAACACATATGTGTCACATATCTTTTTTTTTCGGTTTTGATTTAAGGGTAAGCAGGATAATTCGCTGCGGGTGGTGTATTCTGATGAATATATAAAGCAGTCCAGAACAGAGCTCATTCAGTCAAACTCGCTCCTTTGAGAATAAACATTGAAAATATCAATAACAAAAAACAATAAAAATGACCAAGGCCACAAAGCGTCAAAGTAAACAGAAAAATAGCAGTGTTCAGAGGAACACCCTCATAGGCTGGGTTATCCCGAAGCCAGTAGTGCAGCTTATTGGTGTGCCGGAGAGGATGCCGACACCAATGGATTTTTATGATCCTATTAACCAGGGGAAAAACCGGAGATGTCGCCGCCGGTTTCCTGGGATGACCGGGTGGGTTATCAAGCTCACTTCTCCAGCTCCGTTCGATGCACCGTACAGAAAAACAAGAGCACCGATGGAGAATTCGATGGTGATCACTCCGATTTACCGGGATGAGCGATCAACATCACCGTTCTCGGACTTAGGCCTCACAGACTTGAGGTACAGTCCTCCCACACTGGAGAGGAATGAATTAATTCATTCGATGGATTCACTGGAGGGTATGCTCAACGAGATGATCAGCGATGAATTTTTTAAATAATTTATAATATATATAAAAATAAAAATTTTAAATGTAATAAAAACAATTTTTTAAAAAAATATTTTCGTTTGATTTTGTATTTATTTTTTTTTTTTTTTACCTAACAATTATTATTATTTTCAGGTTTAACAAATTTTATAAAATAAGATACTTTTTTTTTTAAATAAAGAATAAATTTTGTTTACCATATATCAAATGTTTTTTTATTTTATTTTATATTATTATTATTATTTACAGGATTTTTAGGTTTTATAGGGTATAAAGGGGTTTTTTTTTTTACAGTTTTTACAAGTCTTTTATTTTTACAGTTTTTCTTTATTATTATTTATAGATTATATATTTATTTTTATTTTATTTTATTTATTTTTTTAATTTTTTTAAATAAAGATTGTATGTGCAATGTATTTTATCACATGTTTTTTATTTTTCTCTTGTGTGTGAGTGTGTGTGTGTGTGTGTGTGTGTAGTTAGATATAGATAATTTTTTTTTATTTTTTTTTTTTATTCATAATACAGGTACATTCAAGCTGTTTGGGATTCAATTTTATAATGACCCCAGGCATAGGTATTTATACCGTCAGACCTTATTTTTCTTTTGTCGTCATTAGAGCTTAAAGTAGTTTTTCTTATCTTATGTGTATACAAGTTGTGGATCTTAGATCTAAACAACATCATTTCATCATTAAATATTTTATTATTAAAAAGGCATTCTTTATAGCTATTTATAGTAAGCTTATCTAATGCAGACTTCTTTACACCCTTTGATTTTTTAATGCATCCACCCCCCTCAAGAGACAGTGAATACATTTTCGCTCTGAGACCAACAAACTCTAACATTCGTTTGCCACAGTTCTCATCCTTCATCATACCCAAGACCTTTTTATTACACCTTTTTATCCCGTATAACTTTGCTAACTCCTCAGGGTATTCAGACGTGTCAAACTTCATTTCTACGTCTTCAGCAATATCTGCATAAAAGTCTTTTGTCTGTATTGAATATATGAACGAGTCTGTATCCATATAATTCAATGTGACTTTTTCCTGGAATTTAGGTTTAATATAATCGTAATGAAAATCGTACATCTGCCATTTGGAGAGTTCTAAAACTGTAAACCCTAAGTACATTGGCTTATCATAAACATTATGGAGCCGCTGCATTTGAATAGCATACATGTCTTCAGCAAATTGCGCAGAGCTGTGAAAACTAGCCTTTGCAATAAGCGAACGTGCACCTAAACGATTGCATGACGTGGTTTCCCACGAAGTAACAATTTTTACATCTTTACGTTTTTCAACGTTCTCCATTGTCTTCCCATAGACCGCGTTATTCAACAGTTTAAAAAAGTCCTTTTCAAAATTATTTTTCGCTAAAGTTCTATGGGAAGTGTTTAGATCAATATACTTTTTTAGCCAAGGAGCCTGTTTAAATTTTAAAACTCTATGTACTTTTGACAATATTAAACCATTACGTAAACATTGCTGAAGGTTTTTGTAATGAATCGGGTATTTAGTTTTTGACCTAAGGTCAGCAACAAGTTTACACACCTTTGCTTCTGGTGTGGGTTTTTGGTTGAGCGGACAAAAGGGTAGATCATTATGATAATCATGTAAGGTATCAGGATATATAAGGTCTACTTCTAAAATGTAGCCATACTCAGAATTTCCTACTATTTGAGTTAACATCTAATGATGCAATTTCAACGTCACTCATCCACTGAAAACCGGTGTATGGTAGACTTTGAGACATTGCCCAACCATATAAATTATTTGCATCCAAATACATCAAATATTCGGATGGTTTGCTTGCGTCATACGCATCCATATACATATGGTTGGCTTTAGAGTACCGTTTACAGCACTGAACCAAACCACCCCTTATTCCACTTTGAATAAACCTATACATGTCAATATCAGTAAGCAGATCTAACTCTATTTCGGTCGTTTTCAGCATAGCATCCCATGACAAACCGGGTGTGGTGTAATAATGTGCAGGATCTAGAGAATATATTTTCTTGCATATTGCGCGAAAATTTTGAAAAACGTCAGTCAATAAA
This sequence comes from Scaptomyza montana, assembly GCA_018904305.1. NCBI lineage: Eukaryota > Metazoa > Arthropoda > Insecta > Diptera > Drosophilidae > Scaptomyza > Scaptomyza montana. The sequence goes on from JAEIGR010000063.1 coordinate 375,089, forward strand.
AGAACATCTGTTTTTAGATAAAGCTCCATATATTCTTTTAATGATTGGCAGTTGAAAACGTTCCATACATGCTGTGCATGTACATAGTCCTCAGTCGAACATTCCTTATTAGTTAAACTATTAAAGAAGTTCTCCCTTGGAGGCAGACAGGTTTCGGACAGTCGGGTTTCCGAATCTAAAAACTCGTATGGAAAAACTCCCTTTCTGCGTAATAAGTTAAACTTCTCTTCAGAGGGATAAAAACGTTTAACGCTCTCAAAACATTCAGTACTCAGATTACTACTTAAAGCATCTAAGCTGGTTGCCATAAAGCGAAACGTGTCTAAAAATCGAATTTCTAAATTTTTTTCATGGGACGCTATGTATGTAAATTTGGAGAGTGATATGTACAGCTCCTTATTTAGTGGGAGTACTTTAATATCACCCTCCACTTTATTGAGTTCCCTAACGAAAAGATGGGAGTCATACCGCGAAAAATTGTGAAAGAATACGGGGACAAAAGGTGCAATTTGAAAATTAATGTTACAAACATTATGGGCTGGACCCCTGTACTGGCCCGTTAAATGGCAATGATCACGTACTCGGTCGGTCCCCAGAATTTTCTTACAGATATGGCAATTAACTGCATATCGAAAACTATTTTCCTCCTCTGCACTCATTGTCATAGGTTTAATATTAGAGAGGTAGGTCGTGTAAATTTCACTTACATCTCTGATTAGAGATGTGACAAATTTGACACCTGCATCCTTACCAGTCTCTAAAACAAACTTATCTAAGGATGGGTCAAAGGAGCACTTAATATAATATGAGAATGCTATAGGCACATGTAATGATGTAGCTGTAACATTCTCACTCACTTTTGAATTGAGGGGGGTTAGTATGCATTCGAAGTCTGCATACACTACAAATGGTACATCTAAACTACGATTAAAATTCTTAAATTTAAGACTTGCTTTTTCAATTGATGGAAGCGTTGAAACCATTTTTCCGCAATTCATCCGATGTTCCATCGATAACTTCTCGCTGTGTGAGAAGTTGAGGCAGGTGTTGCAAAAGAAAAGCTGATGCGCGTTACCGGTCACCTGTGAGCTAACCAGTCTGTAAATTTTAAAACAAAACAAAAACAAAATGTATTAGTAAGTACTAAGTATTAAGAAAATTGAAATTTTTACATACCTTGATAAACTTTTTATCCACACAAAATGCGCCCGTCCATCGCTCTCCAAAAGCAATAAACTTATATGCCGTTCCCTTTCGATCTCTGTTAAATACAGCGGGCCCACCACTTTTCCTTTTTCTTCGTCGAACCCAAAAACGTTGATACTAATAGTGGAGTTCCGTCTTTCGAACACTTTGATTTGTGTAAGCGGAAGCGGAAACTCCAGCTCCTCAAAATCTAATGTAAGTGTATCACTTACAAAGATTTTTGAGTTGTCAATATTCACATTGTAGCTCGAACATCTTTCAGGATGGCTGGTGTTGCGTGGGGCTTTCAGGGCTGATATTAAAGCCCATTTAAAACAATATTCATCTTGGTTTTGCACATTCACAATCGCCTTTTTAGCCCTCAGCACCTTTGGAGTTTCAATATAATTTGAAACTTTAAGTGGAGTGTATTTGTTAAGATTGCACTCCAGTCTTAATATTTGGGACATAGTCCATCCGCTGTCCCTTTCCTGGAACTCATCCATTTTTTGTCGGATGAGTTCAGCATGCTGATTATAGACTTCTTCTATAATTCTTCCAGCAGTTAGAACAGACATAGGTGTTTGATGCGACTTGACTTGCATCACCATCTCGTCTTGTTGGAATTTTATGTATTCCGCAAATAACTCAAAGTTTATCTTACACGATGTGTGTAAAGACAAAACATTGGTAATTATTGGAATAAACTCCGATGAGGCATCAGTGAGAATTCCTGGGGATCAAGAATTCCCTCACGCCTATTCTCAAACGATAATGTGAGAATGCGGTTTTTAAATCCTCCTGAAATCAGAGGTATAAAAACACGCATTTTGTGGGTATTGGACCTTAAATGTCCATTCCACTTTGAAAAAAGTACATTAACCTTACATGAGTCACACCACTTTGTCGTCGCATTGGGGGTGGCGGCGATGATGTTGGCGGCGGTATAGGGTGTATTGTTGTAGGTGGTGGTATAGGCTGTGGTGTCGTAGTGTGTGTTGTTGTATGTTGCGGCGTAGGGTGTATTGTTGTAGGTGACGGCGTAGGGAGTATTGTTGTAGGTAGCGGCGTAGGCTGTGTTGTTGTAGGTAGCGGCGTAGGCTGTGTTGTTGTATGTGGTGGCGAAAGGTGCGTTGTTGTAGGTGGCGGCGTAGCATGTGTTGTTGTAGGGTGTGGCGAAGGGTTCGTTGTTGTAGGTGGTGGTGTAGCATGTGTTGTTGTAGGTGGTGGCGAAGGGTTCGTTGTTCTAGGTAGCGGCGTAGGTTGTGTTGTTGTAGGGTGTGGCAAAGGGTTCGTTGTTGTAGGTGGTGGTGTAGCATGCGTTGTTGTAGGTGGTGGCGAAGGGTTCGTTGTTGTAGGTGGTGGCGAAGGGTTCGTTGATGACATCGCTCCAATCAACTTCCTTTGGGGGGTTTGTATCAACCCCGCAAATCTCTGTTAAGAGATTCGCTACCTCGGTGGTGTACACAAATTTTTTATTCGCGTTTGACGACATATTAATTTTTTTTATTTTTTTTTTTTTTGGTTTTACTTTAAAACTCCAAAACAAAAAAACGTTTGAAAAACACGGAGGATAAATTTATAAAAGTCACACTTGAAAACTTCGAGAGCTACTGATCATTTATTTGACCAAAAATGCCTCTTTTATTGATTTTGAAGTCAGTGCAGGATATTAGATTTTTCCAGCACTTGACTAATTTTCAAAACAGATATATATATATAAACAAAGGTTAGAAAGGGATGGCGCTAAACATTTAAATGACCAGCCTATATGATTGGATGAAAGTATTCAACTTAAGGATGAAGGGGACCAATGAATTAGCATTCTCATCTGCTTTTCATAGACACTTGTCTCCTCTATCCTTTTCCCCCTCTTACACCTTCACACTCTAACACCCTCTCCCTCTAACACCACATAACCCACATGAATGTTGTTGTTGTTACTGGTGTTTACAAAAATCAATGCATGTTCTGAGTTGCTTACAGACAACGTAGATGTCACTTGTGTGTATCCTTGACACCAGATTCTATGATCATATAACCCACTTGAATGTTTTTATGTTGCTGCTTTTGACAAAAAACAATGCATGCTGTGGCTTAGCCTGTATTTGACTCTAATAATAAATGGTTAAATAGCCAAAACTGATTTTCCCAATAATTATTATCCATGTTTATGGCTTGCTCGTTTAACAGGCGCATCCTTGACACCAGATCCTATGATCATATAACCCACTTGAATGTTTTTATTGTTACTGCTCTTTACAAAAAACAATGCATGCTGTGGCTTAGCCTGTATTTGACTCTAATAATAAATGGTTAAATAGCCAAAACTGATTTTCCCAATAATTATTATCCATGTTTATGGCTTGCTCGTTAAACAGGCGCATCCTTGACATCAGATCCTATGACCAAATAACCCACTTGAATGTTTTAACTGTTACTGCTTTTGACAAAAAACAATGCATACTGTTGCCTGCTTGTATGTGTGCAAGGCAATGCACTTAAAACAGGAACACACTTGAAACCAGATCCTATGATCACTGATTCTCAAGTGGGTAATAAAAGTGTAAAAAGGGATCCCTTATTCTCAAGTGGGGTAATAAAAGTGACAGCTACTTCCTGGCGTAGAACCGGCAGTTCCCTACTACTGAGGTGCTCTGGGAGGAATAAAATGAAAATTAATGAACTCCTTATTACAAAAACTGGTGATTGATTTGATAGTTTCCTGATTGAACAGGAACTGTTTGATAGCCTCCAATTTGTTATTTGCACCCGTGAAATTGGTGGCGTTGTCGCAAAATATGTCGGAGGGCAATCCGCGTCTAGCGTTTAGGCGCTTGAGGGCGGCAATAAAGGCATCTGTAGTCAGATCCGACACGACCTCGATGTGTATTGCTCGAGTAGCGAAACAGACAAACACAGCAATATAAGCCTTTGTGGGGGCCTTTCCCCGGATGCGCAAGTATAGATTTACTGGTCCACAGAAGTCAACGCCGCATCTTGAGAAAGGCCTAGACGGAGCTATCCTTTCGATAGGTAGCTGTCCCATGATCTGTCTCTGCAGAACGGGTCGATAGCGAACACAGTGTATGCAGGAACGGACGACTCGACGGGCCACATCCCGTGCGTTGATGATCCAGAATTTCAGGCGGATGAGGGCGACCAATGCCTTTGGACCAGCGTGATAGTTAGCTAAATGCATGTACCTGACGTACTGATGCACAAAGTAACCCGTGCTTGGAAGCAAGATTGGATGTTTTTGGGCACTAGGAATATCCGCCAGCTCCAAACGGCCTCCAACCTTGACTAACTCGAAACCATCAGTGACCTGTAGGAAGATGCAAAGATTTTTTTAAGTTAGTGTGAATTGACTTGCCCTTTCTCAGTAGGCTCAGTTCTTCGGAGAAGTATTTTGACTGCAAATTCCAAACTATGCAGTGTAGTGCACGTGTCAACTCCTGTGGCGTAAGTGACGGTGCCATCAACGACGATTGGAGTTGCGTGCGCTGTACGAAACGAAGCATCCAAGCGACAACAATTAAACAGCGATGATGTGAGCTGATCTTGTTTATGACTTCGAGCAGGTAGTTGTTCGTGTGGGTTAAGGCAAAGCAAGATTTGCGCTTTTCCAAGAGTACCTCATCCTTGTCAATATTGCCTCGTTTGGTTATTGGCCATTGGTCTTCCTCCTCTCGAAGGTACGCAGGCCCTTCAAACCAAATTGAGTGTTGCAACTCTGTGACTGTACAGCCCCGAGAGAGTAGATCTGCAGGATTGCAGTCTGTTGGTACGTGCCTCCAGCGGCAACTTGTAGTTAGTTCCTGAATTTCTGAAATCCGATTGCCGACAAACGTTGATAATGTGGCAGAGTGTTGATTTATCCAATGGAGTACAATCTGGGAATCTGTCCACAAAAACGTTGTTGGTTGTAGCTTGTCGAAGATTCCAATTATCCTGCTGTAGAGCCTTGCCAGTAGGTGTGCACCACAAAGCTCTAATTTGGGTAATGACAATTTCCTGATTGGTGCCACCCTTGATTTTGAAGTAATGATCTGCACCCTGATTTTGCCAGTCGTCCCAACCGTACGTGCGTATATGCAGCAGCCGTACGCTCTGATGCTAGCATCGCAAAATCCATGTAACTGTAAGGATTGGAAGTTGGGTTGTAGGCAGTAGCGCGGAATGGCGACTGACTCCAACGATGAGAGTGATGATAGGAATGATGTCCATGCAGCATGAAGGTTTTGTGGAACCGATTCGTCCCACTGAAGCTTTAACAGCCAGAGTTCTTGGAGTATGAGTTTAGCTACAATGATGATGGGCGACACGATTCCCAACGGGTCGAATAACGACGAAGCGATCGATAAGATAGTTCGTTTTGAGACCTGTTCCGATGTCTGTCTGGGTGTAAACGAAAATAAGAAGTTATCTGCTTGCTGATCCCATTTCAAACCGAGTGTGCTGGTTATAAGGTCGGTTTCCAAGTTTAAGTCTTTGATAGTGCTGTCGTCGATGAAGTCCTCATGATTCGAATGCCATTTTGCAAGTTCGAATTTAGCGCAGTTAAGAATATATAGAACTTCGTTTTTAATTTGCCGAAGAGTATCAATGGTGTCTGCTCCACAAAGAAAATCATCTACGTAGAATGATGACTTGATGGCCTCTGCACCGATGCGATGTGTGTCGAAGTATTTGTCTGCTATGTAGGAAAGACTGCGAATAGCTAGGAAAGGTTGTGGAGCTGTGCCATAGGTAACCGTGTTGAGTTGATATGTACTTATACTTTCGGAAACTGTTCTTCTCCACAGAATGTACTGAAATTTACGATCCTGAGGGTGCATCACGACTTGTCTGAACATCTTTACTATGTCCGCCGTAATCACATAACGATATGTACGAAAGCGTAACAGCAGTGTGTATAAGTCCGGTTGAATTGTTGGTCCGACCAATAGCAAATCGTTAAGTGATTTTCGCGTTGTCGTCTGACAGGACGCGTCGAAGACTACTCTTAATTTAGTAGACGTACTATTTGGTTTGAGCACGCAATGGTGCGGTATGTAGTAGTGAGGTTCATCGATCGTTGGCTGCTCAACCAAGCTCATGTGACCCAATATTTCAAATTCATGCATAAATTCCACATACTGTTCCTTGATTTCTGGTAAATGATTTAATCGACGTTCAAGAGCCTTGAATCTTCTTGTGGCTGTGTCCAGTGAGTCACCCAGCACATGAGGGTCGTCTTTAAATGGCAAGCGCACTACAATTCGCCCATCGTCTTTGCGTTCTACAGTCTCTACGAAATTATCTTCACAATGGCGTTGTTCTGGCGTGTAGATATCCGGGAGCTTAGCAACTTCTTCAATACGCCACAGGCGCTCGATATTTTGATTGATGAAATCGTGCACGGTTGTAGAATACTGATGTACCACTGGCGGGTTTGTTTTCCACCGACCTGTAACGATCCAGCCTAGTAACGTTTTTTGTAGTAACGGCAAGTTAGCTCCAAGCTTGATTTGACCAACGGATAGTATCTCAAAGAAGGTTTCCGTCCCTAAGAGCAGATCAATGCGACGCGACTTATTAAACCTTTCATCGGCCAATGACGTGTTCTGCGGTAGTTTCCATGTTGAGATATCAATCTCCGAATCTGGGTGGTATGCAATGTGAGATGTGATGCAAAAATCGAGTGACATTTCGAACTCATTGAACCGTGATTTTATTTCAGTAGATGTACGATGTTTCATTCGAGTTGAATTCCCAATGCTGCGAATTTCCATGTGATGCTGCTTCCGTGGTATGCGAAGAGCTTGCGCAAACTCCTCGGACATGAAATTAACTTGCGAACAAGAGTCTAGCAAGGCACGTCCAACCTTGTAGCAACCTGAAGCATCTTTGACCAGAACCAAAGCCGTGGCCAAAATGACACGCTCCGCTTGTTCACCTATATGTGTGTGAGCCACTGCGTCTGGGGATTGTTCAATGCCTGATTGAATTGGAGGAGGGCGCTGTAGTGCGGACGAGTCAGTCCTATCCCGATGCAAGAGTGTATGATGTGGGTGCGAACAGCGACGACATCTTTGCGTTGAAGGGCATCTTGAAGCGAAGTGGCCTTTATTGAGGCAGTTGATGCAGAGTCCTAAGCGTTTTACGACGTTGATCCGATGATCAACTGACGAATCAGTGAGTTGAGAACATTTGAAGATTCTGTGCTCCGTGCTGGAGCAAGCCTGACACGATTGTGAGGCGACGTTGAAGCTCATGCCAGGGTGTGGCCTTGATGAGTTTGGCTTGCCATGTTGAGGGTTTCCATTGCCGTCAGACATGGGCTTGGTAACAGATTCCAAGAATTGACAGTGACGCTCTAGCATTTGGACGCAATCAGCCCACGACGGTAGAGTCGTATAGTCTAGCGATTCGTTCCACTTACGTTTGGCTTCCTGGTCAGTCTTGTTGATGACGATGGAGATGAGCATCATCTGAGCGATTTGTGATTCAGTTCCTAGCGACTGAAGCGAGTTGTACAATGCCGATGCATTGTCGACAAGGCTACGTAATTGTGTTGCGTTTGATTTGGTTGCATTAGGCAATGCAAACAATGATGCGATGTTATCCAGAAATATGAGCGTAGGATTATCGTAGCGCTGTTTTAAGCGCTCGAGAGCCTTTGGATAATTATCAGCAGTTATCTGAAATGCTTTGACGGTTTCCAATGCTGCACCTCGAAGGCAATTCAGCAACTGGTTAAATTTCTCAATGGGCGACAGCATACCCTGGTTACCAATGATTTGTTTAAATGATGTTATAAAATTTTGATATTCCGAGTACTTGCCGTCGAATACCGGTAACGATAGTTTCGGCACTCTTATAGATGACGTATATGCCGTGTTCAGATGAGTGGCTTCAACAGTAGTGCTGTGAGCATCCGGTCCAAGTTGCTCCTGAATGCAAACTTTGGTTTCAACGAACAGTTCCTCCAAGTCTGCGTAGTTGTTGCGCTGCGACTCCTCCGCATCTATTTGTTCAATATCTCCTTGAAGCGACAGAGCCCGCTTGAAATACGCCTCCAGTATTGACAGACGGCATGTGAGTTCTGCTGATGAGAGCGTTTTCCTTGGATCCACCGTAGTCTTGATGCGAGTTATGTTTCTGCGAATATTTGCACGTTGTTGTTTTAACTGTTCCAATTGCTCTTTATCTGCCATTTTGACTGATCACGGATAAACCTGGTGCAATTGCAAACTATGTGAAACACTGCAAGGGTAGTTCCAAAAGTTAGCAAAGAATAGCGTGGGTCACACACAAATACAGCCTTGAGTGTACGAATGTGCGATAAGTGAGGTTATGCAGCAACGTGTTGGCTATTTGGCCGGCAACCAAGTGTACGCGCGGCAACAGGTAGCGTCAAATGTCCAACGACGAGGTGCGTGTACGGCAATTGCTGGCCCGAACGATATCGGCTACAGCAATGTACGGCAATTACTGGCCCGAACAATATCGGCTACAGTAATGTGCGGCAATGTTGCGGTTATGTGCGCAGGTGCGGGTGGCGTGAGAGCACACGCCGGCAACGATGATGATATTTGTACCTAGCTGGTAGGTACCCGACTGGCTTCCAATGATGCGTAGACTGTTCAAGCAGTTGTAGGAAACCAACTCGAACGCTGCGACAGTTGAGAAGCGGCTTGCAAAATCACTTATTTTGCAGGTTATGTTGAACAGACTCGCGTTCACACATGTACGGTGGCAATTAATACTTTATTTCACAATAACAATATCACTAGCCCCACGTTGGGCGCCAAAATGTCTGATCAAGAGCTTTTTCTTGATGAATTTAAAATTTAGTTGGGGGTGATATTGATTATTCTTATTTTATTTTAATTAGCCGACGCTGTACAAAATTGTTCTCCTGTTCTTCTTCAAAATACAAGTAAAGTGTTTCTTACACGATGATTCAATTACATTGATCGAGCGCAACTCGATAGTTTTAGCATGATAGTTGTTTACAAATGAGTGAAATTATAATCGATACGAATATTCGATGTCAACTATTGTCAATAACAATATTCATTGACTATCGTAATAGGCAAATATAAATTAATATACATATTGGGTTTTGACCCAACAAATATCTTAAAGTACTTTCAAAGTGCACGCAGTCTTATTTACTTTCATTGATTTTATTAATATTCCAGTGCACATTATTCTTCTAGAGTTTAGGTTGAACAGTGCGTATACGAACGGCTTCCAATCTTGCTTCTCTTTGTTCGTGTGATTCAGATGAAAGCTTTTGGGTCGTTTGCAGACTTAAAGTTTCTAGTAGGGCTACTCTTTTGTCAGCTTCATATTGCAGATTGCTTTAAAGCTTAAAGTGTTAATAGACCACTTGCTTTCCGCTCGCCAGACATTTATTAAAAAAATTTAAAACAGTAAAAATGTTATATTTTTGTTCTTAAAATTTTTTTTATTTCTTGTTCAATTAACCCAACTCGAAAAAAATGGTATAGTTAATTTACAAACCTTCCCGAGAACAATAGTAACAGAACAAACAAACATAAAAAACAAGAATTTTATTAAAATAAATTATTACTATAATACAACAATATAGATCGTTTGTCTTTAGCTGGCTTTTCGTAATAGGTAAGATTTATAAATTAATTCAAATTACATTTATAATAATTCTCTAGCATATTTATGTTATTTGGTAAAATTATTAACCATTTACAAATTAGCTAACTACGCATTGCTACTTGTGTGTCATCGCAGCAATAAATTTAATAAAAAGTATAAGTAGCTTATACTGTATTTCAATTAATCACCAATATGGACTCATTTCATGATTGTAACTAATTTAATTTTTTTTTAATACAACAAATTCTAGTCAAAATTGTTCTTAAATTAAGAACCAATGTTATCAAATGAAGAACAATTTCGAGACCATCTCGTTCTTAAACCAAGATCGGCGGTCTTAAAAAATCCGTTCTTAATTTAAGAAAATCGTTCTCATATCAAGAAAATCCGTGCTCAGGCAGTCATTGTCAACGGATGTTCTTGATTTTGCACTAAAGAGAACGTATTATTTTTCTCTTTGTACGAATTGCGTAGAAGTCGTAGACGAAGTAGACTTAGATGTTGTTGTTGGGATTACTCCGTTATTTTTTATAGGCACCAAAGCAAAGAATAACGGATTGTGATTAACTGTATTTAGAATAGTTGTACACATTGTAGAAAAGTGAAAAATTGCGCGATTCTTTAGTCTGCAGTTGACTTTTGTGAATTTGTGGAGAGAATAAATGAAAAAATTATTTGAGATCAATGTAAACATTGAAAAGATTATTGTTCATGTTATAGAGCAGTGCACTATGGGTAATTTGACCATTTTTGAGGCCAAAACCCATTTTTTGAAAGTCGTTCAATTAACATTTTGTTGGTGGCTTTACATAGTAAAATGATTGAGCTTTAATGTTACATACCACAAATTTTAACAGAGGCCTCCACTGTTAAGTTACAAGCTGTTAAACACAGCTGTTCTAACAGAAGAGCGCGCGCAGCTAACTTAACAAAAATTGCGCAACAAAGAAAATAATAAATAAAAGTAAATTTACAATTAAAAATTTAAAATAACCAAATGGCTTTCGATGGTGAGTGGTTTGTACTTTGTGTTTGCGAAATTAGAATGAAGATTGTGCTTGTCTTGTCCCCGTATTTGTCTTTATTGTAAGTTGCCTAAAATGAAAAATTTTAAAACGAAAACTGAACTTTGAATGGACTTACAAAGTGATTCCCACCTACTCCCACCTTAAAATAAAAACAGTGTTTTAGAGTGTTTCATTACCTTTAAAATGAGTGTAGTCTTAATTTCCACAACCAGAGATATTTCAATTTACAGATCATAACCTAAAATTTGATAATGCGACTTTGTTTGCAAAATGGACTGCAGTGAGTGGAAAAGGCCAAAAAGAGGTTGCAATTTTTAACTGTTTTATGGCGAAAGTTCCAAAAACGTGTTTTTCCACAACCAAATGAGTTATCGAAGAAAATCAAAATCAATATAAAAACGAAAAAAAAAATTATGTCATTAATTTTTTACTAAGCGGCTCTATGGGAGCTATATGATATAGTGGGCCGATGCTTATAACTTTTACCCAAAATGTAAGAAACATAAATATACTAATTTTCAGAAAGTTTAAACCAAATATCTTCAAAAACAAACATGTTTTCATACGAGAAATCACATTTTTACCAATTGTTACTATGGGAGCTATACGATATAGTTGACCCATGTCGCTCTTTTTTAGCAACGATGTTAGTATTATAATAACTATAAAAACTGCCAAGTTTGGTCGTGATAGGTTGACAAACATAGAAAATACAAAACCTATCTTTTGTAAAAGGGGCGGTGACACGCCCATTTTGTACAAATATTTTCCTTTGGTTATTAAAAACTCAAAGCAAAAAACCAAATCAAATTATCTTGCTTCGTTCTTAAGTTATTAATTAATGCCACAAAAATGGTCAAATTACCCATAGTGCAGTGGTGTCCAAACTCACACAATGAAACATTGCGCTTGTGTGCGAAGCAGCGAAACACGAAGGCAACGTGAAACATTTTTTTGCAATGCAGCATAGCGAATGACTGCGCGTTTGACTTTTGAGCTTCAGCCGAACACATGAGTCGAGAGAGCAAATGCAGCCGAACACGCGCATCGTAAGAGAACAAGCTGCCGAGCGTTCTATTTATAGAATACACATATTCTCTCTCTCTATACATGTGTCGGCTGCTACGCCGGCAGAATTTTTCTTGCCAACCACGCGTGGCTGCCTTTTCAAACTTTGGACAACACTGTTATAGAGCTTTCTCGCCTTGTTCACGTTTTAGAATAGTCAATGCACAAAAAATGTTGTTCACATTCTGATGAATTCACGTTTTAGACGTATCACGTTATCGAGCGTTTGCTGTATTTGGTAAACATATCTAACTGTCATCGCAAATATAAGTTGCTTATGTGTACGAGTGCATAATCTAATTTTTTTAAAACTGAAAAATTATATTCATTTGCAGTCAAACCGACGCACAGTGGCGCCCGTAGAACAAGTCAAGTGGCAAAAATCAAAAAATGCATGTGCCTCTAAAAAATATTGAATTAACCGAATTTATAGGAAACTAGAAAGTGGCCCGCTTACTGCGCTGCGCGGATAGTTTATATAAATTTTAGCAATAGAAGATAGATAAAGAAAAATAAATAAATTAGAAAATATTTCACAAAATATTTAAGCAAAGTATTTAATATTCTCTTTTCCACGCCACCATTGAGGTAGAGAATCAGGCGCGTCATTTTTTATTGTGGTTTCCCCAGTAGGCCTTATCAACTTATTGAATTTAATTTGCAATTATTAACAACTTTAAGAGCTTCTTTATAAACGACATTGGTTGTTTTTCCGTCAGGTGCTAGTACAAAAAAACTTTTTTTGAAAAAAAACATGAAAAAGGAAAAAAAAAAAATTAAAAAAAAAAAAAAAAAAAAAAAAAAATAAAAAGGAAAAAAAAAAAAAATTTTTTTTTTTTTTTTTTTTTTTTTAAAAAAAAAAAAAAAAAAAAAAAAAAATTTATTAATTGTTAGGGCAAAGCAAACTTTTTAAAGGAAATGCAATCTTTTAAATTGAATTGGCAATTCAGAATCAGAAGGTATTAATGGAATTCTCGGTATAAAAACCGTTTCCCCTATACCATTGCCAGTAAAGATAATTGCTTCGACAACATTCTTATGAAGGACTTTAACTTGCAATCTTGTACCATTGCACAGTTTTGGCGGTTTCAAGTTGCGAATCAACATTACAGGTGAACCAATCTTTAAAGTTAATTTATGTTGAGGCAGGCCAGCCGGATTTAATGAATTAAGAAACTCGACGGGGTAGTCACAGAATCAATAGAGTCATATGTCATTTCTTCACTTTAAAATGATTTTAATAAAAACTCGTTTATTTCCAATGCATTGTCATTTCTCGCAGTCAAAATAGCACGTTCTGAAACCCAATCGAGTGATTTTTGAGATATTCAATATTTGGAACAATTTCCTTGGATCTAATTGGTAGTGGAAGTCCATAATAAGTCAAGTTTTGACCACCAATAGGCAGTACAATATCTTCAATGTAAATAAGACATTTATTTAATACATTATTCACAATACTTTCATCAATACTTCTGTCTTGTGAAAAATGAAAGGCTCTTAAAATATCTTCTGAGAAACTCTCTTTATAAGTATTCCAAAGTTTAAGAGCATCTGAAATTTGACAAAATACTAACATTATTGCAAAAAGTTCTCTCAGTTTTGTAGGATTTTGACATATGACAGCTTCGGCTATAGTTGAATCCCTGTGCTTATCATCTTCTAGTAATCCTAGAGCTTTACACGTCAATTGAAATGATGCGTATGCTATACCATTAACGGTTTTTATACTCGATACCGAAGGTAAAGAGTATATTGGGTTTGTGCAATGTCCGTCATGGTGTCCGTCCGTCTGTCCGTCTGTCCGTCCGTCCGTCTGTCCGTCTGTATGTGTCCAATTTTTTCCACACCCTTCAAGCTAGAGACTTGAAACTTTTCAATTTTCTTTATCTATGGGATAGTAAATTAAAGTGTCAAGATGGGGGTTCTACGATAACTGGGGGGCTGGCAAATCGATAAATTCGATAACTCAAAACCGATAAATCCACATATTTCGCACATCCTTACAGCTAGAGCTACCAAATTCGGTAAGCAGATAGCTACTAGCAATCCTCAAACAAATGCATAAAAAATTTGGATGCCACGCCCACCCATACCGCCCCAGCCCCCCTCTCATCACTTTTTACAATTTTCGAGCTAGAGTCACCAAATTTGGTATGAAGATAGCAATTGACATTCCACAAAGATCTGCATCACAAATTTAGATGCCTCGCCCACCCATACCGCCCCAGCCCCCCTTTTCCCCACATTTTACAAATATCGAGCTAGAGTCACCAAATTTGGTATGAAGATAGCAATTGACATTTCCCAAAGATCTGCATCAAAAATTTGGATGCCACGCCCACCCATACCCCCCCAGCCCCCCTTTCCCCACTTTTTACAAATTTCGAGCTATAGTCACAAAATTTGGTATGAAGATAGCAATTGACATTTCACAAAGATCTGCATCAAAAATTTGGATGACTCGCCCACCCATACCACCCCCAGCCCCCTTTCCCAACTTATTACAAATTTTGAGCTAGAGTCACCAAATTTGGTATGAAGATAGCAATTGACATCCCACATAGATCTGCAGGAACAATTAGGATGCCACGCCTTCCCATACCGCCCCCAGCCCCTCTTTCCACACTTTTACAAACTTTGAGCTAGAGTCACCAAATTTGGTATGAAAATAGCAATTGACATTTCACAAAGATCTGCATCAAAAATTTGGATGCCACACCCACCCAATCCACCCCCAGCCCCCCTTTTCCCACCTTTTGCAAACTTTGAGCTAGAGTCACCAAACTTGGAGAAAGATAGCTGGTGGCATCTCCATCTGCATCGGAGAATCTTTAAGGCAGCGTACACCCCTGTTGCATCCGTACCCCTTTGCAATCAGGCCTCTTTTTACCGGTTTTAATACTGGTATCGAGTATGCCGCAGTCGGTTGAGTCCGACTGCAATGAAGTTGGGCCCCTTACAAAATGTAGTAAAAGTCTTAAATAAAAACATTCTGTATTATTGGGATGAATTGTGTAAACTCTTCCCAAAGCTGAATCTCTTTTAACTCAAGGAAAATTTTTCACATCATGCCCTCGTTTTCTTCTTTGAAATTCTTTATTGTTCCATGTAAAATACGATGGAACTTCACAATATAGAAGCGTTCTTGCAAACTCATCACGTGTGCATAGCTCAAAGAAGGCTAGCAAAGTGGTTTTGGGTGTAGTGCTTAATCTGTCAAGTAATTTTTGCGGATTATTGGGGTTAAAATATATCCGTATAGTGTGTAATAGCCGGAAAACGTTCATGTATGGGAAATGCAAGGATTCTCCATACCGCTTCTGAGCTACTTATATAACGGCCACTTTCGCACATATTAATTTCATTACGTTGGTCTTCAAGAGTAAATGATGCTTGATCACTGCCCTTGTTAACATATTTACAAATGTATTTAATAGACTTTACAGAACTACAATACTCAACATTTATGTGAGCTTCAAATGTTCTCAATAGTACACAGTTATTAGGCACAACCCAACGATTATCTATGCAATTACCATTTATATTAATTGCATTACCACCATCTTCTATCGCTCTTCTACGAAATAGAGGGTAACTATCTTTTCCAGTCACAGTTTCTTTAAGTAATTGTCGAGGAAACCTTTTGGTACATTTTCCATTTTTCATGCATGGCGATTTATTATTAAATGCACCGCAAGGACCATGAATCATATTTGACTTAACAATGTTATATAACAAAGGATCCTCATCTGCGTTTGGTATTTCGGCACAGATAATTTTATCGATTTTATCTGGTCTTATTTTATTTTCTAACCAAAGTAGAATATGTATATGTGGTACACCCCGCTTTTGCCATTCCACTGAGTACATGAAACATTGCACGCTTCCAAACAAAGAACCTTTTGTCAATAGTGACATTAAAGCTTTAACTTTTAAATGAAAAACTCGAGCTATAATATCGTGACGATCATGCGGTTTTTGACCCGGTAATAAAACACTTTTTATGTCATACCATTATGGATTTCATGTGAATGTTATGAAAAGATCTGGTCGCCCATAATGGCGAACATATGTCATAGCATCTTGAGTCTTTTCATGCATATATCGTGCAAAGCTTGTAAAAGAAGATGGTAAAATTACCATCTGACCAAGTTGAGCTGCGACAACATCTTGTTGGCCTATTGCATCTTGTAGATGTATATAGCTATCTGCTCTGAGTTTCGCTTGATTGTAGCGAATATAATTTAACCTTTCTGTTTCAATTTTAGCATACATATCAACCAAAAACTGACTAAAAAGGAACGACAATAAATTAAATGATTTATCTCAGATTGACGAATCATTATTTTATAGCTGTAAAAGCTTAAAGCAGATATAATTTTTTTGGTTCCTCCTTTTTTAATAATGGATTCCATTGTGGTATATCCACTGAATAGCCATCTTCGCCATAAGGAAATAGCAAAGGGTACTGTAAGGCATCGTATGATCGATGCACCTCACTCATACGATGTAATTTATTATTATGGCTTTCAATAATAATATCGCGCTTTTCAAATTGCTGACCAACAATAACTAAAGCTACTTCGCTTGATTGAGGTGCATGTATAATCAATTTATAGTCTTTAGTACTTGTTGGTATTTTATTGAGAGTCATTTTTAGATCTTTAACATAACGATTATGCTGATGAAACATACATTGAAGATCCTTTACTACGCTACAATCAACATTTGAAATATTTTTGCAACGTAGTTGAGCTTCTTTTCATCATCACCAACAGAATAAATTTGAAGAAACTGCATTTCTTCATTTGGCAAAGGTCGGACACTACCAATTAAGTGATACACTTGTCCTTGGACTTTAAAGGTTGACCAACTTTCATTTATAATTTTTGTACTACCAAAAGAAGTCATTTGAAAGCAGCTGTTATACTTTCTTATACGATCAATGAAATGATCATGCTTGGGATTTCCACCAATTATTAAGCTTTTAAGTGGATCAGGCTGTTGACGCATGAACACTTGACACCAAGTCTCAATAGAGTCTTGGTAAAAGATACAAAACTGCACTCTAACCTAGCTGCATGCGACTGCAGCAAGAGCTAAAAATATAGATAAACATAACAAAAGATAAGGTCACCAAAGATTGTGGAAAGACCTACACTAATGTTTTAAATAGAAAATAACCTAAACAAATAATGATGCAACTATCTGCTGGCGATAATGTGCCACCGCAGACCTACTCTAAGACATCTTGTTAGTATATAAGGACTAGGATTTGTAAGAATAAAATCAGTATCTTAACAGAACTCAACAGAAACACTAGTTTCACAGGCAAACTTTCATTTCAGGAAAGTTTAACTTTTCCTGCCTTGCAACAGGTACCGAGAGGCTCATTTTTCCATTTTAAAGCATTAAAATGTTTGCACAAATGAATGTTTTGCCGGTGAATCGACTACGTCTTTTAACAGGATTTTTAACATTTTCTTGACGTATCAGAATCTTGAGTTAATACTTCCTCTAAAGCATAGCTCGCAAATAACTCTCAACCGTTTTTCGTTTTGCGGTCTGCACGCGAACACAACCGAAAAAAACGATGCGCGTGTGCTGTCGCTCTGAACAGAACTTTTCGTTTCTCTTTGTTTTGGTTTTCGGTTAACTGTTCTCAGTTGCGTGGTTCTTGTTTTGCTCACTCAACAACAACTAAGAGAGAGCGATCCAACTGAACGCTCGTTCATTGAGGGTCAGCAGAAGAGCGAAAAAACAAAAGACTCATCGTAAACGGTCTTTTGTATTCACACCGAATCCACAAAAGCAAGTGTGATTTACACGTACACTGATCATTCGCATATACACTCATACAGATGCAAAAGACACTGATCATTCGCATATACACTCATACAGATGCAAAAGACTTTTATTTTCTTCGCTCGTTGCAAAACGGTCAGCGAATGAGCAGAGCAAAAGGGAAACACGAAATTGGTTTTTGGTTGAGCACAGACCGTTCGTTCAAGAGACACTGGTGAACGGCTCTTGTCTGACTTTTTGCGCAAGTGGTGCGCAAAAAACAGTTTTTTGGTGACTGCAAGAAACGGTCAACTGTTATTTGCGAGCTCTGCTCTAAAGGAATATAAACATCAAAATGTCCATTCATTAATGGACCGGTAAAACGCAATCTTTTAACAGGATGCATATTACTTCCAAATGCTTGTAATAAATTTCCATTTTGAAAAACTTGGAAATTTACAGCAAAAATTTCTGCTGCTGCTTGAAGCTCACATGCAGTACCATAAGTATATGAGTATGACATAGCGCACTCATATTGTTCAGAAGAGCTATAACACTCTCCATTTAAGTTTATGGTGAAGCAAGCAAAAATTTCCCAGTTGGTTACAACATGGGCTACAATATGTTGGCGTATGGAGCCATGGAGGCCTTGCCTACCAAATAAAAGGTAGGAAATATATCTAAAAAGGCAGGCTCCATCACCAATTATAGCAAAAACTGAATGCGGCACCAAAATAGACATATTTTAATTTGGCTGTGAGTCAATTGACTTCACTGTAAAACGATTGTTAGAACGTTACAGTGTCTATACTTAAGTATAAAATTCAATAAAATTGAATATACCAACTTATACTTTTAATAGTATATTCAGAATGCTTATTTTTATTTGGTTTTTAAATTCACTTAAGCAGCGTCTATATAACTATTATATAATATGCAAAATAGAAGACAACTATATATAGTGTTGCTTCAATTATTAAGTTTAAAATCGACTTATTATTTTTGTTTAAAAAAAAAAACAACAAAACAAATTAACAACTTAATTTAAAGTAAGTATTATAAATAAATAAATACTTCAAAATAAGTCAAAAATTGACTTCACTGTACAACGTTACTGCGTCTATACGTAAGTATAGAATTCAATAAAATTGAATATACCAACTTATATTATTTAGGGTATTCAGTAGCTATGCTATGTGCGTAAAGTGTTATATATAATACAGTGTAGCTAGTGAGTGCACTTTTTACGTTTCTTTTGTCGTATTTGTGCTAAGTCAGCTGTTTGCCAGTTCGATGACAATACAATCGAAAGTTAAATTGAATTGAGCAATTGATAAGCTGAAAGCAATAAAATAAAAGACTTAAGTTGTTGTTTTCATAAATAATAATTGAAAAACTTTCTTTATTATTCAGAAAATAAATGTTTTTTTATTTATATCAACACTTAAGCATTCTTATATTTTACTTCTAGCTCTAATTTTTGCATTCTATCCTCTTTTCCCAGCTGCAAATTTTTGAATTGAAAATCATTTCGTATTTTTTCTTCCTTTCCACTGTTAAAAACATTCAGTTTAGTCTTTTAAATTAATAAATAATAAAATTTACTTACTTTTACAACTAAAACTCGCCAAGTGTGACCTAATTTCACTAATTCAATAATCTCGAAAGCAGCTGTTTTTATAAATAGTCTGGCAACCACTCCATAACACATATAGTACAATAGTAGCAAACATACCCAGGGGCATGTTTGCTGTGTTAAAAATGCTTCTGTGTGTTTGTTGTAAAGCTTTCATATAACACTTTAGCACTTTACGCACATAGCATAGCTACTGAATACCCTAATTGTAATAGAATATTCAGACTGCTTTGTTTATTTGATTTTAAAATTTAAATGCACTTAAGCAGCCTCTGTATAACTATTATATAATATGCAAAATAGAAGACAACTATAAATAATGTTGCTTCAATTATTAAGTCGAAAATCGACTTAATTTTCTTGTGTTTAAAAAACAACAAAAGAAATTTAAATACGTTGATTGTATAAAATAAATATTTTGTCAGGCCTGTTCTAGTTTCGGTCGAAACGGATCGAAATGGATTCTCATTTCGATGTTTGCCAGTTCCCAGATTTCGATCAACTTAAATTCTTCTGATAGTTAATTTCGATACCAATTTTTTGAAAAACAGCTAATTTGTAATAAGCTGAAAAAAATAAGAACAGTTGTTCATTCATAAATAGCTAATTGAAAAACTATCATTATTATTAGCAGCAAGAGAAAGAAAACGTTTGGTTATATATATCAACGCTAGAAGCATTAATCCTAGTAAATTTTACTTTAGGTCTAGTGTTTGCGTTTTATCCTCTTAACAAGCAAAATTTTGAATTGAATTTAAATAATTATTCGTTACTTATTTTGCTTCCTGATTGAGATCAGCTGTTTACCGAAACGATCAGTTTAGTCTTTTAAATTAATAAAGATATTTTTAGTTTACTTATATTAATGTAATTACTCGTTTTTGCTTAAGCTAAACTCGCTCTTATATAGGACCTAAGTTTTTATAGTTAATTTTAACAATAATCTTTTGTAAATAACAAGTTGTTTTCATAAATAGTCTTTGGTTGAACATGACAACACTTTATTTTTATAAGCTATTCCAATCGCTTTAGCAAACATACCGCAGGGGCATGTTTTCTGTGTACAACTATAAACAAAAACAAATGAAAAATATTCTGCAGGTACGAATGACATTGCAAAGTTCTTGCCAATAGTATATAAATTTAGTAAAAAATAGTAACAGGGTTCAAAAATACGCATAGCAAGTTGAATACCCTAAACGTTGCTTCAATTCAGTCTAAGTCGACAATCGTTTTACTAACGATCCATTTCTTGTGCTCGGAACGAAATGTGCAATGCAAAACGAAATTTAAATACGTTGATTGTATCGAAAAGTAGAATAGGCTTTTATATTTAAATATTTAAATCATAGCAATTAAATATTTTTTATAGCTTATCATTAAATACGAATTTTAAATGAACGTATATACGTAGGTATTTTAAATGAATGTATATATATATAATTCGAAAATCAGAATATTAACAAACTCACTGATCCAAAAAAAAACTTTCGTTGTTATTATCCTTATCCTTAATATAAACAACATTAAAAAATTCACTGAAACGAAAAGTAACTTTCTTTGTTCACATTAAATATGAACTAAAATGCATAACCAATTCCCTTACCATTGTATGTAAAAACATAATGTTGGAAAGAGCATTACAGCTATTCCTCTAAGCAGCAGATCACGAGCTCATACATACAACGCTTGCACTTAAGAGCTAGGTATGGGTGGTGCAAATTAGGCAATGCAATTCCCATTACTGCAGCCTCTTAGTTATGGTTAGCTTAGCTTAGTGAGTGCGGAGGAAATAGGGATATTAAACTTTATGATTGACATGCAAAGCGCGCATATAAAATAGAGAGTGAACGTAAATGAGCAACAACAAAGGAGCATGATCAGAGCGAGATTTCAAATTATCTGATTATCATAAGAGCAACACGCGCGCTTATGTGAACGGCCTTGCTTGTTCGAAATTGTATATCAATAATATATCAATAATGTTAGTGTGTTACGTTTTGTCTAAGTAATATAAGCAGCAAGTAGGCGAATCCACCCCCATAACATATTCTGGTGTGGGAAATTTTTCTAGACGCACCAAGTTTTGTTATGTTGTTGTTGTTTTTTTTTTAAATCAATGACACCAACAAAAAGTAGCAGTGCGGGCCCAACAACAACACTTACAACAACAACAAACGCTACTTGGGTCGTAAATCAATTGTCAAAGGCACACAAATTTGAAAAAAAAAAAAATATGTGCACTGTGCGAAGTGAAACATGTACATAAAATTATGAAATTTAAATGTTCAAGCGCATTGTTCACTTATTTGTGTATGCACTTATTCATTAAGAAGCGGTAATCCGTTTCTTATTTGCAAGTGTACGAAACTTTTTTTATGACTTTGCTTGTGCGACGCGAAGGCGTCACTGCGCATTTGTTTTGTTTTTGTATTCTCGCTCGCGATCAAACTCTCAGCTTGTGCGACAATCAGGCGACAGTAGTGGAATGGGTACTTGTTGTAATTGTAATTTGTTTTTTAAAATGGGTAAAAAGTGCTCCAAATCGTATGGGAGGTACTTGAAGGAGTTGTCCAAATAAAAATTCCCTTCTTAGTGCTCACCTCCTACCTGCATGGAAAATTGTGTGAAAATTTCAGCCTTCTAGCTCTTTTCGTTTAGGCTGTGGCTCGTCCATTCTAGTAAGGACAAACTCTTTTATATATACATATAGATTTTCCCACGATTTTAAATCTGCAATCCTTAAAACAACCAGATTTTTTTGTTTAGAAGATATAGCCCTGCAAAGTTGACTGATTTTTTATGTTGCATAAAAATCGCAATTTTAATGTGATTTTGTTGGCTTTGAGATACAATAACTCAAAAACTAAGAAACGGATCATCATTATTTTTGATTCTATTAATAGATCTTTTTATTAAAAAAAGAATGAAAAAAATTGTAATATTTGCTTTGCGGTTGACCAGGTAAATCGATATTTACTAACTATCCATTTTTTCACTATTTCTCAATTTCGATTGAAAATAAAAAAAATTATCACATTTTACCACTGCCATATTTAGACTCGTTACCGAAGGTAAAGAGTATATTGGCTTTGTGCAATGTCCGTCATTGTGTCTGTCCGTCTGTCTGTCCTCCTGTATGTTCCCAACTTTTTTCCACACCCTTCAAGCTAGAGACTTGAACAGCTAGAACTACCATATTTGGTAAGAAGATAGCTACTAGCAACCCCCAAAAAACTGAATCAAAAATTTTGGAGCCACGCCCCCCCATTCCGCCCCCAGCCCCACCGCATTTTTAGTCAAAAGTGCCTATATCTCCCACAGTTTTTGAGCTAGAGCCACCAACTTTGGTGCCAAGATAGGTGATGATGACTCCACAAATACTGCATTAAAAGTTTGGATGCCACGCCCACCACTACTGCTCTAGCCGCCCCCATCCGAAAAAGTTTTGGAGCCACGCCCACTCATACCGCCCCCAGCTCTCCTTTCCCTACTTTTTACAATCTTTGAGCTAGAGTCACAAAATTTGGTATAAAGATAGCAATTGACATACGACAAAGATCTGAAAAATAATATGGATGCCACATCCACCCATTCCGCACCAGCCCCCTTTTCCCCACCTTTTACAAACTTTGATCTAGAGTCACCAAATTTGATATGAATATAGCAATTGACATTCCACAAAGATCTGCAGCATAAATTTGGATACCAGGCCCACCCAATCCACCCCAGCCCCCTTTTCCCAACCTTTTACAAACTTTGAGCTAGAGTAACCCAATATGGTATGAAGATAGCAATTGACATTCCACAAAGATCTGCAACAAAATTTTGGATGCTACACCCACCCATACCACCCCCAGCCCCCCTTTCCCCATCTTTTACAAACTTTGAGCTAGAGTCACCCAATTTGGTATGAAGATAGCAATTGACATTCCACAAAGTTCTGCAGCAAAAATTTGGATGCCACACCCACCCACAGCCCCCCTTTCCACACCTTTTACAAACTTTGAGCTAGAGTCACCCAATTTGGTATAAAGATAGCAATTGACATTCCACAAAGATCTGAAAAAAATATGGATGATGCACCCACCCATTCCGCCCCCAGCCCCCCCTTTCCACACCTTTTACAAACTTTGAGCTAGAGTCACCAAATTTGATATGAAAATAACAATTGACATTCCACATAGATCTACAGCATAAATTTGTATACCACGCCCACCCAATCTGCCCCAGCCCCCTTTTCCCCACCTTTTACAAACTTTGAGCTAGAGTAACCCAATTTGGTATGAAGATAGCAATTGACATTCCACAAAGATCTGCAGCAAAATTTTGGATGCCACATCCACCATACCACCCCCAGCCCCCCTTTCCCAACAAACTTACAAACTTTGAGCTAGAGTCACCAAATTTGATATGAAGATAGCAATTGACATTCCACATAGATCTACAGCATAAATTTGTATACCACGCCCACCCAATCCGCCCCAGCCCCCTTTTCCCTACCTTTTACAAACTTTGAGCTAGAGTAACCCAATTTGGTATGAAGATAGCAATTGACATTCCACAAAGATCTGCAGCAACATTTTGGATGCCACGCCTACCCAATCCGC
Source organism: Scaptomyza montana (assembly GCA_018904305.1). Taxonomy (NCBI): domain Eukaryota; kingdom Metazoa; phylum Arthropoda; class Insecta; order Diptera; family Drosophilidae; genus Scaptomyza; species Scaptomyza montana. The sequence continues at coordinate 399,031 of JAEIGR010000063.1, forward strand.
CCCCAGCCCTCTTTTCCCTACTTTTTACAAATTTTGAGCTAGAGTCACCAAATTTGGAAGGAAGATTGCTGGTGGCATCCCCATCTGCATCGGAGAATCTTTAAGGCAGCGTACACGCCTGCCGCATCCGTACCCCTTTGAAATCAGGCCTCTTTTTACCGGTTTTAATACTGGTAACGAGTATAACGCAGTCGGTTGCGTCCGACAGCAACGTTTCCACTTATTTCAAAATTATTTCTTTGATTATTCCTTTATCTGGTGCAAATAGTTTTAGCTGCCCGAATTTGCCCCTGTGGTTTTAAGAGGTAAAATAGTGAAAAAAGTCATAGGTAAAAAATGTGTTGCATGCATTTCTGGGCCATTTTTGACACATAACCGTGAAAACCCATTTTTATCGTTATTGTTTCGTTCCTTATTGTTAAGATGCACGATATTTGTTTTTCATTCAGTTATGCTTACCTGAAACCCTTTGTTAAATCCTGGTCTCTAAACTCAGGTGCAGTTACAGGATATACAAATAAACTACCTGATACGCACCATATATAGAAATTGCCCTGGTGTACAAGTAGTAACATCCCATACAGGTAGGCACTAGTCTTATTCGGACACGTGCGTAGTACCCTAATTGCACAAATTGACCTAAGCCCAAATATATAACAAATATTAGGTAAATTTTGCAGGCATGAAAGCTAACTCTTTTCTTGAACCCTTGATCCAAACGGTATCTATCAGGTAGTAGATTAGACTATATATTGAAAAAAAATCATAATCTCTGGTGTTGAGTTACCAAGCCTTTTTGGCAACTATAATTGTTCAAATAAACAACAACAAAGAGTTCAATATATAAAACACTTTATTGACTATAGCACATATGTATGCAGATATGTAACTATGTAAATACGTATGTATAATTGGCTGTGGCTTGACCAAGTGTCAGCTTCGCCCAAATGCAGAATCGCGCAACCGTATGTGAGAATAGATAAACAACGACTAAACTACGATAGCCGAAAGTAAGAAGCATGCGCAGCCGTATGGACATACACACATACAGTGCAAGCTGCGCTGCCGACAAACGTTTGACTATTTACATAATTATAAGAGATGCGCATGCAAATTAACAGTGGTGGCGCGTGTAGTGATACAACATTGATATTATTTATCTGACGGCTGCTCCCGACATACTCCCCCCGTTGGAAGCCTGTCTTTCAACTACATCAGAAAGGGGCAGCAGGCAGAGTTTGTTCACAGCCCTTCTGATGACACCAGCCTCAGTCCTTAGGTCTGCTACCCGGACTACTCCATCATGGCCAGGAAAGATAGCGACCACTCTCGCTAGTGGCCAACGCATTGGCGGCAAGTTTTCATTTTTGACGAGGACCACATCGTTGATCTGCACGGACTGCGAGGGACTGCGCCATTTAGACCGTTGCTGAAGAAGCGTCAGGTACTCCTCACGCCAACGGCTCCAAAACTGTTGCTGCAGTTGTGTGACGCGCTGCCAGCCGTCTAAACGATCATAATTGAGTTTCGTCAAGTCAGGCTCGATGATGGCTGCTGCAGGACCACCAAGCAACAAGTGTGCCGGCGTCAGTACATCTAAATCTTCTGGATTTTCTGAAATTAAGAGCAGAGGACGAGAATTAACGACCGCCGTGATCTGACAGACAAGCGTGCGCAGTTCATCATGGTTGAGACAAGAATTTCCAATGGACCGATAAAGATGGTGCTTTGCTGATTTAACGGCAGCCTCCCATAATCCACCAAAGTGCGGGGAACGCGGCGGGATGAACTTCCACTCGATGCAATCCGCTAGGCACCATCTGCGCACAGTTTCCATGTGTTGATCGCTTAACATGAGCTGCCGTAGTTCCTCGAGCTGATTTCTTGCACCGACGAAATTGGTTGCATTGTCCGACCAAATTTGGCTGGGTTTCCCGCGAAGAGCAATGAAACGCTTCAGCGCGCTGAGAAACGTTGCTGTAGACAAGTCTTTCACAAGCTCCATATGTATAGCCTTGCTTGTGAAACATATGAAGACGCTGATGTAGGCCTTGATAGGCGATCGATTGCGCACTTCAGATTTGTAGAAAAATGGACCGCAATAATCAATCCCAGTAACAGCAAAGGGGCGAGCTCCATGTAAGCGTTCGCTTGGTATTTGCGCCATTATTGGCTCCAGAAATCTTGGCTTGGCTCTAAAGCAGATCACACATCTGCTGACTGCCTTGGAGACGGTTCTCAGCCCACCTATTGGCCAATACTCGAGCCGGATTTTAGCCAACAGTGCACGGGATCCAGTGTGCAGATTCCTTTTGTGAGCGTGGTCGATCAGAGCATGAGTGATGGGGTGACGTCGAGGTAGAATTATCGGATGCCTTGCATCAAACGGTAGCGATGAATTCTTGAGCCGGCCACCAACACGCACGAGTCCAAATTCGTCAATAAAGGGTAGTAAAGAGGCAATAGAGCTGGACGTTTTAACGACTCCCTTTGCACGCAGGTCTTTTATATCCTCCCATAGATGTCCTAATTGAACCATTCGAACCAGGAGACGAGTTCCATTATGTAAGTCTAAAACGGTGAGATCGGCATGCCGTATGCGTTTAATAAATTTGTAAACGTAAGCAAAAATACGTTGCAAAGTCTTGAAACAATTGGCATATTTGCAAGTCTGCGTTATGTCAACGTGCGGAGATAGCGCAAGCAACGCTGTCTTTCGCAATTCCAGGCTCGATTTCTCTGGAATACTGGATGTGGGCCAATTAGCAGCATTCTCTCGTAAGTAGGATGGACCATGGAACCATAACTCAGAATGGACCAATACTTCAGGAGAAGCGCCTCTCGAAATGATGTCCGCCGGATTTAATGCTGTTGGAACGTGTAACCACTTCATGCTGGGCGTCAGCTCTTGTATAGCTGCCACACGGTTAGCTACAAATACATTGAAGCGGAAAGGTTCATCACTGATCCAGGACAAAGCGACAGATGAGTCACACCAGCAAAAGAACTGCGCATTGAAAATGTCCAACTCCATGATTTCGCGCATCAGTTTGGCCAGCAACACAGCTCCACACAATTCAAGCTTTGGTACTGAAAGCGTTTTCAGTGGTGCAACTCGAGACTTTGCGCAGAGAAGGTGAGCGGTGGATGTAAGGCCTTTGGATACCACATACACGCAGGCTCCGTAGGCATCCAAGCTAGCATCGCAGAAACCGTGTATTTCAACATCACCTCCTGAGCCGACTAGGAACCTGGGAAATGAGAGTTGACGAACATTGTGAAAATCGCTGCATAAGTCCGTCCAAGCTGTATTCCTCGCCACAGGAAGGCTCTCGTCCCAATCCAGTTTGTCCTTGCACAGTTGTTGAAGAAATATTTTGGCCTTTATGATGACGGGCCCAACAAGTCCAAGGGGATCGTAGAACCGCGCGACTGTTGATAGCACAGAGCGCCTGCACGGTTTTTTCGATGGTTGCAGCGGCATTAAAGAGAAGAGAAGACAGTCGACTACTGGGTCCCAAGCAAGACCAAGAGTTTTGGTTACAGTGCTACCATCATCAAACTTTACGAATTTCTCCTTATCGTCTTCAGCTACATTGTAAAGGGCCTCAGGATGACTGGAACACCACTTCCTGAGCTTGAAGTTGCCTCGAGATAGTATACCAGCAGTTTGATTCATTTTATCAACGGCCTGTGCTACTGAATCTCCTCCAGAGATGAAGTCATCAACATAAAAGTCTCGAAGGAGTGCATCAGAGCCAATGGGAAATGCGTCTTTCTCATCATGTGCTAGTTGATGCATCGCACGCACAGATAAGAAAGAAGCGGCTTTGGTCCCATATGTGACAGTGTCCAATTTGTAGACTTCCAGCTTCCTATCAGGTGCATCACGCCATATTATGCACTGATAGTAGTTATCGGGTGCGGAGAGTCGCACACACCGATACATTTTACATATGTCGCCTGTCAGGGCAACCAAATATGTACGAAAGCGAATCAGGATATGAAGCAGCTTAGGTTGTATGACAGGCCCGGCCATCATTACTTCATTGAGCGAGTATCCAGACGAAGTTGAAGCTGAGCCATCAAACACCACACGAAGTTTCGTAGTCGTGCTGCTCTCCTTTATAACACAATGGTGAGGAAGGAAGTACTTGCATTGCGACATCAGTTCGGGATCAACACGAGACATGTGATTAAGCTGAAGATACTCATGAATAAAATTGGCATAATCTTTTTTAAGATCTGGATGCCTTGTTAATTTGCGCTCTAAATTCAGAAATCGTCGATATGCTTGTGTGTAAGACTCACCCAGCAAATCAGCATTTTGTTTAAAGGGCAGGCGAACAGAGTAGTCACCAGATGTGAGCCGTGAGAAGTTCTGTACAAAGTGCTCTTCGCACAGCCGTTCCTCCTTGCTAGCCTTCACGCCAGCTTCATCCATGCCTTCAACTTCCCAGAATCGCCTCACCAGTTCGTCCAGAGCCACATCACTCGAAGAATTGTCATCGACGAATGCACTGCGGCTAGTCAGCAGCGCCGTGTTTTTAGATTCTGAACCACCTCCTGATACGATCCAGCCCAGCCGAGTCTTCTGTAGGAGTGGCAGACTCGGTCCCAGCTTTATTTGTCCCACACACAGGAGATCAAAAAATATGCTGGCACCAAGCAGCAGATCCACCCTCTGCGGTTTGTTAAAGGCGGGATCAGCTAACTTTACATTTGATGGAATATTCCAGTCCGTCGTGTCAACGGCCACACAGGGTTGACAGTCCGTGATAGTGGGAGCAATAAGAGCCGTAATCGTAGCATTGTAGTTGTCGTCTTGAGATCTCAGGCATATGCTGGCCTTGAAACCATCTGTAGACACGCTTGCATCCCCAAGTCCAGATACCGTTGCTGCAGATCGGGTCCTTTTGAGCTGTAGCCTCTGAGCCAACTGCGACGTGACAAGATGAAGTTGTGAGCCTGAGTCGAGCATCGCTCTGCAGGGCATGTATGAGCCGGCACTATTTTTTATCCAGACGATCGCGGTAGCTAAAAGCACAACATCAGCACGGAGACATTGGGCTGCAAGAGAGGTGTAGGGCTGAGAGGCAACGGCAACAGTCGAATTGGGCAATGATGTGCTTGAAGAATCGGCTGCTCCTTCAACCTGTGACTCAGCAATATGCAACAGTGTATGGTGCTTGCCATTGCAGGCACGGCAGTTGCCTGAACTACATGTTCGTGACTGATGACCCTTTTTGAGACAGTTATAGCACAATGCAAGCTTCTGTGCTTCCTTTCGACGAAGCGCAGGCGACAGATTGGCAAATCTGCTGCAGGAGTAGATTCCGTGACCAGACATGTCACAGAACAGGCACTTGTTTTGGTTGACATCGGCAACGACAAATGCCTTTCTATTGCTATTACAACTGCCGTTTGCCTTGCACACCTGAGTGCTAGGCGTGTGCTGTGCCATAGCATATTGTAAGCTCTCCAATTTTTGACATCGTTTGTCCAAAAACTCGAAGAATTCGGCTGATTTTGGCAATTTTTCTAAACAGGTATGCTCTTCCCACGACGACTGAGTGGCAACGTCCAGCCTTTGCAATAGCATGTGTATAATCATGCTGTCAGCAATCTGCTCCGTATTGCCCAATGACTCTAAAGCACGCATGTGTGAATTGATTTTATCAGCAAATTCACGAAGTTTTCCAGCTGCAGATGCCTCCACCTTCTTGAGACTCAACATCTCCTTAACGTGCGCCTGAAATACAAGTCTTTTGTTACTATACCGCTTGTTTAATATGTCTAGTGCTAGACTGTAGTTGGAACTTGACGTTTCCAAAGATCGAATTGCGTCCAGCGCAGATCCACCTAAGCACGAGCGCAAGTGATGCAGCCTTTCAATGTCACATAAATCGGGATCGTTATTGATGACCGAATTAAACACTGAGAAGAAGCTGGCATATTCAGTATATCCTCCAGTAAATGTGGGCAGCTTAAATTCGGGCAAGCGAATCCTATGCGCACGTTCAGCAACATAATTCACTGTCGTTTCATTAGGGAGCAATGTAGATGAGCGGTGTGTATGCGCTTTGCAAATATCCACTTGCACTCGCAGCCGCGACTTCAAATTTAAAAACAGCTCATCGAATTGAATGCGCACATCACTTCCTATTTCGTCAAACTGCAGCTCTTCTAATGCATCGTGGGTAATGTTAAATGAAGCTTGAGTCTGATCGAGCAACTCTAGCCGCACATTGAGCTCAGCTGAGTTGAGGTTAGCTGTGGTGTTTGCATCAAGAGTTGCCTCAAGCCTTTGCAAGCTCTCAAACATGGAAACCAGCTTGCGCTTAAGAAACTCAACGCGAGACTCGATCGTTGGCATTTTATCAGAATTCACGACAAAGATTTTTTATTTTAAATGAAATTGTTCGATTTGATCCGCGGCGATTAAGTATGTTTGCTTATGTTAACAACTCATATACTGCACGCGCACGCATATATGTATGAGGGTATAAGCACTGTTAATTTTGTTCACGATTTGGCGCCGAAAGCTCGCCAATGCAGCTGCGCAAAAGCTCAAGCAGTTAACGGCGATAAGCACAAAGAGAAGCAAGGGTCATTAACCGTATCGGTGATTCTGCGCGCGCACAAGAAACGAATGAGCCCAAAGAGAACGCACAATTATAATTTTCACACCGCGCGTGTGCAAATTATAATTTAGCTTTATATGCTTATGCACTTTTATTGCTCAATCACAGCACCATAGGTCACTTTGCTTATTAAATGCACTTTAATAAGCAACAACGCGAATACGAGTTTTATTGTATCTCGTCGGGGCCTCCAAATGTTGAGTTACCAAGCCTTTTTGGCAACTATAATTGTTCAAATAAACAACAACAAAGAGTTCAATATATAAAACACTTTATTGACTATAGCACATATGTATGCAGATATGTAACTATGTAAATACGTATGTATAATTGGCTGTGGCTTGACCAAGTGTCAGCTTCGCCCAAATGCAGAATCGCGCAACCGTATGTGAGAATAGATAAACAACGACTAAACTACGATAGCCGAAAGTAAGAAGCATGCGCAGCCGTATGGACATACACACATACAGTGCAAGCTGCGCTGCCGACAAACGTTTGACTATTTACATAATTATAAGAGATGCGCATGCAAATTAACAGTGGTGGCGCGTGTAGTGATACAACATTGATATTATTTATCTGACGGCTGCTCCCGACATCTGGATTAGTCTACGACTGAAAGTTGGCGAGACAAGTACTGTATTACACATCAAACATGTCGTTGAAAAACCGTAAATTATTTGATCTGTTTAGGAAGTCAGACACACCAACAAATTTCATGGAAGCTGCCTTCGAAGAACTTGATAGTTTATACGGCAATGTAGAAAGAATTTAAAATTAAAAAAAAAAAACTTGCCTTGACTTGTGCCAGACTAAACTCAAGATGGATGCAAGCAAACAGAACGATTGAAAGATTCAACTCCAAACACCAGGACTGGCTTAATAATGATACCATCTTGGATACATTGACAGGAGATGAACCCAAACATCAACGAAAAAAGTCAAATGGCGCCACTTTGCGACGCGTTGGTGCTAATAAGATAGATAAAATCATATGAACATACATACACACATGCATATATTTGCATCTGCATATTCTGTGAATTCGTCTCCTAACACCAAACAGTTTGTCTATTTCCATGCTCTCGCTCTCCAGCATAGGTCCTCTCCCGCTTTCGTCCGCTCTTATCCGACGTACTTGCGGTTTAATCTGCCTACGCGCTCACCCTCTTTTGCCTTAGCGCTCTTCCGCTCTTTACCATTTTATCGTGCTCATCGCATGGACAAGTTAATACTTACATACTTGCACCTTACTTTGTTTTGTTATTATTATTTATTTTTTTATTGTTAACTATGAGCAGCTGACATAAAGTCAAAATTAAAATAAAATTAAAGTAATGAAATAAAAATTAAAGTATAAAATTATATATAAATCTGGAAATAAATATATATATTGTTTTATTTAATTTAAACGTTCTTTATTTAGAGTCTGTCCATCAAGACAATAACTAAATTTTACGGTGTAATTGACGATTTCATGCTTTTTTCAGTGGCGAAGAATACATTTATGATTGGTAAATTTTACAACTAGTTAAAGCGGAAAGTGAGGTCGAGGGGATAGAATCTTGAGAGACGTCGGACCTGATTGTGGTTGCCCAGGAACTGTAGCGCCAGCTCATTTTCGTGGTTCTCCAGTTTCATTATGTATCTCTGACTGTAGTTTGTTATCGTTTCTTGAACCGTTTGCATCTTGAGGTCTTTATGTAAAGCACCGTTTCTTACATAGTACGGAGCACCCACTATCGTGCGCAGAACTTTGTTTTGAAAATTTTTTATAATTTTAACGTTAGAGATAGCTGCAGTACCCCAGATCTGTATTCCGTAGGCCCAAATTGGCTCGAGAATCGCCATGTGTATTAATATTATGTTTCGAAGGCAGAGGTGAGAAGCGGGTCTAAGTAGCCAGTACACTAGCTTGAAGCGGATATTGAGTTTTGCTCTCTTGCTTGCCAAGTGGGCTCTCCAATTAAGTTTTCTGTCGATAGTGAGGCCCAAGTACTTGGCACTTGAAGCTGTAGGAAGCATTTGTCCAAAGAGGTGGACTTGAAGGCATATGAAGGCTCGCAAAGTGAAGGTAACTTGCACAGATTTCTCAGTGTTGATGCTGATGTTCCATTTTCTAAGCTAAGGCTCAAGCTCAGCCAAAAGTTGTTTTCGGGATCACCAGGGTCCACTGCAGCTAGATTTGTATCCAGAGTGTCACTCCGCAGCTTTCGCATCAGCTCTTTTAGTCTCATAGTGACCCGATTTAAGGCGGCTTTGTCGAGGTGGTTTCTGCTTAGCTGCAAGATGCGTCGCCTCTTTTCCTGGATTTTCAGCATTATTTCTCCAGACCACAGATGTCTGTCCCTTTTGGGTATGCTATGTGTTTGCCTCGAAGATGTAGTGGCAATGCTAGCAGCGTTGTGCATATACCTTGTTAATGCTTCAGCAGCATCATTTATGTCATTGCCAGAATGAAGGGGTATGTTGTTGTCAACATTCTGCTCGAGCCAGGCGCGATCGTGCTAATTTGCCTGGGATGAATTCCTTTAGTCAGTGGGCCAGAATGTGAGCTCACCGGCTGAGTGGTAGGTGAGGTCTCTGCTGCAGATGCAATTCAGGAGAGCTGTTCCTTTGGTGTTTGTTAGCCAGGTGTTCTTGCCATTGAAGTCGTCTCCAGCGATGAATTTGAGGCCCAATCGGTCAGCTACTTGATTATGGACTCTAAGCCAATGAAAAACAATGACATTGGTGCCTTAGAGATCCTGTTTTTGACGTACCGTATGACCCATTTTGAATAGCTCGCTTTTGATGTGGTCTATCGAGGTGGAGAAATGCATCCCTTTAAGCACTTTCTTATAGGCCTTAACTTCCTTCATTTGACACGACTGGAACTCCACCGTCTTGGCAGTAAACAACCTGACCACTTGCGGTAGTCATCACTTTTGCCATATCCTGGATGTTGTGTACATTATCTACGAAGATAGGCTTATGGGGGTATGGTATGGAGGTTTAGGAACATGTTCTTCATTTCTCATGATAACGTCAGCAAATTTATTGTTATCGGCTAGCATAGCAAAGCGGTTCGAGTCCGTCACGTCTTTTGCATATGGCTTCTTGATAACTGGGGCTATGGTCGGTTTTGTGACTTCACCTTTTACCTTAAAGTCAGAGTCCGAGAAAGTTTCCATTGAGAAGCTTCTTGGGGACTTTTTCTTAGTTAAAAAGGTGAGTTGGTTTTGCGCTTAGTTGGTTCAGCTAACCAGTTGACAGGTTACTGCCACGTAATGACTTGATCGGCGGCTGATGGACTATCTGAAAAATTATTAAACGTGTTTAGTCCCTTAACAGCAAAAGCTGCAAGACCGGACCGGTTGCAATCAGTTGCAGCTCTATTGATTATATTTCACCCTTTTTTGGGAATGTTGTTGTTGGATGCCATTGAGGCAAAATCTTTTAAAAGTTGAGCCGTAAAGTCCTTTGGATTTATGCCAGCTACCGACATCATCGCAGGTCTAGACCGACATTTTTCCGAGTGTGACTGAGAATTGTCATCCATTGCTCGATATCTCCCGTCACTGCTCAGTCGATAATTGTGGCGAAGAGGTGATGAATCAGTCCACTACCCCACTTTTGCTGACGTGGGCCAAGAGAATATTTTTTAGTTTTCTGACTTGACAACGTCTAATAAATCGATGAACACAAGCTGCGAACACAGGCTGCATGTTCAACAAAATGAGTACTAACGCTCACAGTGCCCCGTAGCTTTGATATACATAGGTCAACGCTAACGCCATCATAATGTAAACATGGTCGTGGTGCTGCTAAACAGACGATCCATTTTTATACTCGATACCGAAGGTAAAGAGTATATTGAGTTTGTGCAATGTCCGTCATGGTGTCCGTCCGTCTGTCCGTCCGTCCGTCTGTATGTTCGCAACTTTTTTCCACACCCTTCAAGCTAGAGACTTGAAACTTTCCAATTCTCTTTATCTATGGGATAGTAAATTAAAGTGTCAATATGGGGGTTCTACGATAACTGGGGGGCTGGCAAATCGATAAGTTCGATAACTCAAAACCGATAAATCCACATATTTCGCACATCCTTACAGCTAGAACTACCAAATTTGGTAAGAAAATAGCTATTAGCAACTCCCAAAAAACTGCATCAAAAATTTTGGAGCCACGCCCCACCATTCCGCCCCCAGCCCCCCCCGCATTTTAAAGTCAAAACAGCCCATATCTCCCACAGTTTAAGAGGTATAGCCACCAAATTTGGTGCCAAGATAGGTGATGATGACCACCCAAAAACTGCATCAAATGTTTGATTGCCACGCCCACCAATACTGCCCTAGCCGCCCCCATCCACCCCAACGCTTCGTCAAAAACGGGAATGCGTGTATCTTCCAGAGTTGTGGAGCTAGAGTCACCAAATTTGGTAGGAAGATAGCTGGCAACGACCTCCAAAAATCTGAATCAAAGTTTTGGAGCCACGTCCACCCATTTTGCCCCCCTTTCTCCACCTTTTTACAATCTTTGAGCTAGAGTCACAAAATTTGGTATGAAGATAGCAACTGACATTCCACAAAGATCTGCATCTCAAATTTGGATGCCACGCCTACCCATACCGCCCCCAGCCCCCTTTCCCTATTTTTTACAATTTTTGAGCTAGAGTCACCAAGTTTGGAAGGAAGATAGCTGGTGGCATCCCCATCTGCATCGGAGAATCTTTAAGGCAGCGTACACCCCTGCCGCATCCGTACCCCTTTGCAATCAGGCCTCTTTTTACCGGTTTTAATACTGGTAACGAGTATACCGCAGTCGGTTGCGTCCGACTGCAACGTTTCCACTTGTTATTCTTGCATTTTAAAAATCTGATTTCTAGTATAATTTCAGGTATTTATTCTTTGTTCACTAGTTTTGAGATATAAGCAAGCAAAGAAACTTTATATTAGATTCTCGACTAGACGATACACAATGATGCTCCTTTAATTTTCAAACACGGAGGGGATGGAAGCGACTCACAGCCTACGCGAGATATCCGCACCGAATATGTTCGACTCAGTGGACACATACTTAAAACAATCACTGAGAAAATAGTGAAACTCTGTGATGACGCTAACAACGCTGAACAAACTATAGTGACAAACCTTAGTTCCCAGAGTTTGTCTGCTCACTCAGGGGATATTGAAACGGATTCAGTGATTCCAAGGTCGGATTATTTGGTGTTGACTGTAACGTGGATGCGTGACGATTTTGATGCCGTTTCAATAAATAATTTTGAGTGTGTAACCCGGCAATACAATCGATCAAATTCTAACACGAATGCAGCTGGTATATAGAAAAAATTATAGAAAATTATCATCAACATCCACGGCCAAAGTTCTCCACGTTATATTATCGGACAAAAGTCGTCTCAGCAAAAACACAGGCGACGTGTGCATGGCAGATATAACATGCTTCACACTTGAAAAAACGTTTAAAATTATACTCTGCACAGTTTATATTCACCCTGGAGCAAGTGTTTCAAATATTATTGCTTTAATGCATTTAAAGCATTAAAGCATTTTTTCCATATGTGTACAACACCCAATATGTGCATTCGATCATGCAAGTGGATAGTAAAGTACCAGTTTTTCTTTGTGGCGATTTTAACACAAACGTAAAAAATGATGACAATTTCATTACATTCATGAAAGAAATGTATAATCTCGACTGCGCATCAAATGTTCATATGTCAGCAACGCTGGGAGGAACCACCATTGGTTTGACATTTTCGAAGAATATTAATCTTGAAACACTCCCATTAATTTCCTACTTTTCTTATCATCGGTCAATCCTAAATAGAATAACACAGATTATAAACAAGTGGAAACGTTGCAGTCGGACGCAACCGACTGCGGCATACTCGATACCAGTATTAAACCGGTAAAAAGAGGCCTGATTACAGAGGGGTACGGATGCGGCCGGGGTGTACGCTGCCTTAAAGATTTTCCTATGCAGATGGGGATGCCACAAGCTGTCTTCGTTGCAAATTTGGTGACTCTAGCTCAAAGTTTGTAAAAGGTGGGGAAAGGGGGGCTGGGGACAGTATGGGTAGTTGTGGCATCAAAATTTTTGATTCAGATCTTTGTGAAATGTCAATTGCTATCTTCAAACCAAATTTGTTGACTCTAGCTCAAAGTTTGTAAAAAGTGGGGGAAGGGGGGCTGGGGGTGGTATGGGTGGACGTGGCATCCAAATTTTTGATGCAGATGTTTGTGGAATGTCAATTGCTATCTTCATACCAAATTTGGTGACTCTAGCTCAAAGTTTGTAAAATGTGGGGAAGGGGAGCTGGGGGTGGTATGGGTGGGCATGGCATCCAAATTTTTGATGCAGATCTTTGTGGAATGTCAATTGCTATTTTCATACCAAATTTGGTGACTCTAGCTCAAAGTTTGTAAAAGTGGGGAAAGGGGGGGCTGGGGGCGGTATGGGTGGTAGTGGCATCCAAATTTTTGATGCAAATCTTTGTGGAATGTCAATTGCTATCTTCATACCAAGTTTGGTGACTCTAGCTCAAAGTTTGTAAAAGGTGTGGATAGGGGGGCGTGGCTCCAAAACTTTGATGCAGATTTTTGGGGGTCGCTGCCAGCTATCTTCCTACCAAATTTGGTGGTTCTAGCTCCACAACTCTGGAAGATACACGCATTCCCGTTTTTGACGAAGCGTTGGGGTGGATGGGGGCGGCTAGGGCAGTATCGGTGGGCGTGGCATCCAAACTTTTGATGCAGTTTTTGGGGGTCATCATCACCTATCTTGGCACCAAATTTGGTGGCTATAGCTCAAAAACTGTGGGAGATATAGGCTTTTCTGATTTCAAAATGCGGGGGGGCTGGGGGCGGAATGGGTGGGCGTGGCTCCAAAACTTTGATGCAGATTTTTGGGGGTCGTTGCCAGTTATCTTCCTTCCAAATTTGGTGGCTCTAGCATCACAACTCTAGAAGATACACGCATTCCCGTTTTTGACGAAGCGTTGGGGCGGATGGGGGCGGCTAGGGCAGTATTGGTGTGCGTGGCATCCAAACTTTTGATGCAGTTTTTGGGGAGTCATCATCACCTATCTTGGCACCAAATTTGGTGGCTATAGCTCAAAAACTGTGGGAGATATAGGCTTTTCTGATTTCAAAATGCGGGGGGGCTGGGGGCGGAATGGGGGCGTGGATCCAAAATTTTTGATGCAGTTTTTTGGGGGTTGCTAGTAGCTATCTTCTTACCAAATTTGGTAGTTCTAGCTGTAAGGATGTGCGAAATATGTGGATTTATCGGTTTTGAGTTATCGAATTTATCGATTTGCCAGCCCCCCAGTTATCGTAGAACCCCCATCTTGACACTTTAATTTACTATCCCATAGATAAAGAGAATTGGAAAGTTTCAAGTCTCTAGCTTGAAAGGTGTGGAAAAAAGTTGCGAACATACGGACGGACAGACGGACAGACGGACGGACACCATGACGGACATTGCACAAACTCAATATACTCTTTACCTTCGGTATCGAGTATAACAAGTGCCGCATAGTTCATTTTGGCTATGCCAAGACTATGATACCCTTCACACATAGATTAATCTTTTTTTTTACATTAAGTATTTTCAATAAATTGAATTTGAATTTATTATTTTTTAACAATTGTTCTGGTTTGGCTGTTATTGTCAGCTAGACGGTAAACAGTCAGCCAAATCAATGCTCCCCCCTCTTATTTATGTTTCTGTGCAGTTGTTGGTAATTTTTCGCACGACAGCAACAACAATTGATAGTACGATATGGTCACTTTGTATGGTGGCTATGTCTTAGAATGCTCCGATCGGGATGAAATTTCATAGTGATCATTTTGGTATATAGTTTAGGGGTCTCCCATCAATGCTTCAAGGCATGACAAACTCAATATACCCTGTTTCACATGTGTGAAGGGTATAAAAATAAATAATAATATATTCATAAAACTATGCAATCAATTCATCAATGTTTTGTTATGACGTTGTCACGTCGTCCGCAAACCAACTTTACAGACAACCCTTTTTTTTTTTTTTGTCTGCTGCAAAGAAAATCGAAACTTTTGCCGACACTGCAAGAAACAGCGTCCAATGATTAATAAGTGTGCTTTCATTGCACACTGTAGAGAAGAAAAAAAACACAGAATATTTCAATGAATTTATGTCTGAAATTTTTATTTTTGAAAAAAGATTCTGATGTTGCTTGCTCGACACATTCCGAAAGTAAATATGATAAAAAATTTTAAAAACTTAAAAGTTGACATTTAGGCTCTGGGACATTCAACAAGAAAATTAGCGGTCCAACATTTGTTGCGTGGATTGGGAAAACCCCAGAAAAACCCAATAAGATCAGCGTTAGGTTAGTAATTAGTACTCCAAAGAGCCAAGAAAAAAACTTGTTAGAGTCAGAGCATATAATACGAAAAGGTTCATGAATTCATGAATAGTTGCTGGAGCAACGATCAAGGCTAAGGCGTAAAAAGTTACATGAAGACCTAATTGGGACATTTAATTTAATTCGACTCAAAAGAACTTATGAGTCGATTTTACCGTTGAGTAGGTTGTTAATAATAATAATAATAATAATACTCCGTGCATAGTTCTACGGTTTAAGAGGGAGGGAAGATTTATCAAATTAAGTCTACTTGAATATGGGGTTATAGCATATCAATTGTCATATAATATTGGAACGAAGTTCCTTATTGCAGGTTGTGAAAGGGGGCTAGACGGAAAAAGTTCGTTATAAACACGAGGACGTGTGAGTGTCAGGAAGGCCGTGTCGTAGAGTTGTTAAATCTATAGTATGTTGAACCTGAACTTGAACTACTGTTAAGTTACATAGCCACGTGGGCGCAGAATGTTAGGGATATTGTAACGTTCAAATAAATATAGTTTAAAAAAACTAAAAAACACGCTTTTAGAGCATATCAAACTAAAAAGTTAAAAAATAATTTTTCAAATAAGTTTAAAACAATAATAAATGATAAATACTAGCATTATTGTAAAAAAAAGCGTGGGGCGCTTTGTCCATATTTCTCGTACATCGAGCGCCCAACGCTTTTTTTACCATAATGCTAGTATTTATCATTTATTATTGTTTTAAACTTATTTGAAAAATTATTTTTAACTTTTTAGTTTGATATGCTCTAAAAGCGTGTTTTTTAGTTTTTTTAAACTATATTTTTTTTTCACTTTTTAGTTCGATGTATTATAAAAGCGTGTTTTTTAGTTTTTATACTCGATACCGAAGGTAAAGAGTATATTGAGTTTGTGCAATGTCCGTCATGGTGTCCGTCCGTCTGTCCGTCTGACCGTCTGTCCGTCTGTATGTTCGCAACTTTTTTCCACACCCTTCAAGCTAGAGACTTGAAACTTTCCAATTCTCTTTATCTATGGGATAGTAAATTAAAGTGTCAAGATGGGGGTTCTACGATAACTGGGGGGCTGGCAAATCGATAAATTCGATAACTCAAAACCGATAAATCCACATATTTCGCACATCCTTACAGCTAGAACTACCAAATTTGGTGAGAAGATAGCTACTAGCAACCACCAAAAAACTGCATCAAAAATTTTGGATCCACGCCCCCCATTTCGCCCCCCGCCCCCCCGCATTTTAAAGTCAAAAAAGCCTATATCTCCCACAGTTTTTGAGCTAAAGTCACCAAATTTGGTGCCAATTTAGCTGATGATTACCCCCTAAAAACTGCACCAAAAGTTTGGATGCCACGCCCACCAATACCGCCCTAGCCGCCCCCAGATGCCCCAACGCTTCGTAAAAAACGAGATTGCGTGTATCTCCCAGAGTAGTGGAGCTAGAGCCACCAAATTTGGTAGGAAGATAGCTGGTAGCGACCCCCAAAGAACTGCATCAAAGTTTGGGACCCGCGTCCACCCGTTCCACCCCCAGCCACCCCGCATTTTGAAATCAGAAAAGCCTATATCTCCCACAGTTTTTGAGCTAGAGCCACCCAATTTGGTGCCAACATAGCTGATGATGACCCCCCAAAAACTGCACCAAAAGTTTGGATGCCACGCCCACCAATACCGCCCTAGCCGCCCCCAGATGCCCCAACGCTTCGTCAAAAACGGGAATGAGTGTATCTTCCAGAGTAGTGGAGCTAGAGCCACCAAATTTGGCAGGAAGATAGCTGGCAACGACCCCAAGATATCTGCATCAAAGTTTTGGAGCCACGCCCCCTTATTCCGGCCCCCTTTCCCCACCATTTACAAACTTTGAGCTAGAGTCACCTAATTTGATATGAAGATAGCAATTGACATTCCACAAAGATCTGCATAACAAATTTGGATGCCACGCCCACCCATACCGCCCCCAGCCCCCCTAGATTCACCAAATTTGGTATGAAGATAGCAATTGACATTTCACAAAGAACGCATGAAAAATTTTGATGTCACAACTACCCATACCGCCCCCAGCCCCCTCCCCCCTTTCCTAACCATATACAAACTTTGAGCTAAAAATTTGGGAGGAATATAGCTGGTGGCATCCCCATCTGCAGCGGAGAATCTTTAAGACAGCGTAAACCCCTGCAGCATCCGTACCCCTTTGCAATCAGCCTCTTTTTACCGGTTTTAATACTGGTATCGAGTATGCCGCAGTCGGTTGCGTCCGACTGCAACGTTTCCACTTGTTTTAATTATAGTTCTATTAATTATCAAAAAAAAAAATTCGAAGTTCTAGAAAACATGAACATGGTGCAGATTTTTAAAAAAAAAAACAATTTTTTTTCGGCCGTGGACGGGATTAGAACCCACGATCGGTGAGTCCGGGAGCGAAAACCCGCGCCTTAGACCGCTCGGCCAACGAACGAACATGAGATAGTGGGATATACTGACAGTAATAAGCCACTTGCTTTTAGTCCAAAGGAGAGTTACATACATACAAACATACAAGTGAAGCTAATATAAGCGTGTTAAAAATGAAGAAGCCCAGCAAGCACTGCATCAAGCGCTTGACGTTTTGAAAAAAGCAAGCTTGATATCAAAGCTTGCCGTCAAGTTGAAATCAAGCAAATGTCTGAAATAAAAGCAAGGCTTGTCTTTTACCTCGCAAAAAATCAAATATCAATAGTTTTGCGAGCATAAGAACTCATTTACTCAGTCAACGGTGTCGTCTGGTAAATTTACAGTTATTCTTCAGCTCTCTTTGCTTTGTAGAGAAATTTAACCTCACTTCAATTGTGATTAAAGAACAAAGCGAGCAGGCTGCAATCGTGAGTGAAAAGTTATAATTGTTGTTTAACAAATAAATAAATAAAAAGTTTATTTTGTATATTATATTTACATATATTGAGTAAATTGCTAAACATGAAGGGAACTTATAAAATAAAAAACGAGTGCTTGGAAGTTGTGAAACACGTGTTTCAATCATCGAATGTTGTGGCCAGCGAAATGGGAGCACCCAGAAATAGCGGACAGAATGTTGTAGCCAGCGAACTGGGAGCAACCAGAAATAGCGGACAGTGTTTGCATGACGAGGAACCATTTGCAATAAGTTTATCTATTATATAATTATATTAATAAATATAGCCAAAGGCCTAAGTAGCCAGCGCTATCTTAACCTTGTTATTGTAGTTTTTAAGCTCCAAAATGTCAATATTAAATAAATATATATAAATAATAATAAATAATAAATGAAATGGCAACCTTTATTGATATCAACCCTTGATTTTGAATTGTTTTCAATAGTTGATATTGGCTTGATATTGGCTTGCTTTCAGGGCATATCAATACTTGATAGCAAGAGTCAATTTGAATTGATTTCGCTATCATTATCAAATTGCCGTCAAGGCTATATCAACTTAAAATCAATAGCAAGCGCTTGACATAACCCTTCCGGACTTATATCAACTTGAATCAAGGGTAAATGTTTGTGGGGGAGAAAGGGGATAAACATAATAAATTGAAAAAAAAAAGGGGAAAAACATACTCATAGAGTATCCATGAGCCCAAAATCCCATTGCCAGTTGGAACCTGAAATCGTGGCGAGATCACTCTCAGAGAACGCTGTTGTAGATTTTTTTCTCTGCTTTCGTATTTCGTGACCGATTTCCAAGTCATTCTGCTTGTTGACTGTGCTACGCTTTTTTCCTCATAGCACAGCCAGCCAGGCATATTGTGTGTATGCGGTCTTAGCCAGCGATTTTGTAGCTCGCAGACTCTTGTTTTTTGGGCGGAACGCCTGTTATCTCATGCTTATGAGCTTGTGTATTCTTCATATGTTCATATGGTTTGCCTCCTTCCCTTTCGTTTTTGTGACCTAGCTGAAAAGCAGCAATACACAAATATGTATTCATATCAACATACATATATTTTTATATAAATGTGCGTTTTCATATCTTTGCACTTTTAGCGGACCTGGGCTTTGTAATGATTTTTGATATTTTGTTTTGGCTATCTCTCATTAGCATGTGTGTGTGCTCTCTATATCTACATGGGCATATTTAAAGGTATGCGTAGCATTTGCCATGGCATTCAGCCAATATTTAGATTAAATTTGGTGCATATTTGTATTTTGAATACAAAAACCTAAGAAAAACCAAAAAAAAAACTATACTTCCAAGGCAGTAAAATTTCATTTTTGGTCCTGGTCTATCATTTGTAAAAATAGGTAAGCAAATATCAGTTTTTCGTCTGGTCTTTATAAGGGGTGTGCCAGCCATCAAAACCAACCGAATTCCAACCTAAAACCAACCTCGAGCTGGTTTTAGGTGTGCCAGAGCAGAGTTCGAGATGGTTTTGAAATCTCAACAAATTTGGTCAGAGATTTGGTTAGTTTAAGCAATATTAAATGTCTAATGCATAACAAGTGTTACTTTTTCGAAAGGTAATTTTAAGCTTAATTGCATATTGCATATACATTCGAATTTTATAAATATTTTAATTCATGATTTTCGATATTAATAAATCTCTAACAAATCTCTAAGACTATTTGCCGTTCCATGTAAGCGTGCAAAACCGTCCCTAACAAGAGAGGTGCCACCTTGTTCGTTTAACAAAAACTATTATTCGGAGTCTTTAATAGGTCAATTTAAAAGACACTTATTTGTGGCAAATAAACATAAAAAAATCTTACTTTTAGGTAACAAAATTGCATGGTTGAGCAGTGGAGAGTTTGTTGTAAATTTAACAAAGTTATTGCAGCAAACCTTGTTTTATAAGGTGTCAGCTTTTGCGGTGTTTGTTAGGTGTGTGAATGTCTACAGTAAGAAGAAGAATTTAATTTATGGCAAGTCATTGTGCCGCCAAAATGTAAGTTGAATTAAAATAGAATTTTTTTTTGAGTTTTGAATGAATCTGTAAAAAATCTCTAAGACTATTTTCACGAAATACGTAGAACAGCTGTTCAAGCAAGCTATCACGGCAGGGCTGTCAAGCAACATTAGTTACTTGGCGGGCAAAATATTAAATATGTATTTTGTATAAGAATTACAAGAGATAAGACCTAACATATTTTTATTTTACTATTTATTAAATTTAACACTAATGCCCTGTGGCCAACCTTGAAAACAATGACTAAAATAGCAAATACATTTTAGGCAATTTTTTTTTTCAAAGGTAGCAACTCTTTTTGGCCATTTTCGTTTTACGTATTTGCTCCGAAAAATTTTACCGAAAATTGAAATCTCCCTAACTTCTGGCACATCTACGGTTTTGTTTTAGAGATTTGAAAACCTGCTCGAGCCAAAATCTGTAGAGATTTCTGGCACACCCCTGATATACTTTTTCATGTTTTTAGCTCTATGACAAAAGTGCCGAAAGTGTATTCAAAAGGGCACTTGTCCAAGGCATTTGCCGAAAACTCGGAAAATAATAAAATAAAATATAGTCTCGGCATTTGCTGCTGATCGGCTGGTGTCGCAGACACTTAATCTAGGTTTTTGGTGCCTTGCCTGACATGAGCGTATGTATACCATGCTTACATATAAATATGTGAATGTGTGTGAAACATTTGCTGAGACATTATTTTATTTTATTTTGTTCAGAAGTGTCAGCAAATGATTTCGACAAATGTCTACTTCCAAGGATTGAGAGTAAAATTTTGTTCATGTTTAGACTTAATTACTGGATTTAATCAAATAGAGTTAGAAAACATTCCAGAAATATAACGTCTCATGTCGTTTCACACGATTGCCATATGGCAAAAAAAATGTCGCGAATTTACTTCGCAATAAATGATGACAATGGCTTTCTCTGGATAAGATTCTTTACAAGCATTCTTGTATATCGATGACTTAATAGTCATCGGTTGTTCCGAAAAACGTATGATTTATAACTTAACAAATGTTTTTGATCTTTGTAGGAAATTCAACCTTAACAAACAAGTGGAAACGTTGCAGTCGGACGCAACCGACTGCGGTATACTAGTTACCAGTATTAAAACCGGTAAAAAGAGGCCTGATTGCAGAGGGGTACGGATGCGGCAGGGGTTTACGCTGCCTTAAAGATTCTCCGATGCAGATGGGGATGCCACCAGCTATTTTCCTTCCAAATTTGGTGACTCTAGCTCAAAGTTTGTACAAGTGGGGAAAGGAGGGCTGGGGGTGGTATGGGTGGGTGTGGCATCCAAATTTCTGCTGCAGATCTTTGTGGAATGCCAATTGCTATCTTCATACCAATTTGGATGACTCTAGTTCAAAGTTTGTAAAAGGTGAGGAAAGGGAGGGCTGGGGGTGGTATGGGTGGGTGTGTCATCCAAAATTTTGCTGCAGATCTTTGTGGAATGTCAATTGCTATCTTCATACCAAATTGGGTTACTCTAGCTCAAAGTTTGTAAAAGGTTAGGAAAGGGGGGCTGGTGCGGAATGGGTGGGTGTGGCATCCAAATCTTTTTTCAGATCTTTGTGGAATGTCAATTGCTATCTTTATACCAAATTGGGTGACTCTAGCTCAAAGTTTGTAAAAGTGGGGAAAGGGGGCTGGGGCGGCATGGTTGGGCGTGGCTCCAAAACTTTGATGCAGATTTTTAGGAGTCATTACCAGCTATCTTCCTACCAAATTTGGTGACTCTAGCTCCACAACTCTGGAAGATACACGCATTCCCGTTTTTGACGAAGCGTTGGGGCGGATGGGTGCGGCTAGCGCAGTAGTGGTGGCCGTGGCATCCAAATTTTTTAATGGTTGGGGCCCAAATGTGGTGGCTGTAGCTCAAAAACTGTGGGAGATATAGGCATTTTGGAATTTAAAATGCGGGGGCTGGGGGCGGAATGGGTGGGCGTGGCTCCAAAATTTTTGATTCAGTTTTTTGGAGGTTGCTAGTAGCTATCTTCTTACCAAATTTGGTAGTTCTAGCTGTAAGGATGTCGAAATATGTGGATTTATCGGTTTTGAGTTATTGAATTTATTGTTTTCCCCCCCCCCCCAGTTATCGTAGAACCCCCATCTTGACACTTTAATTTACTATCCCATAGATAAAGGAATTGGAAAGTTTCAAGTCTCTAGCTTGAAAGGTGTGGAAAAAGTTGCGAACATACGGACGGACAGACGGACAGACGGGACGGACACCATGACGGACATTGCACAAACTCAATATACTCTTTACCTTCGGTATCGAGTATAACAAGTGCCGCATAGTTCATTTTGGCTATGCCAAGACTATGATACCCTTCACACATAGATTAATCTTTTTTTTTTACATTAAGTATTTTCAATAAATTGAATTTGAATTTATTATTTTTTAACAATTGTTCTGGTTTGGCTGTTATTGTCAGCTAGACGGTAAACAGTCAGCCAAATCAATGCTCCCCCCTCTTATTTATGTTTCTGTGCAGTTGTTGGTAATTTTTCGCACGACAGCAACAACAATTGATAGTACGATATGGTCACTTTGTATGGTGGCTATGTCTTAGAATGCTCCGATCGGGATGAAATTTCATAGTGATCATTTTGGTATATAGTTTAGGGGTCTCCCATCAATGCTTCAAGGCATGACAAACTCAATATACCCTGTTTCACATGTGAAGGGTATAAAAATAAATAATAATATATTCATAAAACTATGCAATCAATTCATCAATGTTTTGTTATGACGTTGTCACGTCGTCCGCAAACCAACTTTACAGACAACCCTTTTTTTTTTTTTGTTGGTAAGAAAATCGTTTTAACACTCTTTTCTTATTGTTCACTGTTGTTAAACTTTTGCCGACACTGCAAGAAACAGCGTCCAATGATTAATAAGTGTGCTTTCATTGCACACTGTAGAGAAGAAAAAAACACAGAATATTTCAATGAATTTATGTCTGAAATTTTTATTTTTGAAAAAAGATTCTGATGTTGCTTGCTCGACACATTCCGAAAGTAAATATGATAAAAAATTTTAAAAACTTAAAAGTTGACATTTAGGCTCTGGGACATTCAACAAGAAAATTAGCGGTCCAACATTTGTTGCGTGGATTGGGAAAACCCCAGAAAAACCCAATAAGATCAGCGTTAGGTTAGTAATTAGTACTCCAAAGAGCCAAGAAAAAAACTTGTTAGAGTCAGAGCATATAATACGAAAAGGTTCATGAATTCATGAATAGTTGCTGGAGCAACGATCAAGGCTAAGGCGTAAAATGTTACATGAAGACCTAATTGGGACATTTAATTTAATTCGACTCAAAAGAACTTATGAGTCGATTTTACCGTTGAGTAGGTTGTTAATAATAATAATAATAATAATACTCCGTGCATAGTTCTACGGTTTAAGAGGGAGGGAAGATTTATCAAATTAAGTTTACTTGAATATGGGGTTATAGCATATCAATTGTCATATAATATTGGAACGAAGTTCCTTATTGCAGGTTGTGAAAGGGGGCTAGACGGAAAAAGTTCGTTATAAACACGAGGACGTGTGAGTGTCAGGAAGGCCGTGTCGTAGAGTTGTTAAATCTATAGTATGTTGAACCTGAACTTGAACTACTGTTAAGTTACATAGCCACGTGGGCGCAGAATGTTAGGGATATTGTAACGTTCAAATAAATATAGTTTAAAAAAACTAAAAAACACGCTTTTAGAGCATATCAAACTAAAAAGTTAAAAATAATTTTTCAAATAAGTTTAAAACAATAATAAATGATAAATACTAGCATTATTGTAAAAAAAGCGTGGGGCGCTTTGTCCATATTTCTCGTACATCGAGCGCCCAAAGCTTTTTTTACAATAATGCTAGTATTTATCATTTATTATTGTTTTAAACTTATTTGAAAAATTATTTTTAACTTTTTTAGTTTGATATGCTCTAAAAGCGTGTTTTTAGTTTTTTTAAACTATATTTTTTTTCACTTTTTAGTTCGATGTATTATAAAAGCGTGTTTTTTTAGTTTTTATACTCGATACCGAAGGTAAAGAGTATATTGAGTTTGTGCAATGTCCGTCATGGTGTCCGTCCGTCTGACCGTCTGTCCGTCTGTCCGTCTGTATGTTCGCAACTTTTTTCCACACCCTTCAAGCTAGAGACTTGAAACTTTCCAATTCTCTTTATCTATGGGATAGTAAATTAAAGTGTCAAGATGGGGGTTCTACGATAACTGGGGGGCTGGCAAATCGATAAATTCGATAACTCAAAACCGATAAATCCACATATTTCGCACATCCTTACAGCTAGAACTACCAAATTTGGTGAGAAGATAGCTACTAGCAACCACCAAAAAACTGCATCAAAAATTTTGGATCCACGCCCCCATTTCGCCCCCCGCCCCACCGCATTTTAAAGTCAAAAAAGCCTATATCTCCCACAGTTTTTGAGCTAAAGTCACCAAATTTGGTGCCAATTTAGCTGATGATTACCCCCTAAAAACTGCACCAAAAGTTTGGATGCCACGCCCACCAATACCGCCCTAGCCGCCCCCAGATGCCCCAACGCTTCGTAAAAAACGAGATTGCGTGTATCTCCCAGAGTAGTGGAGCTAGAGCCACCAAATTTGGTAGGAAGATAGCTGGTAGCGACCCCCAAAGAACTGCATCAAAGTTTGGGACCCGCGTCCACCCGTTCCACCCCCCAGCCCCCCGCATTTTGAAATCAGAAAAGCCTATATCTCCCACAGTTTTTGAGCTAGAGCCACCCAATTTGGTGCCAACATAGCTGATGATGACCCCCAAAACTGCACTAAAAGTTTGGATGCCACGCCCACCAATACCGCCCTAGCCACCCCCCAGACGCCCCAGCGCTTCGTCAAAAACGGGAATGCGTGTATCTTCCAGAGTAGTGGACCTAGAGCCACCAAATTTGGCAGGAAGATAGCTGGCAACGACCCCCAGATATCTGCATCAAAGTTTTGGAGCCACGCCCCCTTATTCCGCCCCCCTTTCCCCACCATTTACAAACTTTGAGCTAGAGTCACCTAATTTGATATGAAGATAGCAATTGACATTCCACAAAGATCTGCATAACAAATTTGGATGCCACGCCCACCCATACCGCCCCCAGCCCCCTAGATTCACCAAATTTGGTATGAAGATAGCAATTGACATTTCACAAAGAACGCATGAAAAATTTTGATGTCACAACTACCCATACCGCCCCCAGCCCCCTCCCCCCTTTCCTAACCATATACAAACTTTGAGCTAAAAATTTGGGAGGAATATAGCTGGTGGCATCCCCCATCTGCAGCGGAGAATCTTTAAGACAGCGTAAACCCCTGCAGCATCCGTACCCCTTTGCAATCAGCCTCTTTTTACCGGTTTTAATACTGGTATCGAGTATGCCGCAGTCGGTTGCGTCCGACTGCAACGTTTCCACTTGTTTTAATTATAGTTCTATTAATTATCAAAAAAAAAAAATTCGAAGTTCTAGAAAACATGAACATGGTGCAGATTTTTTAAAAAAAAACAATTTTTTTTCGGCCGTGGACGGGATTAGAACCCACGATCGGTGAGTCCGGGAGCGAAAACCCGCGCCTTAGACCGCTCGGCCAACGAACGAACATGAGATAGTGGGATATACTGACAGTAATAAGCCACTTGCTTTTAGTCCAAAGGAGAGTTACATACATACAAACATACAAGTGAAGCTAATATAAGCATGTTCAAGTTTTATGTCAATAGCATTATTGAAAATTTAGTTCTATTAATTATTAAAAAAAAATTGGAAGTTCTAGAAAACATGAACATGGTGCAGATTTAAAAAAAAACAAGTGGCAACGTTGCAGTCGGACGCAACCGACTGCGGCATACTCGATACCAGAATTAAAACCGGTAAAAAGAGGCCTTAATGCAAAGGGGTACGGATGCGGCAGGGTTTTACGCTGCCTTAAAGATTCTCCGATGCAGATGGGGATGCCACCAGCTATATTCCTCCCAAATTTGGTGACTAGCTCAAAGTTTGTAACATGTGGGGAAAGGGGTGGGGGGCTGGGGGCGGTATGGGTAGTTGTGGCATCAAAATTTTTGATGCAGATCTTTGTGAAATGTCAATTGCTATCTTCATACCAAATTTGGTGACTCTAGCTCGAAGTTTGTAAAATGTGGGGAAAGGGGGGCTGGGGGCGGTATGGGTAGTTGTGGCATCAAAATTTTTGATGCAGATCTTTGTGAAATGTCAATTGCTATCTTCATACCAAATTTGGTGACTCTAGCTCAAAGTTTGTAAAAGGTGGGGAAAGGGGGGCTGGGGGCGGTATGGGTAGTTGTGGCATCAAAATTTTTGATGCAGATCTTTCTGAAATGTCAATTGCTATCTTCATACCAAGTTTGGTGACTCTAGCTCAAAATTTGTAAGAGGTGGGGGAAAGGGGTGGGGGGCTGGGGGCGGTATGGGTAGTTGTGGCATCCAAATTTTTTATGCAGATCTTTGTGGAATTTCAATTGTTATCTTCATACCAAATTTGGTGACTCTAGCTCGAAGTTTGTAAAAGATGGGAAAAGGGGGGCTGGGGGCGGTATGGGTGGGCGTGGCATCCAAATTTTTGATGTAGATCTTTGTGGAATGTCAATTGCTATCTACATACCAAATTTGGTGACTCTAGCTCGAAGTTTGCAAAAAGTGGGGCAAGGGGGGCTGGGGGCGGTATGGGTGGGCGTGGCATCAAAATTCTTGATGCAGATCTTTGTGAAATATCAATTGCTATCTTCATACCAAATTTGGTGACTCTAGCTCGAAATTTTTAAAAAGTGGGGAAAGGGGGGCTGGGGGCGGTATGGGTGGGCGTGGCATCCAAATTTGTGATGCAGATCTTTGTGGAATGTCAATTGCTATCTTCATTTCAAATTTGGTAACTGTAGCTCGAAAATTGTAAAAAGTGGGGAAAGGGGGGGCGAAATGGAGGGCGTGGCTCCAAAACTTTGATGCAGATTTTTGGGGGTCGTTCACAGCTATCTTCCCACCAAATTTGGAGGCTCTAGCTCCACAACTCTGGAAGATACACGCATTCCCGTTTTTGACGAAGCGTTGGGGTGGATGGGGGCGGCTCGGGCAGTATCGGTAGGCGTGGCATCCAAACTTTTGATGCAGTTTTTAGGGGGTCATCATCACCTATCTTGGCACCAAATTTGGTGGCTATAGCTCAAAAACTGTGGGAGATATAGGCTTTTTTGACTTTAAAATGCAGGGGGCTGGGGGCGGAATGGGGGGCGTGGCTCCAAAATTTTTGATGCAGTTTTTTTGGGGGTTGCTAGTAGCTATCTTCTTACCAAGTTTGGTAGTTCTAGCTGTAAGGATGTGCGAAATATGAGGATTTATCGGTTTTGAGTTATCGAATTTATCGATTTGCCAGCCCCCCGTTATCGTAGAACCCCCATCTTGACACTTTAATTTACTATCCCATAGATAAAGAGAATTGGAAAGTTTCAAATCTCTAGCTTGAAGGGTCTGGAAAAAACTTGCAACCATACGGACGGACAGACGGACAGACGGACAGACGGTCAGACGGACAGACGGACAGACACCATGACGGACATTGCACAAAACCAATATACTCTTTACCTTCGGTATCGAGTATAAAAAACAATTTTTTTTCGGCCGTGGACGGAATTAGAACCCACGATCGGTGAGTCCGGGAGCGAAGACCCGCGCCTTAGACCGCTCAGCCAACGAACGAACTTGAGGTAGTGGGATATACTGACAGTAATAAGCCACTTGCTTTTAGACCAAAGGAGAGTTACATACAAACATACAAGTGAAGCTAATATAAGCGTGTTAAAAATGAAGAAGCCCAGCAAGCACTGCATCAAGCGCTTGACGTTTTGAAAAAAGCACGCTTGATATCAAAGCTTGCCGTCAAGTTGAAATCAAGCAAATGTCTGAAATAAAAGCAAGGCTTGTCTTTTACCTCGCAAAAAATCAAATATCAATAGTTTTGCGAGCATAAGAACTCATTTACTCAGTCAACGGTGTCGTCTGGTAAATTTACAGTTATTCTTCAGCTCTCTTTGCTTTGTAGAGAAATTTAACCTCACTTCAATTGTGATTAAAGAACAAAGCGAGCAGGCTGCAATCGTGAGTGAAAAGTTATAATTGTTGTTTAACAAATAAATAAATAAAAAGTTTATTTTGTATATTATATTTACATATATTGAGTAAATTGCTAAACATGAAGGGAACTTATAAAAAAAAAAACGAGTGCTTGGAAGTTGTGAAACACGTGTTTCAATCATCGAATGTTGTGGCCAGCGAAATGGGAGCACCCAGAAATAGCGGACAGAATGTTGTAGCCAGCGAACTGGGAGCACCCAGAAATAGCGGACAGTGTTTGCATGACGAGGAACCATTTGCAATAAGTTTATCTATTATATAATTATATTAATAAATATAGCCAAAGGCCTAAGTAGCCAACTATCTTAACCTTGTTATTGTAGTTTTTAAGCTCCAAAATGTCAATATTAAATAAATATATATAAATAATAATAAATGAAATGGCAACCTTTATTGATATCAACCCTTGATTTTGAATTGTTTTCAATAGTTGATATTGGCTTGATATTGGCTTGCTTTCAGGGCATATCAATACTTGATAGCAAGAGTCAATTTGAATTGATTTCGCTATCATTATCAAATTGCCGTCAAGGCTATATCAAGCTTAAAATCAATAGCAAGCGCTTGACATAACCCTTGCCGGCAACTTGATATCAACTTGACATCAAGGGTAAATGTTTGCTGGGAGGAGACAACGAGAGTATGCATCATGAATTGGTAGATACACAAAGGCGATGTTCGAGAGAGATAGTCATACCAAAGAGTATCCATACTCATAGAGTATCCATGAGCCCAAAATCCCATTGCCAGTTGGAACCTGAAATCGTGGCGAGATCACTCTCAGAGAACGCTGTTGTAGATTTTTTTCTCTGCTTTCGTATTTCGTGACCGATTTCCAAGTCATTCTGCTTGTTGACTGTGCTACGCTTTTTTCCTCATAGCACAGCCAGCCAGGCATATTGTGTGTATGCGGTCTTAGCCAGCGATTTTGTAGCTCGCAGACTCTTGTTTTTTGGGCGGAACGCCTGTTATCTCATGCTTATGAGCTTGTGTATTCTTCATATGTTCATATGGTTTGCCTCCTTCCCTTTCGTTTTTGTGACCTAGCTGAAAAGCAGCAATACACAAATATGTATTCATATCAACATACATATATTTTTATATAAATGTGCGTTTTCATATCTTTGCACTTTTAGCGGACCTGGGCTTTGTAATGATTTTTGATATTTTGTTTTGGCTATCTCTCATTAGCATGTGTGTGTGCTCTCTATATCTACATGGGCATATTTAAAGGTATGCGTAGCATTTGCCATGGCATTCAGCCAATATTTAGATTAAATTTGGTGCATATTTGTATTTTGAATACAAAAACCTAAGAAAAACCAAAAAAAAACTATACTTCCAAGGCAGTAAAATTTCATTTTTGGTCCTGGTCTATCATTTGTAAAAATAGGTAAGCAAATATCAGTTTTTCGTCTGGTCTTTATAAGGGGTGTGCCAGCCATCAAAACCAACCGAATTCCAACCTAAAACCAACCTCGAGCTGGTTTTAGGTGTGCCAGAGCAGAGTTCGAGATGGTTTTGAAATCTCAACAAATTTGGTCAGAGATTTGGTTAGTTTAAGCAATATTAAATGTCTAATGCATAACAAGTGTTACTTTTTCGAAAGGTAATTTTAAGCTTAATTGCATATTGCATATATGTACATTCGAATTTTATAAATATTTTAATTCATGATTTTCGATATTAATAAATCTCTAACAAATCTCTAAGACTATTTGCCGTTCCATGTAAGCGTGCAAAACCGTCCCTAACAAGAGAGGTGCCACCTTGTTCGTTTAACAAAAACTATTATTCGGAGTCTTTAATAGGTCAATTTAAAAGACACTTATTTGTGGCAAATAAACATAAAAAAATCTTACTTTTAGGTAACAAAATTGCATGGTTGAGCAGTGGAGAGTTTGTTGTAAATTTAACAAAGTTATTGCAGCAAACCTTTTTTTATAAGGTGGCAGCTTTTGCGGTGTTTGTTCGGTGTGTGAATGTCTACAGTAAGAAGAAGAATTTAATTTATGGCAAGTCATTGTGCCGCCAAAATGTAAGTTGAATTAAAATTGCATTTAATTCTTTGCATTGCATTTATTTTATTTTTTTGAGTTTTGAATGAATCTGTAACCAATCTCTAAGACTATTTTCACGAAATACGTAGAACAGCTGTTCAAGCAAGCTATCACGGCAGGGCTGAAAACAACATTAGTTACTTGGCGGGCAAAATATTAAATATGTATTTTATATAAGAATTACAAGAGATAAGACCTAACATATTTTTATTTTACTATTTATTAAATTTAACACTAATGCCCTGTGGCCAACCTTGAAAACAATGACTAAAATAGCAAATACATTTTAGGCAATTTTTTTTTTTCAAAGGTAGCAACTCTTTTTGGCCATTTTCGTTTTACGTATTTGCTCCGAAAAATTTTACCGAAAATTGAAATCTCCCTAACTTCTGGCACATCTACGGTTTTGTTCGAGCCAAAATCTCTAGAGATTTCTGGCACACCCCTGATATACTTTTTCATGTTTTTAGCTCTATGACAAAAGTGCCGAAAGTGTATTCAAAAGGGCACTTGTCCAAGGCATTTGCCGAAAACTCGGAAAATAATAAAATAAAATATAGTCTCGGCATTTGCTGCTGATCGGCTGGTGTCGCAGACACTTAATCTAGGTTTTTGGTGCCTTGCCTGACATGAGCGTATGTATACCATGCTTACATATAAATATGTGAATGTGTGTGAAACATTTGCTGAGACATTATTTAATTTTATTTTATTTTGTTCAGAAGTGTCAGCAAATGATTTCGACAAATGTCTACTTCCAAGGATTGAGAGTAAAATTTTGTTCATGTTTAGACTTAATTACTGGATTTAATCAAATAGAGTTAGAAAACATTCCAGAAATATAACGTCTCATGTCGTTTCACACGATTGCCATATGGCAAAAAAAATGTCGCGAATTTACTTCGCAATAAATGATGACAATGGCTTTCTCTGGATAAGATTCTTTACAAGCATTCTTGTATATCGATGACTTAATAGTCATCGGTTGTTCCGAAAAACGTATGATTAATAACTTAACAAATGTTTTTGATCTTTGTAGGAAATTCAACCTTAACAAACAAGTGGAAACGTTGCAGTCGGACGCAACCGACTGCGGTATACTCGTTACCAGTATTAAAACCGGTAAAAAGAGGCCTGATTGCAGAGGGGTACGGATGCGGCAGGGGTTTACGCTGCCTTAAAGATTCTCCGATGCAGATGGGGATGCCACCAGCTATTTTCCTTCCAAATTTGGTGACTCTAGCTCAAAGTTTGTACAAGTGGGGAAAGGAGGGCTGGGGGTGGTATGGGCGGGTGTGGCATCCAAATTTCTGCTGCAGATCTTTGTGGAATGCCAATTGCTATCTTCATACCAATTTGGATGACTCTAGTTCAAAGTTTGTAAAAGGTGAGGAAAGGGGGGGCTGGGGGTGGTATGGGTGGGTGTGTCATCCAAAATTTTGCTGCAGATCTTTGTGGAATGTCAATTGCTATCTTCATACCAAATTGGGTTACTCTAGCTCAAAGTTTGTAAAAGGTTAGGAAAGGGGGGGCTGGTGCGGAATGGGTGGGTGTGGCATCCAAATTTTTTTTCAGATCTTTGTGGAATGTCAATTGCTATCTTTATACCAAATTGGGTGACTCTAGCTCAAAGTTTGTAAAAGTGGGGAAAGGGGGCTGGGGCGGCATGGTTGGGCGTGGCATTCAAATTTCTGATGCAGATCTATGTGGAATGTCAATTGCTATCTTCATACCAAATTTGGTGACTCTAGCTCAAAGATTGTAAAGTAGGTAAAGGGGGACTGGGGGCGGTATGGGTGGACGTGGCTCCAAAACTTTGATGCAGATTTTTAGGAGTCATTACCAGCTATCT
Source organism: Scaptomyza montana (assembly GCA_018904305.1). Taxonomy (NCBI): domain Eukaryota; kingdom Metazoa; phylum Arthropoda; class Insecta; order Diptera; family Drosophilidae; genus Scaptomyza; species Scaptomyza montana. The sequence continues at coordinate 431,071 of JAEIGR010000063.1, forward strand.
TCCTACCAAATTTGGTGACTCTAGCTCCACAACTCTGGAAGATACACGCATTCCCGTTTTTGACGAAGCGTTGGGGCGGATGGGTGCGGCTAGCGCAGTAGTGGTGGCCGTGGCATCCAAATTTTTAATGCAGTTTTTGGGGGTCATCATCAACTATCTTGGCACCAAATGTGGTGGCTATAGCTCAAAAACTGTGGGAGATATAGGCATTTTTGAATTTAAAATGCGGGGGGGCTGAGGGCGGAATGGGTGGGCGTGGCTCCAAAATTTTTGATTCAGTTTTTTGGAGGTTGCTAGTAGCTATCTTCTTACCAAATTTGGTAGTTCTAGCTGTAAGGATGTGCCAAATATGTGGATTTATCGGTTTTGAGTTATCGAACTTATCGATTTGCCAGCCCCCCAGTTATCGTAGAACACCAATCTTGACACTTTAATTTACTATTCCATAGATAAAGAGAATTGGAAAGTTTCAAGTCTCTAGCTGGAAGGGTGTGGTAAAAAGTTGCGTTCATACAGACGGACAGACAGACAGACGGACAGACACCATGACGGACATTGCACAAAACCAATACACTCTTTACCTTCGGTAACGAGTATAAAAATCAGCATTCGAGAACTTTTGAGATCGATTTCGGATACTCCCAAGTAACTGTCAAGACTGAAATTGAGAATTTTTAGCATCACTTGCTCTAGCAAATAGACTTTTTGAATTGCGTACAGCAATATAGAAATTCCACGCCAAAAATTGGGCGTACCAACTCAGAATACTTAGTGGGCGCATGCTCAACAACTTTGCTAAAGACCATCACATGATTAAATGCATAGTTTGAGGTTCTATTACGGATATACAAACATAAATTCATTTATATATAAGCAGTGTTTGAATTTGCTGCTACACAGCAGCAGTTTCATTAAAAATGTTGCTCTGCTCCCGCTATTGCTCTGATTTCGAACGGCTCTGTAGCATAGCAGAAAGCACAAAAACAAAACGGCTGCTCTTCTGCACTGCTCTATAGCACAGAACGGCGGAGTACAGAGCAATAGCAATAGCAAAAAATTTGCGACGCACTATTTGTAGTTGTAGCAATAGCACAAGCATCGATAGCGAGATGAGAGCAGAGCGAACGAAAATAATTTTTGTGCTACTGCGTGAGAGCATTAGCGTTCTTTTGTCTCTTTTGCTCCAATAGCATTTCTGATGTTGCTCTCGTAGCAGCTTCGTAGTCGCTCTCATAGCATTTCTATAGTTGCGTTCATGGCAGCTTTGCATTTTGCGGCATACCACATTTTACCGCTATATTTTGTTTTGGTATACATGGACCTCTCAACTTTTTTTTTAAAGCGCAGTAATGTCAATTGATTTTATGCTTAAACATGGCTTCGCGAAAAAGCACATTTAATATTTTAAAATATTTTGAAGACAATGGGTCAACATATGTGCAGTGCAAATCATGTAATCGGTCTTTAAAGAAAGATCGAACATTTAATTTAAAGAAACATATTATTGGAGTGCACAAGATAAAAATAGATTATCAAGACGAGGAGTCCACGTGTTCAGAAAATATAACACAACCCAGAAAAGAAATAATTAAAGTGAAAATAAACAAAAAACAGTTAATTCGTTCGTACATAGGACTGGTGACAGAAGAAAGCGTACCTTTCAATGTTTTAAATTAAAAAAATATGCGAAATATAATAGATCCGATATGTCACGGTCTTACAGAAAAGAGCGGAAAAAGCTTCAAATTAAATGGCAGTAAATGCAAAAACATGCTTTAACATGTGGCAGAAAACATACGCAGCGAAATGCAACAAGAAATGCAGGGCCGCTTACTGTCTTTAAAAATAGATAGCACAGCTCGGCTTAGCCGTAATATTTTTGGAATAAGTGCGCAATTTATTAATGAAAATGAAATTATATCTCGGATATTAGGCATGTCTGAAATCAAAGGCGCTAGTGGAAGTACTTCTTAAAATCTGGCCAAAGAAATTATAGCTACTTTGGACAAGTACAACATGAATCAAATTATTTCAATTACATCAGACAATGGCGCTAACATGATTAAAACAACAAAAATACTATCACAAAGTTATATGCGGCAAAATGCAAAGCTGCCATGAACGCAACTATAGAAATGCTATGAGAGCGACTACGAAGCTGCTACAAGAGCAACATCAGAAATGCTATTGGAGCAAAAGAGACAAAAGAACGCTAATGCTCTCACGCAGTAGCACAAAAATTATTTTCGTTCGCTCTGCTCTCATCTCGCTATCGATGCTTGTGCTATTGCTACAACTACAAATAGTGCGCCGCACATTTTTTGCTATTGCTATTGCTCTGTACTCCGCCGTTCTGTGCTATAGAGCAGAGCAGAAGAGCAGCCGTTTTGTTTTTGTGCTCTCTGCTATGCTACAGAGCCGTTGGAAATCATAGCAATAGGGGGAGCAAAAAAACTCTGATGTAGCATAGCATTTTCAATCACTGCTTATATTAATAAGCTTAGGACTCTCGTTAGGAGATTCTCTGAATGACACTTTTTTAAACTTCTTATTCTAGTTTTTGTAGTAAAGCGTCTGGCTAGTTCATTGGGGTAACCACCTAAGCGTTGCTGATAACTCGATGCAAGCTTTTGCACTACGTCCCTAACTTTTGGAACCTTTAAATCCCTTTCTAAATTACTGCTTTGGATGTACCAAGGTGCGTTACTTATTCTCTTAAGTATTTGGGACTGGGCTTCTTTAATTGTGTTTAAATTTGATTTGCCACAGTGCCGTAAATTTGTAGCGCATATTTCCATATTGGGCTTAAGATGGACTTATAAATTGTGATTTTGCTGTTCAGTGACATCTTGTTCCTGGGAGCAAGAAGCCAATCCATCTTTTTGGCCTTTCCCATCCTCGACTGCCGAACCATGGTAGTATGGACTGTAAAGTTTAATTTCCTATCTAGTATGACTCCCAAGTACTTGTGCGATTTCTTGTGCGTGATTGTAGTTCCAAGCATCAATATACCTCTGCATGACAATGGTCTTGTAGCACACATATTGTTGCGGGGCTTCAGTGTCGAGATGAATGCTGCGACTTCTGGTCAGGTTGTTATTAGTACATCGCTCTCGCCAAGCCTAGCAACTGTCCCTTTGTCTGATGCAGATAGGGATGCCACCAGCTGTCTTCCTTCCCAAATTTGGGGACTCTAGCTCAAAATTTATAAATTGTGTGGGAAGGAGGGATTGAGGCGGTATAGGTCGGAGTGGCATTCAAATTTTTGATGTAGATCTTTCTGGGATGTCAATTGCTATCTTCTTACCATGATACAATTACACAAGGTAGTCCACTCGGCAAAATCAAAGTCCCTTAATATAAGTGCGACTGAAAGAGCGTTGAATAGTGAGTGTGAGTGAAACGGCTACACAGTGCGTCGATTAACCCACGCACGGGGCTAAAAGTTTCCTTAGTTATGACAAGAGTTTTAGTGTTTATAATTTTATTTTTATTAGTTTTGAGTTTGCCATTATTCTTTGTTTTCGTTGTTTAGCAGAAATTCTTTTGTTCAAGCTCTTAATTCTAAAGAATATACGTATCTTAAAAAAACATTGTTTTATATTTACAACTGCAAAAAGACATTTTTCTGCTTGGGACTTAAGGGCTAAAGCTCTGAAAAATAAGCGTCCGCACACAACCTTTCAGTTCGACAAGCAGGCACGCACTGAAATTAGGGGACCAAAACCGAACGACTTCGGCAGCCGAGTGGACTACCTTGTGTAATTTTATCATGCTTCTTACCAAATTTAGTGACTCTAGCTCAAAGTAAAGAATCTTTTGTGTTTTATACTCTGAGCTATGTTTCTCATTAGCATCGTTTGTGCCTCTCTTGCGGCATTTTTTATAAACTTGTTCATATATGTATTGTCAAACATAATAGTTGAGACGGGTCAATAAACGATATGCAATAGCCACACACACATTTAAGCGTGCTGCATATGCAGATGTACACAAACAGTCAAATATCAGTTTTGCAATTGCTGGTCATTCATACTCTTTCATGTTTTTAGCTCTATGACACTTTCCAACAATTTTGCCATCGCAACTACCATACAGTTATGCAGAGATGCGCACAAATTCCGAAAGTGTATTCAGTAGTTCACTTGTAGAAGACACAGACAAAGCAAAAATAACAAAAATCTCGACAAGCAGGCCCAGCAGAAATGTAAAAAACAAACATGCACACAAATACTTACAAATTTTTACCGTTCTTGGTGGCCGCAGAGTGCAAGGGCAACTGAAACAAAACGATCTGCACATGTTATAAGCAGAGCTCGCAAATAACAGTTGACCGTTTCTTGCAGTCACCAAAAAACTGTTTTTTGCGCACCACTTGCGCAAAAAGTCAGACAAGAGCCGTTCACCAGTGTCTCTTGAACGAACGGTCTGTGCTCAACCAAAAACCAATTTCGTGTTTCCCTTTTGCTCTGCTCATTCGCTGACCGTTTTGCAACGAGCGAAGAAAATAAAAGTCTTTTGCATCTGTATGAGTGTATATGCGAATGATCAGTGTCTTTTGCATCTCTTCTGCTGACCCTCAATGAACGAGCGTTCAGTTGGATCGCTCTCTCTTAGTTGTTGTTGAGTGAGCATAACAAGAACCACGCAACTGAGAACAGTTAACCGAAAACCAAAAAAAAGGGAAACGAAAAGTTCTGTTCAGAGCGAGAACACACGCGCATCGTCTTTTTCGGTTGTGTTCGAGTGCAGACCGCAAAACGAAAAACGGTTGAGAGTTATTTGCGAGCTATGATTATAAGTTTCGCGCTCGCTCACACTTATTGCACTATTGGTTTTTGAGAGTGGAACCTTGAGACGAAATTGCAAATTTAGCTCCAACACTATGAAAGATACACGCGTTCCCATTTTTAACGAAGCGTTGGGGCGGCTAGGGCAGTACGGGTGGGCGTGGCATCAAGTTTTTGCAGTTTTTTGGGGGTTGCCATCTATATCCTGGCACCAAATATGGTGGCTCTAGCTCAAAAACTTTGGAAGACATAGGCGTTTCTAGTTTCAAACTACGGGAGGGGCAGAATGGGAGGGCGCGGCTCCAAAATGTTTGATCCAATTTTTTGGCAGTTGCTAGTTGCTATCTGCTCACCATAATTGGTAGTTCTAGCTGTAATAATGTGCGAAATTAGTAAAATTATAAATTTTTAGCTATCGAATTTATCGATTTTCCAGCCCCCAGTTATCGTAAAACCCCAATCTTGACACTTTATATTTCCAGGCCATCGACCAAGATATTTGGAAAGTTTCAAGTCTCTAGCTTGAAGGGTGTGGAAAAAAGTTGCGTTCATACAGACCGACAGTCACCATGACGGACATTGCACAAACCCATTATACTCTTCACCTTGGATATCGAGTTTATAAATATGAATGAAATAAATAGGTAAGGCAGTTCTCCAGTAATAGTGCGACCACGAAAAATAAGTATTAATTTTGATATACAGTTATCCTTTTTATAACGCGGTGGTTTCCTTCAAAAGAAAATCCGCGTTATGTGAATTGCGTTATAGAAGACTTAGCTATTATGTATATTATTCATTAGCAAAATCATTAGTGTGCTTTCGCAATTCTGTGTCACTGTCTTCGAACATCATATTTCGTTGAAATAGTGAGCGCTTTTGGGCGTAAAACTTTATGAGAAGAAATTTCCTACAAGTCGAAATTTGGCGGTATACTGAAACGGATTTTTTTAAATCGCGTTATATCGAAAACGCGTTGTAGAAATACCGTGTTATACGAGGGGTACCTGTATATAAATAGACCCCGAACGGGGTCGGTAGTGGGTGCGCACGACCTACAAATTGGGTGACCCTAGCCAATGTGGAGTAAATAAAGTTTAATTTATTCTTATTATGGAATTCATTTTGTCTGAGTTCCAGCTTGAAAAAAGTCGAAAACAGGTTGCGTTCACACAGATAAAAAGACATGATACGCACGTTGCACAACAGCAATTTACTTTTCTACCTTCGGTATCACAGTATAAGAAAACCATTAGCTAACCAAAACAAGTAAAAGCTTTGCAATTTTTATGCTCGTTACCGAAGGTAAAGAGTATATTGGTTTTGTGCAATGTCCGTCATGGTGTCTGTCCGTCTGTCCGTCCGTATGTGTGCAAGTTTTTTCCACACCCTTCAAGCTAGAGACTTGATACTTTCCAATTCTCTTTATCTATGGGATAGTAAATTAAAGTGTCAAGATTGGGGCTCTACGATAACTGGGGGACGCAACCGACTGCGGCATACTCGATACCAGAATTAAAACCGGTAAAAAGAGGCCAGAATGCAAAGGGGTACGGATGCGGCAGGGGTTTACGCTGCCTTAAAGATTCTCCGATGCAGATGGGGATGCCACCGGCTATCTTCATACCAAATTTGGTGACTCTAGCTCAAAATTTGTAAAAGGTGGGGAAAGGGGGGCTGGGGGCGGTTTGGGTGGGCGTGGCATCCAAATTTTTGATGCAGATCTTTGTGGAATGTCAATTGTTATCTTCATACCAAATTTGGTGACTCTAGCTCGAAGTTTGTAAAAGGTGGGGAAAGGGGGGCTGGGGCCGGTAAGGGTGGGCGTGACTTCCAAATTTGTGATGCAGATCTTTGTGGAATGTCAATTGCTATCTTCATACCAAATTTGGTGACTCTAGCTCGAAAATTGTAAAAAGTGGGGAAAGGGGGCGAAATGGAGGGCGTGGCTCCAAAACTTTGATGCAGATTTTTGGGGGTCGTTGCCAGCTATCTTCCTACCAAATTTGGTGGCTCTAGCTCCACAACTCTGGAAGATACACGCATTCCCGTTTTTGACGAAGCGTTGGGGTGGATGGGGGCGGCTAGGGCAGTATTGGTGGGCGTGGCATCCAATCTTTTGATGCAGTTTTTGAGGGGTCATCATCACCTATCTTGGCACCAAATTTGGTGGCTATAGCTCAAAAACTGTGGGAGATATAGGCTTTTTTGACTTTAAAATACGGAATGGTTGGGGGCGGAACGGGGGGGCGTGGCTCCAAAATTTTTGATGCAGTTTTTTGGGGGTTGCTAGTAGCTATCTTCTTACCAAATTTGGTTTTTCTAGCTGTAAGGATGAGTGAAATATGTGGATTTATCGGTTTTGGGTTATCGAATTTATCGATTTGCCAGCCCCCCAGTTATCGTAGAACCCCCATCTTGACACTTTAATTTACTATCCCATAGATAAAGAGATTTGGAAAGTTTCAGGTCTCTAGCTTGAAGGGTGTGGAAAAAAGTTGCGTTCATACAGACGGACAGACGGACAGACACCATGACGGACATTGCACAAACTCAATATACTCTTTACCTTCGGTATCGAGTATAAAAATATGGGAAAACGTTGTATTTGAAAGCAACCGAAAGCGGAACAGGTTGTAAGCAGACCGCTAGCGTAGGAGAAACGTGGGTCGGTAATGTGTGCGCAAGTCCTACCAAAATTTTGGATGCAGTTTTTTGGCTTTGTTGTCACCAAGCTTGATGACTCTAGCCACTCTGTGGAAAAATATGGTTTAATTAATAATTAAGTATAGATTACACTTTTACTGGCGCACACATGGTCTACAATATTTGCAGTGCTTTAAGGTCCAGCTTCAAAAGTGTAAAAAAAAGATGCGTTCAAAGAGATGAAAAGACATCATGACGTACATTACACAAAAGAAATTTTTGGTATCAGAGTATAAGAAAAATACAGGAATTAACGATTTTTAAAGGCTGGTGGCAGAGAATATAGTCTTTGCGTCTTCCTTTTTCATGCAGACCAATTAACTTGGTGAGGTAAGCTTAAAATATGGGGAGAATATGGTGTTCTCTTTATCGATTTGCACCTCGACTTTTCCTTCAATGAGCGTTTACATGAACCAAGGTTTATGCAAAGTGTCATGTCTGTAGCTTCAAAGTTACAAAAAGTTGCGTACAAACAGACAGACGGACAGACAGCACGATGAGCACTGCACAGCACAAATATACACTTCTACTTTTGGTATCAGAATATAAAAATTCAATTTCATAATATATTTGAAAAATTTTAAATATAATAATAAATAAAATAATAAAATTGAAAAACTAATAACAATAACAAGCAAGTAATATTTTTTGATTTTATTTTAAATACAATAATGTTACTACACAGTTCACAGTTTAAAATTTTTGCCGCATTCACATGTTTCATTTCAATTCGTTTTCCATCCAACGTTCCATAATGGCGCTTGTCTTAAGTAATGAAAGTATGCAATAATGCATTTATTTTTATTTTCCTTGGTACTTTGTAGCGAAAGCGTGCCTTCAAATGACCGAAAGCATAAGTAACTCATCTTGCTTTAGACAAGGCTAAGGCTTCGTCAGGCTTCTCAAAAGTAAAATGACTAAAAGAACCTGGAGAGCCCACAATCACATGAAGAAATCTGTAACTAAACGCATAAAATATGTAATTTAATAAAAAAATATATAACATTTGCTCCCACTTATCCAAAATTATAAAGATAACTTATTCAAAATCTGACTTCTTGGAAACTAAAGCCCACCTGAATAACGTAATAATTAAAGCTGATATTAATTGACTGCTGAAAGCCACACACGTAAATTAATTCCATAAAATAAATGTCAATGTTTCTGAAACTCTTTACCTTCAGTATTGAGTATAAAAAGAATGTGAGTTGTGCATATGTGATTAAATTGTATCGAACACATATAGATCTGACAAAATTCTGCCGGCTAAAAGCTTATCAATAAGAGTATTCAGCTTTGTCATTCAATGTCGGTGTCGATAACAAGGAAAAGCTAGTTTGTTGCTGCTGAGAGCTGCAAATTTACGTACTTTTATTCTTAGTTAACATTTATCGGTGCAATAATTTAAACGAAAATAATTAACAGCCACAATAATATACAAATTTATTTCATTCATGTACAGCTGCGTAAAAATAGCACTGCGAAGCTACTTTTTCTAACAGACTAAAAATCTAAAGTTTTGTTTTGCTATGGTTCCTAGTATAATACATATATATTTTAACAAATGTGCGGCAGAAATTTATAGTCTATTATCACAACCAAAAAATAGCGAGCAGGTTGCCATTTACTTTTTTGCGAAAAATTTCCATTTATATTTATACTCGATACCGAAGGTAAAGAGTATATTGAGTTTGTGCAATGTCCGTCATGGTGTCTGTCCGTCTGTATGAACGCAACTTTTTTCCACACCCTTCAAGCTAGAGACTTGAAACTTTCCAAATCTCTTTATCTATGGGATAGTAAATTAAAGTGTCAAGATGGGGGTTCTACGATAACTGGGGGGCTGGCAAATCGATAAATTCGATAACCCAAAACCGATAAATCCACATATTTCACTCATCCTTACAGCTAGAAAAACCAAATTTGGTAAGAAGATAGCTACTAGCAACCCCCAAAAAACTGCATCAAAAATTTTGGAACCACGCCCCCCCGTTCCGCCACCAACCCTTCCGTATTTTAAAGTCAAAAAAGCCTATATCTCCCACAGTTTTTGAGCTATAGCCACCAAATTTGGTGCCAAGATAGGTGATGATGACCCCCTAAAAACTGCATCAAAAGATTGGATGCCACGCCCACCAATACCGCCCTAGCCACCCCCATCCACCCCAACGCTTCGTCAAAAACGGGAATGCGTGTATCTTCCAGAGTTGTGGAGCTAGAGCCTCCAAATTTGGTGGGAAGATAGCTGGTAACGACCCCCAAAAAACTTTTTGGAGCCACGCCCACCCATTCCGCCCCCAGCCCCCCCGCATTTTGAAATCAGAAATGGCTATATCTCCCACAGTTTTTGAGCTAGAGCCACCAACTTTGGTGCCAAGATAGGTGATGATGACCCCTCAAAAACTGCACCAAAAGTTTGGATGCCACGCCCACCAATACTGCCTTAGCCGCCCCCATCCACCCCAACGCTTCGTCAAAAACGGGAATGCGTGTATCTTCCAGAGTTGTGGAGCTAGAGCCACCAAATTTGGTAGGAAGATAGCTGGCAACGACCCCCAAAAATCTGCATCAAAGTTTTGGAGCCACGCCCTCCATTTCGCCCCCCTTTCCCCACTTTTTACAATTTTCGAGCTAGAGTCACCAAATTTGGTATGAAGATAGCAATTGACATTCCACAAAGATCTGCATCACAAATTTGGAAGTCACGCCCACCCTTACCGGCCCCAGCCCCCCTTTCCCCACCTTTTACAAACTTCGAGCTAGAGTCACCAAATTTGGTATGAAAATAACAATTGACATTCCACAAAGATCTGCATCAAAAATTTGGATGCCACGCCCACCCAAACCGCCCCCAGCCCCCCTTTCCACACCTTTTACAAATTTTGAACTAGAGTCACCAAATTTGGTATGAAGATAGCCGGTGGCATCCCCATCTGCATCGGAGAATCTTTAAGGCAGCGTAAACCCCTGCCGCATCCGTACCCCTTTGCATTCAGGCCTCTTTTTACCGGTTTTAATTCTGGTATCGAGTATGCCGCAGTCGGTTGCGTCCGACTGCAACGTTTCCACTTGTTATAAATTGGGTTTGTGCAATGTCCGTCATGGTGTCTGTCCGTCTGTATGAACGAAACTTTTTTCCACACCCTTCAAGCTGGAGACTTCAAACTTTCCAATTCTTTTTATCTATGGGATAGTAAAATAAAGTGTCAAGATTGGGGTTCTACGATAACTGGGGGGCTGGCAAATAAATAAATTCGATAACTCAAAACCGATAAATCCACATATTTCGCACATCCTTACAGCTAGAAACTGCATCAAAAGCTTGGATGCCACGCCTATCAATAATGCCCTAGCCACCCCCATCCACCCCAACGCTTCGTCAAAAACGGGAATGCGTGTATCTTCCAGAGTTGTGGAGTTAGAAACACCAAATTTCATAGGAAGATAGCTCGTAACGACCCCCAAGGAACTGCATCAAAGATTTGGAGCCACGCCCACCCATTTCGCCCCCCTTTTCCCACCTTTAACAAACTTTGAGCTAGAGTCACTAAATTTGGTATGAAGATAGCAATTGACATGCCACAATGATCTGCATCAAAAATTTGGATGACACGTCCTCCCATACCACCCCCAGCCCCCCTTTCCCACTTTTACAAACTTTGAGCTAGAGTCACCAAATTTGATATGAAGATAGCAATTTTTTTATTTAGATATTTTTTTATATAATTATGGAACGATTCTTAATGCTACAGTATTGCTACTATAAATTAAAGCATTAATCACAGATATTTAAATGTAAAATGTAAAAGTATTAATCTAAATTATATATTTTAAACAATCATTTATAAAATGGAACCAGAAGAATTACATATTGAAGATTATGCGTAAGTAGACTGTAATGTAGTTTCAGGCGTTAAAATTAAGTTTTAAGATAGGATTCTAAATTAATTTTAAAAAGGTGTGCGCTGCGTATAGATTTTATGTAGGGAGGAAGATTGTTCCACAGTCGAACAGCAAAGATAAAAAACTGCCTATCAGAAGAAGCTAGTTTGGTTCTCAAGCAAACGAGGTTATTGACACGTTGGGACGATGTAAACGTTATGTTGCCATACAAATACTCAGGTTCTTGTGTATATATAATTTTGTGTAGGAAGAGAAGAATTTTGAAATTAATTAAAGACGTTAGATCTAGATCAAACAGTCTGTTAGCGTAACCCGTTACGTGGTCTGCCCTTTTGAGGCCAAACACGTAGCGGGCAACATTATTATATGCTACCCTAAGCTTCCTTTGGCTTGCAGCATCGCATTTACCAAAAATTTCAATGCCATACAAAAGCTTTGGCAATATTAAAGATTTCGCGATCAATATTCTTATGCTAAGGGGTAGGAATTTCTGGGTGAGCCAAAGTTGCCTTAAAACGGCTCACGTTTTACCCACAGCTTTATTCACCTGACTATCCCATGATAAGGTCCTATTCAGGGTGATCCCTAAGCTTTCAGCTTTATCTACGTAATGAATAGCTGTGGAATCTATTTGCAGCTTGGGAAAGTTGTCAGTGTTCAGGTACTTTTTGTAAATTAGGATACATTTGGATTTAGACGGGTTAATACACAAACCATTAACATTGACCCATTGACTAACACGCAACAAGTCTTCATTACATAACTGGACACATTCGTTAATTTTACTGAGCGGACGACTTACATACATTTGGACATCATCAGCATACAAATGGATGTTACATTTAGACAAAACACTGGGTACTGGTCACTTTGATTATCGCCGTAGTACAACTACGGCCAGTCCTAAATCCTGATTGTTTATCATTTAATAGTCGATTTATTGTGAGTAACTTGTTAATTTGAGAGGCCAATAGGTGTTCAAATATTTTAGATAAATATGGCAAAATCGAGATTGGCCTAAACTCATGATTAGATTTTGGGATTGGCAATACCTTTGCAATTTTCCACTGGTCGGGAAAAGTGGACGTTGTGATGACGGTATTGAATATGTAAGTTACATAGCCAATGATTAGCGGCAGAAGAATTTTAAAGAACTTTGGATTTATACCATCCATGCCAGTTGCGTTAGACTTAATTTTACTTATAGACATATACACATCACATTGATTCACACAAATAAAATCAAAACTATTACAACAGTTACAAATAAAAGAGAAATTGTGAAAAGACAAGTCGTGTTTTTCAGCGCTCCGCGATTTTGCTAAAACTATATAAATTATACCTTAAAAAATTTAAAAAAAAAAAGGCGGTTATAGCGTTCATTAAGCCAATAGCTACATTTTCCAAGCTCTGTGCTTAATTAATTGCATTAAAAACATATTTGCGCGCAAAACAATTGCTTCGCGGAATACTATCAATTACACTGTCAAGCACAAAATTTCAAAATTTCAAATTGCTCACGCCATGGCTCCTATCCCAAAGCGTCAACGCGAGAACTCTGCTGGCGAGCTGAAAAACGGCAAGAACTTTGATAGCGCTGCACTTCTCCAGCTAATCAATGAACGTTTCGATCAGCAAGCAGCCATGATTGCTGCGAAGGTGACCGAATGCGAGGAGCGCATACTTACTGTGCTTCATTCTCGGTTGGACACAATGAGTGTGGAACTGCAGAGCTTACTCCAGCGAGTCCAAAAACTGGAGCAGGATGCCGTTCACACTCAGGCGATTGCGACTCAAGTTGTCACGCTGGAGGCTAAGCTTAGAGCCCAATCTGACATGAACAAAGCTGTGGAGCTGCGGGTCCATGGTGTTCCGATGGTAGAAGGGGAGCAGCTGCGAACAGTTTTCAACACACTGTGTTTTTCTTTAGGAGTCACACCGGCGCCCCGACTGCGTGACATTTTTAGGGTTAAAAAAACAGCAACAGCTAAATCAGTCGCTGAAACACGTGGTGAAGTGCCTTTTTACATAAATGAGCAACTTACGAGAGAGAACTACGAGATTTTTAAAGAAGCAATGAAGATGAAGAGGCAAAAACAGCTGACTGCAGTGTTCTGCCGACGCTCTCTCGTCCACGTTAAGCTTAACGACAGCAATGAAGCCATATGCGTTGAGAGTGCGCAAAAGCTCTCTCAGCTTTTGGCTGATAACGTCAACACCGCTGCACCTGATGATCTCTTTCGAAACTAGAACTGTATGTTGTAAGTTTATTCACTTAAATGTTAAATGTAATGATGTTTTCTTAACCATAATTTGTAAGTTTGTTATCTTTAATGTTCCACACTATTCACCTCTCTTAATAATAGTTTTAAATGTTCATGTGTGCTCTTTAATTATCTTGTTATTTTTAAGTATGTTAGGTGCGCAACTGGTAAAATCTTTTGTCCAATTTAAATGTGCTCCAACTTAAGCAATACCAGATCGAACAGTAGAGCGATGGTTAGGGTTCTTGCTAATCAAAGAGAAGGTCTTAAGATGTGTCAAATAAATGGTCAGAGCTTACTTAATAAGATGGATGAGTTTCGTTATATGTTTGTAAATTCGAATGTTGATGTTGTTTGTGTATCTGAAACGTGGTTTGTCCCAGAGTTACGTGATTCGTCTATTGAATGTGATGGGTATAATTTGTATCGTTCGGATCGTGTTAGTCACGCTGGGGGTGTTGCAATATTTGTTACAAAAAGACTGAAATGTAAAGTTTTACATAGGCAGCCATGTGACAGTTCTATGGAATATATTTTTATTGAAATCGAAAACTCCATCTGTGATAAAAAAAACTGCTTTTAGGCTGCATATATAGACCAAATAATAATATTGACTATTCCAGCATGATTGACTTGATATCAACCGCTACGTTAGCATATACTGACATAATATTAACTGGAGATCTCAACAGTAATTTATTAAAAGAACGTCACCTATCGGACGAAATGCACTCTCTAGGACTGCAGATTGTAATCGACACATTACCGACGCACTATACACAGACGACCAGCACGCTACTAGACATAATATTTGTAAATAACATTGACATTATTTTACTCTATGATCAACTGTCCGTACCGGCATTTTCAAAACATGATCTCATATTTATAGCCTATAATACGCAAACTGACTACAAGAACTAAAAAATATCATTTAGGAATTTTAATAATATTAACCACAACGCTTTACATGATGCCTGCCTCAAAAAAGATTGGGATAACATTTATCACCTCCCCTCAGTGGACACCCAAATAAGTCATCTCCAATTTAACGTTGACGACCTATTTAATAGGTTTGTACCGCTGAAAACTAAAACAGTAAAGCCATCAATCAAAGCGTGGTTTAATAGTGATATAATTAGTGCAATAAATCTGAGAGATGAAGCTTATGACAAATGGAAACGCTACAAGACAGACTACTTTTATAGACTTTTTAAAACTAATAGACGTAAAGTAAATGACAGTATTAAAACTTCTAAAAAACACCATTTTTGCAATAAGTTTAACAATGCAACAACAAGTAAAGAAAAATGGAAGATCATTACCAGCATTGGTATTGGTCGTGAAAAATCTGTGATAGGAAATGACGTAGATGTTAATAAACTAAACCACAAATTTGCCAACCTAAATGTTCCTGTGTCCATGTTTAATTCGTATATAAATGCTGTACCGTTCAGAAATTATAGTAATTGTTTTGAGTTCATGTGTGTTAGTCAATGTGATGTCCTACACTCCGTACTTAAAATTAAGTCTAATGCCACTGGCCTAGATGAAATAAGCCCGAAATTCATCAAAATTCTTCTACCATATATTATAAGCCATATTACGCATATTATCAACACCGCTATCACTACCTCCACTTTTCCTGAAACTTGGAAAGTAGCAAAAATCTTGCCGGTTCCAAAATCAAATCTTGATTTCAGGCCGATCGCAATACTACCTTTTCTATCAAAAGTATTTGAAAAGATAATGGCAAATCAAATTAATAAATTCATGAATGAAAACTCGCTTTATTATGAAAAACAATCTGGCTTTAGGACAAACAAGAGTTGCACAACAGCGATTTTAAAAATAGTAGAAGATATTCGAGCTAAAATGGATAACAGTGACGCTACGCTGCTTACACTACTTGACTATAGCAAAGCTTTTGACACTGTAAACCACGAAGTTCTATTGACAAAGCTAAGAAAGATGTACAATTTCACGCAAACAGCTGTCACACTAATGTCCTCCTATTTAAGTAATAGAAAACAAGCCGTAGTAACCCCTAACAAACAGTCAAGCTTATTAACAGTATCATGTGGTGTCCCGCAAGGTTCGATTTTGGGGCCGCTACTCTTTTCAATCTATGTTAATGATCTGCCAAGTGTCCTGTCTAAATGTGAAGTCCATATGTATGCCGATGATGTGCAAATGTATGTGAGTCGTCCTATTAGCCAAATAAATGAATGTATTCTAGTGTGCAATGATGAACTGTTTAATGTAAGTGAGTGGGCAAAGAAAAATGGTTTGTGTATTAATCCTTCAAAATCTGAGTGTCTTGTTATATACAAAAAGTACCTGAGAACAGAAAATTTAACCAAGCTAAATATAGATAATAAAAGCATAAGTTTTGTGGATAGGGCTGAAAATCTAGGCATAACTTTCAATAATACCTTGACATGGAGCGATCAGGTTAACAAAGCAGTAGGAAAAACCTATGGAGTTCTTAGACAACTATCGCTAACTCAAAAATATTTACCGGTTAACATTAAAACAATGATCGCAAAAACAATGGTAGCACCAATTCTGTTTTATGGGATTGAAATTTATGGCAAATGCGACTCAGCTAGCTTTAATAAGATTAGGGTTACCTTTAACAATATTGCTAGATATGTTTTTAACTTAAAAAGAACTGACCACGTATCGAACTTCGCGCATAAGCATTTGACCTAGATCTCGTAGATATAATTAACCTTAAAATTCTTCTGTTTCTCCATAAAATAATTTACAGTAAAAATCCTGACTATTTGTATGACCTCTTAAGATTTACTGCGTCTCAGAGAGTAAACAACCTTGTTAGTCTAAGAACAAAACTCGCTAGTTCTGATAGACAGTTTTATGTCTTTGCTGTTCGACTTTGGAACCAGTTGCCACCCGATTTAAAAAATACCAGAAGCACACCTCATTTCAAAGAGAAGTTAAAAGCACACCTTAGATCATAACTACATATTAACAGCTATTAAAATAAACAATCATAATAATATGAAAATTGAGATAAAAATACATAATAATAATTTTAAAGTATATATATTAGATAACAAAAATGTAATGAAATTGTACTAGTTTCTAATAAATTTATACTAGGATTAAGTACTCTACTATGGACATGTCTAATCAATGTAAACTTAAATAAGCTAATTGTGACTAGTGCATTAAGATAAAAGTAGCAATACTTGTAGCACTAGGAATATATTCAATAAATAATAATAATAATAATTATTAAGTGGTTGCGAACTCAAATACGGATTGCACACTGACACTGGAACATTAAGTTTAACAAATTTATTGTTGAGATCATTAACATCAACATCTTCACTAATTACACCACGTTCTTATTGACATTCCATACAGATCTGCAGCAAAAGTTTGGATGCCACACCCACCCATACCACCCCCAGCCCCCCCTTTCCCCACATTTTACAAAATTTGAGCTAGAGTCAACAAATTTAATCCTTTGAAGTATCCGGCTCGAAGGACCAAATGTTGTGGTGTGGTGGCGCTTCAGATCACTTGTCCGATTTATAATTTTTGTGGGGAAGTATGGCGCAATGTGCGCTTGTAAAGGTGCGTTATGATCACGTAGAAAAAAAACACGTCTGGTGCGTTCAAGAATATATTTTCGAATAATAAACATGTTGCTAAAAATAGCTAATAAGCAATAAGTTAATAAGTTGTAATAAGTTGCTAATGTGTGGTGGATTTATGAAGTCTGCAGAGAGAGGATGAGGAAACGGCAACTCCTTGTTCACTGCCTGCTTTTAGGCATGAATACAAAGGATAATTCTTAGGTTCGCTATCTTCCGGAAGGTATCTTCCAGAAGCACTAGAAACCAGTTGCAGGGCGCTCAGAAAGGATGAGTAGATGCCATTATCACAATAAGGAAGAATATAGGAACAAGTTATATACAATTAAGGGCAGATAAATAATATTTTAACACATAAAAACTCTATGTCCGGAAGATCATGAGGATGAATCCGTTCAGAGGAAATACAAGAGTCAACAGCAATAAGAACACCGCCCTCCTTGCAGGAGGAACGATCGCATCTGTACAAGTTATACTTATTCGGAAAAACGGAATAATCAGAAATAGCTTGTGAATCAAAGGATAAACTATTATCATATAATTTAGCAAGTTAAGGGTAAAGGCCTCCAACATTTTGATAGGCCAAGCTTATTACTTCTGTTTGTTTTTAGCCACCGAGATGGAGGCAACAGGGTGGCTAACAGACGGTGCACTACTAATCCTAATACCATTATAATTTTTTCTCCTATTCACATACTCCTTCACGACGAGCTGCGGCAGCCAAAACTTTTCAGAATCAAATTGTCGAGAAAAGTTCAGGCAGAACACTCAACTTGAAAGAAGACATACTTCGGGCATGTTTAAATATAAAATTTTCAACAATAATAAGTGGGGAATCAATTTTAATTTTAACCCAGGCACAAACATCATCCAATGAAGTATCGTATAAATTTACTTACAGGCACAACAACAAGAGGCTTGAGAACCCCCACCTACAGTAGGACTAATAAGCACACAAGCTGTTAAATACCATAAATGGGTGCTAGTACCCTTTGTTAGATACATGCTAGACACCAGAAGTGGCTTGGTGGGCAAGACGGGTGGGACAGTAGGTGGATAAGAGTTTCGGTCATTATTTTGCCATTTTTTAAATTAGTCTCAAGCTCTCAGCAAACATTTAAAAATATTAAAAATTTTATATGGCAACTAACCAACTAGGTGCGCGTTGTTGCACCAAAAATACACATGTATTTAGAGTTTTTAACCTTGAATATTCCTTACAATATTCGTTGCACCAAAGACGTCATTTATAGCAAGAGTTGCATTTTCGTAATCCAATTGAGCCGACTTTTCACACAGTGATCTAAATTCTAATATTGAAGGTTAAAAAAATCTCACGCACAATTAACTGGCTAGACTGAATGTTAAAATTTCTAAGTACATTTAGCTTTCTCTATACATACTTTGAATTGCCTAATGCCATATATTTAACTTAATTAAGCAGTGGCATCGGGAGACACCTGGCAAGGATAACTGGTTGGTTGATAGAAATATACGTGAAAACTATTATTACATTTGATTCCCATTATTGTCCAAAAAAAACAACAAAACAATTTTTTGGTGGTCCACCCTTAACATTTAGGCGTTCGAAAAATAGATGTTAGCTGATTTTCAGACCTACCCAATATGCACAGAAAATTTCATCAAAATCGGTCCAGCCTTTCCGGAGGAGTTTTCGCCCAACCCCGTGACACGAGAATTTAATATACATATATGTATGTATGCGTATACCAAAGTACATACATACATTTGGTCTGCTCGTGTAAGTTATATGAACCCTCTTTAGAAGGCCAAGACAGCTTGAAACCGTTGACCAACGGGAAGCGCTGCGTTTGCACTTTTGCCAAATATATGAGTACAATCTCTCTCCCTCTCTTTGTAGCTGTTAACTGATGTCAGCATAAGTTTATAAATGTTTACCATAAGCAAAGAATATATTTCAATTCCAATAAAGATATTCATAAAACCTTAACCAAACAGCACTGACGTGCTTATTGTGATTGTATAACTAAGTGGTGCATACAATACATTAAGAACACAGTTGGATGAGGGCAGAGTGCCCTCACTTATAATTAAACCAAAAGAACGAACATTAGTATTTCTACACAACAACAAAGTGTATTCGTGGGTATCTATAAAAATAGAGTACTTGAAACTACACATAAGAAATAATTAGTTTCTAGATGTTTACACATCTTCCGTGTGATCGGACTCACATTGGCTTTTTTTTCTATCGGACCTTTCTCAACTAGCGGATATTAACCCGAAAAATATCATGTCTTTTATTCAAGCCTCGGACTGGCACCACGCCCTCGAAAGCGGTGTGACACACTCTGTGTCTGGGTAGACGGTTTTTGAATTTAGTCCAAAACGCGGCACCAAAACGGGCCAATACATGGCGTATGTTAGTTGAGTGGTTTTCGAACCCCTCACTACCACTTTAACCTAACCTAACCTAGATCATATATCATATTCGGTCAGGTCGGATCACTATATCATATAGCTGCAATACAAATGCAAGGTCCGTAATAAGAGTTTAGTATGAACAAAAAAAAAAAACAACAACATAAAAAAACTTGGTGCGTCTAGAAAAATTTCCCACACCAGAATATATTATGGGGGTGGATTCGCCTACTTGCTGCTTATATAACTTAGACAAAACGTGACACACTAACATTATTGATATATTATTGATATACAATTTCGAATAAGCAAAGGGCGTTCACATAAGCGCGCGTGTTGCTCTTATGATAATCAGATAATTTGAAATCTCGCTCCGATCATGCTCCTTTGTTGTTGCTCATTTACGTTCACTCTCTATCTTATGTGCGCGCTTTGCATGTCAATCATAAAGTTTGATAACCCTAGCTCCTCCGCACTCACACTAAATTAAAGCTAAAGGCAATATACAATTCACTTAACTGCAGCCTCTTAGATATGTTTTGCGTTGATTCAGTGCGTGCGAAGAAGGTAGCGATACTACGCTTTTTGTTTGACTTGCAGAGCGCGCGCATACATAAGAGAGTTAGCCGAAATAGCCAACAACGAAGGCGCATGATCGGAGCGAGATTTAAAAATAATTTGTCATCTAGCGCCGAACATGAAGAGCGATGCGCGAGCGTGTTCAAGTTTTAAGCTGCCTCTTTGGGTTTGGGACCAACAGCGCTCAATTCATGATGCAGGTGTTGAATTGCCGACTGTCAGCACAACACGAGAATGAGCGAATCTGAAAACAAGTAAGAAGGTTTTAGTCGAGAAATCCCGACTAAAAGATACCCTGAACCCGTGTATTAAAATGACTTGCAGAAGTGAGTTTTTCTTGACTTTAACTTTAATATAAAATATCTCCTGTGTTTCTTAACCGATTTGGATCAAATTTTATGCTGTAAATTTAAATTTTCAAAATGTGAGTTTTTCAAAATGGAAATTTATTACAAGCATTCGGAAATAATATGCATCCTGTAAAAAGATTGCGTTTTACCGGTCCATTAATGAATGGACATTTTGATGTTTATATTCCATTAGAGGAAGTATTAACTCAAGATTCTGATACGTCAAGTGAATGTATAACTGAATATGTTAAAAATCCTGTTAAAAGACGTAGTCGACTCACCGGCAAAACAGAAAAAAAGGTAAAAAAAACGTTCATTTGAAAAAAAATAGTGATATCAATAGGGGTAAGCGCATAGAATCATCTAAAACAGTGGTGGGCACACACAAATATTGTCACAGTTTTCACACGCACACAAGCACAATTTGCGTGCGCTGCTGCGAAAAAAACGAAGTGTATTCAATACAGTGCACGCTGCAAGTTAACGTTCATTCATTGTGCTTATTATTTATTAATAAATAATGCCATTTGAAAAAATATTTAACATTGCGACAACAATGTTATTGCAAATCTAGCATTGCGCTTTGCCATCCTCATTTTCTATAAAGAAAAATTCATTCTCCTATTCGGGCATAAACATTTTGGAGCGAACTGTAAAAAATTTGTTTTTTTCTAATGCGCTGCGTGGTGCTTGCCTGTCAATAGTTCGCCTTCAACTAAAAGTACAATGTTAAATCTAATGCATGCTTCGGCACGACAACCGACGACGAACGAACAATCGTGTTCTAAAAATAGCTTTCAATGCTTATAGCGTACGTGTGATTTCGTGCAGTCGGCAGCGAAAAACCCAACTCACACGAGGCAGCGCGCTGGCTGAGTTAGAAATATTTTGGACGTCGACGTCTGCCCATCACTGATCTAAAAGATATCGTGTTAATAATCCTGATGTTATTAGAGTTGTAGTGAGAAGAGATGTGGCTAATAATCCTGAAGCTCATAGAGTTGCAGAGAGAAGACATCAGGCTAATAATCCTGATGCACGTCAAGAAAGGCGTTTGCGTGCATGGAGTGTTAAAGCCATGTCTGGCTTAAACTATGATTTGGAAATAGCTTACAAGTCAGATAAAATTACTCAACTTGGTAGTATGAATTTCAAATGCAAACATTGTAATGCTTTAAAATGGAAAAATTAGCCTTTGGGTATCTGTTGCAAGGCAGGAAAAGTTAAACTTTCACAAAATGAAAGTTTGCATGATCCACTTAAAAGCTTAAAAATTGGTGGACATCCCAAGCATGATCATTTCATTGATCGTATAAGAAAGTATAACAGCTGCTTTCAAATGACTTCTTTTGGAAGTACAAAAACTATAAATGAAAGTTGGTCAACCTTTAAAGTCCAAGGACAAGTGTATCACTTAATTGGTAGTGTCCGACCTTTGCCAAATGAAGAAATGCAGTTTCTTCAAATTTATTTTGTTGGTGATGATGAAAAGGAAGCTCAACTACGTTGCAAAAATATTTCAATTGTTGATTGTAGCGTAGTAAAGTATCTTCAATGTATGTTTCATCAGCATAATCGTTATGTTAAAGATCTAAAAATGGCTCTCAATAAAATACCAACAAGTACTAAAGACTATAAATTGATTATACATGCTGATCGAACACCCGCTGGTGCTCACAAAGGGCTTTACAATGCACCTCAATCAAGCGAAGTAGCTTTAGTTATTGTTGGTCAGCAATTTGAAAAGTGCGATATTATTATTGAAAGCCATAATAATAAATTACATCGTATAAGTGAGGTGCATCGATCATACGATGCCTTACAGTACCCTTTGCTATTTCCTTATGGCGAAGATGGCTATTCAGTGGATATAACACAATGGAATCCATTATTAAAAAAAGAGGAACCAAAAAAAAAGATATATGCGTTAAGCTTTTACAGCTATAAAACAATGATTCGTCAATCTGAGATAAATCATTTAATTTATTGTCGTTCCCTTTTTAGTCAGTTTTTGCTTGATATGTATGCTAAAATTGAAACAGAAAGGTTAAATTATATTCGCTACAATCAAGCGAAACTCAGAGCAGATAGCTACATATATACATCTACAAGATGCAATAGGCCAACAAGATGTTGTCGCAGCTCAACTTGGTCAGATGGTAATTTTACCATCTTCTTTTACAAGCTTTGCACGATATATGCATGAAAAGACTCAAGATGCTATGACATATGTTCGCCATTATGGGCGACCAGATCTTTTCATAACATTCACATGCAATCCACAATGGTATGACATAAAAAGTGTTTTATTACCGGGTCAAAAACCGCAGGATCGTCACGATATTATAGCTCGAGTTTTTCATTTAAAAGTTAAAGCTTTAATGTCACTATTGACAAAAGGTTCTTTGTTTGGAAGCGTGCAATGTTTCATGTACTCAGTGGAAAGGCAAAAGCGGGGTGTACCACATATACATATTCTACTTTGGTTAGAAAATAAAATAAAACCAGATAAAATCGATAAAATTATCTGTGCCGAAATACTATTGAGAACATTTGAAGCTCACATAAATGTTGAGTATTGTAGTTCTGTAAAGTCTATTAAATACATTTGTAAATATGTTAACAAAGGCAGTGATCAAGCATTATTTACTCTTGAAGACCAACGTAATGAAATTAATATGTACGAAAGTGGCCGTTATATAAGTAGCTCAGAAGCGGTATGGAGAATCCTGGCATTTCCCATACATGAACGTTTTCCGGCTATTACACACTTAGCTGTTCATTTAGAATATGGTCAACGGATATATTTTAACCCCAATAATGCGCAACAATTACTTGACAGATTAAGCACTACACCCAAAACCACTTTGCTAGCCTTCTTTGAGCTATGCACACGTGATGAGTTTGCAAGAACGCTTCTATATTGTGAAGTTCCATCGTATTTTACATGGAATGATAAAGAATTTCAAAGAAGAAAACGAGGGCATGATGTGCCAAATTTTCTTGGAGTTAAAAGAGATTCAGCTTTGGGAAGAGTTTACACTATTCATCCCAATGATACAGAATGTTTTTATTTAAGACTTTTATTACATTTTGTAAGGGGCCCAACTTCATTTTTAAATTTAAAAACCGTTAATGGTATAGCATACGCATCATTTCAATTGGCGTGTAAAGCTCTAGGATTACTAGAAGATGATAAGCACTGGGATTCAACTATAACCGAAGCTGTCATATGTCAAAATCCTACAAAACTGGAGAACTTTTTGCAATAATGTTAGTATTTTGTCAAATTTCGGATGCTCTTAAACTTTGGAATACTTATAAAGAGAGTTTCTCAGAAGATATTTTAAGAGCCTTTCATATTTCACAATACAGAAATATTGATGAAAGTATTGTGAATAATGTATTAAATAAATGTCTTATTTACATTGAAGATATTGTACTGTCTATTGGTGGTCAAAACTTGACTTATTATGGACTTCCACTACCAATTAGATCCGAGGAAATTGTTCCAAATATTGAATATCATAGAGAAACAAATTATGAAAATTGCGATAATTTTGTTGTTAATAATGAGCTACTCCTTACTACTGAGCAAAACAAGTATACGAAGAGATACTACATAGCGTTGAAGCAGAAAAGGGAGAAATCTATTTTTTAGATGCACCTGGTGGAACAGGTAAAACGTATCTTTTAAATTTATTATTGGCAAAGGTACGGCAAAGTAAAAAAATTGCATTGGCCGTTGCTTCTTCCGGTATCGCAGCCACTTTACTTAATGGTGGTCGCACAGCGCATTCTACACTTAAGATTCCATTTAATTTGATTCATTTAGAAACACCACATTGCTCAATTTCAAAGCAATCTAATATTGCTGCTGTGCTCAAAGATTGCAAGCTTATTGTTTGGGATGAGTGTACTATGGGCCATAAAGGTGCTTTTGAAGCTGTAGATCGATCTTTGAAAGACATTCGAGATAGTGAATACTTAATGGGTGGCATTACTGTTCTCTTAGCTGGTGATTTTCGACAAACTCTCCCAGTGATCCCCAGAGGAACAAGAGCAGATGAAATAAATGCGTGCTTAAAGTCTTCAATTTTGTGGCCCAAAATACAGAAAATTGCATTAACGAAGAATATGCGAGTGCACTTAAAAGGTGATAGCATAGCTGGTGAATTTGCAGAAATGCTTCTTCAAATAGGAAATGTATTATTTCCAACCCATGATGGCAAAATAACTTTACCATCAACTTTGTGTCATGTTGTGAAAAGTATTGAAGAGCTAACCCTAAAAATATTTCCGGATATTACAAATATCTCTCAAAAATCACTCGAATGGTTTTCAGAACGTGCTATTTTGACTGCGAGAAATGACAATGCATTGGAAATAAACGAGTTTTTATTAAAATCATTTCAAAGTGAAGAAATTACATATAACTCTATTGATTCTGTGACTGAAATCGAAGATGCAGTTCATTACCCCGTCGAGTTTCTTAATTCATTAAATCCGGCTGGCCTGCCTCAACATAAATTAACTTTAAAGATTGGTTCACCTGTAATGTTAATTCGCAACTTGAAACCGCCAAAACTGTGCAATGGTACAAGATTGCAAGTTAAAGTCCTTCATAAGAATGTTGTCGAAGCAATTATCTTTACTGGCAATGGTATAGGGGAAACGGTTTTTATACCGAACGGTTTTACCTCATGGCCAATTTTATGTAGCCTGCTCAAGAGTCAGTTCACCAAAAAGTTTATTTGTATTAGCACCTGACGGAAAACAACCAATGTCGTTTATAAAGAAGCTCTTAAAGTTGTTAATAATTGCAAATTAAATTCAATAAGTGGATAAGGCCTACTGGGGAAACCACAATAAAAAACAAGTGGAAACGTTGTAGTCGGACGCAACCGACTGCGGCATACTCGATACCAGTATTAAAACCGGTAAAAAGAGGCCTGATTGCAAAGGGGTACGGCTGCGGCAGGGGTGTACGCTGCCTTAAAGATTCTCCGATGCAGATGGGGATGCCACCAGCTATATTCCTTCCAAATTTGGTGACTCTAGCTCAAAGTTTGTAAAATGTAGGGAAAGGGGGGGGGCTGGGGGCGGTATGGGTAGTTGTGGCATCAAAATTTTTGTTGCAGATCTTTGTGAAATGTCAATTGCTATCTTCATACCAAATTTGGTGGCTCTAGCTCGAAATTTGTAATAAGTGGGGAAAGGGGGGCTGGGGGCGGTATGGGTGGGCGAGGCATCCAAATTTTTGATGATGCAGATCTATGTGGAATGTCAATTGCTATCTACATACCAAATTTGGTGACTCTAGCTCAAAGTTTGTAAAAAGTGGGGAAAGGGGGGGCTGGGGCGGTATGGGTGGGCGTGGCATCAAAATTTTTGATGCATATCCATGTGGGATGTCAATTGCTATCTTCATACCAAATTTGGTGACTCTAGCTCAAAGTTTGTAAAAGTTTTGGAAAGGCGGGCTGGGGGCGGTATGAGTGGGCGTGGCATCCAAATTTTTGATGCATATCTTTGTGGAATGTCAATTGCTATCTTCATACCAAATTTGGTGACTAGCTCAAAGTTTGTAAAAGTGGGGAAAGAGGACTGGGGGCGGTATGGGTGGGCGTGGCATCAAAATTTTTGATGCAGATCTTTGTGAAATATCAATTGCTATCTTCATAAAAAAATTTGGTGACTCTAGCTCGAAATTTGTAAAAAGTGGGGAATGGGGGGCTGGGGGCGGTATGGGTGGGCGTGGCATCAAAATTTGTGATGCAGATCTTTGTGGAATGTCAATTCCTATCTTCATACCAAATTTGGTGACTCTAGCTCGAAAATTGTAAAAAGTGGGGAAAGGGGGGCGAAATGGAGGGCGTGGCTCCAAAACTTTGATGCAAATTTTTGGGGGTCGTTGCCAGCTATCTTCCTACCAAATTTGGTGGCTCTAGCTCCACAACTCTGGAAGATACACTCATTCCCGTTTTTGACGAAGCGTTGGGGTGGATGGGGGTGGCTAGGGCAGTATTGGTGGGCGTGGCATCCAAACTTTTGATGCAGTTTTTAGGGAGTCATCATCACCTACCTTGGCACCAAATTTGGTGGCTATAGCTCAAAAACTGTGGGAGATATAGCCATTTCTGATTTCAAAATGCGGGGGGGCTGGGGGCGTAATGGGTGGGCGTGGCTCCAAAACTTTGATGCAGTTTTTTGGGGGTCGTTAACAGCTATCTTCCCACCAAATTTGGAGGCTCTAGCTGTAAGGATGTGCGAAATATGTGGATTTATCGGTATTGGGTTATCGAATTTATCGATTTGCCAGCCCCCCAGTTATCGTAGAACCCCCATCTTGACACTTTAATTTACTATCCCATAGATAAAAAGAATTGGAAAGTTTCAAGTCTCTAGCTTGAAGGGTGTGGAAAAAACTTGCACACATACGGACGGACAGACGGACAGACACCATGACGGACATTGCACAAAACCAATATACTCTTTACCTTCGGTATCGAGTATAATGACGCGCCCGATTCTCTACCTCAATGGTGGCGTGGAAAAGAGAATATTAAATACTTTGCTTTAATATTTTGTGAAATATTTTCTTATTTATTTATTTTGTATCTATCTTCTATTGCTAAAATTTATATAAACTATTCGCGCAGCGAAGTAAGCGGGCCGCTTACAAGTTTTAATATGTTATTATCAATTTTTATACTCGATACCGAAGGTAAAGAGTAGATTGGTTTTGTGCAATGTCCGTCATGGTGTCTGTCCGTCCGTATGTGTGCAAGTTTTTTCCACACCCTTCAAGCTAGAGACTTGAAACTTTCCAATTCTCTTTATCTATGGGATAGTAAATTAAAGTGTCAAGAAGGGGGTTCTATGATAACTGGGGGGCTGGCAAATCGATAAATTCGATAACCCAAAACCGATAAATCCACATATTTCGCACATCCTTACAGCTATTAGCAACCCTCAAAAAACTGCATCAAAAATTTTGGAGCCACGCCCCCCCATTCCACCCCCAGCTCCCCCGCATTTTAAAGTCAAAAAATACTATATCTCCCACAGTTTTTGAGCTATAGCCACCAAATTTGATGCCAAGATAGGTGATGATGACCCCCTAAAAACTGCACCAACAGTTTGGATGCCACGCCCACCGATACTGCCCTAGCCACCCCCATCCACCCCAACGCTTCGTCAAAAAAGGGAATGCGTGTATCTTCCAGAGTTGTGGAGCTAGAGCCTCCAAATTTGGTGGGAAGAAAGCTGTTAACGACCCCCAAAAAACTGCATCAAAGTTTTGGATCCACGCCCTCTATTTCGCCCCCCTTTCCCCACTTTATACAATTTTCGAGCTAGAGTCACCAAATTTGGTATGAAGATAGCAATTGACATTCCACAATTTTGGATGCTTCACAAATTTGGATGCCACGCCCACCCATACCGCCCCCAGCCCCATTTCACCACTTTTTACAAATTTCGAGCTAGAGTCACCAAATTTGGTATGAAGATAGCAATAGATCTGCATCAAAAATTTTGATGCCACGCCCACCCATACCGCTCCCAGCCCCTCCTTCACCATGTAAAGATTCACCCCATCTTCAGCGGAGAATCTTTAAGACAGCGTAAGCCCCTGCAGCATTCGTACCCCTTTGCAATCAGGCCTCTTTTTACCGGTTTTAATACTGGTATCGAGTATGCCGCAGTCGGTTGCGTCCGACTGCAACGTTTCTACTTGTTTTAATCTAATAATTATAAAATGAATAAGTTTCAAACCGAAAATCTACCACTATATATGTTTTGGTCTACTATTTTTGTTATCACAACCGATCGTTCATATGACAGCTATATGATATAGTGGTCCGATCCGCCTGATTTTTATACATGATCTTACTATAAATTTATAAAAATGTTGTGGTAAGTTTCAAGCCTCTACCTCAACTAGAAGTATTTTTGCACGCCCTCCCCACACCAGGAACCAGTGTGCATGAAGGACATGGCACAAACCCAATATACTGTTTACCTTGGGTATCGAGTATAATAAAGATGGTCGCCTGTTTAAAGTTTTTTTATGCAAAGTTGTTGGGTAAGAGAAAACATTGTTTCGATTCATAAAACGTGATCGGTGTATCATGTGTGGTAGGTTTTTTGATCATATACTTAGAGACAGTTTTTGCATATTTAACAGAATCAACTCTTTTAAAGAGGCGTTGGGGCGAGGGGCATAGTTTACGGGCGTGGCAGAAAAGTTCTATGCACAGATCTTTGTGGGATGGATGCCACTAGCTATTTTCCTGGCTACCAAAGATATACCTAATCAAGTTTTAACAAGGCGGGAGTCTTGGGGAAATAAGGGTGCGTGTGGCATCCAAAATTTTGATTCAAATGTTTTTTGGATGTCATTAGTTTTCTTTTTACTAAATTTGGTGACTCTAGCTGAAAAACAAGTAAGATACAGGTATTCCTGTATAGTAAGTGTGCGTGGCAGCAAAATTAACTAGAATATCTAAACATAAATGACGTTGCATATTGTTATCAGCGAAATTACCCGAATCGATTTTGGAAAAAAATGCACAAGACAATATAATCTTTTGATTTGCTGTTGAGTATTATTGAGAACTTAATTGATTTTTTGCATTGTACTCGTTGCGTCGATCAACGTTGCACCAAAAATTCAAACCGATTCTTGCACTCGTGCAGGGCTATTATTTATCGAATAAATCACAGCAGTCAGTCAGTAAATCAGGACAAAATGTTCAATATATATATTAACAAATGGAAGAAAAGATTAAATATAAAGATTATATTATGGTGTTTTGGGTTGTGAAGAATTGTGCGAAAAAACAAACTAATACAGAACCCCACATGTCAAGAACACACAAGAAAAAGACTATTTTAAAATATGTTATATGCTTTAACCCAAAACTTTAATTGTGTTCCGACCACAGCAACTCGTGGACTCGTGCGGTATACTCGAAACCTTTATGAAAATCGGTTAAAAAAAAGGGCTGATTGCATAGGGGTACGGATGCGGCATGGTTGTACCAACAAGAATGTATTCATATAGAGTGTTCATTGGGCGAAATTCTGATACATAGTTTTAACTTGGAATCGTGGTTACCATGCTCTCAAAGAACGCTTTTGTAGACTTTTTTCCGCTGCTTTCGTGTTTCGTATGCGAACTGCAAGTCACTCTGCTTGATGACTGTGCTACGCCAGGCATATTGTGTGTATGTGGGCGTAGTCAGCGATTTTGTCGCTCGCAGACCCTTGTTTTTGGGCTGATCGCCTGTTACTTCATTTTTATAAGCGATTGAAGTTAATTCAGTATACCAAAGTCTTATATAAGTTTAATTTATTTTTTGCAACTGGGTTCAGGGTATCTTCTAGTCGGGCTGTCCCGACTAGAGCCTTCTTACTTGTTTCTTCTGGAACCACACCGTATGAGTCAGCATCATCTTCTAACATACGATCAATATCCATAGCTAATAAATCCTCATTTTGCAATTCTTCGTTATGTGATTCTAACAACTCATCAATATCAACCTCTTCCATTCCTTCAAAACTAGCTTCCAAGGCTAATAATTAGAATTTGAAGCAATTTGAATTTGAAGCACTGAAAAAAAATGTTTTAAAGTTATTCAAAGAAAATTAAAATTTTAACGACGCAAATTCAACGACGCAACTCTGAAAATCCAAAAAATTATAAACGATGCAACTTCGAAAACGACGCAAATCGGGACGACGCAAATCGAGGCTTTGTTGTAGTTGGCTAAAATCGACTTTAGCACTAATTATCAGGGATGCCACAAAAAACGCTTCCGCCCGAATTTCACCTCAATTCCATTTCG
This sequence comes from Scaptomyza montana, assembly GCA_018904305.1. NCBI lineage: Eukaryota > Metazoa > Arthropoda > Insecta > Diptera > Drosophilidae > Scaptomyza > Scaptomyza montana. The sequence continues at coordinate 461,546 of JAEIGR010000063.1, forward strand.
CCCTGTTACAGACCAAAACGCTCAGTAATTTTGGGCAGAATGATTCCGCTCTCAATCTGCTGAAATCTGATGCTGCCACCTAGTCCGATTCACATTTTTTGATGTCAGGGTCAGCAATGCCACATTTCTTAATTATAATTCGGTGTAAGATTTTTAAAAAATATCTATACAGAAAAATAGTAAATAGGCTGGCGAAAATCCTCAACTGAACCCTCCACGAGGATACCGGATGGGCAATGGGCATCGTGCTACCTCAAGACAAACGAGGGGTACCTGGTGCTATTTGCCTTGCGGAGGGCCAGGACGGCGTCTAGCTAAAAAGAACTCCAAACCATTCAAAGGCTTCGGCACTGCGATGTCGAGAGGCTAACCGAAGCAGATATCTTCTCGCCTGTGGAGAGGTAGTACTATGTCTAGCTAAGGTGAGCTCTACACCACTCAAAGGCTTCGGCACTGCGAGGGCGCAGAGCAAACCATGGTTCGAGTTCCTTGGCAGTAAAGTTAAAATGCTATGGGTAGACTCCCCAGAAATAAAAACCAAATGGAGGTGACTAAAGGTCAAACACGGGTTGGGATGTAAACCCAAAGCTACTGCCATTACCAAACCCAAAATGTGGCGCGAAACCGCAGTCCTTGGAGATTCGGATTGCGACTCACAGAAAGGGTCACTTACGTCAGAAGCCTAGAACGTCTCATGCCCCGGCCCGGAGGTTACCAGCACCCCCAGTAGGGTCGGGCTCAAAAGGTCAAAGGAGGGCATGAAAGCCAAGCTGAAATATAAGAGCCTTAAAGATCCGGGCTCGGCTCGATGACTGTAAGCGAGTTCTCTATGCAGATGAGATCCGCCAACAGAAGTGGGCCGACGAAAGGATTGAAGAGGGCAGGGCTCACTTTGAACAAAGGAAGAACATGGCGTCTGAGAACGTCAGTTTAGCAAGCAAGGTGGAAGAGAGCTTGGCTGTCAAACGCCAGCGCTCCGCTGAAACCGCAAAAACAGAGGTGCCAGTCAGCAAGCAGCCCTGCAAAAAGCCAGAGTCGCATGCAAAAACAACGGCCAGCCATGTGGCGAGGCGACATCTAGTTGTCGCGCTCATCGACCGGAGCGACCCAAAAAGCAAAATGAAGCCAGAGCAGTGGAAGAAGGTGGAGGAGCTGCTGTTCGATGCGCTTCTGAGTCGGATGGCCGAACCGGGCTTGCTCCCCATCTCTTTTGATGGAGCGGGCTGGCTCTCGGGGATCAAGATCTTTAGCTGCAAGGATGACCACACCTTGAAGTGGGTTACCGACGTCAAGGCAACCCTGGACGCGTCATGAGAGGGTGCCAAGCTTGAGGGACGTACCGGCGGACCAGGCATTGCAGCTACTCAAGTGGCAAAACCCGGACATGCCGACGGTTGATTGGAAGGTGATCCATGTTGCGAAGCCCGATAGCAAGGGTCAGCAAATGGTGATTCAAATCAACAAGGAGGCCGACGACTTGTTTGGCGTGGGTAGCGTATAACTGCGTCTCAAAAAGCGCCACCCAGACGATAAAAACATTAACACGCTGGAGGTGGGTGAGGTGGAGAGCGACCTGGCGGAGGTCACCCTAGCAACCAAGAGCCTAGAAATAGCAGACGACGAGGATGCGGACATTACCGTGGTGGAAGTCCCATCCGAGGAAGATGCCACAGCCAACAATGGAGCTGAGGGTAATCCAGATCAATCTCCATAAGAGCAAGTTGGCTTCGGCGGAGCTCCTGATAACCCTGGAGACAGGGCTCGCCGACATCGCCTTAATCCAGGAGCCTTGGATAGCCTCGGCAAACAAGGTTTCTGGACTGAGGAGCCCCAACTACAACACATGCTACCCAACAACAGTGAGTAGAGCAAGGACAGCAATCCTAGTAAGGAAAGGCATCTATGCTTACTTATTGTCTAATTACAGAAGGTCAAACATGTGATCACTCCATGGCTGAAGGAAATTTTCAGAGGTTGCCTTAGCTATGGCTATGTGCCGGTGGCCTGGAGGACAGCACGGGTAATTTTCCTGCCAAAAGCTGGAAAATGTAGCCAAGTGCTGCCGAAAGACTACAGACCCATTAGCCTGACTTCGTTCCCCTTAAAAACTCTAGAAAAGCTGAAAGATCTCAACATCAGAGAGAATACAGAGATGACTCTAGAGCAGCACCAAAACGCACACACAAAGGGCAAGTCGGTGGAAACAGCGCTACACTCCCTTGTAGCTACCATAAAGAAAGCACTCCCCAAGGAGGAGTGCTCTCACCCCTACTGTGGAACTTGGTGGTAAACGGACTTCTAAGAAAATTTAAACGGAAAGCCCCGAAGATAACCGCCTATGCGGACGACATAAGCATTATTATCACGCGCAAGTGTCCAACGACAATCAGCTCAGTCATGGGCCACACGCTCACAGAGATACAAGCATGGGCAATGGAAGCCGGTCTAAGTATCAACGCGGACAAGACGGACCTCATTTTCTTCACAAAGAGATACAAAGTACCTCGCTGGACTCCACCGAAAATAAACGATAAGGCACTGACACCAAAAGAAAGTATCAAATACCTAGGGATAGTAATAGTTAGCAAGCTGAGTTGGAAGCACAATGTGGAGGAAAGGGTGAAGAAAGCCTACAATGCACTCTATACAAAAGATGTTGGGTAGCACTTGGGGACTCTAACCACGACTGACACATTGGATTCTAATCTCGATTATGCGCCCCATACTGCTCTACGGAATACTGGTACGGTGGAAAGCCACAGAGAAATCCACATATCTAAAATGAATGGAAAAAACTCAGCTACATGCACTTAAGTGCATCACAGGGAGGCTGAAGACAACACCAACCACAGCACTACAGACCATACTAAATGTCAACCCCGTGGACATACGATAGGCAACATGAAGTTACATAACTACGGGCATAGTATAATTGGAAGAGGGATCCAAGTCGAAACAGATTATATGACCCCGAGAAACAGTTTTAACTTTACGCCCACGCTCCTAGGAAAAGATGGTTGGTGCTCAGGAGCTGAGCAGATGGCCATCAACATATGCACAGACGGCTCAAAAATGATGAAGGGAGTCGCAGCAGCAGTATACTGCGCCGAACCACCCATGAGCCTGTCTTACAAACTCCTGAACCACTGCAGCATATTCCAAGCGGAGATATTCGCAATCAGGAAAGCAGCAGAAGCAGTCTTTAAAACGAATACAACGCAGGACACGGTGAATATATTCGTAGGTAGCCAGGCGGCAATCTAAGCTCTACAGGCCCACCACATAAGCTCTCAGAATGTCCGGGCGAGCAGGGAAACGCTAGATGCACTCGGCACCATTAAAAAAGTACGCATCTACTGGATTCCAAGCCACCAGGGCTTCGAGGGCAACGAAACAGCAGACATTCTGGCTAAGCAAGGTGCAACGGGTCTCAACAGTGACACTTTGGAAGTCCTGATCTCCTTGCGAACGCTTATCTCCTATATGGAGACACAGGCACGGGACGCAGCAGTACGAAGGTGGACTAACACCGACTGCAAAATCTCAAAAATAATGTGCAAAACCTACAACGAAAAACTAACGAAATATTTGCTAAAGCTAAAAAGGCATGACTGCCGAAGGCTGGTAGGTTTCCTCACAGGCCACAGGCCTAATCGCAGTACACGCGAAAAAGCTAGGCATAACCGACAACGACGAATGCCGGAAATGCAAGGTTATTGGTGTCAAGGAAACGCTTGAGCATTTCCTTTGCAGCTGCCCCGCACTGGCAGCACAAAGACTACGCTACCTACATGTTTCCTTCCTAGCTTCACCCGATGAAGCCAGCAAGCGGGAACCCAATAAGCTTCTGGCATTTGCCCGAAGCACACGTACCTCGCAGGACACCACATAGAGATAGTCCACCGGGATAGCCCTTACCACCTCCAAACACCGGCCTCACTAAGGACCCTTTAGCGGTCTATGTGTGGCGCTCCCCTGGGATTTTCAGCCGGTCAAACCTAACCTAAAATAGTATAGTATTTATTTATTTATTTATTTATAGTATAAATAAGTAGTAAAATAAAATATTCAAAATTTTGAAATTTTTTCAAACAATCCAGTTTGTTCAAACTATACAGGTTTTCTTTTATTTTGTTAATAAATTGACATATATGAATACTACTTACTTAAATAAATAATTTAATTTTCAGTTTTAAAAATAAAGTTAATTTCAATAATAATTTATTAAAACACAACTTTGTATCTGTGAACAAATATTTTGAAACCTGGATGGTGTGAACAAATATTTAGTAACCTGGATAATGTGAACAAAATATTTTGTTCACACTATCCAGTGTACACACTATCCAAGTTTTACTGTGTATGGAAACACTCCTGTTTCACTTTAGGAAAGCATTAAAACAGTAGCTCTTCGAAGTTTAATCAAATTTTACTGCTAAACTCTTTTACTTGTGCAATTTGTGAAAACATGTGTGGCAGTCGTAATTCTGCCAGGTGGCAAAGCTCTAAAAGCGGCATCATCTGAAAAATGGCAGAGCCATAACAAACCAAAACAGAAGAAAACACGCTCAAAATATAATTAATTCATTAGTTAATTAATTAATTCTTTTGATTTGTTCTCATAACTATTGCGAAAAAAGATAATATCCACATCTGAAAAGCCACCGGAGCTTGTCTATGGCCAATAGTCTCGTTAACGGCATTTTTGTGCAATTTTAGTTAAAAAACAATTTACACAATCAATTACTATATAAGAAAGTTCAATAATGTAAATAATATAAGAAACAAATTAAAAAACTTATATTCTGTAATATTAAAATTAAAACAAGTAGAAATATTGCAGTCGGACGCAACCGACTGCAGTATACTCGTTACCAGTTTGAAAACCGGTAGAAAACAAGGCCTGATTGCAAAGGGGTACGGATGCGGAAGGGGTGTACGCTGCCTTAAAGATTCTCCAATGCAGATGGGGATGCCACCAGCTGTCTTCCTTCCAAATTCGGTGACTCTAGCTCAAAATTTGTAAAAGGTGGGGAAAGGGGGGCTGGGCCGGAATGGGTGGGTGTGGCATCCAAATTTTTGATGCGGATCTTTGTGGCATGTCAATTGCTATTTTCATACCAAATTTGGTGACTAGCTCAAAGTTTGTATAAGTGGGGAAAGAGGGGCTGGGCTGGAATGGGTGGGTGTGGCATCCAAATTTTTGCAGCAGATCTTTGTGGAATGTCAATTACTATCTTCATACCAAATTTGGTGACTCTAGCTCAAAATTTGTAAAAGGTGGGGCAAGGGGGGCTGGGAGCGGTATGGGTGGGCGTGGCATCCAAATTTTAGCTGCAGATCTTTGTGGAATGTCGATTGCTATCTTCATACCATATTTGGTGACTCTAGATCAAAGTTTGTAAATGGTGGGGAAAAGGAAGCGGAATGGGTGAGCGTGGCTCCAAAACATTGATGCAGATTTTTGGGGGTCGTTGCTAGCTATCTTCCTACCAAATTTGGTGGCTCTAGCTCCACAACTCTGGAAGATACACGCATTCCCGTTTTTGAAGAAGCGTTGGGGTAGCTGGGGGCGGCTAGGGCGGTAGTGGTGGGCGTGACATCCAAACTATTGATGCAGTTTTTGGGGGGTCATCATCGCCTATCTTGGCACCAAATTTGGTGGCTCTAGCTCAAAAACTGTGGGAGATATAACCTTTTTTGACTTTAAAATGCGGGGGGCTGGGGGCGGAATGGGTGGGCGTGGCTCTAAACTTTTTGATGCAGTTTTTTGTGGGTTGCTAGTAGCTATCTGCCCACCAAATTTGGTAGTTTTAGCTGTAAGGATGTGCGAAATATGTGGATTTATCGGTTTTGAGCTATCGAATTTATCGATTTGCCAGCCCCCCAGTTATCGTAGAACCACCATCTTGACACTTTAATTTACTATTCCATAGATAAAGAGAATTGGAAAGTTTCAAGTCTCTAGCTTGAAGGGTGTTGAAAAAAGTTGCGAACATACAGACGGACGGACACCATGACGGACATTGCACAAACTCAATATACTCTCGACCTTCGGTAACGAGTATAAAAATTGCTAAGCAAACACTTGGCTAATTTAATCTGGCAAGGTGTCAACCCTTAGCAGCAAAGACCGAAAAGGTTGATGCACTCATTAAAAAAGTGAAATCACTGGGAGCTCTGTGGCTCCGTGAACGTTTTCGGGCGGAATTGCTTCTAGCGGAATTCAATTTCACTAGCGATTTCTGTGGCACTCCTGTATTTTTGTTTGAAAATCCGTGTTATAAAAAATAATTTTTTTTGGATTGGTACTTTCACTGTTTTACTGTTCTTTAAATCGCAAGAGCGCCTCTAAATTTGTAATATGAAGTAGTTTTCGAAAGGTAGTTGATGTTAAGTCACTTTGTATCCTTCTACGCAGATTGTATTCATTTAACCTGATTAGTACTTTAAAAGTACTAACCACGGATTTTATAAAAAGGCTGTCTTAATCGTTCTTTTTAAGCCACTTAAGTTTAAGTATTGATCAGGCCTGGCCAGCTCATAGCACACGACGACGCAGCCGATTGTATACGTTAGTAAAGCTCTCTGATCTTAATATTTTCTTTTACACAAAGTGCCCATTTACACGCTGAAGTTTTTTCATTAATATTTTATTCATTCCGTTCATGATGAAATAAGTATAAGGTGGTCTCGTCGGCAAAAGCAGTCCCTTAGCGAATGCTAGCAATAAGTGCGAGTAAAACGCACACTTTGCAGTGAGTGTGAATGAAACGGTAGGATATTGTGTTCATTAACCCTTAGCTGGTCCCTGGGGTTTAAAATAGACCAATATAAAACAAAGCGGTGAAGTGAGTTTTTATAGTTTTATTTTTAATAATTTTGAATAAGCAATAAGTCGTTGTTTTTTCGCTTCACAACACATTTCGGTGCATGAATAAACTTCACACCCAGTACATGCATGCGCCAAAAATTACAGTAACTCACTTTTTATACCCTTAACCCATAAAATGGGTAAATAAGGGTATAATGGTTTTGTGCAAAAGTATGTAACAGGCAGAAGGAAGCATCTCCGACCCCATAAAGTATATATATTCTTGATCAGCATCAATAGCCGAGTCGATTTAGCCATGTCCGTCTGTCCGTCTGTCTGTCCGTCTGTCCGTCTGTATGAACGCGTGGATCTCAGAGACTACAAGAGCTAGAGACTTCAGATTTGGGATATAAGTTCTACTATACCATGAGCAGAACAAGTTTGCTTCAAATTATCGATAACTGTTCTGGTTTCCGATATACACATGTGATCGATAACAAAAAAAAATCGAATTTGGAAAATGTAAAAATGAGGGTTGAAAGAATGAGTAACGATTGATCTTTTCTGAAAATTTCGTTCAAATCGGTTAAGAAACACCGGAGATATCGAGCTTAATCGATTGAAGTTAAGTCAGTATACCAAAGTCTTATATAAATTTAATTTATTTTTTGCAACTGGGTTCAGGGTATCTTCTAGTCGGGCTGTCCCGACTAGAGCCTTCTTACTTGTTGTTTCTGCTTAAGGGTTAAGTGTTGAGAAAACATTCGTCCGCACACAACCTTCCGCGTCAACAAGCAAGCATGCACTGAAGCTAAGGGACAAAAACGAGCTAGCTTCGGCTGCCGACGAGACCACCTTATACTTATTTCATCATGATTCCGTTTTGAAAGGTCTTCGGAATTCAGGTCGCATTTACACGCTGAAGTTTTTCAGTGAAATTTTTCCTTTGAAAATGCAACTCTGGTTTAAATTTATGGTCGATAAACACACATCTTTGTCATCGTTTGTTTTATTTGTTAACATATAATTGATTTAAGAAGTAACAAGTAAATAAAATGGATTCAGTGAACATTACTTTTAATAATTTTTTAACCAAAACAATGTATTTACTATTGGCGCTAATATTTGCTTGTACGATATTTCGTATCGAAAACTTTATTATTCACATCAAACACTGTGCAACTCTGTGTTTACATTCTATCGGAATAAGGCAAAGCAAAATTAGAAGAAAAATTACCGACTTAACAAGTAGTGAATTTTTGCTTGAAATTTTACTCCTCTAATCCCCTTGCCAACAAACAAAAGATTCAGAGAGAAAATTCACGAAAAAACGGGCACAAAGTGTAAGACAAATTTATTTGGTACATAAGTTGTTACTGAACCGGAAGAACTGACTTTATCTTAAATCCCACTTTTTTCAAATTTTTTGTGGTTCGACGAATGTGGATCTTGTGGTGTATGATTTATGGGGTTATCCCCACTTGTAGCACAATCGTTATACGAAAGCCACAAAACTGTTTTTAACGATCAATACACCATATTAAAGTGTACACCTTTCATTTTCTTTCTTTCTTGAAAATAAGTTCAATAACAAAATAAAATAGTCCTTGATCGAAGCATTTTTGACGAAATGCAGAGCAATCAAATTCAAACGATCAATTTTCAACCCAAAACAAGTGGAAACGTTGCAGTCGGACGCAACCGACTGCGGTATACGCGTTACCAGTATTAAAACCGGTAAAAAGAGGCCTGTTTGCAATGGGGTACGGATGCGGCAGGGGCGACGCTGCCTTAAATATTCTCCGCTGCAGATGGGATGCCACCAGCTATCTTCCTTTCAAATTTGGTGACTCAAGCTCAAAGTTTGTAAAATGTAGGAAAAGGGGGGCTGGGGGTAGTATGGGTGGGCGTGGCATCAAAATTTTTGATGCAGATCTTTGTGGAATGTTAATTGCTATCTTCATACCAAATTTGGTGACTCTACATCGAAGTTTGTTAAAGATGGTGAAGGAGGGGCTGGGAGCGGTATGGGTGGGCGTGGCATCCAAATTTTTGATGCAGATCTTTGTGGAATGTCAATTGCTATCTTCATACCAAATTTGATGACTCTAGCTCAAAGTTTGTAAAAGTGGGAAAAAGGGAGCGGAATGGGTGGGCTTTGGTGCAGATTTTTGGGGGTCGTTGCCCGCTATCTTCCTACCAAATTTGGTGGCTCTAGCTCCACAACTCTGAAAAATACACGCATTCCCGTTTTGACGAAGCGTTGGGGCGGATGGGGGCGGCTAGGGCAGTAGTGGTTGGCGTGGCATCCAAAGTTTTTCGGGGGGCCATTATCGCCTATCTTGGCACAAAATTTGGTGGCTATAGCTCAAAAACTGTGGGATATATAGGCTTTTTTGACTTAAGAATGCGGGTGGGGACCGGAGGCGAAATGGGTGGGCGTGGCTCCAAAATCTTGATTCAGTTTTTTTGGGGTTGCTAGTAGCTATCTGCTCACCAAATTTGGTAGTTCTAGCTGTAAGGATGTGCGAAATATGTGGATTTATCGGTTTTGAGTTATCGAATTTATCGATTTGCCAGCCCCCCAGTTATCGTAGAACCCCCATCTTGACACTTTAATTTACTATCCCATAGATAAAGAGAATTGGAAAGTTTCAATTCTCTAGCTTGATGGGTGTGGAAAAAAGTTGCGAACATACAGACGGACAGACGGACGGACGGACGGACGGACGGACGGACACCATGTCGGACTTTGAACAAAACCAATATACCTTCGGTAACGAGTATAAAAACGGTGGGATTTAGGCTAGTTTACATAAACTTTCTATTCTAATAAATAAATCGAACGATCTTAAACTAGATTTTAATAGCTTTTTATTAGCTTCACTTGAGGCGGAGTGAGTGAGTAACTCAAAAAAAATGTATAAATTAGGCTTTAAAGGCACTTCGGGTACACTCTCATATAGTGTAGTGGTAAGGGTGCCAGACTCATAACCGGGAGGTGCGGGTTAGAATCTCCGTGTAGTAAATTTGGTATTTTAGTTTTTATACCCTTAACCTATAAAATGGGTAAATAAGGGTATAATGGTTTCGTGCAAAAGTATGTAACAGGCAGAAGGGAACATCTCCGACCCTATAAAGTATATATATTCTTGATCAGCATCAACAGTCCGTCTGACCGTCTGCCCGTCTGAATGAACGCGTGGATCTCAGAGACTACAAGAGCTAGGAACTTCAGATTTTGGATATAAGTTCTCCTATACCATGAGCAGAACAAGTTTACTTCAAATTATCGATAACTATTCTGGTTTCCGATATACACATGTGATCGATAACAAAAAAATATCGAATTTGGAAAATTTAAAAATTAGGGTTGAAAGAATGGGTAACGATAAAATTTTTCTGAAAATGTCGTCCAAATCGGTTAAGAAACACTGGAGATATCGAACTTAATCGATTGAAGTAAAGTCATTATACCAAATTTGATTTATTTATTGCAACTGGGTTCAGGGTATCTTCTAGTCGGGCTCTCCCGACTAGAGCCTTCTTACTTGTTTAAGCTTAAAGAAGTTCGTGTAGCTTGTATAATAAATCATGTTTTAACAAAATAACTTAGATCTTAATATTTATACTTCATCGTTTATTGAGATTTTTATTATTTTTTTTTTTTAATGCCCATTAATTCGATTCTGTTCTATCTCAGTATAAATTTATTTTGCTTTTACATTCTTTAAATTCTTTAAGGTAATCTTTTAGGCTTAACAAATAATCTTTTCCTTAACTTTCCCTCTGCTCGCTAATAGATTTTCGTCAAATGACACTTTTCATATTTTAAGATATCCGTCAAACTATTTGTTATACTCGACTTAAATTATTTCATTAAACTCAGATATCAAATCAATTTCTAAAATAAAGAAAATAAAAACAGTAAGATGTTGTTAGCAGATTGATTGTTTTTTTATACAAACGGTCTTTCCCAGTATGCTACTTACGATAAAATGTGTGATTTTACTCATTTACTGACTTCAAAAATTCTTCTATTGATGTTGTCTGATACCCTATCTTAATTTGTGTAATATTTAATCGTTTTCTTCAACTTAGTATTCTTTTGGTTTTTAAATCTTTTAATCTTTTTGTTAGGTAGTTAGCTATTTTGACTAGGCTTTTCGCTTAAAACGAGATAGATTGTATTATTGTCCTTAAAGGCCTGTACGCATGAACCCCTTACAGCTCCAGTACCGCACTCATGAGTTTTACGACCGTAACAACAAGTGTTGAAAAAATCACATATTGTGGCGGTAGGCTAATAACTTTCTCTAAATAAATCGGAAATGCAGCTGTGTTTTGTACACTTAAATTCTAAATAATGATTCACGACCAACGAAATCTACTTTTGTGGTTGAGTACAGCTAACTCCCTGCTGCTGGCGGTTGCATTTTAGTGAACCCATATTTGATGGGCAGAGCTGAGATTACCAAAGATTATGCTAAACATAACTGAAACCACTCATAGACTCAAAGCAAATTCACCTTACTGACCTATACCTTACTGATCTATAGCTCAGTGGCAGTACAATCCAGTTTATATGTTATTTAAATCAGTGTTTGAATTTGCTGCTACATAGCAGCAATTTCAATAAAAATGTTGCTCTGCTCCCGCTATTGCTCTGATTTCGAACGGCTTTGTAGCATAGCAGAGAGCACAAAAACAAAACGGCCGCTCTTCTGCACTGCTCTATAGCACAGAACGGCGGAGTACAGAGCAATAGCAATAGCAAAAAATGTGCGACGCACTATTTGTAGTTGTAGCAATAGCACAAGCATCGATAGCGAGATGAGAGCAGAGCGAACGAAAATAATTTTTGTGCTACTGCGCGAGAGCATTAGCGTTCTTTTGTCTCTTTTGCTCGAATAGCATTTCTGATGTTGCTCTCGTAGCAGCTTCGTAGTCGCTCTCATAGCATTTCTATAGTTGCGTTCATGGCAGCTTTGCATTTTGCGGCATACCACATTTTACAGCTATATTTTGTTTTGGTATACATGCACCTCTAAAATTTTTTTTTAAAGCGCAGTAATGTTAATTGATTTTATGCGTAAACATGGCTTCGCGAAAAAGCACATATAATATTTTAAAATATTTTGAAGACAATTGGTCAACATATGTGCAGTGCAAATCATGTAATCGGTCTTTAAAGAAAGATCGAACATTTAATTTAAAGAAACATATTATTGGAGTGCACAAGATAAAAATAGATTATCAAGACGAGGAGTCCACGTGTTCAGAAAATATAACACAACCCAGAAAAGAAATAATTAAAGTGAAAATAAACAAAAAACAGTTAATTCGTTCGTACATAGGACTGGTGACAGAAGAAAGCGTACCTTTCAATGTTTTAAATTCAAAAAATATGCGAAATATAATAGATCCGATATGTCACGGTCTTACAGAAAAGAGCGGAAAAAGCTTCAAATTAAATGGCAGTAAATGCAAAAACATGCTTTAACATGTGGCAGAAAACATACGCAGCGAAATGCAACAAGAAATGCAGGGCCGCTTACTGTCTTTAAAAATAGATATGTCTGAAATCAAAGGCGCTAGTGGAAGTACTTCTAAAAATCTGGCCAAAAAAATTATAGCTACTTTGGACAAGTACAACATCCGATTGAACCAAATTATTTCAATTACATCAGACAATGGCGCTAACATGATTAAAACAACAAAATACTATCACAAAGTTATATGTTTGATGATGATTTTGAAGGCTTAGAGGAAGTGGAAAAAAACATAGAATACACTAAAAAAATTTATAATTTTGAGACCTCAGAAGAATTGCACGTGGGTAATATACAAATATGCCGATGCGCAGCACATACTGCACAACTTTGCGCACTTGATGTTTCAAAAAAGGCAGACATTAAAAGCTATTTACTTCAATGTCGCAACATGACGAAATACATTCGTAAGCCATCACATGGTTATCGTGAGGCATTTGACTTACGCAAACTGAAAATGCCCCAATTAGATTGTCCCACAAGGTGGGGTTCAACATATGAAATGATCGATCGACTAAACAAAGCTAAGGACGTCTTGAGCTAAATTGAAGCAATCGAAAATAAAACGGATGATGAAAATTTCGACGCTAGCTCTATGTTGTGGGAGTTTATAGATAGCTACACTTGCATTATGAATCCACTGCAAAAAACTATTGTGAAGTTCCAAGAAGAGCAATTGCACTACGGCAATTTCTACGCTTTGTGGCTCACATGTAAGCTGACTACAAATCAAATTTTACTATCACGTTCAGATAGCGAAAACTCTATTAGTTTTGAAATTGGTAAAACCCTCATTGAAAGCATAGACACGCGAACAGAAAAACTTATATCGAATGTGGGATTTGATGCATGCCTATACTTAGACCCGAGATTTCAACAAATTCTCACCTGGACTCAGAAATAAAATGCTGTGCACTTCTTAAAGGCTTTGTGGGAAAAAATTAAAGCAAATAACCCAAAAATGAATTCCTCAACAACTTCAATTAATTATATGAGTCTTGAAGAAGGGCTGGAAAATAATGAGTTCGATTTGTTAGACAGCTATTTGGGATGTACGATATCGCCATCAGATGAATGCACGGATGTTTATACAAAAATCGAAACACTAAAACTCCCATACATGAAAGCAAGTGTAAATGTATTGAACTTCTGGAGAGAAAGAAAGTCGACTGATCCTGAACTGTATGCACTAAGCAAAGTATGCTTTGCCATTCCGCCAACACAAGTAAAAAGTATTGTTTATGCTGCAAGAAATATATTTGGGGTGTTCAACAGCTCCGTTTCATCGTTTCATGTTTCAAAGTTGAAACGATTAACTCGTGAACGGCATTTTGGGTGTCAATGCGTTTCAAGTTTGTGCAGTCAGCTGTTGTTTGTTTACATTCCTTATTCTTCAATTCTTGTCACTGTTGCTGTTTACCGCGGTTATACTTTATTTATAAAAAAATGATATTTAAAAGTGCTAAAGATATGCTATGCGATGCTTTAGCAAAGCAAGTTATCAGAGAAATACAGGATATTGAAGGTGAGAAGAGCTCGTTGTTTGAATTAGTTGCTCAATTACATGCTTTTAACATTTGGCGGCCATTAATCATATGTGTTCATACTTTTTTGCACAAAAATACACCAAATATACTAAAAAGTACTGAACATCGATAGCAAATATCGACTAAATATCGTGCTCTTCTCATCTTTACTTTGTTGAAACTTGAAACACTTTTTGTATACATAGGCTGGGGTGTTTCAACGTTTCAAGAAATTTTCTATGTATGTTGTTGTTGCGATCCGTTTCAACTTTGAAACGTGAAACGATGAAACGAGCTGTTGAACACCCTAAGTATATGGTTCGGCAAATTTAGGAGCAAGCTTCGCAGCGAAGCCTTCTGCTGCATTTGACAAGTGGTGTTGTTTCACCCACATGTTGTCTCCTACGCAGGGTTTCCATTGCCGTCTCCGTAGGTTGTAATGCCTTGCTTGGTCCTGAGCGGCCTTTTCCAAACTCCTGCGCACCAATTCAAAAACTTCTCTAAGTTTGTGGAATGTCAATTGCGATCTTCATACAAAATTGGGTGACTCTGGCTCAAAGTTTGTAAAAGGTGGGGAAAGGGGGGCTGGGGCGGTATGGGTGGGCGTGGCATCCAAATTTTTGATGCATATCTTTGTGGAATGTCAATTGCTATCTTCATACCAAATTTGGTGACTAGCTCAAAGTTTGTAAAAGTGGGGAAAGGGGGGCTGGGCTGGAATGGGTGGGTGTGGCATCCAAATTTGTGAAGCAGATCTTTGTGGTATTCAATTGCTATCTTCATACCAAATTTGGTGACTCTAGCTCGAAAATTGTACAAAGTGGGGAAAGGGGGGCGAAATGGAGGGCGTGGCATCCAAACTTTTGATGCAGTTTTTAGGGGGTCATCGTCACTTATCTTGGCACCAAATTTTGTGGATCTAGCTCAAAAACTGTGGGAGATATAGCCATTTCTAATTTCAAAATGCGGGGGGCTGGGGGCGGAATGGGGGGCGTGGCTCCAACATTTTTGATGCAGTTTTTTGGGGGTTGCCAGTAGCTATCTTCTTACCAAATTTGGTAGTTCTAGCTGTAAGGATGTGCGAAATATGTGGATTTATCGGTTTTGAGTTATCGAATTTATCGATTTGCCAGCCCCCCAGTTATCGTAGAACACCCATCTTGACACTTTAATTTACTATCCCATAGATAAAGAGAATTGGAGAATTGGAGTTTCAAGTCTCTAGCTTGAAGGGTGTGGAAAAAACTTGCACACATACGGACAGACGGACAGACACCATGACGGACATTGCACAAAACCAATATACTCTTTACCTTCGGTATCGAGTATAAAAATCCATATTTTTCTCTCCAACAAAATTGACAAATATTCTTAAATGAGTCAAGCGTCATATCCACGCCCACATGATCCTGGTAGACATGTTTCATATTTACTTAATCCTGTCTAAACATAATAATAAGGTTTGCATTATCACGCACAAGATGTTTTGGGATGCGTGTATACGTTTGACACAAATAGAACGCATCTATATTTTTATACCCTTAACCCATAAAATGGGTAAATAAGGGTATAATGGTTTTGTGCAAAAGTATGTAACAGGCAGAAGGAAGCATCTCCGACCCTATAAAGTATATATATTCTTGATCAGCATCAACAGCCGAGTCGATTTAGCCATGTCCGTCTGTCCGTCTGTCTGTCTGTCCGTCTGTATGAACGCGTGGATCTCAGAGACTACAAGAGCTAGAGACTTCAGATTTAAGATATAAGTTCTCCTATACCATGAGCAGAACAAGTTTACTTCAAATTATCGATAACTATTCTGGTTTCCGATACACACATGTGATCGATAACAAAAAATATCAAATTTGAAAAATGTTAAAATATGGGTTGAAAAAATGGGTAACGATGGAACTTTTCTGAAAATTTCGTCCAAATCGGTTAAGAAACACCGGAGAAATCGAGTTAAATCGATTGAAGTTAAGATTTGGGATATAAGTTCTCCTATACCATGAGCAGAACAAATTTGCTTCAAATTATCGATAACTATTCTGGTTTCCGATATACACATGTGATCGATAACAAAAAATATCAAATTTGAAAAATGTAAAAATGAGGGTTGAAATAATGGGTAACGATAGAACTTTTCTGAAAATTTCGTCCAAATCGGTTAAGAAACACCGGAGATATCGAGCTTAATCGATTGAAGTTAAGTCAGTATACCAAAGTCTTATATATATTTAATTTATTTTTTGCAACTGGGTTCAGGGTATCTTCTAGTCGGGCTGTCCCGACTAGAGCCTTCTTACTTGTTTAGTCAATTTTGTTTTTTTAATAGATTTTTTGTATTTTTTAATAGTCAATATTCAGTAATAATTATAATTATAATAAATATATTTAGAAAAAAACTAAAAATACGCTTTTTAAAAACATTGAACTAAAAATTTAAAAATAAATATGGTTTGAAAAAACTAAAAAATACGTTTTTTAAAAACATTGAACTAAAAATTTAAAATATAAATTCTAATGTAAGATTAAAAAAATTTAAAAATTTTTGAATTATTGCTAAAAAGCGTCTGGCGCTCGATACACGAAAAATATATCACAAAGCGCCCACGCTTTTTTGACGATAATTCAAGAATTTTTAGATTTTTTTAATCTTACATTAGAATTTATATTTTAAATTTTTAGTTCAATGTTTTTAAAAAACGTATTTTTTAGTTTTTTCAAACCATATTTATTTTTAAATTTTTAGTTCAATGTTTTTAAAAAACGTATTTTTTAGTTAGCTTATATTAGAAATAATTTTTTAAATTTTTAGTTCAATGTTTTTAAAAAGCTTATTTTTTAGTTTTTTCAAACTATATTTATTTATGTACTCAATAAGCCTGCAAAATAATTAAGAGATCGGCTCAGTAGTTTTCGCGAACTTTTGGTCATCGTTTTCAAAATGGTATTTTGAGAAAAAAGCGTTTTAAGTTTCAATTTCAGTCGTCTACATAACAAAATCTTCTCATTTAACGCTCATATTTCTTTTAATCCGATTGTATCGACTCAAAATTTTCAGGACGTATTCTGAGATAGTTTCTACTAAAAAATAATTTTTTTTTGTTTTTGCCAAATTACATTTTTTATATCAGCCTACTTAAATGTCATTAAGTATTGGAATGACAATAAAAAAATATATATAGTAAAAATCCACAATAACAAGGAATAAATAACAACATGAGGAACACCCACTCTAACGGGCAGACGCATGATTGTTCTCTCCTAACTTCAACCGCAAATGAGCGGTCATAAGCACAATGCCAAACGCGATCAAACGCTTGCTGAACATACAAGAACACAGCAGTTGTACTGCTTATTTCCCAATGCTACAAGGACATGTTTTATCACCCGATGCACTTACTCTGGTGTGCCGTTATAATGTCAAAAACAAAATTGATGATCAGGATGGTATATGTTATAGCGTCCGCGAAATGCGTATGTTAAGAACTGGTTCAATAAATGTATTTTTGTTATGAAATGTTGAATTCAGGTAGTTTTTTATACCCTTTACCTTCGGTAACGCAATGTCTGTTATAGTGTCTGTCCGTTATGGAGTCAGTCCTTCTGTATGAGCGCAACTTTTTTCCACACACTTCAAGCTAGAAACTTTCCAATTCTCTTTATCTATGGCATAGTAAATTAAAGTGTCAAGATTGGGGTTTTCGATAACTGGGGGGCTGCTAAATCGATAAATTTCATAGCTCAAAACCGATAAATCCATTAATTTCGCTTATCCTTACTAGAACTACCAAATTTTGTAAGAAGAAAGCTACTAGCAACCCCCAAAAAACTACATCAAAAATTTTTGGAGCCACGCCCACCCATTTACCCTAGCCCCTCGCATATTTTAGTCAAACAAGTAAGAAGGCTCTAGTCGGGACTGCCCGACTAGAAGATACCCTGAACCCAGTTGCAAAAAATAAATTAAATTTATATAAGACTTTGGTATACTGACTTAACTTCAATCGATTAAGCTCGATTTCTCCGGTGTTTCTTAACCGATTTGGACGAAATTTTCAGAAAAGATCTATTGTTACTCACTCTTTCAACCCTCATTTTTACATTTTCCAAATTCGATATTTTTTGATATCGATCACATGTGTATATCGGAAACAAGAATAGTTATCGATAATTTGAAGCAAACTTGTTCTGCACGTGGTATAGGAGAACTTATATCCCAAATCTGAAGTATCTAGCTCTTGTAGTCTCTGAGATCCACGCGTTCATACAGACGGACAAACGGACGGACAGACGGACATGGCTAAATCGACTCGGCTATTGATGCTGATCAAGAATATATATACTTTATAGGGTCGGAGATGTTTCCTTCTGCCTGTTACATACCTTTGCACGAAACCATTATACCCTTATTTACCCATTTTATGGGTTAAGGGTATAATAAAATGAATTAAACTAGCAGTAAACAATTTTAAAATGGTAGATTAAGTTTGTTTTATGACCTTTTCACAGAGGTAACTATGTTTAGATTTTATTCCAAACTAAAAGAGAAATATGCATAAGCAAATAGAAGGTCAAAATTTGATTTACTTTAATTTTGGGTTTATTCTTATATAACTAAAAAACATCTATTTTATCTAGAAAAAAAAATACGTAATAAAATATTTGGTATGATACCCATTATTTTGAATGATATCTCCAAGTCGTTTTGGCTTATTTTATTTGATTTTTTTTTATACTCGATACCGAAGGTAAAGAGTATATTGAGTTTGTGCAATGTCCGTCTTGGTGTCTGTCCGTCTGTATGAACGCAACATTTTTCCACACCCTTCAAGTTAGAGACTTGCAACTTTCCAATTCTCTTTATCTATGGGATAGTAAATTAAAGTGTCAAAATGGGGGTTCTACGATAACTGGGGGGCTGGCAAATCGATAAATTCGATAGCTCAAAACCGATAAACCCACATTTTTCGCACATCCTTACAGCTAGAACTACCAAATTTGGTGAGAAGATAGCTACTAGCAACCCCCAAAAAACTGCATCAAAAATTTTGGAGCCACGCCCACCCATTCCGCCCCCAGCCCCCCCGAATTTTTCAGTCAAAAAAGCCTATGTATCCCACAGTTTTTGAGCTATAGCCACCAAATTTGGTGCCAAGATAGGCGATAATGGCCCCCCAAAAAACTTTGGATGCCACGCCAACCACTACTGCCCTAGCCTCCCCCATCCGCCAAACGCTTCTTCAAAACGGGAATGCGTGTATCTTTCAGAGTTGTGGAGCTAGAGCCACAAAATTTGGTAGGAAGATAGCGGGCAACGACCCCCAAAAAGTTGCACCAAAGTTTTGGAGCCACGCCCACCCATTCCGCCCCCTGCCCCCCGGCATTTTGAAATAAGAAAAGCCTATATCTTCCACAGTTTTTGAGCTATAGCCACCAAATTTGGTGCCAAGATAGGTGATGATGACCCCCCCAAAAGATTGGATGCCGCGCCCACCAATACCGCCCTAGCCACCCCCATCTGCCCCAACGCTTCGTCAAAAACGGGAATGCGTGTATCTTCCGGAGTTGTTGAGCTAGAGCCACCAAATTTGATAGGAAGATAGCTGGCAACGACCCCCAAAAATCTGCATCAAAGTTTTGGAGCCAAGCCCACCCATTCCACCCCCCTTTCCACACTATTTACAAACTTTGAGCTAGAGTCACCAAATTTGGTATGAAGATAGCAATTGACATTCCACAAAGATCTGCATCACAAGTTTGGATGCCACGCCCACCCATACCGCCCCCAGCCCCCCTTTCCAAAACTTTTACAAACTTTGAGCTAGAGCACCAAATTTGGTATGAAGATAGCAATTGACATCCCACATGGATATGCATCAAAAATTTTGATGCCACGCCCACCCATACCGCCCCCAGTCCTCTTTCCCCACTTTTACAAACTTTGAGCTAGTCACCAAATTTGGTATGAAGATAGCAATTGACATTCCACAAAGATATGCATCAAAAATTTGGATGCCACGCCCACTCATACCGCCCCCAGCCCGCCTTTCCAAAACTTTTACAAACTTTGAGCTAGAGTCACCAAATTTGGTATGAAGATAGCAATTGACATCCCACATGGATATGCATCAAAAATTTTGATGCCACGCCCACCCATACCGCCCCAGCCCCCCCTTTCCCCACTTTTTACAAACTTTGAGCTAGAGTCACCAAATTTGGTATGAAGATAGCAATTGACATTCCACATTGATCTGCATCAAAAATTTTGATGCCACGCCCACCCATACCGCCCCCAGCCCCCCTTTCCCCACTTTTACAAACTTTGAGCTAGTCACCAAATTTGGTATGAAGATAGCAATTGACATTCCACAAAGATATGCATCAAAAATTTGGATGCCACGCCCACCCATACCGCCCCAGCCCCCCCTTTCCCCACATTTTACAAACTTTGAGCCAGAGTCACCCAATTTTGTATGAAGATCGCAATTGACATTCCACAAAGGTCTGCAGCAAAAATTTGGATGCTATACCTACCCAATCCGCCCCCAGCCCCCCTTTCCACTTCTTTAACAAACTTAGAGCTAGAGTCACCACATTTTGAACGAAGACAGCTGGTGGCATCCCCATCTGCATCGGAGAATCTTTAAGGCAGCGTACACCCCTGCCGCATCCGTACCCCTTTGCAATCAGGCCTCTTTTTACCGGTTTTAATACTGGTATCGAGTTTACCGCAATCGGTTGCGTCCGACTGCAACGTTTCCACTTGTTTTTTTTGTTATATTCATGTTCAATTTAGCCCTAAATCCGTTCTCTTAATACGGATATGGACGATATTGGCGTTTTGTGCACACGGCGGTCTAACTCACTCCACAAATTTTCAAAAGTATTTAGATCAGGCGATTGTGACGGCATTTCCAAGACCTTTGGGCAGTTGTATAACAACCAAGACTTCACTTTAAAGGCCTTACGCTGTGGGTTATTGTCCTGATATAACTTCAAAGAGTTTGCAATACACATTATCACCGCCGACTGCTTCAAATAGTCAGATTATGGTCTTGGTTTAGTATACCATCAATGAAAATAAAATTCCCACTCCATTTGTGGAAATGCAGCCTAAACCATAACACTACCACCGCTGTGTTTCACGCTGGATCCTAAATGGTTCTCCTAAGCTTAGTATTTGGTTTCCACCAAACCTTGGTTTTGCCGTCAGTGCCAAAAAGGTTTCTTGCTTTCGTCTTAGAAAATAACATCTTCCCACCAGATGTTATTGTTAGTTTAATTAATTTTATTCGACTTTGAAGTTGAAAAACAAATCGAATATTATTGTGATCCACTGTTTTTATATAGTTTGGTCTAAATATCTTCAAATCAATCAAGATTTTTGAACCAATTGTCGATTTTCGTCCGATTTTTCATTTCGGAGCTTTGTGATATAGTTGACCGATGTTGATAATTTTTTGCACAGAGGTCTCGTATCTTGAAAAACAAAAAATTTACAATCGTTTTTATAATGAAGGAGGGGCGGTGCCAAGAACATTTTGTCAAAAACGACATTAAACGACTTACATAAGTATGTACATGTATCTAAGCAATTGAATTTTTGACAGTTGCAGCCTAGTCTTTAAGTGTTTAATTTAAGTTCTAAAAAGTGGCAAAGGACACAATGCACTGTGTGTATAAACAAAATACATATGTACATACATACATGCATAATGCGGTTTGTACTTACATGAGTTAATGCGTGTGTGCTTTATTTGTTTCAAGGCATCCGAGTTATAATCGACGGTAAGGACCACCACAGTTTTATTTTTTATATATGTATGCCCAAAAAGATGACATCTTACCTAGAAACTTGATAGAAATTGTGTACCACTTGTTCGGTGTTATTAAATTTAACTCGCATTTCTGAATTTGTATTTCTTAGAGATGATACGAAAATATAAAAAAATATATCGATATTTAATAATATGTTTGAAATTAAAAGGCCCAACCAAACGATGCTTACGTGCATGCAGAGCCGCTGCACGCAAAGTTTCAACATATGCTACGTCGTGTATCCGCCCAAACGATGCTTATGCACGGTTTCGTTCAGTTTTATTTTTTAACGAATGCATAAGCGCCGCATGCATAGTTTCACTGAATTGAAACCATGCAGCAATGCATTGGGCATAGAGTTGTCGCAGTCTTTTTATTGTATGGAAAATATTTAAAAAAATTGTTATATCTTCATTTTATTGTTTATAAACACATTGATATAATATACTAGTTATATGAAATATGTGTTATCTTTATTTTTAACATAATTAGGGTATTCAGTAGCTATGCTATGTGCGTAAAGTGCTAAAGTGTTATATGAAAGCTTTACAACAAACACACAGAAGCATTTTTAACACAGCAAACATGCCCCTGGGGGGTATGTTTGCTACTATTGTACTATATGTGCTATTGAGTGGTTGCCAGACTATTTATAAAAACAGCTGCTTTCGAGATTATTGAATTAGTGAAATTAGGTCACACTTGGCGAGTTTTGGTTGTAAAAGTAAGTAAATTTTATGATTTATTAATTTAAAAGACTAAACTGATGTTTTTAACAGTGGAAAGGAAGAAAAAATACGAAATGATTTTCAATTCAAAAATTTGCAGCTGGGAAAAGAGGATAGAATGCAAAAATTAGAGCTAGATGTTAAATATAAGAATGCTTAAGTGTTGATATAAATAAAAAAACATTTATTTTCTGAATAATAAAGAAAGTTTTTCAATTATTATTTATGAAAACAACAACTTTTTATACCCTTAACCCATAAAATGGGTAAATAAGGGTATAATGGTTTTGTGCAAAAGTATGTAACAGGCAGAAGGAAGCATCTCCGACCCCATAAAGTATATATATTCTTGATCAGCATCAACAGCCGAGTCGATATAGCCATGTCCGTCTGTCCGTCCGTCTGTCCGTCTGACCGTCTGTCCGTCTGTATGAACGCGTGGATCTCAGAGACTACTAGAGCTAGAGACTTCAGATTTTGAGTACAAGTTCTCCTATACCATGAGCAGAACAAGTTTGCTTCAAATTATCGATAACTATTCTGGTTTCCGATATACACATGGAATCGATAACAAAAAATATCGAATTTGGAAAATATAAAAATGAGGGTTGAAATAATGAGTAACGATAGAACTTTCCTGAAAATTTCGTCCAAATCGGTTAAGAAACACCGGATATATTGCATTTAATCGATTGAAGTTAAGTCAGTATACCAAAGTCTTATATAAATTTAATATATTTATTGCAACTGGGTTCAGGGTATCTTCAAGTCGGGCTCTCCCGACTAGAGCCTTCTTACTTGTTTCTTTTATTTTATTGCTTTCAACTTATCAATTGCTCAATTCAATTTAACTTTCGATTGTATTGTCATCGAACTGGCAAACAGCTGACTTAGCACAAATACGACAAAAGAAACGTAAAAAGTGCACTCACTAGCTACACTGTATTGTATATAACACTTTACGCACATAGCATAGCTACTGAGTACCCTAAATATTACATATAATTAGGGTTTCACTTTTTTTTTTTTTTTTTAATTTTTTTTTAATAAAAATAGGTAGTTGTTGAGCTTTTTTTTTTTTTTTTTTTTTTTTTTTTGTTTTTTATTTTTTTTTTAATATTTATATAAAAAAAATAAATTAATAAATTTTTTAAAAAAAATAAATAATTATATTTTTTTTTAATAAATAAAAAAATTTTTTTTTTTTTTTATAAATAAAAATTTTTTTTTTTATTATAATTTTAAATTTTTTTATTTTATTTTTTACTTTAATTTTCTTTTTTTTCTTCTTTTTTTCTTTTTATAACTTTTTTTTTTTTTTATTTTTAATATTTTTTTTTTTTTTTTTTAATTTTAAAAATTAAATTTATTTTTTTTTAATTTAATTAAAAAAAAAATTAATTAAATTTTTTTTAATTAATAATAATATTTCTAATTATTTAATATTTAAATTAATTATTTTAAAAAAAAATTTAAAATATAATTTTTTATTTTAAAATTTTATTATTTTTTTTATAAATGTTAACATATATTTTTTATTGGAATAAAAAAAGCACATGTGGCAACAATGGTTGGCATAAACAAAGAAGAAGAAGAGACAAAGCACTTAAGCAACGTATGGCTATAGACGTTGATGCATAATGCTTAAGCATGCATTTCGTTCATTCTTGCAGCGGCTCTGCATGCACGAAAGCATCGTTTGGTTGGGCCTTAACTGCGAATATCTATGCATAGTTAGATATGTTCAGGACGAGCAGACTTTGGTAATTTTGAAACTCATTTTTGACAACTTATTCAACAATTAAGAATATAAAAGCGGCAGACATTGTAAGCGTTGCTTTTTAATAGCTTTTTATTAACTTCACTTGAGGTTGAGTAACTCAATAAAAAGGTATAAATTAGATTTTAGTAGTAAGTGTGCCAGACTCTGACCTGGAGGTTCCGGGTTCAAATCCCAGTATGAGCAAATGAATGATTTTAATGTTTTGCCAATTTTTTAGTTTGTTTTTTTTTTTACAGGGGAGGTCCTGATTCAATTCCCAGTATGGGCATATGGATGTTTTCATCTTTTAGCCAAATTTAGTTTTGTTTACATTGATTTTTATTTTTAATAGCTTATTTTATTAACTTCACTTGAAAAGTATAATGTAGGCTTTAAAGGCATACTAAGCATTACACTCATATGGCCTAGTGGTTAGGATACCCGACTCATAGCCGGGAGGTTTGGGTTCGAATCCCCATTTAGAAAAGTTGATATTTTAGTTATTAAGACCATTTTTAATTTTAAATAAATTTTTTTTTATTATTTTATTGTTAATATCTATTAATAATTATAGTTTTAATAAATATGTTTAGAAAAAAACTAAAAATACGCTTTTAAAAACATTGAACTAAAAATTTAAAATTAAATATGGTTTGATAAAACTAAAAAATACGCTTTTTAAAATATTGAACTGAAAATTTGAAAAATAATTTCTAATGTAAGCTTAAAAAATCTAAAAATTCTTGAATTATTGTCAAAAAAGCGTGGGCGCTTTGTGATATATTTTTCGTGTATCGAGTGCCAGACGCTTTTTTGACAATAATTCAAGAATTTTTAGATATTTTAAGCTTACATTAGAAATATTTTTTAAATTTTCAGTTCAAATTTTTTAAAAGCGTATTTTTTTAGTTTTTTCAAACTATATTTTTCAAAAACGATAGAAGCGATTCATCAAAAAGCGTAATTCAACCCCATGTCTGCCATGTGCGTCAAGTTAGCAACGACTATCGCCAGAAACGAATATCGGCACTTGGCTCACGAGTCGATGCCACCGATGAATTTAGTGCTTATTTACGTTTAACAGCAAGAAATCGAATAAACAATGATGCAGAAATGTTAAAAAAATGAATTATTTATGGTTATTCTGCATCGCTTGGCATATTTTAGTTTTCCAAATGGGTAACGCACATGATAAAAAAATCGCATATGCGGCATATCCTAAATATCTCAACTCAGAGAGCACAGCGCCGAAGATGACACATACAGGATTAAGCCTATTATTTCACCTATTTAATGGCAAATTTGTAGAAATTTGTACAGTTTTTGAGAAAGAGTGCAGCTTCCTCGATGCCAGTCCCATACAAATTGACCGCCAAAATCCATCCCTGGCCTTCAAGCCTTAATATCATTTATCAGACAACACGGCATTCAATGCACGCTATATCAAAAAAGAGCTTCATGTTTCAGGAAGTTAAAGCAATTAAATCTAGAGAGATCTTTCGTACAGATATTGAGAATATTAATTATATATGAAATTTAACCTTTTGTTTTTAATTAAAAGGCCTTTCGAGTTGGTAGTTCACGCAAGAACTGAACTAATGCGCAACAGAAGGCTGGCTGATAATTTTTTTTTTTTTTTTATTGAAAGTTGTTGACAATGCTAGAGTTAACTTATAAAAAAATAGGATACAATAAAATAGTAGAAGTAAAAAGCCTAGGCAGAGAACAAAAATGTCTAATAACATCACCGACCGATGGGGGTGTTTTATTTGCCAGTCCGGCCAGCCAAAACTGTCAGTGATATTATATACTCTATACTTAAAATAGAGATGTTAGTAGAAAATAGAAAAGAAAAACTTAAATGTGAAAACTAAAAATAAAAGTTAAAAAAAAAAAAATACATAAATAAATAAAATAGAATAAAAAATATTTATATATACATACAGTAGAATCCGGTTATAACGACGCTGCTTATAGCGTCCGTCCGGTTATTACGACGAAATCTCGATGACTTGGTTGGTCCCCATACTAACTTATATGAAAGGGCCTCCGCTTAGTACGACTCCGCTTAGTACGACTCCGCTTTTAGCGACAAACCGCTTATATCGACGCGATATTTCACAATTCAACCGGATATTGCGACGTTTGAGAAAAAAATACAGCGAAATAATGCCAACAAATTGAAGTATCAAACGACGCTGTTAGAAATGTATATATTTATCAGTCACGGTATACAGACTAAGGGTAACGCAATCAGCTATGCATGTATTGGTGCGCAAAAAAAAGTTAACGGTTTCCGATCAGCTGTTGCTCTCTCAGTACGATGGTCACTCTTTTTGCTATTCGTGCTAAAATTTGCATGCTGTATCACTTAGTTTGTTGCTTCTGTCGCGTGTGCTTTGTTGTTTTTCTATCAATACTTTAAATAAGTTTCTTAATAATAAGTACAATATTTCAAGAAAAATACATAAAACTATAAATTAGATTCATTGGACTTTATATCAATTTCACGGGAGTAACGGGCAATCAAATTAAAAATTTCATTCCGAAAAACATGCACCACACCCCATAGTGCGAGTCGAAAAAATTTAAACAAAGATACTCGTGACGGCACAAGTATTCCAAATTCTACTGCGTCATATAACGGAACTGCTGATTGCGTTACCCTTAGTCTGTATACCTTGTTTATCAGTGATCGGCACGAAGGATCTTACACTCTCATTACTCTCTCTTAGTTTTAGCTGTCGCACAGTGGGCAATTGGGCCCCGCCAGCGGCATTTAATTAATAACTTCTAAACGAAAATAGATATCTTCAGCCGGTTTTTTTTTCTCTACTCAAAAAAGTCATAGTATGAAGATAGCAATTGACATTCCACAAAGATCTGCAGTAAGTTTTTGAATGCGACGCCCACTCATACCGCCCCCCAGCTCCCCTTTCCCCTTCGTTTACAAACTTTGAGCTAGAGTCACAAAATTTGGAAGGAAGACGGCTGGTGGCATCTCCATCTGCATCGGAGAATCTTTAAGGCAGCATACACGCCTGCCGCATCCGTACCCCTTTGAAACAAGGCCTCTTTTTACCGGGTTTTAAACTGGTAACGAGTATACCGCAGTCGGTTGCGTCCAACTGCAACGTTTCCTCTTGTTTTAATTTAATTTTCAATCGAACTGACGCTGCAGTGCCTTAAAATAAAGAAAACATACGTTCCATATATGTATATTTTTGCAGTTTCATATTCTGTGTCTACTTACAACAAACAGCTTATCTATTTTCTTGCTCTCGCTCTCTAGCATCAGTCCAATCCCGCTTCCGTCCGCTCTTAACCGACGTGCTTGCGGTTGTATCTGCCTACGCTCTCTTGCTCTTTACCGTTTTATCGTGCTCATTGCAACGACACGTTAATATTTACATACGCGCACCCTTCTTTATCTTGTTTTAGTATATCAATCTATATATATAAAAGAGTTTGTCCTGACTAGAATGGAAGAGCCACAGCCTAAACGAAAAGAGCTAGAAGGCTGAAATTTTCACACAATTTTCCATGCAGGTAGGAGGTGAGCACTAAGAAGGGAATTTTAATTTGGACAACTCCTTCAAGTACCTCCCATACGATTTGGAACACTTTTTACCCATTTTAAAAAACAAATTATAATTACAACAAGTACCCATTCCACTACTGTCGCCTCATTGTCGCACAAGCTGAGGGTTTGATCGCGAGCGAGAATACAAAAACAAAACAAATGCGCAGTGACGCCTTCGCGTCGCACAAGCAAAGTCATAAAAAAAGGTTCGTACACTTGCAAAAAAGAAACGGATTTCCGCTTCTTAATGAATAAGTGCATACACAATTAAGTGAACAATGCGCTTGAAAATAATTTTCATAATTTTATGTACATGTATCACTTCGCACAGTGCACATTTTTTTTTTTCAAATTTGTGTGCCTTTGTCAATTGATTTACGACCCAAGTAACGTTTGTTGTTGTTGTAAGTGTTGTTGTTGGTGTCATTATTTAAAAAAAAAAAACAACAACAACATAACAAAACTTGGTGCGTCTAGAAAAATTTCCCACACCAGAATATGTTATGGGGGTGGATTCGCCTGCTTGCTGCTTATATAACTTAGACAAAACGTAACACACTAACATTATTGATATATTATTGATATACAATTTCGAATAAGCAAAGGGCGTTCAAATAATGATAATCAGATAACTTGAAATCTCGCTCCGATCATGCTCCTTTGTTGTTGCTCATTTACGTTCACTCTCTATCTTATGTGCGCGCTTTGCATGTCAATCATAAAGTTTAGTAACCCTACCTACTCCGCACACACTAAATTGAAGCTAAAGGCAATATGCAATTCACTTAACTGCAGCCTCTTAGATATGTTTTGCGTTGATTCAGTGCGTGCGAAAATGGTAACGATACTACGCTCTTTGTTTGACTTGCAGAGCGCGCGCATACATAAGAGAGTTAGCCCAAATAGCCAACAACGAAGGCACATGATCGGAGCGAGATTTAAAAATAATTTGTCATCTAGCGCCGAACATGAAGAGCGATGCGTGAGCGTGTTCAAGTTTTAAGCTGCCTCTTTGGGTTTGGGACCAGCAGCGCTCAATTCATGATGCAGGTGTTGAATTGCCGACTGTCAGCACAACACGAGAATGAGCGAATCTGAAAACAAGTAAGAAGGCTTTAGTCGAGAAATCCCGACTAACAGATACCCTGAACCCGTGTATTAAAATGACTTGCAGAAGTGAGTTTTTCTTGACTTCATTTTAATATATCAATAGGGGTAAACGCATAGAAGCATCAAAAAGATTTCAGGTTAATAATTCTGAAGCTCATAGAGTTGCAGTGAGAAGACATCAGGCTAATAATCCTAATGCACGTCAAGAAAGGCGTTTGCATGCATGGAGTGTTAAAGCCATGTCTGGCTTAAGCTAAGATTTTGAAATAACTTACAAGTCAGATAAAGTTACTCAACTTGGTAGTATGAATTTGATATGCAAACATTGTAATGCTTTAAAATGGAAAAATGAGCCTTTGGGTATCTGTTGCAAGGCAAAAAAAGTTAAGCTTTCCCAAAATGAAAGTTTGCCTGATAAACTTAAAAGCTTAATAATTTGTGGACATCCCAAGCATGATAATTTCTTTGATCGTGTAAGAAAGTATGCTTTCAAATGAATTCTTTTGGAAGTACAAAAACTATAAATGAAAGTTGGTCAATCTTTAAAGTCCAAGGACAAGTGTATCACTTAATTGGTAGTGTCCGACCTTTGCCAAATGAAGAAATGCAGTTTCTTCAAATTTATTATGTTGGTGATGATGAAAAGGAAGCTCAACTACGTTGCAAAAATATTTCAAATGTTGATTTAAGCGTAGTAAAGGATCTTCAATGTATGTTTCATCATCATAATCGTTATGTAAAAGATCTAAAAATGGCTCTCAATAAAATACAAACAAGTACCAAAGACTATAAATTGGTTATACATGCTGATCGAACACCCGCTGGTGCACATAAAGGGCTTTACAATGCACCTCTATCAAGCAAAGTAGCTATAGTTATTGTTGGTCAGCAATTTGAAAAGCGCAATATTATTATTGAAAGCCATAATAATAAATTACATCGTATAAGTGAGGTGCATCGATCATACGATGCCTTACAGAACCCTTTGCTATTTCCTTATGGCGAAGATGGCTATTCAGTGGATATACAAGAATGGAATTCATTATTAAAAAAGGAGGAACCAAAAAAAAAGATATCTGCGTTAAGCTTTTACAGTTATAAAATAATGATTCGTCAATCTGAGTTAAATCATTTAATTTATTGTCGTTCCCTTTATAGTCAACTTTTAGTTGATATGTATGCTAAAACTGAAACAGAAAGGTTAAATTATATTCGCTACAATCAAGCGAAACTCAGAGCAGATAGCTATATACATCTACAAGATGCAATAGGCCAACAAGATGTTGACGCAGCTCAACTTGGTCAGATGGTAATTTTACCGTCTTCTTTTACAAGCTCTGCACGATATATGCATCAAAAGACTCAAGATGCTATGACATATGTTCGCCATTATGAGCGACCAGATCTTTGCATAACATTCACATGCAATCCACAATGGAATGACATCAAAAGTGTTTTATTACCGGGTCAAAAACCGCATGATCGTCACGATATTATAGCTCGAGTTTTTCATTTAAAAGTCAAAGCTTTAATGTCACTATTGACAAAAGGTTCTTTGTTTGGAAGCGTGCAATGTTTCATGTACTCTGTGGAATGGCAAAAGCGGGGTTTACCACATATACATATTCTACTTTGGTTAGAAAATAAAATAAGACCAGATAAAATCGATAAAATTATCTGTGCCGAAATACCAAACGCAGATGAGAATCCTTTGTTATTTAACATTGTTAAGTCAAATATGATTCATGATCCTTGCGGTGCATTTAATAATAAATCGCCATGCATGAAAAATGGAAAATGTACCAAAAGATTTCCTCGACAATTACTTAAAGAAACTGTGACGGGAAAAGATAGTTACCCGCTATATCGTAGAAGATCGATAGAAGATGGTGGTAATGCAATTAATATAAATGGTAATTGCATAGATAATCGATGGGTTGTGCCTTATAACTGTGTACTATTGAGAACATTTGAAGCTCACATAAATGTTGAGTAATGTAGTTCTGTAAAGTCTATTAAATACATTTGTAAATATGTTAACAAGGGCAGTGATCAAGCATCATTTACTCTTGAAGACCAACGTAATGAAATTAATATGTACGAAAGTGGCCGTTAAATAAGTAGCTCAGAAGCGGTATGAAGAATCCTTGCATTTCCCATACATGAACGTTTTCCGGCTATTGCACACTTAGCTGTTCATTTAGAAAATGGTCAAGGGATATATTTTAACCCCAATAATCCGCAACAACTATGTTGAGCTATTGAGCTTTTTCAATAGCTATCGAATTTCCAAATGTCACTCAACAAATTATAAATGCTGCGAGATTTGCATTGATGAGTATAATATTTTAATTTGCCTTCGTGGCCGAACTTAAATTAATTTACAAATTGTTAAAGTTGTGTATTGCAACTAACCCCGATTTGGGCTGTGCAATAATTACAATTTTTTCGTTTGTCGCGAAACAGAGAAACGACCGAAGTTGAGCTACCGACGAATTTGATAGAACTGAACTGCTGCCGAAATGCAGCAGCGGCTTGCACTCAGCTGAAGGCCAAGGCAAACAATAGACAATGTAATAAACTAAATATAAGAGCTTATGCAAAACAATAGTTGGACTTTACGTTAAGTTGCTCTTATGCTGCGCAGAGCATGATAGGTTATAGCGATTAGAGATAAGAGTGTTATGTTTCTGTTGATGCTGGTTTTGGTTTAGTTAACTGCGTAACCAAACATTCTCCCCCCGTTGGAAGACATGGGCTTTCAACAACATCCTGTTTGGGAAGTGCACATAATTTGCGCACAGCTCTCTTGATGATCCCAGTTGATGTCTTGAGAACAGCTACTCGGGAGACGCCGTCAGCACCAGCAACAAGCTCTACCACACGAGCCAGTGGCCATTTAAGGGGCGGCAAGTTTTCGTCCTTTACCAGAACGACATCATTGATAAGAACACCAGGCTGCGATGTCCGCCATGTGGAGCGCTGCTGAAGAAGCGTTAAATATTCCTCACGCCAGCGATTCCAGAATACTTGTTGGTAATACGCTTTACGCTGCCAGCGATCTAGGCGGCTAACGTTCAGCGCAGTGACAGCAGGCTCTGGGTACAGTGCGAGTGGCACACTACCAAGGAAGTGCGCAGGAGTTAGTACATCCAGATCTGCAGGGTGCTCTGAAAGTGGAAAAAGAGGTCGTGAGTTTAATATAGCGGCAATGTGGCAAACGAGTGTGCGAAGATCATCCAGTGGCAAAAGAGAGGGTCCGACCGATCGATAAAAATGATATTTTGCTGTCTTCACCGCCGCCTCCCAAAGTCCACCGAAGTGTGGCGAACGATGTGGGATGAAATCCCATTCAATGTCATCGGAAGTACAAAACTCTCGGACAGTGTTGATGTGCTTCTCGCTGAGGAAGAGCCGCAAAGCAAATGAACACCGAGATGTAGCATTTTACAGGACCTTTGTTTCGAACTTCACTCTTGAAGTAAAATGGTCCACAGTAGTCCACTCCAGTGACAGCGAAAGGATGCGAACCATTCACACGATCCCGGGAAAGATCCGCCATGATTGTCTCAGCTAGGACCGGTTTAGCTCGAAAGCACATGATGCATTTGCTTGTCACGCTGGAGACAGTCTTGCGACCACCAATAGGCCAATAATGGAGCCGAATGTGAGCAAGAAGCGAATGAGGTCCAGCATGCAGCTGACGCCTGTGAAAATGCATGATGATGGCGCGTGTGACAGGATGATGGCTTGGAAGAATTACAGGATGCTGAGCATCGAAATCCAGACTCGAGTGCTTTAGACGGCCACCAACACGAAGAAGTCCACACTCATCCATGAACGGGGTAAGCGAGGCAATAGAGCTGGATGATTTGATCATTCGTCTGCTTTGAAGAGCCCTATATTCATCGCTTAGGTTAGCCATCTGGATGCTGCGCAACAGTAATTGGGTGCCTTTGCTGTAAGACCGGGATGCCTGATTTGATATCGAAATTTATGTATGAAACCGAACACACGCCGTAGGTGATGAAAGGAGTTTACAAATTTACATCCTATGCTGACATCAGAACATTTAGAAACACCAATTAGTACTCTTTGCCGGAGCTCTGGAAGCGTCTGGGCCGGCAGACATGATGCAGGCCATTCGCACTCTCCCTTGGTTAAGAAATCGGGACCATGAGACCATAACGAAGATTCTATAAGCTCGCTGGGAAGTGCTCCTCTAGACAGAATGTCTGCCGGATTGCATGCCGTTGGTACGTAGCGCCATTCCATTCCTGTCGATAATTCTTGGATTAACGATATGCGATTAGCTGTGAACGTTTGGAATCGGGAAGGCTCATCACGTATCCAAGATAAGACAACAGCAGAATCCGACCAACAATAATACCTACAATTGAACAAATTCATTTGAGCTACCTCTCGAATTAGCTGTGAAAGAAGTGCAGCAGCAGATAACTCCAGCTTTGGTATTGTAAGAGTCCGCAAGGGTGCCACTCGAGACTTAGAGCACAAAAGATGAGCTACGCGCCTTCCACCTGTTATAGATACGACGTAAATGCATCCACCGTAAGCTTCAATGCTAGCATCACTAAATCCATGAACTTCGATGATGCCCTTTGGAACTATAACCAGACGCGGAAGCTTTATTTTCTCCGTATGAGAAATGTCAGCACATAAACTGTTCCAGGAACAATGCAGGGAAGCAGGAAGACTTTCATCCCAATCCAAATGTTCTCTCCAAAGGTGCTGCATAAAGATCTTAGCCTTGGATATCACGTGTCCGATAAGCCCAAGCGGATCATAGAATCGAGCAATGGTAGAAAGTACAGTCCGTTTGCTAGGCTTGCCAGGCGCTTTCATCGGAAAGAAGTTAAACAGAAGGCAGTCTGAAGCTGGATCCCATGCCAATCCAAGCGTCTTAGTGATATCTGTGCCATCATCAAACTTTAGAAAGGTCTCTTTGTCTTCATCAGGCACCTGTTGAAGCACGCTAGGATCATTGGAACACCATTTCCGAAGCTTGAAATTCCCTTTCCGTAAAAGACTGACTGTCTGATGCATGACTTCAACTACTTCTTGGCCAGAGTCGCCTCCAGTGATGAGATCATCTACGTAGAAATCGCTCAAGACCACCTTAGATCCAACAGGAAACGATCTTCTTTCATCAATGGCCAATTGCTGCATGGCCCGAACTGCCAGAAAAGAAGCTGGCTTTGTGCCATAGGTAACGGTATCGAGTTTGAAAACTTGAATTTCCTGATGAGGCGCATCACGCCAAAGGATGCATTGCAGGTACGAGTCGGATTCAGCCATCCTAACGCACCTATACATTTTGCAAATGTCACCAGTCAAGGCTACTGGAAATGTTCTAAATTGCAAAAGAGTGCTGAAAAGCTTGCGTTGAATTGTTGGGCCTGTCATGAGGATTTCATTAAGCGAATAACCAGACGAAGACACAGCTGAACCATCAAACACAACTCTAAGCTTAGTGGTTGAGCTATCTTCTTTCAGCACGCAATGATGAGGTAAATAATACTTGCAGCGACTTAGCATGTGCGACTCAACAATAGACATGTGATTAAGGTCCACATACTCTTTGATGAACGCGGAATACTGGGACTTCAACTCAGGATGGCGCTCCAATTTGCGTTCCAGGTTACAAAAGCGACGATAAGCTTGCTGATAGGAATCCCCAATCAGATCCACAGGATGTTTAACTGGAAGGCGAACCGAATATTCGCCAGTGCCTAAACGAGCAAAATTTTGTTTAAAATGGGCTTCACAGTCAAGTTCCTCCTTAGTAGATTCATTTACTACACTAGAGCAGGATTCTAACTCCCAAAAACGACGTACGATTTCATCAAGCTTATGATCAGGGCTATTAGTTGGCGTTGAAATCGAGCGAGTGGCTATCAATGAGGCAGGGCTTGTTGACGACGTTCCTCCTGTCACTATCCAACCTAATTGAGTTTTTTGGAGAATGGGTAAGCCAGGAGCGAGTTTAATTTGGCCAACGCATAACAATTCAAAAAACAGAGCAGCTCCAATTAGAAGATCGATTTGTTGCGGCTTAAAGAATTCTGGATCAGCCAAGCGAATATTTGAGGGTATATTCCAACGATCAGTGCTAACACCATAGCTCGGCTGATTTCCAGTAATAGACGGAGCTATTAAAACTGAGATGCTAGCAGCGTAGTCAGTTGTTCGCGATTTAAGACTTATATCAGCTGCATAGCCTTCTGAGTCAACACTAGACTCCCCTAGTCCTGAAATCAAAGTAGGCGACCGATGCTTGCGTAGCTGGAGGTAGTGAGCTAAACGGGATGTAATAATGTGCACCTGCGAACCAGAATCGAGTAGAGCACGGCAAGGAACAAGAACACCAGTACGACTCCTAACGCTGATGACAGCAGTTGCCAATAGCACAATGTCTTGACTGAGATTTTGGGCTACAAGTGTTGACGAGGATTTTGCAGCAGGCGCATGCGGAGCTGATATAATTTGAGAGCCCTCAATCTGAGTCTCAAAATGAAGAAGAGCGTGATGCTTGGCCTTACAACGATTGCAGGCGGTCGAACTGCACTCTTTCATTCTATGCCCCTTGCGCAGGCAATTAATGCAAAGAGACAGCTTCTTAACCTCGCGAAGACGCAGTTGCGGAGACAGATTTCCAAAACGGGAGCAATTGTAAATCAAATGGCCTGATGATTCACAAAACACGCATTCATTTGTGCTGGAGTTAGTAGCGACAAAGGCTTTTCTACTGGTGTTAAGGGCTTTGCTTCTTTTTCCCACCTTAGAGCTAGGCGTATACGTTGCCATAGCGTGTTCCACATTTTCCAACCTTTGACATCGTCTATTCAAACAAGTGGAAACGTTGCAGTCGGACGCAACCGACTGCGGCATACTCGATACCAGTATTAAAACCGGTAAAAAGAGGCCTGATTGCAAAGGGGTACGGATGCGGCAGGGGTGTACGCTGCCTTAAAGATTCTCCGATGCAGATGGGGATGCCACCAGCTATATTCCTTCCAAATTTGGTGACTCTAGCTCGAAATTTGTAATAAGTGGGGAAAGGGGGGCTGGGGGCGGTATGGGTGGGCGTGGCATCCAAATTTGTGATGCAGATCTTTGTGGAATGTCAATTGCTATCTTAATACCAAATTTGGTGACTCTAGCTCGAAAATTGTAAAAAGTGGGGAAAGGGGGGCGAAATGGAGGGCGTGGCTCCAAAACTTTGATGCAGATTTTTGGGGGTCGTTGCCAGCTATCTTCCTACCAAATTTGGTGGCTCTAGCTCCACAACTCTGGAAGATACACTCATTCCCGTTTTTGACGAAGCGTTGGGGTGGATGGGGGTGGCTAGGGCAGTATCGGTGGGCGTGGCATCCAAACTTTTGGTGCAGTTTTTGGGGTCATCATCACCTATCTTGGCACCAAATTTGGTGGCTCTAGCTCAAAACTGTGGGAGATATAGCCATTTCTGATTTCAAAATGCGGGGGGCTGGGGGCGTAATGGGTGGGCGTGGCTCCAAAACTTTGATGCAGTTTTTTGGGGGTCGTTAACAGCTATCTTCCCACCAAATTTGGAGGCTCTAGCTCCACAACTCTGGAAGATACACGCATTCCCGTTTTTGACGAAGCGTTGGGGTGGATGGGGGCAGCTAGGGCAGTATCGGTGGGCGTGGCATCCAAACTTTTGGTGCAGTTTTAAGGGGGTCATCATCACCTATCTTGGCACCAAATTTGGTGGCTATAGCTCAAAAACTGTGGGAGATATAGTCGTTTTTGACTTTAAAATGCGGGGGGGTTGGGGGCGGAATGGGGGGGCGTGGCTCCAAAATTTTTGATGCAGTTTTTTGGGAGTTGCTAATAACTATCTTCTTACCAAATTTGGTACTTCTAGCTGTAAGGATGTGCGAAATATGTGGATTTATCGGTATTGGGTTATCGAATTTATCGATTTGCCAGCCCCCCAGTTATCGCAGAACCCCCATCTTGACACTTTAATTTACTATCCCATAGATAAAGAGAATTGGAAAGTTTCAAGTCTCTAGCTTGAAGGGTGTGGAAAAAACTTGCACACATACGGACGGACAGACGGACAGACACCATGACGGACATTGCACAAAACCAATATACTCTTTACCTTCGGTATCGAGTATAAAAAGCCATGAATTGTTCACAAGTCGGGATTGTATTCATCGGTGCTGTCTCCTCCCAACTGGTCTGAGTTGCCTTGTCCACTTTCTGTAGCAAGCTGTGCACAATAATAAAGCCTGCAATCTGCTCAACGCTGCCCATGCCTTGAAGAGCGCGGATGTTGGCGTTTACGGTATCCGAAAGGGTTCGAAGTTTAACCGCTGACGACGACTCGATGCAATCCAAACCCAAAATCTCAGTGACATGTGGCTGAAAAATAAGACGCTTGTTATTAAACCGCTTTTTTAGTAAATCTAACGCAATTGAATAGTTAGCACTGCTGATTTCCAACGATGAAACACACTCCAGGGCTGGTCCTTTCAGGCACGATCGCAAATGCTGAAACTTCTCCACATCCGATAATTCTGAGTCGCTGTCAATGATTGACGAGAACATTGAAGTGAAATCTGCATACTTTGTGTAGCCTCTGG
Organism: Scaptomyza montana; assembly: GCA_018904305.1. Taxonomy (NCBI): domain Eukaryota; kingdom Metazoa; phylum Arthropoda; class Insecta; order Diptera; family Drosophilidae; genus Scaptomyza; species Scaptomyza montana. The sequence goes on from JAEIGR010000063.1 coordinate 499,081, forward strand.
AAGCTTAAGATCAGGCAATCGAATCCGGCTCTGAGACAATGTGTGATTGTCAGCAGATGTTTCATGCCTCATGGTCGAACACAAAGGCGATGATAACTTTCGCTTATTAAGTTCGCGGCGCAAGCTAGTTTCAACGAGTATTGATAATTCATCAAAAGATTCACGTAATTCACTCCCGATTTCATCATAATACAGCTCCTCCAATTCGTAATGCATACTGTTAAATTGCTGCTGAGCGTTTTCAAGAGCTTTATGCCGCATCGCCAACTCCTCTTCGCTGAGATGCCCAATATGCTCCGGAGCAATACCTTTGGTCATCCGCTTCACTTGCTTGTTAATAGCCTTGGCCTTAGCTTTATAAAACGGAGCGCCAAGTGACGGAACTGCATTATTATTAACCACCTCAACAGTACTCGGCATGTTGAATATGATTTTGATGTTATACATATGTACACGCACGCAAAATAAAGTTTTAGAGCCACTGATGGTAAAACAAAGTTTTAGTGTCACTGAATGTCGGAACTCTTGCACGCTATTGTTCAAAACTTAGTGTATGTCAAGCACAATTCAATTTATTGCCTCGAAAACCACTTTCATATATTACAATTTATATGCACTGAATTCTTGCGATTTACTTATTTTTGCAAGTGCAGCTGGTAACAACGTAACGATTTAATTGCACCAATATACCAAGGTCAAAAAAGGGCAAACACCTTGAGCACAAGCAAATGCAAAGCGAAACGGGAGCAGCAATAGCAATGCAGAAACGATTGCTGCAGCGGTTAAATGTTTAAAGAGACAAGAGAAGATAATGCGCGGGCGTCAATGCAGGTCAAACACCTTAATGCAAAAGCGAACGCAAAAACGAAGCGACAACAGCGAAAACGATAAAAGAGCGCGGGCGCGCTTTACTAACTCTATAAGTTAAATAATTTTTAATTATTTAAACAAATGCAGAGTAATCACGTCGGGGTCACCAAATGTTGAGCTATTGAGCTTTTTCAATAGCTATCGAATTTCCAAATGTTTGTTTTTTTTTACAGGGGAGGTCCTGATTCAATTCCCAGTATGGGCATATGGATGTTTTCATCTTTTAGCCAAATTTAGTTTTGTTTACATTGATTTTTATTTTTAATAGCTTATTTTATTAACTTCACTTGAAAAGTATAATGTAGGCTTTAAAGGCATACTAAGCATTACACTCATATGGCCTAGTGGTTAGGATACCCGACTCATAGCCGGGAGGTTTGGGTTCGAATCCCCATTTAGAAAAGTTGATATTTTAGTTATTAAGACCATTTTTAATTTTAAATAAATTTTTTTTTATTATTTTATTGTTAATATCTATTAATAATTATAGTTTTAATAAATATGTTTAGAAAAAAACTAAAAATACGCATTTAAAAACATTGAACTAAAAATTTAAAATTAAATGTGGTTTGATAAAACTAAAAAATACGCTTTTTAAAAACATTGAACTGAAAATTTGAAAAATAATTTCTAATGTAAGCTTAAAAAATCTAAAAATTCTTGAATTATTGTCAAAAAAGCGTGGGCGCTTTGTGATATATTTTTCGTGTATCGAGTGCCAGACGCTTTTTTGACAATAATTCAAGAATTTTTAGATATTTTAAGCTTACATTAGAAATTTTTTTAAATTTTCAGTTCAAATTTTTTAAAAGCGTATTTTTTTTAGTTTTTTCAAACTATATTTTTCAAAAACGATAGAAGCGATTCATCAAAAAGCGTAATTCAACCCCATGTCTGCCATGTGCGTCAAGTTAGCAACGACTATCGCCAGAAACGAATATCGGCACTTGGCTCACGAGTCGATGCCACCGATGAATTTAGTGCTTATTTACGTTTAACAGCAAGAAATCGAATAAACAATGATGCAGAAATGTTAAAAAAATGAATTATTTATGGTTATTCTGCATCGCTTGGCATATTTTAGTTTTCCAAATGGGTAACGCACATGATAAAAAACAACGCATATGCGGCATATCCTAAATATCTCAACTCAGAGAGCACAGCGCCGAAGATGACACATACAGGATTAAGCCTATTATTTCACCTATTTAATGGCAAATTTGTAGAAATTTGTACAGTTTTTGAGAAAGAGTGCAGCTTCCTCGATGCCAGTCCCATACAAATTGACCGCCAAAATCCATCCCTGGCCTTCAAGCCTTAATATCATTTATCAGACAACACGGCATTCAATGCACGCTATATCAAAAAAGAGCTTCATGTTTCAGGAAGTTAAAGCAATTAAATCTAGAGAGATCTTTCGTACAGATATTGAGAATATTAATTATATATGAAATTTAACCTTTTGTTTTTAATTAAAAGGCCTTTCGAGTTGGTAGTTCACGCAAGAACTGAACTAATGCGCAACAGAAGGCTGGCTGATAATTTTTTTTTTTTTTTATTGAAAGTTGTTGACAATGCTAGAGTTAACTTATAAAAAAATAGGATACAATAAAATAGTAGAAGTAAAAAGCCTAGGCAGAGAACAAAAATGTCTAATAACATCACCGACCGATGGGGGTGTTTTATTTGCCAGTCCGGCCAGCCAAAACTGTCAGTGATATTATATACTCTATACTTAAAATAGAGATGTTAGTAGAAAATAGAAAAGAAAAACTTAAATGTGAAAACTAAAAATAAAAGTTAAAAAAAAAAAAATACATAAATAAATAAAATAGAATAAAAAATATTTATATATACATACAGTAGAATCCGGTTATAACGACGCTGCTTATAGCGTCCGTCCGGTTATTACGACGAAATCTCGATGACTTGGTTGGTCCCCATACTAACTTATATGAAAGGGCCTCCGCTTAGTACGACTCCGCTTAGTACGACTCCGCTTTTAGCGACAAACCGCTTATATCGACGCGATATTTCACAATTCAACCGGATATTGCGACGTTTGAGAAAAAATACAGCGAAATAATGCCAACAAATTGAAGTATCAAACGACGCTGTTAGAAATGTATATATTTATCAGTCACGGTATACAGACTAAGGGTAACGCAATCAGCTATGCATGTATTGGTGCGCAAAAAAAAGTTAACGGTTTCCGATCAGCTGTTGCTCTCTCAGTACGATGGTCACTCTTTTTGCTATTCGTGCTAAAATTTGCATGCTGTATCACTTAGTTTGTTGCTTCTGTCGCGTGTGCTTTGTTGTTTTTCTATCAATACTTTAAATAAGTTTCTTAATAATAAGTACAATATTTCAAGAAAAATACATAAAACTATAAATTAGATTCATTGGACTTTATATTAATTTCACGGGAGAAACGGGCAAGCAAATTAAAAATTTCATTCCGAAAAACATGCACCACACCCCATAGTGCGAGTCGAAAAAATGTAAACAAAGATACTCGTGACGTCACAAGTATTCCAAATTCTACTGCGTCATATAACGGAACTGCTGATTGCGTTACCCTTAGTCTGTATACCTTGTTTATCAGTGATCGGCACGAAGGATCTTACACTCTCATTACTCTCTCTTAGTTTTAGCTGTCGCACAGTGGGCAATTGGGCCCCGCCAGCGGCATTTAATTAATAACTTCTAAACGAAAATAGATATCTTCAGCCGGTTTTTTTTTCTCTACTCAAAAAAGTCATAGTATGAAGATAGCAATTGACATTCCACAAAGATCTGCAGTAAGTTTTTGAATGCGACGCCCACTCATACCGCCCCCCAGCCCCCCTTTCCCCTTCGTTTACAAACTTTGAGCTAGAGTCACAAAATTTGGAAGGAAGACGGCTGGTGGCATCTCCATCTGCATCGGAGAATCTTTAAGGCAGCGTACACGCCTGCCGCATCCGTACCCCTTTGAAACAAGGCCTCTTTTTACCGGGTTTTAAACTGGTAACGAGTATACCGCAGTCGGTTGCGTCCAACTGCAACGTTTCCTCTTGTTTTAATTTAATTTTCAATCGAACTGACGCTGCAGTGCCTTAAAATAAAGAAAACATACGTTCCATATATGTATATTTTTGCAGTTTCATATTCTGTGTCTACTTACAACAAACAGCTTATCTATTTTCTTGCTCTCGCTCTCTAGCATCAGTCCAATCCCGCTTCCGTCCGCTCTTAACCGACGTGCTTGCGGTTGTATCTGCCTACGCTCTCTTGCTCTTTACCGTTTTATCGTGCTCATTGCAACGACACGTTAATATTTACATACGCGCACCCTTCTTTATCTTGTTTTAGTATATCAATCTTCTATATATATAAAAGAGTTTGTCCTGACTAGAATGGAAGAGCCACAGCCTAAACGAAAAGAGCTAGAAGGCTGAAATTTTCACACAATTTTCCATGCAGGTAGGAGGTGAGCACTAAGAAGGGAATTTTAATTTGGACAACTCCTTCAAGTACCTCCCATACGATTTAGAACACTTTTTACCCATTTTCAAAAACAAATTACAATTACAACAAGTACCCATTCCACTACTGTCGCCTCATTGTCCCACAAGCTGAGGGTTTGATCGCGAGCGAGAATACAAAAACAAAACAAATGCGCAGTGACGCCTTCGCGTCGCACAAGCAAAGTCATAAAAAAGGTTCGTACACTTGCAAAAAGAAACGGATTTCCGCTTCTTAATGAATAAGTGCATACACAATTAAGTGAACAATGCGCTTGAAAATAATTTTCATAATTTTATGTACATGTATCACTTCGCACAGTGCACATTTTTTTTTTTTCAAATTTGTGTGCCTTTGACAATTGATTTACGACCCAAGTAACGTTTGTTGTTGTTGTAAGTGTTGTTGTTGGTGTCATTATTTAAAAAAAAAAACAACAACAACATAACAAAACTTGGTGCGTCTAGAAAAATTTCCCACACCAGAATATGTTATGGGGGTGGATTCGCCTGCTTGCTGCTTATATAACTTAGACAAAACGTAACACACTAACATTATTGATATATTATTGATATACAATTTCGAATAAGCAAAGGGCGTTCAAATAATGATAATCAGATAACTTGAAATCTCGCTCCGATCATGCTCCTTTGTTGTTGCTCATTTACGTTCACTCTCTATCTTATGTGCGCGCTTTGCATGTCAATCATAAAGTTTAGTAACCCTACCTACTCCGCACACTCTAAATTGAAGCTAAAGGCAATATGCAATTCACTTAACTGCAGCCTCTTAGATATGTTTTGCGTTGATTCAGTGCGTGCGAAAATGGTAACGATACTACGCTCTTTGTTTGACTTGCAGAGCGCGCGCATACATAAGAGAGTTAGCCGAAATAGCCAACAACGAGGGCACATGATCGGAGCGAGATTTAAAAATAATTTGTCATCTAGCGCCGAACATGAAGAGCGATGCGTGAGCGTGTTCAAGTTTTAAGCTGCCTCTTTGGGTTTGGGACCAGCAGCGCTCAATTCATGATGCAGGTGTTGAATTGCCGACTGTCAGCACAACACGAGAATGAGCGAATCTGAAAACAAGTAAGAAGGCTTTAGTCGAGAAATCCCGACTAACAGATACCCTGAACCCGTGTATTAAAATGACTTGCAGAAGTGAGTTTTTCTTGACTTCATTTTAATATATCAATAGGGGTAAACGCATAGAAGCATCAAAAAGATTTCAGGTTAATAATTCTGAAGCTCATAGAGTTGCAGTGAGAAGACATCAAGCTAATAATCCTAATGCACGTCAAGAAAGGCGTTTGCATGCATGGAGTGTTAAAGCCATGTCTGGCTTAACAAAAGGACAAAAGGTTCTTTGTTTGGAAGCGTGCAATGTTTCATGTACTCTGTGGAATGGCAAAAGCGGGGTTTACCACATATACATATTCTACTTTGGTTAGAAAATAAAATAAGACCAGATAAAATCGATAAAATTATCTGTGCCGAAATACCAAACGCAGATGAGAATCCTTTGTTATTTAACATTGTTAAGTCAAATATGATTCATGATCCTTGCGGTGCATTTAATAATAAATCGCCATGCATGAAAAATGGAAAATGTACCAAAAGATTTCCTCGACAATTACTTAAAGAAACTGTGACGGGAAAAGATAGTTACCCGCTATATCGTAGAAGATCGATAGAAGATGGTGGTAATGCAATTAATATAAATGGTAATTGCATAGATAATCGATGGGTTGTGCCTTATAACTGTGTACTATTGAGAACATTTGAAGCTCACATAAATGTTGAGTAATGTAGTTCTGTAAAGTCTATTAAATACATTTGTAAATATGTTAACAAGGGCAGTGATCAAGCATCATTTACTCTTGAAGACCAACGTAATGAAATTAATATGTACGAAAGTGGCCGTTAAATAAGTAGCTCAGAAGCGGTATGAAGAATCCTTGCATTTCCCATAAATGAACGTTTTCCGGCTATTGCACACTTAGCTGTTCATTTAGAAAATGGTCAAGGGATATATTTTAACCCCAATAATCCGCAACAACTATGTTGAGCTATTGAGCTTTTTCAATAGCTATCGAATTTCCAAATGTCACTCAACAAATTATAAATGCTGCGAGATTTGCATTGATGAGTAAAATATTTTAATTTGCCTTCGTGGCCGAGCTTAAATTAATTTACAAATTGTTAAAGTTGTGTATTGCAACTAACCCCGATTTGGGCTGTGCAATAATTACAATTTTTTCGTTTGTCGCGAAACAGATAAACGACCGAAGTTGAGCTACCGACGAATTTGATAGAACTGAACTGCTGCCGAAATGCAGCAGCGGCTTGCACTCAGCTGAAGGCCAAGGCAAACAATAGACAATGTAATAAACTAAATATAAGAGCTTATGCAAAACAATAGTTGGACTTTACGTTAAGTTGCTCTTATGCTGCGCAGAGCATGATAGGTTATAGCGATTAGAGATAAGAGTGTTATGTTTCTGTTGATGCTGGTTTTGGTTTAGTTAACTGCGTAACCAAACATTCTCCCCCCGTTGGAAGACATGGGCTTTCAACAACAACCTGTTTGGGAAGTGCACATAATTTGCGCACAGCTCTCTTGATGATCCCAGTTGATGTCTTGAGAACAGCTACTCGGGAGACGCCGTCAGCACCAGCAACAAGCTCTACCACACGAGCCAGTGGCCATTTAAGGGGCGGCAAGTTTTCGTCCTTTACCAGAACGACATCATTGATAAGAACACCAGGCTGCGATGTCCGCCATGTGGAGCGCTGCTGAAGAAGCGTTAAATATTCCTCACGCCAGCGATTCCAGAATATTTGTTGGTAATATGCTTTACGCTGCCAGCGATCTAGGCGGCTAACGTTCAGCGCAGTGACAGCAGGCTCTGGGTACAGTAAGCGAGTGGCACACTACCAAGGAAGTGCGCAGGAGTTAGTACATCCAGATCTGCAGGGTGCTCTGAAAGTGGAAAAAGAGGTCGTGAGTTTATTATAGCGGCAATGTGGCAAACGAGTGTGCGAAGATCATCCAGGGGCAAAAGAGAGGGTCCGACCGATCGATAAAAATGATATTTTGCTGTCTTCACCGCCGCCTCCCAAAGTCCACCGAAGTGTGGCGAACGAGGTGGGATGAAATCCCATTCAATGTCATCGGAAGTACAAAACTCTCGGACAGTGTTGATGTGCTTCTCGCTGAGGAAGAGCCGCAAAGCAAATGAACACCGAGATGTAGCATTTTACAGGACCTTTGTTTCGAACTTCACTCTTGAAGTAAAATAGTCCACAGTAGTCCACTCCAGTGACAGCGAAAGGATGCGAACCATTCACACGATCCCGGGAAAGATCCGCCATGATTGTCTCAGCTAGGACCGGTTTAGCTCGAAAGCACATGATGCATTTGCTTGTCACGCTGGAGACAGTCTTGCGACCACCAATAGGCCAATAATGGAGCCGAATGTGAGCAAGAAGCGAATGAGGTCCAGCATGCAGCTGACGCCTGTGAAAATGCATGATGATGGCGCGTGTGACAGGATGATGGCTTGGAAGAATTACAGGATGCTGAGCATCGAAATCCAGACTCGAGTGCTTTAGACGGCCACCAACACGAAGAAGTCCACACTCATCCATGAACGGGGTAAGCGAGGCAATAGAGCTGGATGATTTGATCATTCGTCTGCTTTGAAGAGCCCTATATTCATCGCTTAGGTTAGCCATCTGGATGCTGCGCAACAGTAATTGGGTGCCTTTGTGTATCCACTCTGCTGTAAGACCGGGATGCCTGATTTGATATCGAAATTTATGTATGAAACCGAACACACGCCGTAGGTGATGAAAGGAGTTTACAAATTTACATCCTATGCTGACATCAGAACATTTAGAAACACCAATTAGTACTCTTTGCCGGAGCTCTGGAAGCGTCTGGGCCGGCAGACATGATGCAGGCCATTCGCACTCTCCCTTGGTTAAGAAATCGGGACCATGAGACCATAACGAAGATTCTATAAGCTCGCTGGGAAGTGCTCCTCTAGACAGAATGTCTGCCGGATTGCATGCCGTTGGTACGTAGCGCCATTCCATTCCTGTCGATAATTCTTGGATTAACGATATGCGATTAGCTGTGAACGTTTGGAATCGGGAAGGCTCATCACGTATCCAAGATAAGACAACAGCAGAATCCGACCAACAATAATACCTACAATTGAACAAATTCATTTGAGCTACCTCTCGAATTAGCTGTGAAAGAAGTGCAGCAGCAGATAACTCCAGCTTTGGTATTGTAAGAGTCCGCAAGGGTGCCACTCGAGACTTAGAGCACAAAAGATGAGCTACGCGCCTTCCACCTGTTATAGATACGACGTAAATGCATCCACCGTAAGCTTCAATGCTAGCATCACTAAATCCATGAACTTCGATGATGCCCTTTGGAACTATAACCAGACGCGGAAGCTTTATTTTCTCCGTATGAGAAATGTCAGCACATAAACTGTTCCAGGAACAATGCATGGAAGCAGGAAGACTTTCATCCCAATCCAAATGTTCTCTCCAAAGGTGCTGCATAAAGATCTTAGCCTTGGATATCACGGGTCCGGTAAGCCCAAGCGGATCATAGAATCGAGCAATGGTAGAAAGTACAGTCCGTTTGCTAGGCTTGCCAGGCGCTTTCATCGGAAAGAAGTTAAACAGAAGGCAGTCTGAAGCTGGATCCCATGCCAATCCAAGCGTCTTAGTGATATCTGTGCCATCATCAAACTTTAGAAAGGTCTCTTTGTCTTCATCAGGCACCTGTTGAAGCACGCTAGGATCATTGGAACACCATTTCCGAAGCTTGAAATTCCCTTTCCGTAAAAGACTGACTGTCTGATGCATGACTTCAACTACTTCTTGGCCAGATTTTTTTTTTTTTTTTTTATACCCTTCACATGTGAATCAGGGTATATTGACTTTGTCATGAATCTGTTTAAAGGAATGATGGGAGACCACATAAACTATATATCAAAATGATCAGGACGAGCTCAGGAATTGATTTCGTCCGTCCGTCCGTCCGTCTGTCCGTCTGTCCGTCTGTCTGTTTCAACACGATTTCCGGCCAAACTGCTGAACCGATCTTGATGAAACTTTCACAGATTGCTTAGATCATGTCGGGTTTGTTCACTATGAAATTTCATCCCGATCGGAGCATTCTACGATATAGCCACCATATAAATTTACCATATCAACACGATTTCCGGCCAAACTGCTGAACCGATCTTGATGAAACTTTCACAGATTGCTTAGATCATGTCGGGTTGTTCACTATGAAATTTCATCCCGATCGGAGCATTCTACGACATAGCTACCATACAAATTTACCATATCAACACGATTTCCGGCCAAACTGCTGAACCGATCTTGATGAAACTTTCACAGATTGCTTAGATCATGTCGGGTTTGTTCACTATGAAATTTCATTTCGATCGGAGCATTCTACGACATAGCCACCATATAAATTTACCATATCGTACTATCAATTGTTGTCTCTGTCGTGCACTTTCAAGTACCTACATGTCAAATTGTTGTTGTTGCACACGAACAAGTAAATGACGCTCAAGAGTAAAAATATTAGCGAAAAATTACCAACAACTGCACAGAAAAATAAGAGGGGTGAGCATTGATTTGGCTGTGTGAAGGGTATCATAGTCTTGGCATAGCCAAAATTAACTATGCGCCACTATGTTTTTGTTTATTTTTGCTAATTTATTATAATATTTAACTCCAATAAACCTTAGTCTAATTATTTACATGGTCTTACTCTAATGGTCCCAAATGGGCTCTCTAGAATTAAATTATATTAATAAATGGATCCTTTTCCGATTAACTTATATTTTTACATCTTAAATAGATGTGAAGCGAATATTTTTTTTTTTTTTTTTTGTAATGAAAAAAGCAAACAAGACATTACTATTTAATATTTGGTTTTGATTAGTATAAAATTAAAGCTAGGGGGTAAAGAAAAGTAAAGCTAATAAAAAGAAAAAGAAAAGTAAAGCTAAGTGAAAAGTGATATATATTCTTCTGTATTAGTTTTCTGACAGCCACCACAGCTTAGCGCGCATGTTTGCTGATTCTAAACTATCTCTATTAGATATTTGCTGATTAAAACGTAATTCATGCGCCGTTATGTCGTTACTTAGGTTAATAGATTTATTTGTCGCTTTCCTAAATCTATGATAAAGTATTGGTATGCCTTCATGATTTTGGACTAATCCGAGTTTATCTAGATATATAAATGCTTCAGGGGGAACATAACCGTTTAGTACAGCAGATTTAAAATAGGTTTCATCCGTGTAGAAAGGAGCCAATATAAGATTATTACTCTCGTTTGTAAGGCAGTTTGCTATATGATTACGTATTAAACTGATTATAAAGTTGTCTATTCTAATTAGTTTAGCCGCGTTATAGACCTGTCTGTTTGTGTAGAATTTGGTATATTCGCTATCTGGTGTTCTATGCATGGATGTACATGATCTTATGCATTTTCTCTCAAAAATTCTGAGTCGCTCCATATAAGATGGGGATATATTATACCATATCGGACATGCATATGTTAGGACTGGACGTATTAAGGCTTGATACATTATGGTTTTTACTCTGCCTTTTAAGTGCTTTGCATGAAAGAGATTTTTGTACAGAAAGCATGCTTTTTTTGCTTTTGTTATTTGAATGTTTACATGCTTATTAAAATACAGAAATTTGTCTAAGTAAACTCCTAGGTATTTTACTGTATTTGAGATTTGTATGTCCGTGTTGTTGTTTTGGTCAGTTATTTTAAACTTCTTCCAATTGTTTCTTATATTATTGTTGCACTTTTTGACAGGAGGTCTAAATAGTATTGACTCGCATTTGTTCGTATTTATTTTAAGGTGCCAGTCCTTTGCATATTGCGATACTTTGTTAAACATATCTTGAACATTGTGGTTTATTTCCTCAACTGTCTTGCCACTGTGATATATTACTAAGTCATCAGCGAATGCAATAATTTTCTCAATTGTGCTTAATAGTGCGTTTATGTAAATGTTAAAAAGTGTTGGTGAGTTCACGGTGCCTTGCTGAAGTCCGTTAAACATATCAAATGTTCTTGTACTTGTTTGATCGGTGTTGTGGACAATAAATTTTTTATTTATAATCATATTATGTATCAATATTATCAAGTGTTGTGGAAACTTATACTGGATAAGTTTATATATAAGCCCTTCGATCCATATTCCGTCAAATGCTTTTTCCAAATCTATGAGGCAAGCTCCCACGCATTTTTTTTGATTCCAGCTCCAATGGACATCAGACACCAGGCAATTTATGGCGTGTATTGTGGAATGCTTGTTCTTAAATCCAAATTGTTTATGATTAATTATATTCATGTTTGAGGTGTGCTTATTAATGTTGATGTTTACACATATCTCGAAAACCTTACTTATATTTGGGAGTAAGCTGATGGGGCGAAGATTGATGATATTATGGATGTCGCTACCTTTTTTTTGCAGCAGAACCATTTTGGCTGTTTTCCATTTACTAGGGAAGTATGCATTATTTAGCATATTATTGAATAATGTACAATATTCTAATATTGCAGAGTTTGGTAGATTCTTAAGTACTATATTGGGAATTTCGTCGAACCCTGATGATAATTTGCTTCTTAGGTTTTTAAATATGTAACTTAATTCGTTATATTGTACAAAAAATTCATCGCATTGATCGCTACTCAGTGAATTTGATTTTTTCTGGTTACTAAAGTTGGTTTTTCTGGTCTGTACTGTTTCGAATTGGTTTTTCATTTCGGAAAAATTATGGAAACAGAACTCAACCATGTTGTGTGTAAGATTATCTGAGTCATTTTCCTTTGGAGAATGAATAGATTGGAAATAAGTGCCAATTGTATTGAGAATATACTCTTGGTCGGTAATAATCAGGTTGTTTGTGTTATGTTCTTCTATGACAAGGTCTTCTGGTACATGTGCATCTTGTATAAGGTTTCTAAGTTCGTTGGGTACTTTAAGCATTGACAACTTGAGTGGTGTTCTTTTCTTAAAGTTTTGTTTCACCTTTTGAAACATGTCTTGAGAATTTGATGGGTCAATATTTTTAATTTTTTTTCGTAGTGATTGTTTATTGCTAGATTTAAGTTTTCGCTGATAAGTTTTTTTATAAGTTTTAGTTTTGTTTTTTGAAATTGTAACTCCGAAAGTCTCAGAACATTTTCTAATCTGTTGTGTTTTTTAATAATTGAAAGGGTATGTTTCTTTTCTATGTAGAGCTTATTCAGTGTGGAGTTCAAAAGAGATTTAATGTAGTTGGGTGGTTTAGATTTGGGAACTATTGTATGAATGGAGCGGACTATTGTTTTATTTATTTTATCAAGGTGCCAGTCTATCTCGTTATTATCTAGGTTTTTATTGTTTGGTGCGATTGGTTGAGTTTTCAAAAGTTGATTCATTTTGTTTTGGAATTTTTGCCAGTTGGTTTTTTTGTAATCAAGTTTGCCTGTGTGTTTTTCATTAAATGTCCCAATAGGTTCATCTATGTAATTTTTATACAATATTATCTGAACAGCTGTATGATCGCTGTCGTATTCTAGAGTTTTTAGACAATTTGTGGTGCTGTTTATATCTTTTATGTGTAATCTTGAATCTGCTAGGCATATATCTAAAAAGGAACTTGCGCTCTCAAAAGATGGACTTTCAGATGCATAAAGATTGCATTTGTATAAGAACGAGTTATCATCCAACCAGCGTTTAAGAATGTTCCCTTTTTGGTTGTTTGTGGGGTTTCCCCAATCGGAGTGTTTGCTATTAAGGTCTCCTGCTATTATGTAAAAATGGTTGTTGTTTTCGAGTTGAAGTGTTTCAAAGAGAGTTTTTATATCTTTTCAAAATGTTCGTTATTATTTCCGCTAGGAAAATAAGCTGCAACAATATATAGGATATTATTATTTGGCATTGGCAACTGAATTATGCATGCTTCTAACACACCAAGGGCATTTGTTTTGAGTTTGTTATACGTTTTGTATTTAATTGAGTCTTTGATAAGTATGGCAGTACCACCCCCTCTTTTAGCGTTAGTTCTATCTTTTCTTATAATGTTGTATTTGTCAAATTGTAAATTATGTCTATAATTAAGTTTTGTCTCATTTAAGCACAATATATCGGGTTGGTGCTCATCTAGGAAATTTTGTAAATCTACTCTCCTGCTTATTTTAATAAGAGAGTTGACATTGATAGTAATAATTTTAATTTTTCTGTTTAAGTTCATAATTAATCTAATAATGTTACAAATGTATCGATTCTTGCAGCTTGTGCATTAAGTTGTTGCTTAAGAGTCTTGACTTCGAGGGTCAAGTTTTGAATGATATTTTGGAGACTTAATAATAGTGTTTCTGTTGTATTTGGTAAGTTCGTTTGACTTGGGTGCGAAATTGCCTGATCATAGTCTGTATTTCCTCTAACTACGTTTGCGAAACTTATTTTATTATTTATTTGGGTAGATCTTATCGGTATTCTATTTTGATTGTTTGTGTTTCTCTTAGCTCTAATCCTTTCTTGTAGACGTTTGTATTTTTCACACCCTTTATAGGATGCTGGATGTCCTGACTTATTGCACAGAACGCAGAAAAGTTTTTCCTTGTTGTCGTCGTTTTCCTTAATTGTCGTGCACTCCTTGGAGGGATGGTTGGATCCGCATTTGACGCATTTTGGCGGCAGGTAGCAGTTTGCAGCACTATGAAAGAACGCCTGGCAATTTCTGCATTGAGGTATCTCGGGTTGTCGAAGGGCTTCCCATTGTATACAACGAAACAGCAGGTTGTTAATTTTTTTAAGGGCGCCAATGTTACTATTGGCGGTTAATTGTACCAAAAACATTGGAAGTGATTTTGTTTGTTGTATTGAAGCTTTAGTTGTAAACTGAGAGACTTTAATAAATTGCAGTTCTTCGCTATTGTACTTTGACAGCTCCTCAAGAATAATTTTTGCATCAGTATTACCATTGAGACCTTTTAGTAGATACGATTTGTTTTTTAAATATTTTGGGGTATAGGTGTAGAAATTCACTTTGGTTTTTTCAAAGAAAGCTTTTATTTTAATGTAGATGTCGAGATCATCTGCAAACAGCGTTTGTTTGCTCTCATTATGCACTTTGATTTTAAATTCGTTTATTTTTAGGCCTTTTGTTATAAATTTAATAAGTTCATCTGTACCTATATCGTAAATAACTATAGGCGGAAATTTTTTGTTATTATTTTGTTTGATTGCTTGGTTAGCTTTATTGTTGTAATTGTTGTTCTTATCATGATTGTTTGCGGTAGTGGCTTTTGCGCTTGTAGAAGCATTGTCTGCTGCACTCGTCGAAGCTTTTTCGTTATCGTTTCCCGAATTTTTTGTTTTTTCACTTTCGTTTATGTTCTCAATGATCTTTTTGTTATGCACATATTGCTCGAAGCTTTTGAGTATTTCACTGTCACATTGCAGTTCTTCTTCATCGAGAAGAGCATAATAATTGTTATACTCGATACCGAAGGTAAAGAGTATATTGAGTTTGTGCAATGTCCGTCATGGTGTCTGTCCGTCTGTCCGTCTGTCCGTCTGTATGAACGCAACTTTTTTCCACACCCTTCAAGCTAGAGACTTGAAACTTTCCAAATCTCTTTATCTATGGGATAGTAAATTAAAGTGTCAAGATGGGGGTTCTACGATAACTGGGGGGCTGGCAATCGATAAATTCGATAACTCAAAACCGATAAATCCACATATTTCGCACATCCTTACAGCTAAAAGTACCATTAAGAAGATAGCTACTAGCAACCCCAAAAACTGCATAAAATTTTGGAGCCACCCCCCATTCCGCCCCGCCCTCCGCATTTTAAAGTCAAAAGCCTATATCTCCCACAGTTTTGAGCTATAGCCACAAATTTGGTGCCAAGATAGGTGATGATGACCCCAAAACTGCATAAAGTTTGGATGCCACGCCCACCGATACTGCCCTAGCCGCCCCCATCCACCCCAACGCTTCGTCAAAACGGGAATGCGTGTATCTTCCAGGTTGCGGAGCTAGAGCCTCCAATTTGGTGGGAAGATAGCTGTAACGACCCCAAAACTGCATCAAGTTTTGGAGCCACGCCCACCCATTCCGCCCCCAGCCCCCGCTTTTGAAATCAGAAATGGCTATATCTCCCACGTTTTTGAGCTAGAGCCACCAAATTTGGTGCCAAGATAGGTGATGATGACCCCTAAAACTGCATAAAGTTTGGATGCCACGCCCAACATACTGCCCTAGCCGGCCCCATCCACCCCAACGCTTCGTCAAAACGGGAATGCGTGTATTTCCAGAGTTGTGGAGCTAGAGCCACTAAATTTGGTGGAAGATAGCTGGCAACGACCCCAAAATTTGCATCAAAGTTTTGGAGCCACGCCCTTTTGCCCCCTTTCCCCCTTTTAATTTCGAGCTAGAGTCACCAAATTTGGTATGAAGATAGCAATTGACATTTCAAAAGATCTGCATCAATTTGGATCCACGCCCACCCCCCCCCCCCCTCCCTTTACAATTCGCTAAGTCACAAATTGGTATGAAGATAGCAATTGACATAAATCTGCATCAAATTTGGATGCCCCCCCTGTCCGGCCCCAGCCCCTTTCCGCACCTTTTACAAACTTCGGCTAGAGTCACCAAATTTGGTATGAAGATAAAAATTGACATTTACAAGATCTGCATCAAAATTTGGATGCCACGCCCACCCAAACCTCCCCAGCCCCCTTTCCACCTTTACAAATTTTGAGCTAGAGTCACCAAATTTGGTATGAAGATAGCAATTGACATTTCAGAAAGATCTGCAACAAAAATTTTGATGCCACAACTACCCATACCGCCCCAGCCCCCTTTCCTACCTTTTACAAGCTTTGGCTAGAGTCACCAAATTTGGTATGAAGATAGCCGTGGCATCCCCATCTGCATCGGAGAATCTTTAAGGCAGCGTAACCCCTGCCGCATCCCCTTGTTCGGTTTTTACGGTTTTATCTGGTTCGAGTTGCCGCGTGGTTGCGTCCGACTGCAACGTTTCCACTTGTTTTTGAGTGATTTAGACGGTGATTCTGGGTTACTCATAATTTTTCTTTTTCTTATTTCACTGTTCGTTTGTTGATTAGTGGAATTTTCCATTGTTTTTATATAATTGTTTTGAGCATAATGCTCGTACACTTTTTAAGTATAACACATTTGAGTATTAGTTTATTATCAGTTACCGTTTATTTATTTATTTGTGCGATGGAAATGCAATCGTTTATAGTTTGTTATTTACATTAGAAGAAATCAGCGAAAGTTTCAAATTTCGGACATTATTTAATTTCTGCACAAGTTGACGAAGTTTAACGAAAAAACAGATTTAGAAACGTTGCTCAGGATATTTAAATTGAAGACGTCGTAGTTAAGTTTGTAGGTTTATTGTAGTTTTCTTATTGTTTGGCAAAGTGTTTGCCGAGTCCAGGTTTTAAGTTGTATTAAGATTTAAGTTTAGAAGTGCACACGGAAAATCTCTCGAGCGCCGAACAGCGCTGCTTGCCTGCACAAACGACAACGTACCAGAGACGAATGTTCTTGGCCAGAGTCGCCTCCAGTGATGAGATCATCTACGTAGAAATCGCTCAAAGACCACCTTAGATCCAACAGGAAACGATCTTCTTTCATCAATGGCCAATTGCTGCATGGCCCGAACTGCCAGAAAAGAAGCTGGCTTTGTGCCATAGGTAACGGTATCGAGTTTGAAAACTTGAATTTCCTGATGAGGCGCATCACGCCAAAGGATGCATTGCAGGTACGAGTCGGATTCAGCCATCCTAACGCACCTATACATTTTGCAAATGTCACCAGTCAAGGCTACTGGAAATGTTCTAAATTGCAAAAGAGTGCTGAAAAGCTTGCGTTGAATTGTTGGGCCTGTCATGAGGATTTCATTAAGCGAATAACCAGACGAAGACACAGCTGAACCATCAAACACAACTCTAAGCTTAGTGGTTGAGCTATCTTCTTTCAGCACGCAATGATGAGGTAAATAATACTTGCAGCGACTTAGCATGTGCGACTCAACAATAGACATGTGATTAAGGTCCACATACTCTTTGATGAACGCGGAATACTGGGACTTCAACTCAGGATGGCGCTCCAATTTGCGTTCCAGGTTACAAAAGCGACGATAAGCTTGCTGATAGGAATCCCCAATCAGATCCACAGGATGTTTAACTGGAAGGCGAACCGAATATTCGCCAGTGCCTAAACGAGCAAAATTTTGTTTAAAATGGGCTTCACAGTCAAGTTCCTCCTTAGTAGATTCATTTACTACACTAGAGCAGGATTCTAACTCCCAAAAACGACGTACGATTTCATCAAGCTTATGATCAGGGCTATTAGTTGGCGTTGAAATCGAGCGAGTGGCTATCAATGAGGCAGGGCTTGTTGACGACGTTCCTCCTGTCACTATCCAACCTAATTGAGTTTTTTGGAGAATGGGTAAGCCAGGAGCGAGTTTAATTTGGCCAACGCATAACAATTCAAAAAACAGAGCAGCTCCAATTAGAAGATCGATTTGTTGCGGCTTAAAGAATTCTGGATCAGCCAAGCGAATATTTGAGGGTATATTCCAACGATCAGTGCTAACACCATAGCTCGGCTGATTTCCAGTAATAGACGGAGCTATTAAAACTGAGATGCTAGCAGCGTAGTCAGTTGTTCGCGATTTAAGACTTATATCAGCTGCATAGCCTTCTGAGTCAACACTAGACTCCCCTAGTCCTGAAATCAAAGTAGGCGACCGATGCTTGCGTAGCTGGAGGTAGTGAGCTAAACGGGATGTAATAATGTGCACCTGCGAACCAGAATCGAGTAGAGCACGGCAAGGAACAAGAACACCAGTACGACTCCTAACGCTGATGACAGCAGTTGCCAATAGCACAATGTCTTGACTGAGATTTTGGGCTACAAGTGTTGACGAGGATTTTGCAGCAGGCGCATGCGGAGCTGATATAATTTGAGAGCCCTCAATCTGAGTCTCAAAATGAAGAAGAGCGTGATGCTTGGCCTTACAACGATTGCAGGCGGTCGAACTGCACTCTTTCATTCTATGCCCCTTGCGCAGTCAATTAATGCAAAGAGACAGCTTCTTAACCTCGCGAAGACGCAGTTGCGGAGACAGATTTCCAAAACGGGAGCAATTGTAAATCAAATGGCCTGATGATTCACAAAACACGCATTCATTTGTGCTGGAGATAGTAGCGACAAAGGCTTTTCTACTGGTGTTAAGGGCTTTGCTTCTTTTTCCCACCTTAGAGCTAGGCGTATACGTTGCCATAGCGTGTTCCACATTTTCCAACCTTTGACATCGTCTATTCAAAAAAGCCATGAATTGTTCACAAGTCGGGATTGTATCCATCGGTGCTGTCTCCTCCCAACTGGTCTGAGTTGCCTTGTCCACTTTCTGTAGCAAGCTGTGCACAATAATAAAGCCTGCAATCTGCTCAACGCTGCCCATGCCTTGAAGAGCGCGGATGTTGGCGTTTACGGTATCCGAAAGAGTTCGAAGTTTAACCGCTGACGACGACTCGATGCAATCCAAACCCAAAATCTCAGTGACATGTGGCTGAAAAATAAGACGCTTGTTATTAAACCGCTTTTTTAGTAAATCTAACGCAATTGAATAGTTAGCACTGCTGATTTCCAACGATGAAACACACTCCAGGGCTGGTCCTTTCAGGCACGATCGCAAATGCTGAAACTTCTCCACATCCGATAATCCTGAGTCGCTGTCAATGATTGACGAGAACATTGAAGTGAAATCTGCATACTTTGTGTAGCCTCTGGAAGCTTAAGCTCAGGCAATCGAATCCGGCTCTGAGACAATGTGTGATTGTCAGCAGATGTTTCATGCCTCATGGTCGAACACAAAGGCGATGATAACTTTCGCTTATTAAGTTAGCGGCGCAAGCTAGTTTCAACGAGTATTGATAATTCATCAAAAGATTCACGTTATTCACTCCCGATTTCATCATAATACAGCTCCTCCAATTCGTAATGCATACTGTTAAATTGCTGCTGAGCGTTTTCAAGAGCTTTAAGCCGGATCGCCAACTCCTCTTCGCTGAGATGCCCAATATGCTCCGGAGCAATAGCTTTGGTCACCCGCTTCACTTGCTTGTTAATAGCCTTGGCCTTAGCTTTATAAAACGGAGCGCCAAGTGACGGAACTGCATTATTATTAACCACCTCAACAGTACTCGGCATGTTGAATATGATTTTGATGTTATATGTACACGCACGCAAAATAAAGTTTTTGAGCCACTGATGGTAAAACAAAGTTTTAGTGCCACTGAATGTCGGAATTCTTGCACGCTATTGTTCAAAACTTAGTGTATGTCAAGCACAATTCAATTTATTGCCTCGAAAACCACTTTCATATATTACAATTTTATATGCACTGAATTCTTTCGATTTACTTATTTTTGCAAGTGCAGCTGGTAACAACGTAACGATTTAATTGCACCAATATACCAAGGTCAAAAAAGGGCAAACACCTTGAGCACAAGCAAATGCAAAGCGAAACGGGAGCAGCAATAGCAATGCAGAAACGATTGCTGCAGCGGTTAAATGTTTAAAGAGACAAGAGAAGATAATGCGCGGGCGTCAATGCAGGTCAAACACCTTAATGCAAAAGCGAACGCAAAAACGAAGCGACAACAGCGAAAACGATAAAAGAGCGCGGGCGCGCTTTACTAACTCTATAAGTTAAATAATTTTTAATTATTTAAACAAATGCAGAGTAATCACGTCGGGGTCACCAAATGTTGAGCTATTGAGCTTTTTCAATAGCTATCGAATTTCCAAATGTCACTCAACAAATTATAAATGCTGCGAGATTTGCATTGATGAGTATAATATTTTAATTTGCCTTCGTGGCCGAACTTAAATTAATTTACAAATTGTTAAAGTTGTGTATTGCAGCTAACCCCGATTTGGGCTGTGCAATAATTACAATTTTTTCGTTTGTCGCGAAACAGACAAACGACCGAAGTTGAGCTACCGACGAATTTGATAGAACTGAACTGCTGCCGAAATGCAGCAGCGGCTTGCACTCAGCTGAAGGCCAAGGCAAACATTAGACAATGTAATAAACTAAATATAAGAGCTTATGCAAAACAATAGTTGGACTTTACGCTAAGTTGCTCTTATGCTGCGCAGAGCATGATAGGTTATAGCGATTAGAGATAAGAGTGTTATGTTCCTGTTGATGCTGGTTTTGGTTTAGTTAACTGCGTAACCAAACAAACTACTTGACAGATTAAGCACTATACCCAAAACCACTTTGCTAGCCTTCTTTGAGCTATGCACACGAGATGAGTTTGCAAGAACGCTTCTATATTGTGAAGTTCCATCGTATTTTACATGGAACAATAAAGAATTTCAAAGAAGAAAACGAGGGCATGATGTGCCAAATTTTCCTGGAGTTAAAAGGGATTCAGTTTTGGGAAGAGTTTACACTATTCATCCCAACAATACAGAATGTTTTTATTTAAGACTTTTATTACATTTCGTAAGGGGCCCAACTTCATTTTTAAATTTAAAAACCGTTAATGGTATAGCATACGCATCATTTCAATTGGCGTGTAAAGTTCTAGGATTACTAGAAGATGATAAGCACTGGGATTCAACTATAGCCGAAGCTGTCATATGTCAAAATCCTACAAAACTAAGAGAACTTTTTGCAATAATGTTAGTATTTTGTAAAATTTCAGATGCTCTTAAACTTTGGAATACTTATAAAGAGAGTTTCTCAGAAGATATTTTAAGAGCCTTTCATTTTTCACAAGACAGAAATATTGATGAAAGTATTGTGAATAATGTATTAAATAAATGTCTTATTTACATTGAAGATATTGTACTGTCTATTGGTGGTCAAAACTCGACTTACTATGGACTTCCACTACCAATTAGATCCGAGGAAATTGTTCCAAATATTGAATATCATAGAGAAACAAATTATGAAAATTGCGATAATTTTGTTGTTAATAATGAGCTACTCCTTACTGATGAGCAAAAACAAGTATACGAAAAGATACTATATAGCGTTGAAGCAGAAAAAGGAGAAATCTATTTTTTAGATGCACATGGTGGAACAGGTAAAACGTATCTTTTAAATTTATTATTGGCAAAGGTACGGCAAAGTAAAAAAATTGCATTGGCCGTTGCTTCTTCCGGTATCGCAGCCACTTTACTTAATGGTGGTCGCACAGCGCATTCTACACTTTAGATTCCATTTAATTTGATTCATTTAGAAACACCACATTGCTCAATGTCAAAGCAATCTAATATTGCTGCTGTGCTCAAAGATTACAAGCTTATTGTTTGGGATGAGTGTACTATGGGCCATAAAGGTGCTTTTGAAGCTGTAGATCGATCTTTGAAAGACATTCGAGATAGTGAATACTTAATGGGTGGCATAACTGTTCTCTTAGCTGGTGATTTTCGACAAACTCTTCCGTGCATAAAGTATTAAATTTTGTGGCCCAAAATACAGAAAACTGCATTAACGAAGAATATACGAGTGCACTTAAAAGGTGATAGCATAGCTGGTGAATTTGCAGAAATGCTTCTTCAAATAGGAAATGGATTATTTCCAACCCATGATGGCAAAATAACTTTACCATTAACTTTGTGTCATGTTGTGAAAAGTATTGAAGAGCTAACTCTAAAAATATTTCCGGATATTACAAATATCTCTCAAAAATCACTCGAATGGTTTTCAGAACGTGCTATTTTGACTGCGAGATATGACAATGCATTGGAAATAAACGAGTTTTTATTAAAATCATTTCAAAGTGAAGAAATGACATATTACTCTATTGATTCTGTGACTGAAATCGAAGATGCAGTTCATTACCCCGTCGAGTTTCTTAATTCATTAAATCCGGCTGGCCTGCCTCAACATAAATTAACTTTAAAGATTGGTTCACCTGTAATGTTAATTCGCAACTTGAAACCGCCAAAACTGTGCAATGGTACAAGATTGCAAGTTAAAGTCCTTCATAAGAATGTTGTCGAAGCAATTATCTTTACTGGCAATGGTATAGGGGAAACGGTTTTTATACCGAGAATTCCATTAATACCTTCTGATTCTGAATTGCCAATTCAATTTAAAAGATTGCAATTTCCTTTAAAAGTTTGCTTTGCCTTAACAATTAATAAATCACAGGGACAAACTCTTAAATTAGCCGGACTAGACTTAAGACACGATTGTTTTTCTCATGGCTAATTTTATGTAGCCTGCTCAAGAGTTCACCAAAAAGTTTATTTGTATTAGCACCTGACGGAATAACAACCAATGTCGTTTATAAAGAAGCTCTTAAAGTTGTTAATAATTGCAAATTAAATTCAATAAGTGGATAAGGCTTTCTTGGGAAACCACAATATTCTCTACCTCAATGGTGGCGTGAAAAAGAGAATATTAAATACTTTGCTTAAATATTTTGTGAAATATTTTCTAATTTATTTATTTTGTATCTATCTTCTGTTGCTAAAATTTATATAAACTATCCGCGCAGCGAAGTAAGCGGGCCACTTACTAGTCTAATATATAAAATTCTCGTCTATTATTTTAAATGCTCGTGTCACGAGGTTGGGCGAAAACTCCTCTGGAAAGGCTGGACCGATTTTGACGAAATTTTCTGTGCATATTGGGTAGGTCTGAAAATCAGCTAACATCTATTTTTCGAACGCCTAAATGTTAAGGGTGGACCACCAAAAAATTGTTTTGTTGTTTTTTTTGGACAATAATGGGAATCAAATGTAAAAATAGTTTTCACGTATATTTCTATCAACCAACCAGTTATCCTTGCCAGGTGTCTCCCGATGCCACTGCTTAATTAAGTTAAATATATGGCATTAGGCAATTCAAAGTATGTATAGAGAAAGCTAAATGTACTTAGAAATTCTAACATTCAGTCTAGCCAGTTAATTGTGCGTGAGATTTTTTTAACCTTCAATATTAGAATTTTGATCAGTGTGTGAAAAGTCGGCTCAATTGGATTACGAAAATGCAACTCTTGCTATAAATGACGTCTTTGGTGCAACGAATATTGTAAGGAATATTCAAGGTTAAAAACTCTAAATACATGTGTATTTTTGGTGCAGCAACGCGCACCTAGTTGGTTAGTTGCCATATAAAATTTTTAATAGTTTTAAATGTTTGTTTGCTGAGAGCTTGAGACTAATTTAAACAAGTGGAAACGTTGCAGTCGGACGCAACCGACTGCGGCATACTCGATACCAGAATTAAAACCGGTAAAAAGAGGCCTGAATGCAAAGGGATACGGATGCAGCAGGGGTTTACGCTGCCTTAAAGATTCTCCGATGCAGTTGGGATGCCACCGGCTATCTTCATACCAAATTTGGTGACTCTAGCTCAAAGTTTGTAAAAGGTGATGAAAGGGGGGGGTGGGCTGGGACGGTATGGGTAGTTGTGGCATCAAAATTTTTGTTGCAGATCTTTCTGAAATGTCAATTGCTATCTTCATACCAAATTTGGTGACTCTAGCTCAAAATTTGTAAAAGGTGGGGAAAGGGGGGCTGGGGGCGGTTTGGGTGGGCGTGGCATCAAAATTTTTGTTGCACATCTTTGTGGAATGTTAATTGCTATCTTCATACCAAATTTGGTGATTCTAGCTCAAAATTTGTAAAAGGTGGGGAAAGGGGGGGCTGGGGGCGGTATGGGTGGGCGTGGAATCCAAATTTTTGATGCAGATCTTTCTGAAATGTCAATTGCTATCTTCATACCAAATTTGGTGACTCTAGCTCGAAATTTGTAATAAGTGGGGAAAGGGGGGGCTGGGGGCGGTATGGGTGGGCGTGGAATCCAAATTTTTGATGCAGATCTTTCTGAAATGTCAATTGCTATCTTCATACCAAATTTGGTGACTCTAGCTCAAAGTTTGTAAAAGGTGGGGAAAGGGGGGGCTGGGGGCGGTTTGGGTGGGCGTGGCATCAAAATTTTTGATGCAGATCTTTGTAAAATGTCAATTGCTATCTTCATACCAAATTTGGTGACTCTAGCTCGAAATTTGTAATAAGTGGGGAAAGGGGGGCTGGGGGCGGTATGGGTGGGCGTGGAATCCAAATTTTTGATGCAGATCTTTCTGAAATGTCAATTGCTATCTTCATACCAAATTTGGTGACTCTAGCTCGAAAATTGTAAAAATTGGGGAAAGGGGGGCGAAATGGAGGGCGTGGCTCCAAAACTTTGATGCAGATTTTTGGGGGTCGTTGCCAGCTATCTTCCTACCAAATTTGGTGGCTCTAGCTTCACAACTCTGGAAGATACACGTATTCCCGTTTTTGACGAAGCGTTGGGGTGGATGGGGGCGGCTAGGGCAGTATTGGTGGGCGTGGCATCCAAACTTTTGATGCAGTTTTTAGGGGGTCATCATCACCTATCTTGGCACCAAATTTGGTGGCTCTAGCTCAAAAACTGTGGGAGATATAGCCATTTCTGATTTCAAAATGCGGGGGGGCTGGGGGCGGAATGGGTGGGCGTGGCTCCAAAAAGTTTTTTGGGGGTCGTTACCAGCTATCTTCCCACCAAATTTGGAGGCTCTAGCTCCACAACTCTGGAAGATACACGCATTCCCGTTTTTGACGAAGCGTTGGGGCACATGGGGGTGGCTAGGGCGGTATTGGTGGGCGTGGCATCCCATCTTTTGATGCAGTTTTTGAGGGGTCATCATCACCTATCTTGGCACCAAATTTGGTGGCTATAGCTCAAAAACTGTGGGAGATATAAGCTTTTTTGACTTTAAAATGCGGAGGGGCTGGGGGCGGAATGGGGGGGCGTGGCTCCAAAATGTTTGATGGGGTTGCTAGTAGCTATCTGCTTACCAAATTTGGTACTTCTAGCTGTAAGGATGTGCGAAATATGTGGATTTATCGGTTTTGAGTTATCGAATTTATCGATTTGCCAGCCCCCCAGTTATCGTAGAACCCCAATCTTGACACTTTAATTTACTATCCCATAGATAAAGAGATTTGGAAAGTTTCAAGTCTCTAGCTTGAAGGGTGTGGAAAAAAGTTGCGTTCATACAGACGGACAGACGGACAGACGGACAGACACCATGACGGACATTGCACAAACTCAATATACTCTTTACCTTCGGTATCGAGTATAAAAATGGCAAAATAATGACCGAAACTCTTATCCACCTACTGTCCCACCCGTCTTGCCCACCAAGCCACTTCTGGTGTCTAGCATGTGTCTAACAAAGGGTACTAGCACCCATTTATGGTATTTAACAGCTTGTGTGCTTATTAGTCCTACTGTAGTTTGGGGTTCCCAAGCCCCTTGTTGTTGTGCCTGTAAGTAAATTTATCCGATACTTCATTGGATGATGTTTGTGCCTGGGTTAAAATTAAAATTGATTCCCCACTTATTATTGTTGAAAATTTTATATTTAAACATGCCCGAAGCATATCCTCTTTCAAGTTGAGTGTTCTGCCTGAACTTTTCTCGACAGTTTGATTCTGAAAAGTTTTGGCTGCCGCAGCTCGTCGTGAAGGAGTATGTTGTAAAGTATTCATTTTGTGCAATATTTATATTTAATTTCTATCGATTGTTTATGTTATGTTATGTTCGTGTTTACCGATATATTGTACGCTAGTATTAAGATATCGCTGTTAGTATTAAGATTTATCTGAAAGTGTGGTTCGGCCACACTGATCTTGGCTCTGTCTCTTTTCCGGTTAACCTGACGCTGAACACATGTCTATGTAACAGCTGCCGAAAGTAATCGATGAAAAGAGAAACCATCGCGCCTATTGGAATAAATAATTATAGCTATTACAACTCAGAAGTGGGATACCCGCAACGCCCAATCCGTATTTCGACGCCCGATACAACATGGGCCTTAACAAGGAGGAGATGGTTCATCTGCTAAAGTCACATAAGGTGGAAGTGCCGCCGCTAGCGACGATACAGCAAATCCGCAAACTTGTTTCGGAGCTGCCCAAAGTTGCCGCTGCCTCGCCATCGGCTGTACCAGCGATGACCCCGCTGCCCACCGTGCCTGTTGCTGACCCGCTGCCTGCCGTCCCAGAGCTGACCCTGCCGTCAACTACTCCTGCTGATGCCCCACTGCCAACAGCCTTTACTGATGCCCAGCTGTCTGCCGTCCCAACTCAAACACTGCCGTCAACTGCCTCCGCTGCCGCCTCGCCATCTGCTGTCCCAACACTAGCACTGCCGTCAACTGCTCCTGCCGCCGCCTTGCTGTCTGCTGTGACTGTGTCAACTCTGCCGTCAACTGCCTCTGCTGCCACCTCGCTGTCCGTCGAATCGGAGTCAATGCCGCCATTTACTGCTACGGCTGCTGCCTTGCCGTCGGCTGCTCTAGCAGTAGCCCAACTGCCAGTGCCCGTAAATTTAAACGAGCAGTTGGCTAATTTACGCAAGCAGAAGGAAATATTGGAATTGCAGCAGCAAATTGCAAATTTACAACAGCAGCTCGGTGCCCCGCCCAGCGTAACAAATCAACGCGTTACGGACATCAGTGTCATTGAGTCTATGGTCCCGCGGTTCTCGGCAGACAACGCGTATGATGTGAAAAAGTGGATTAGTGACTTGGAGGACGCCTGCGAGATGCTGCAACTAGATGCACGTATGCGATTGGTCGCCTGCCGCCGATTATTAGAAGGCACGGCAGCCGTCCTCATGCGCACAATTACTGTGCGCAGCTACGAACAGCTCAAGGAAATATTAATACATGAGTTTGGGCGATCGAGAAGCACGGAGGAAGTGTACGCAGCGCTGCGGAGCCGACGCCTTAGGCCAGGAGAGGGATACCTGCGATACGCAATCGAGATGCAGGAGATAGCGATGATGAGTGCAACTATCCCTGAGGCTGAGTTGGTGGACCTCATCATCGATGGATTGCGTGACAGCTCGCCAGCCGTGGGCATGCTATATGCAGCCCGGACAATCGACGACCTGAAGACACTGCTGGAAAGATATGAGAGACGTCGAGTCCAGGCAAATGCAAGCCGACAAGTGGCTGCCGTACACCAGCCCCCCGCCTCGACAACCCGCTGGTTCCCTGCCGTCCACGACCGCCGCCCCTGCCGCAAGAGATGTGCGGTGTTATAATTGTTCATCGTTCGGACATTACAAATCGCAGTGCCCAAAGCCGATGAGGCCAGCAAATTCCTGCTTTAAGTGCGGGAAACTGGATCACATATACCGGAACTGCCCGTTTAAGATTGGAAATGCCGTCGCCACCAATTCTGCCGCTGCCGACGCCCTCACCCCTTCCTGCTGCAAAGACGCCTTAGTAGATAAGGTAGAACATCTACAGATGGTGAGTGTTGCCTTTATGTCAAATCAAGTGAAAAGCAGTGAGTTTACAAATATTTTTTCCCTCCTGGATTCGGGTAGTCCTAGAAGTTTTATTCGGGAATCTGAAGTGCCTTACGTGTTGAAACTAAAGTCAACCCCGTTGAACTGCCGTGGGTTGGGGAACAACCAACTTACGTCTCTGGGAAAAGTCCAGTGTGCCATACGCATTTTTGCTCAAACAGTATTACATACATGTGATGTACTGCCGAATAGTGCTACTAACTTGCCAATGATTTTGGGCAGAGATTTTTTTTGCAAAACTAATATAAAATTATGCAAGTTTAAGAACAAATATACCAGAAGTCAACTGCTGGTCCTAAATAAATATAAAATTAATTGTAACAAGAAACTCACTGCTGTACTTAGTTCACTTGATTTGTTCAAAACAGATGTCAAACGCACAATGACCACAAATGAGTCAACCCGGTCCCTTAATGAAAATGAGTTTATGCCTTCCGAATCACAGTCATGTACCACTGAAAGAGAGTGTTCCTTCATGTCTGAGAATTTGCTGGGTGATGCCCTAGCAGCCATTAATGCAATCGAGTTACCTGCTGTTAGTGAAAATGAGTTTAATATAGAGCCTACTCTGCCGTTAGAACAATCTGCAGAGTTGCAATCTGCTATTTCCGCCTCTTATGTTGATGTCCCTTACGAACTGATTAAACCAACCAATTACGAGATGAAAATCGAATTGACAAGTCATACTCCTATTTTCTGCCGCCCCCGCCGATTATCCCATCACGAGCGCAACGAAGTGCGCCAAATATGTGATGACTTATTAACTGCTGGCATTATCCGTCATAGTAGTTCCCCTTACGCTTCTGCTATAGTGCCCGTTAGGAAAAAAGATAATACCTTAAGAAAATGTGTTGACTATCGCCCGCTGAACAAAATTACTGTCCGTGACCACTTTCCAATTCCGCTGTTAGAGGATTGTGTGGAACATCTGGGGGGCAAATCGTACTTTACTGTACTAGATTTAGAGAGTGGATTTCACCATGTCAAAATGCATCCTGATTCGATTAAATACACTGCCTTTGTAACACCTGATGGTCAATTTGAGTACGTACGCATGCCGTTTGGCTTATGTAATGGTCCCCCAGTTTTTGCTAGATTTGTATACTTTGTGCTGAAGGACTTGATCAATAGAGGTCAATTAGTGATTTATATGGACGACATATTAATCGCGTCGAGTGATTTTGAAACCCATCTGCAAGTGCTGAAAGAGACACTTTATACCTTACGAGTGAATGGCTTACGCCTTAAATTGTCTAAGTGTCGTTTTGCGCACAAGGAGTTGGAATATTTGGGGTATTTAGCGAACTCTTCCGGTATCACCCCGAAACCAGGTCACCTTCAAGCCATAAAAAGTCTGCCGGAACCCCGGGATAGGAAAGAATTGGAACGCTGTTTGGGTCTCTTTTCTTACTTCCGCCGTTTTGTACCCAACTTTGCTAAAATTGCTTATCCGATGTCGCGCCTGCTGAAAAAAGATGCCCCTTACGTTTTTTCTGATGAGTGTCTTAAATCATTCCGAACACTGCAGTCCAAACTGATCGAATCACCAGTGCTGTCTATTTATAACCCGAAGTCTGAAACTGAATTACATTGTGATGCTAGCTCTGCCGGTTTTGGAGCGATGCTCCTGCAGAAACAAACTGATGATAAATTTCATCCTGTGTGTTATTTTTCGAAGACCGCTTCCGTCCCAGAATCCAAATTGCATAGTTATGAATTGGAAACCTTGGCTATCGTTTACGCCCTAAAACGTTTTGAGACATATCTGAAGTTCATTCCGTTTAAGATAATTACAGATTGCAATTCATTAGCGTTAACCCTTAAAAATGGTGGATCTTCCGCGAAAATTGCCCGCTGGGCATTACTTTTAGAAAATTATAACTACACCATTGTACATCGTTCCGGTATTTGTATGCCTCATGTTGATGCACTTAGTAGATTAGAAACTTCTGCATATGTGGACGATGTGAACCTAGATTTCCTACTACAACTGACGCAAAACCGTGATTCAGAAATTGTCAAACTTCGGAATGTCCTGGAGAACCAAGAAGTTGCTGGGTTTAAGTTGCAAGATGGTGTCGTATATCGCCGATCACCGACTAACGTACTTCAGCTCTATGTCCCTGCCGAAATGATTAACAGCGTCATACGAACAGTGCATGAGAAGCTGGGCCATCTTGCCACTGAAAAGTGTTGTACACAGATTAAAAAACATTATTGGTTTCCGTATATGAAATCTTACGTTAACAACTTTGTTAAAAACTGCCTCAAATGTATTTACTATTCCCCTTCCGCTAATAATAGTAATGCTACCTTGCATAGCATTCCGAAAACCCCTCTGCCATTTGATACTCTTCATATTGACCACTTGGGACCCCTTCCGTCCACACCGTCTAGGAAAAAATATCTTCTTGTGGTTATTGATGCCTTTACGAAATTTGTCAAATTGTACCCTGCCGCTACAACTAGTTCCAGAGAAGTATGTCACACCTTAGAGACGCAGTATTTCCCCAACTATAGTCGACCTCGCCGAATTGTTAGCGATCGAGGTACGTGCTTCACTTCCGCCGAATTCGCTGATTTTCTGCAGTCCCACCATATAATCCATGTCCAGAATGCCACTGCCTCCCCTCGTGCTAATGGGCAAGTGGAACGTGTCAACCGTGTCTTAAGTCCTATGCTTGCTAAATTGGCCGAACCATTGGATCATGCTGATTGGGTGAAGCAACTTCCGAAAATTGAGTTTGCCTTGAATAATTCCATCCACTCCACAACTAAATTTGCACCCTCCGTCCTCCTTTTTGGTGTCGAACAGCGCGGTGCTGTTATAGATGAGTTAACTGAGCGTTTGGATGATAGGCTTACTGATGAAGTGTCCCTAATAGATACCCGTAAAATTGCCCTTCAGAACATTGTCAAGTCTCAAGAGTATAATACAGAGTACTTTAACAAATATCATCGCCCTGCCGTTAATTTTAAGGAAGGTGATTTTGTCGTCATCAAGAATGTTGATACGACGGCTGGCAGAAACAAAAAACTCATTAAGCGATACCGCGGTCCCTATGTCATCCATAAGAAACTTCCGAATGATCGGTATGTCATCCGAGATGTTGAAGGCTCCCAGCTCACACAGCTTCCGTATGATGGTGTGCTGGAGTCGTCTAAACTAAAATTGTGGCTCACGTCTGATTAAAATTGTGCTTTTGATGTCTGACTGCAGGCAACACCCACCGTTTGGTATGGCTTCAAGCCCTCTATGATATATAGTAGGTGGAATCGAGGTCGATTCCTTGTCAGGACGGCCGAGTTGTAAAGTATTCATTTTGTGCAATATTTATATTTAATTTCTATCGATTGTTTATGTTATGTTATGTTCGTGTATACCGATATATTGTAAGCTAGTATTAAGATATCGCTGTTAGTATTAAGATTTATCTGAAAGTGTGGTTCGGCCACACTGATCTTGGCTCTGTCTCTTTTCCGGTTAACCTGACGCTGAACACATGTCTATGTAACAGCTGCCGAAAGTAATCGATGAAAAGAGAAACCATCGCGCCTATTGGAATAAATAATTATAGCTATTACAATGTGAATAGGAGAAAAAATAATAATGGTATTAGGATTAGTAGTGCACCGTCTGTTAGCCACCCTGTTGCCTCCATCTCGGTGGCTAAAAACAAACAGAAGTAATAAGCTTGGCCTATCAAAATGTTGGAGGCCTTTACCCTTAACTTGCTAAATTATATTATAATAGTTTATCCTTTGATTCACAAGCTATTTCTGATTATTCCGTTTTTCCGAATAAGTATAACTTGTACAGATGCGAGCGTTCCTCCTGCAAGGAGGGCGGTGTTCTTATTGCTGTTGACTCTTGTATTTCCTCTGAACGGATTCATCCTCATGATCTTCCGGACATAGAGTTTTTATGTGTTAAAATATTATTTATCTGCCCTTAATTGTATATAACTTGTTCCTATATTCTTCCTTATTGTGATAATGGCATCTACTCATCCTTTCTGAGCGCCCTGCAACTGGTTTCTAGTGCTTCTGGAAGATACCTTCCGAAGAATATATACTTCGGGCGTGTTTAAATTTAAACTTCTCAACAATAATAAGAGGAGAATCAATTTTACTTTTAACATAAGCTGAAACATCATCCGATGAAGTATCGGATGCCAGCCTGGACACAAATATAAATTTATTAAATGGCACAACAACAAGAGGCTTGGGAGCCCCGGCTGTACCGCCAGTAGGATTACTAGGCACACATGCTGTCGAACCAGAGGGCTCATTTATAGAAGTAACGGTGGTCAGGCTATTAGTGGGATTTCTTGCCGGCGAGTTAAATACCATTAATGGGCTAGCAATACGAGTTATGTGATTAATGCTAGACACCAGAAGTGGCTTACTGGGCAAGACAGGTGGAACACAAGGCGGGTAGGGATCCGAAGTCTTCTTACGCTTCGATTGAATGCATAGAATAATAACAATTTTTGAAAAAATATTACTTAAAACTAAATATTTGAGAAACCGCATCAGCGTTGCCTTAAAAAGCAAAAAACTAGCCAAATGACAACAACCACAGTTAAAAAATCTATGTGGTTGTTTTTCACAGGCTGCATTGTTTTAAATTTATTTTATGAAGTAACTATGTTGCCAACTAAAGAAAATGTGCTTATGCTCATGTAAAAACTTACGACATAATGAACCAGTGCTGTCGCTAAAGACTCTGTTCATAAGTTGCAAAAATCAGGGCTGCCACCGTAAAGACGAACATACTTATCGAAGAACTATCGTTTTGTTCAGCCAGTGGTGGCTGGTCAGCATTTGTTTCTGCCATTTTTATTATTATTGCAAACTAATTAAGTGGAGCGAGTCTCAGCGTGCGTGTTGAGTGTTTCACTATTGCAATTTTTACTGAGGCTGTACGTCAGTTCTCTTCTTCTTCAACGTCGACAAGACCGTTATAGTCATCTCTTTCCCTCAACCTAACACTGAGCCACACTGACGACAGCATTTGCTGTCGTCCCACCATATTAGTGCTGTCCAACACCAAAAGCATCCCGCCTTTTATAGCACTGATCAATTCGCCTCAAAAGTTGAGCGCGCAATTCAAATAATTAATCTCCCTCCGACACGGCCATTCTGACCATTTACACGTCCTCGTGTAATACAAAAGAGACGCTTTCACAACATTCGTTTCCCACTTTATTTAACAAACTGCATTTTAATCCAATTTACAATTGTCTATTTTCTTAAATCAAAACTTAACATTTCTTGTCACTCTACTTAAAATTCTTTTTCATTTCATCATTCTCTTTTTCCTTTTTTTTTTTTTTTTCTTTCCTTAACCTCCCGGCCAGGTACCACCACGTAGAATCGACATTCAACTTTTCAACACACCAGTGCCACACTGGTCTTACATCCCACTGGTGCCACACTAGTCTCCACGGTCTTTTTCACCCGTGTTATTCTCCACTAGTGCCACACTAGTCTCCACGGTCTTTTTCACCCGTGTTATTCTCCGCTAGTGCCACACTAGTCTCCACGGTCTTTTTCATCCGTGTTATTCTCCGCTAGTGCCACACTAGTCTCCACGGTCTTTTTCATCCGTGTTATTCTCCGCTAGTGCCACACTAGTCTCAACGGTCTTTTTCATCCGAGTTATTCTCCGCTAGTGCCACACTAGTCTCCACGGTCTTTTTCACCCGTTTCACCAATGCCATATTGGTCATCACAGTCTTCAACTGTTTCTTCACATGAACTCAATTCATCTCCGTCGATATCCAGCTCGCTTGGTACCTGCCCTTCTGGCATTCGTCTCAATCTCTCATGCGGATACTTGTACTGCCTCTTACTCGTCATAGACTTCAATTTGTATCGATCACCGTCCAAAACTTCTGTCACCACAAAAGGTCCACGGAACTTTGGATCTAACTTAGTCTGTTGCCGTTCGCTATTTTTGAGTAAGACATAATCTCCCAAACGAAACTTGACCACTTTTGCTTTTCCCTTGTCAAATCTCAACTTATCATACTCTGCAGCAATTTTCATATTCTTAACAGCTTCTGCTCCCTCTTTATCTAAATCAACCTCGTTCTCCTTGTCACATATAGGAACCAGACCCAACGGTCGTGAACACTTGCCTATTAATAGCTCCAGAGGACTTGATTTCGTAACCCGATTAACTTTACAATTCAATGATAACTGCACTTCTCCCAAAGCGTCCTGCCATGACCGATCACTAGATTCAACTACCGTCAACAGATTTTTTAGAGTACTCATCACCCTTTCAACTTGTCCATTGGCGCGACTAGCTCCTGTTGCTATTAAGTGAAGCTGTACTTTCTGAGAAGAACAGAACTCGACAAACTTCGCACCCGTAAAACATCTGCCCTGATCGGTCACTAAACGAGTAGGCACTCCAAATAAGGCAATTGAAGATTTTAAAGCTTCAATACAACTGCCAGCATCAAGCTTAAAAGTATGATACAAGTGAACATATTTAGTAAAGCCATCAATCTATACTATTATGTACTCCTTACGATCATTTTTGCCACTGAGCTTTCCAGTAATATCAATGTGCAATGTATGCCACGGAATACTGACTTTGGGGATTGGATATAATTCGGCTTGAACTTTTCCCGACACTGATTTCGTCACTCTACAAGTTATGCAATTTTCTACAAATTTGCGGACATACTTCGACATTCCTTTGAACCAATAATGGTCATACACCTTATCGAGGGTCTTTTCCCAACCCAAGTGCGAAATGGACTCGTGAACCTGATTGATAATTGACCACCTAAATGCTCGAGGAATTACTGGCAGACAACGTGTTTTACAATATCTTTGAATTTTTCTATACAGCACATTTGCTCTCATTTCATAGGTTGCATCTAAATTATTAGAAAATTCACCATCATTCAATTTTGCAATGATACACACAATGTCCTGATCGCGCTGCTGTTCTGCTTGAATCAAACTTTCTGAAATGTTCATCAGCTCTACACGCTTCTCAACAACTTTGTTTTGTAATTGTTTACTGTTGCTGGACAAGGGGTTTCTTGACAGAAAATCGACATGAGCCATGCGCTTTCCTTCTCGATACTCTATATCAAAAGTCAAATGACTGCAGAAATGCCCACCAACGATATACTCTAGGTGATAGCTCAATTTTTGTTCTAGACGCCTTCAATGAATTACAATCGGTATTAAGAACAAACTTTCTACCATATAGATAGTGTCTAAACTGTTTAACCGAATTGACAACCGCAAGTGTTTCCAACTCATACGATGTGTTCTTTGCCTCACAAGGACTGGTAGTCTTACTATAATACTCCACCACACATGGTTTGTTTTCAATCCTGTGTAAAAGTATAGCACCATAGCCAACGGCACTTGCATCTGTGTGCAACTCTATAGGGTATTGTGGATCGAATATTACTAAAACTGGCTTGTTTGTGAGAATATTGACAATTTTTGTACGAATTACTTCATGTTCCTTATTCCAAACAAAACTATTTTTCTCAGATGTAAGAGAATACAAAGATTTCATTAATTGAGAAAATCCGGGCACAAATTGACGAAAATACGAAGCCAAACCTATGAACTGCCTCAACGAGGTAACGGATTTGGGCGGTGGCAATGCACTTAGTGCCTCTATTTTACGCAAGTTAGGACGAATTTCACCAGCCTGTACTTGGTACCCTAAATATTGTACGGTTTTTCTTAAGAAGGAACATTTTTCCACATTAAACGAAAAACCTGCCTCTGTCAAAACTTTCAATACGATTTCCAACCTCTCGAGTGCATCTTTCTTAGTGGATGCTACAATCATAATATCGTCCATGTAAACGATAACGTAAGAGTACGCTAGCTCGCCCAGCGCTTTCATTACGGCTCTTTGAAAAACCGATGGAGCATTCTTTAAGCCAAATGGCATTGCAAGAAACTCATATTGACCGTCTGGGGTCACAAAAGCCGTGTACTCAATGGAGTCAATGGAACTTGATAGTATCCACACGCCATGTCTAAGCAAGTAAAGAATTTAGCTCCTCGCAATCTAGCTATCTGGTCGGATATCAAAGTTAATGGAAACTTATCAGCAACTGTGTTTCTGTTCAATTCACGATAATCTACACAAAGCCTTACAGACCCATTCTTCTTTTTCACCAATAATGCGGGACTAGTATAAGGTGAACTGCTAGCTCTTACAACATTATACTCTACTAGTTCTTTGACTTTTGCTCTTAGTAACTCTCTTTCACTGGGACTGAATCGATACGGACGCCTTTGAACAGTCTTGGTCGGCTCTGTTAAGCGGATACTCATTTCACCTGTACTTACTCGAGTAAGAGGAGTTCCACGAATAAACGAATTTGAATACTTTTCCAATAACTGTATTAGTTGATTTTTTTCTTCACCATACAATTCAGTTTCTAAACTATCAAAGTTACATTCACTGTCAGTTTCAGCACAAACGTTAATTGTTTTGTCCTTTACTAATTTATAACCTTTGTTTGACACTACAGCTGAATATACCTGAGCCAAGATTTCACGCCCAATTACAATTTTGCTTTTGATATTATCATCCTGAACTATATGAAACATTATTTCAATACAATTCCCATCAATCATCACATTACTTAAAATCTGCATTGTGCTCACAATGCTAGCATTACCTATACCACTTAATGATACGACATTGTTAGTCCTTTTTCCGGTCAGTTTGTGCGATACGCTCTCTTTAATTAAAGAGCACTCTGCACCAGAATCAAAAGTAATCGGAAACTTCTCACCTCGGTGCATCATAGTAGTTTTTGGTTCCTCTACTGCACATAAATCAACTCGCTTGTGTGTGCGAGCTTCGGTTTCTCTTCCAGTAACACTCTTGGGGCATTGCGTCGCGATGTGACCGGGTTCATGACAACGATAGCATGTTACGTTGATCTTAGAACGCTGTGTCAACCCATGATCCACTCGACGATCCTCACCAGAAGATGAATGCTTCTTCGACCTGCATTCAGCCCTTTTGTGCCCGAGCTTGCCACAGGAGTGACACTTAATTGCCGAAGATTTAAAACGCTTAGCACTCGACTCTTCGTCCAAAAAGTGTGATCGCTTTTTGTCCAACGAAAAAACTTGTAACTCAGACTGCAAATCACGTCTGCTGTATACAGTATATAAAGGGTATTTTTACTTCGCTCATTTTGTGCGTCTTAACTACGGCAAGCCAGCACGTTGTTGTTTTGTTTTAATTGCGCTTTGCGTTCAGTGGCCTGTGTATTAAAGGAGTGGCGGCGGGCTAGCGGAAACCAAGAACGGTAAAAATTTGTTAGTATTTGTTTGCATGTGCGTTTGTTCCATTCTTGCTGGGCCTGCTGCACTATGGGTCATTTCATCACCTAATCAGAATATCTTGCTTTCTTCACGGGTTTTAAATGAATGCCACAAAGAGTGGTCCAATTACCCAATGTGTGCTGTATCGAGATTTTTGATACTCATATTTAGTCTTTTTCTGTGCCCTGCATTTACATGTGTGTATGTATGTATGCATATGAAGCATGTTCAAATGTATGGGTGGCACTTGTATTTTCTCTCATTGACCTGCCCAAATATTATAATTTGACAATTTCAACTACTGAAATGGTAAGATCGCAGATCTAACAAGCTCTAATAAAAACATTTTTAGCCGCCATCTGTTTGTCTGCTGAATCAATTTAAAAAAGCTTAGAATGCATTTTAATAATTATGATTAAACATTGTATGCCATAAGTATTTCGGTTGTATTCATATATTTACGTAAACAAAATAAATAATATTAACGTCAAAAATATTTATGTACATGTCCTACAAACAAAAACTCAGCGCAAACAAGCATTGTACAAGCAAAAAAACAGCGTCGCTGCGTGATCAAAACAAACCAATTTAAATATGGCGGCTTCCCTGAAAAATAAACAAAGAAGCAATAATAAAAACACAAGCAGCTGTTCGCTCTCGTTTTGTATAGGTGCCCAAATCTAAGTCTGGTGATGCACCACTAAAATTCAGTTGGCAGCTCTGAGTTCCGCTCTGTTAGGTATATACTCGTTGGTCAGAGCCACAATCAATCAGCTATGCATGTATTGGTGCAAAAAAAAAAGTTAACGGTTTCCGATCAGCTGTTGCTCTCTCAGTACGATGGTCA
This sequence comes from Scaptomyza montana, assembly GCA_018904305.1. Classification (NCBI taxonomy): domain Eukaryota; kingdom Metazoa; phylum Arthropoda; class Insecta; order Diptera; family Drosophilidae; genus Scaptomyza; species Scaptomyza montana. The sequence goes on from JAEIGR010000063.1 coordinate 537,140, forward strand.
CTCTTTTTGCTATTCGAGTCATAGATTTTTAAAAAAAACTTTTTTTTCTTAACTAAATTTTTTTAAATTTATAAAATTTTTTTTAAAATAAATTTTGTTTTTATCGCCTTAGCAACGTTGCTAAGAGAAAGAGAGAGAAAGTCGAAGTGCAATGCCGACGTCACACAAATGTTTACAGCGTGCGTGTGCAGACCTCATACCCTATTCCATGAGATGTACCGTTATATAACTTGATTTTTATGCTTTTTTCCAAATTTTTTTGTTTTGATTGAAAAATTAATTTGTCATATTTTAAAGCCAATTACAAACATGGCAACCATAAAATAAAAAAAAAAAATTGTTTTGCTCCTTTCGGTTAGAGCGTCGTCCGGGTGTAACGACGTAGAATCGTCGGTCCTTTGAAAATCGTTATAACCGGATTCTACTGTATATGACCCGATAGAGGAAAAGAGTTTAGCCAGTCCAGCAAGCTAAGCCCCGTTTCATAGCTGAGAGCGGTCATTAACTTCCCGAAGATAAACTGAAAGCAATGATTAAGGAGAGAGAGGTCTCATTAGAGAACACGTGGTATAGGTTATTAAATTGGACGCATAAAACACGAAATGAACTGCGCATAGCGTAATCTGTTGTGCACGTTTTCAAAAATAACGGGCGAAAGTTTCTAGTAGGTCTGGAGGGAATAGAGAAATAGAGATGACCTAACAGAAATGAAGAATCTATATCACCAGTAATCAACTTGTGCAGGAAGGCAACACCAAGGACTATCCTACGATTGTTCAACGACGGGAGGTTAAGGAGAGGAAGCCTACTGGAATATGAAGGCAAGCGAAGGTTACTATCCCAATTTAAGCCTCGTAAGGCAAAAAGCAGAAACTGCGATAGGATCCTGGTTATTTCTATACTGGGGGCTCCATATACAAGAGCAGTACTCTAGGATAGGGCGGACAAGGGAAGTGTACAAAGTTTTCGTAACGTAAGGATAGTTAAACTCTTTAGACCAACGTTTAATGAAACCGAGAACACCTTTGGCCTCATTAACAATAGTAGAATATGAAGGCCGAATGAGAGTTTGGAGTCAAAATGAACACCAAGGTCCTTGACTGTAAAAATACGTTGCAACGGGGTATTTTCAATTGAGTAGCTGGTAATGAAAGGGCTATTTCGGCTGAAAGTCATAAACATTCATTTAGAACAATTGAGAAGCAACTGATTAGTCTTACACCAAAGTTGCATTGTATTTAAAAAATCTTGTTAGCAAGTATGATTCAGAGAACTACAGTAGGAGAAAATAAGCTTCACATCCTCTGCGTACATGAGAATGCGAGAATATGATAAAACAGAGGGAAGATCATATATAAAAAGAGTGAAGAGTAAAGGACCAAGATGATTACCCTGAGGTACTCCAGAAGTAACCTGAACTTGTTTTGAGGTAGCCAATCTTAGGAGTACTCTTTGTGTCCTACACTTTAAATAAGAAGAAATCCAAGATTTAAGTGAGGGAGGGAAACCAATACGGACAAACTTGAGAAGTAATAGGTCATGGTGTACAGAGTCCAAAGCTTTACTGAAGTCAGTGTAAATGACGTCAGTTTGCATTTTCGAGAGGAAAGCATCATTTACTAAAGTTGTGAATTCTAATAGATTGGTCATGATTGACCGATTTTTTACGAAGCCGTGTTGAGCAGGAGATAAGACTGATTTGCAGAAATGTTGCAAAGATGAAGTGATAATTTTTTCAAATAGTTTAGGGATAGCGGTAATCCCTCTTCACAAAAAAGGTGGGAAGTCCTGTATTGAAAATTATAGGGATTCTTTCCAAAGAGATGGAAAGACAGAATATTCAAGGGATAGATTAAAAAGCTTATGCTATGGGCGAAGAAGAGAAGCGCTGCACTCTTTAAGAAGTCAACTAGTTATATTGTCAGGTCCAAGAGAGTAAGAAGACTTTAACGAATTTAAAGCTGATAGCAAAGTGGACTGAGAGATGGTAAGAACAGGAATATAATTTGTAGAAGCAATACTATAAGGGTAAGGTATGTTAATAGGGGATGCAGAAGAGTAAGTTGATTGAAAGAAATTGGCAAAAATATTAGCGGATTCGCTATCGTTGCTAGATTTATCCATCCCAAACATGAAAGATGACGGCAAAGTGGAAGATTTACGCTTAGAATTGACAAAATTATAAAATTGTTTGGGATTTAGCGTAAATTGCCGTTTGCAACAAATAAGGTAATTCTCATAGCACTGAGAATTCAGGAGAAGAAAGTTTGATTTGGCTATAATGTTTTTAGACAAGTCAGCACTTAAGCCAGACCTGCTAAATTTTTTATAATATTTAGATTTATTATTTTGTAAAGTTGATAGTCTTGGAGTGAACCAAGGGGGTTTATAAGAAACGGACAACGGAGCAGAGTAAGGGATACATTCGTCCAATAGAGAATTTAAGGTGCTATAAAAAGATTTTACGGCAATATTTATATCAACCGAATCATATATAAAAGACCAATCAGTTGCTAGAATACGTTGATTTAATAATGAGTAATTTCCTTTGCGAAAGCAACGGCGAGGCAGGTTAAACACTAAAGGAGAAGACATAACAGGATTGCTAACAGACAATGTAACTTCTAAAGTAGTATGATATGAATCCTCAGGGACAGACAGAAAGGATGACCTAGAGACATTGGCAATACAGTAGCTATTAATAAATACAAGATCGAGTGTTCTTATCAAATGATTAGAAATTGAATTGATCTGAAACAATGGAAGATCAAGCATTTCTTCTAAGAAGTCATGCTGGGCAGACGGTACAATATAATTTATGGTGTCGGATGAAGACCAGGGGATGGTTGGTAAATTAAATTCACCCAGTACGATAAAAATATCATTGTCACGGATATGAGCAGAAACTTCTTTAATACAAGTTAGGTGTTGAATATAAACTTGAATGTCAGCAGAAGGAGGGATTTAAGAGCAAGTGATATAAACAACATGTGAAGGGAGAGTTATTTTAACAAAAATAATCTCAGCATCATTAACGGCAGAAAAACAGAAAGGTTCCGACTGGAGAGTAGCTTTAACAGCAATTAATACCCCACCACCACGGCGAGTCGGTCGATCAGCTCTATAGACGATAAGTTCACAATTAGATAAACTTGGATTTAACCAAGTTTCAGTAAAAGAAATTATATCAGAATGGAACGAAAAGCTATTCAAAAACATTCTGATAAATAAAAGATATATCATCAGAATTAAGTTTTTTGGAACGATAGAGTTATTATTTGAAAAGGTTACAGCTGGAAGGTTGACAGGTAAAGGCAGAGTTTTTTTTTTTTATCAAAAACTCATGAGCAACCGTATGAGGGGGCCAAAATTTGGGATCACATATGATTGAAAACGATTCTAGAGAGACATTAGTGGTATTCATTTAAAGTTGCATTGCTAAAAAAATCGCAAAGTGGCAACATTGCAATAAATATTAAATGAATTCCCCGTTGGCAATCATGTTGCATTTCAGCTGTTTTCAGCTGGTAATGCAATGCAACAAGTATTGCCACATTTGCAACACAAAATGCTGTGGCATTATTGCCACTTTATTGCAAATGAATTTCTATACAAAACTGAACAGCTGTTTCGCGACATTGCCATATTGCGATAAATGCAACAAATGCAACTAGTTTACAACTTTAAATGAATACCACTATTAATTTTAAAGAATGATATTTCGCGAGGGGAAGAAAACTAACTTTCGTAATAGAGACGCTAGCTGGCGCGGGTTATATCCATTTATTTTGTAGCTGAAAGCTGATTGGCAGATAACATGTAAGCGTAACAATAAAAATTTCGTAAAATAAACTATAATGATGCATAAATGGCATTAATTTAACATTCTTAAGCCATATATCACACATTTTCTAAGTATATAGCATTCTGTACATGTATACCAGCCACCCTTTCCCAACCTTTTACTAACTTTGAGCTAGAGTCACCAAAATTGTGTATGAAGATAGCATTTGACATTCCACTGCATCTGCATAAAAAATTTGGATGCCACGCCTACCCATACCACCCCCATCCACCTTCCCACACCTTTTACAAACTTTGAGCTAGAGCCAACTAATTTGGAAGGAAGACAGCTTGTGGCATCCCCATCTGCATCGGATAATCTTAAAGGCGGTGTACACCTCTGCCACATCCGTACTCTTTTGCAATCAGGCCTCATTTTACCGGTTTTAATACTGGTAACGAGCGTTCTGTTTTTGAAAAAAGTGCATTTATGTACATACATATATTTATCATTAAAGGTAAAACATACATACATGTTTAGGCTTTTGTTTTGACCGCAAAGGGTGCTATTAGAGTACCGAAAATCATATGTTGCCGTACTTCATTTCTCTTGTTGTTGCTTAAGAACTTGAGTTTGGCAATTTTAGACTTTTGCTTGAATCAAAGACCCTTGAATAACAAGATATTGCAATTGTAAGAAAAGCTTTGTCTCGGGGGTCGCCTCAGAAATATTTCAAATGGTATACAGAATAACAAAAGCAGTCAGCCATAAGTGTGAGGGAGCGCGATAGCGGATAGCATGTGCAGCCGTTTTTGTTTCAGTTGCCCTTGCACTCAGCAGCCCGTCAAGTGTACGACAAGCGGCAGGCCAGCGGAGTATATTGGTTATGTGCAATGTCCGTCATGGTGTCTGTCCGTCTGTCCGTAAGTATGGTTGCAAGTTTTTTCCACACCCTTCAAGCTAGAGACTTTGAAACTGAAACTTTCCAATTCTCTTTATCTATGGGATAGTAAATTAAAGTGTCAAGATGGGAGTTCTACGATAACTGGGGGGCTGGCAAATCGATAAATTCGATAACTCAGAACCGATGAATCCACATATTTCGCACATCCTTACAGCTAGAACTACCAAATTTGGTAAGAAGATAGCTACTAGCAACCCCCAAAAAACTGCATCAAAAATTTTGGAGCCACGCCCACCCATTCCGCCCCCAGCCCCCTGCGTTTTGAAATCAGAAAAGCCTATATCTCCCACAGTTTTTGAGCTATAGCCACCAAATTTGGTGCCAAGATAGGTGATGATGACCCCCTAAAAACTGAATTAAAAGCTTGGATGCCACGCCCACCGATACTGCCCTAGCCACCCCCATCCGGCCCAACGCTTCGTCAAAAACGGGAATACGTGTATCTTCCAGAGTTGTGGAGCTAGAGCCACCAAATTTGGTAGGAAGATAGGTGATGATGACCCCCAAAAAACTGCATCAAAGTTTTGGAGCCACGCCCACCCATTTCGCCCCCCTTTCCCCACCTTTTACAAACTTTGAGCTAGAGTCACCAAATTTGGTATGAAGATAGCAATTGACATCCCACATAGATCTGCAGCAAGAATTTGCATGCCACGCCCACCAATACTACCCCTAGCCCCCCTTTCCCCACTTTTACAAACTTTGAGCTAGAGTCACCAAATTTGCAACGAAGACACCTGGTGGCATCCCCATCTGCATCGGAGAATCTTTAAGGAAGCGTACACCCCTTCCGCATCCGTACCCCTTTGCAATCAGTCCTGTTGTTACCGGTTTTAATACTGGTAACGAGTATACCGCAGTCGGTTGCGTCCGAATGCAACGTTTCCACTTGTTTTTTGGTAGTTTTCCTATTTTTCATGTTTTGGTTTTTTCTGTGTCGGAAAATGACTTCGACAAGTGCACTACTGACTCAGTAGTACTGAGTACACTTTCGAAATTTAAGTGCATCGCTGCATAAATTGCGATGGCATAATTTGTGTCTAGTGTCATAGAATTTAAAAAAGGAAAGAGTATGAATGACCAGCAATTGCTAAACTGAAATTTAACTGTTTGTGTACATCTATGCATAAACAGCACTTTTAAATGTGAGTGTGCCGCTTGTCGTACACTTGAGGTTCCGCTGAGGTCAAAGGCAACTAAAACAAAAACGCTATCGCGCTCCTTCACACTCATTGCACAGTTTATTTCTGAGAGCGGAACCCTGAGACGAAATAACTGTAAAGCCTTATCTTTCCAATTGCAATATCTTGTTATTCAAGGGTCTTTGCTTGAATCTACTTGCTGCTGCTCAACATGGAAGGGTACTATAGACTTAATATGAACTTTGCGCAATTGTGATGCTAAACGTTAGATACTTTAGCACAATTTCTATTTTATATGTATGTTTATTTATATTTTGGCAATAAGGTAAGGCATTCATAACTAATAAAACAACAATAATATAAGTTATCTATATATTAAAATTTTATATTTGATATGTTTTTGACTTTAAATTAAAATTGGGACAAAGGGTATTTTTACTTTGTACATTTTGTAACTCTGAGCTACGGCAAGCCAGCACGTTGTTGTTTTGTTTCAATTGCGCTTTGCGTTCAGCGGCCTGTCTTTTGAAGGACAGGCAGCGGGCCAGCGGAAAGCAAGAACGGTAAAAATTTGTTAGTATTTGTATGCATGTGCGGTTGTTTCGTTCCTAGCTGGGTGAAATAAAATTAAAACTCAACGCTAGATACCAGTTATACAAAACAATCAGGAAAATTTCAACTAAACAATGAGCGAGCCCAGCAATGCGTCACCGGAGGAATTTGGTAACCCAGTCGTAGGCGTAAGATGGGTGTACCACTGCCGCAAGGAAGAACTTGAGAAGATCACACAGGAACTCGGCCTAGAAAAAATTGGAAAGGTAGCAGAACTTCGAAAATGGGTATGTACGTTTATTAAAAAGGGCTTTCATGACATGGGGACTCCGGTCCATCTGATAGAATGGGAGTCCCAGTTCACGAAATACTGCGAATCACCCGCTGCGAATAGCATTTCCGCCGGGCGGTTGCAGCAGCGGCAGAAGTCGGAGTCCGACCTGCTGACGATATAGGGGTCACTAGGGGGACTATTTCCACCGTTCAGCCAGGCGCAGCAGCTGCCGCTAAAAGAGTAGGATGCTAAAATAGCAATCTCCCCTGGGGTGCGCGTAGTGCCACTCACAACCTCGCCTGTGAATAGCACCCAGGTGAGGCAGGTGGACTACAAACAAGATGTGGGCTTCGGTTACCAGGGATTCGAAAACTATAAGCATTGCGTGGTCGTCCCGAAACAAATTAGAAAGTGGGGAATCAGGTTCGATGGGTATACAGACCCGCTTGTGTTCATAGAGTCCTTAGAAGAACGAGCGAGGACTTATGATGATGAGTGAGGCGTTGACCAACAAGGCGGCGTGCTGGTTCTCAACAACTTAGCTTAGAGCTTAGTGACGCGAGCTGGGATACTTTCAAGAGAGAATTTTTCGATTTCTTTTTACCCCCGCAGTATTTCAACCGACTGGAAGATCAGATAAGGGACCGCTGGCAGCGATTCGGGGAGGGTTACAAAGAAAACCTGGTCGACTTGAAGAGACTCATGCGCCATGCCCGTTATAGACCCGACCAGCAGTTAGATAGGGTAAACGACAACCTGGCTCGGGAGAACCGATTGTATATCCGTAGAAAGGACTTTTCGACGCTAGCAGAAATGACTCAAGCAGCCGCAGAGTACGAAAATATAACAGTTCCGTGCCATGGTGAGACGGGGTGCAGTCAGTCGAGGGGGCTAGGATACCCGAGTAGGGTAGGAGGCGTGGACGCTCCCGCCAGGCAGAATAATCCATTCCGGAGCCCGCCAACCCAGCCGCCGTTGGCGAGGAACGAACCCAATGCGCCCCGAACCCATAAAATGGAGGAAATTTCGAACGGAGTGATAGGGCACGAACAGCGTAGGCCATAAGACGTCGGCAGGGTATGCTATAGCTGCTCACAAGGGGGGCACTTTGCCAGAGAATGCCCGAACCCCAGAGTGCTGTTTTGCAGGCACTGTGGCAATCGGGGCTTGAGTAGAGGAGCATGTTGTGGGAAAAAATCGGGAAACGAGCAGCGGCGTCATCCGGGGCGGGATCAGATGGGCGCCGACGCGAGTCAGTCCCGGAGTTAGATTACCCTCTTAAAGTCGAGAGGAACCGCATAGTCGCCACGGTTAGGATCGGGGACCTACTGGCGAAGGCGACGGTTGACACCGGGGCAACGAAGAGTTTTATAAGCAAGGAGTTTTTCGATAGGATAGAGTCAAAAGGGGGAGTGTTGTCAGCGACTGCGAACACACACCTTGCGGATGGGTCGACGATGTCCATTAGAAAAATGTTACGAACAACGGTGAGCCTCATTGACAGGGTGATAGCGTTAGATCTGCTCATCATGCCATCCATGCTTGATAGTTTAATTGTGGGGATGGACTTTCTATGTAAGATGGGCACGACCATGCAGTGCGGCGAAGCAACGCTGATGTTGCAGAGCGCCGAAGCGCCGAACGAGGAGTCGGATAAAGTCGTGGCGGACCCGGCGAGAGAGGAAAAACGTGAAACGTGTGGCTCAGGGAGTGCACAACGAGGCAATGTCCCGGGTACATCCCACGTTAAGGACGCCGCGGTAGCCAAGCGAGGGGCATATGGAGATGCATTTACAGTCGTCAAGGAGCCATCGTTGGGTCAAACGGAAAATGCGGGAGTGGAAGCACATCAGATAGGAGACCCCAAATCAGACTCGAGATCAGAAGGGGACACTGAAGAGAAGCTAGAAGGGCCAGCGGATTTGGATCCAGCAATGCAGGAGTTTTTAAAATCGGAGCTACAACTCTTTGAGGGACTACAGGGTGTGTCCAATGTAGCCGCACAGCGCCCCGATCGTACTCGTTCGGAAGAAAACGAACGAATGGAGGATGTGCGTGGACTATAGGCAGCTCAACGCGTATTCTATATCAGACGCGTACCCAGTGCCCCGAATCAATCATATTTTGGAAAGGCTGAGGCACGCACGTTATATATCAACGCTGGATTTGAAACACGGATATTGGCAAATCCCCGTGGCAGCGGACAGTCGGGAGTGCACGGCATTCACGGTGTCCGGCCGAGGATTGTTCCACTGGAAAGTGATGCCGTTTGGATTGCACTCGGCTGGTGCAACATTTCAACGAGCTTTGGACACGGTGATCGGACCAGAGATGGAGCCCCACGCATTCGGCTATCTGGACGACATCATCGTGACAAGTGCAACTAAGGAACAGCACAGGGCATACCTGGGGGAGGTTTTCCGCAGGCTGAAGGCAGCGAATCTAAGGTTGAACAGGAAAAAGTGTTCGTTCTTCCAGAGGCAACTAGTGAACCGAATCGAAAGTTAAACAAGACGGAGGAGAACTACTCGGCAACAGAAAAGGAGTGCCTGGCGATAGCGTGGTCGATCCGTAAGCTTAAGTGCTATCTGGAAGGATATCACTTCGATGTTGTCAGGGATCACATGGCTTTGAACTGGTTAAATTCCATAGAAAGCCCGTCGGGGAGGATCGCACGCCGGGCGTTGGAGCGCCAACAATATCAATTCGACGTGCGATACAGGAAAGGGAGACTCAACGTGGTGGCAGACGCATTATCGCGCGACCCGTTAGAGAAACTCCAGCAAGCCGTAGTTTAACACTCACCCGGGAAATGGATTCAAGAAATTAGGGAGAAAATTGCCAAAGAACCGACCAAATACGTAGATTACGTCGAGGAGAACGGGCAGTTGTATCGCCACCTAGGCCACCGAGCAGACAAAGAGGACTACATCCCATGGAAGCTCTGCGTCGACGAGGAACAAAAAAAGCGAGTGCTACAGGAATGCCACGACGCGCCGACGGCAGGACACCAAGGGATCCACAAAACAATCATGAGGTTGTCACAGCGCTCCTATTGGCCGGGAATGTTCCGAGACGCAGCCAAATACGTCAAGTGTTGTGGAAAATGCCAGATGTTCAAGACGGAGCAAAGGAAGCCAGCCGAACATATGCTGACCCGTCAGGTGTCAGAGCCGATGGCCATCCTGAGCGTGGACTTTGTGGGCCCCATACCGCGTTTAAAGCAGGGCGATGTTGTTGGTATTCCATGATGCATTTACCAAATGGATGGAACTTGTCCCTTTTAGACGAGCAACGGCAGCAACGCTGCAGAAGGCCTTCCGGGAACGAATCCTATGCCGGTTTGGAGTACCCAAGAGATTCGTATGCGACAACGGAGTGCAATTCACGACTCGGAATTTCAAAGCATTCTTGAATTCACTAGGCGTAGAGATGGAACATACAGCCCCGTACTGCCCACAAGAGAATCCAACGGAAAGAACAAATCGGACTGTGAAGACGATGATAGCGCAATATATTTCTGGAAGCCAAAGCTCGTGGGACGAACTGATTCCCGAAATCTCGTTGGCCGTCAATTCTAGCATCGCAGATTCGACAGGATGCAAGGAAGGGAACCACGCCTGCCAGCAACTCTGTTCGATGAAAAGACGCCAGGTAAAAGAAGCATTCCGCAAACGCCGGGAGAGAAAGCTGACCGGCTAAAAGAGGTGTTTAAAATAGCGCAGAGCAACCAGCAACGAGCATCAGTAGATCAAGGAAGGAACTACAACCTATGGCGAAAAGAATGGCGCCAAAAAATTAACGAGTGGGTCCTACTGCGAACACACCAGCTATCCAAAGCGAGTGATGGATTCGCAGTGAAATTAGCCCCAAAATACGATGGACCATTCCTCGTCAAGAAATTTACATCGCCAAACGTGGTACGCCTAACAAAGGAAGGAGAGCGGAAGGGCCGAATCGCCAGCATATCGCGATTAAAACCGTTCAAACGTGACAAAACTCGACAAAAGCCGCCGGCAAGAAGTATGGACAAGCGAGAGCCGCTTGCCATTTCAAAGAAACTACGAACAATGTCCACCAACGGTTTTTTTCCTCTTCTCCCTCTCTCTCTCCCTCTCTCTCTCCCTCTCTCGCTAACAAACAACCAACTATACCCACTTTCAACAACACACCACCCAAACAGCATCGTAATAATTTATTTCCAATCTTTCTCAATAGTTGACGAAATAAGGACGACACAATTGTCATTAGCAGCGATGACGAGTCGGTCGAAACCATAGCTAAGGAACACGAGGACGGTGCCCACGAAGACGACCCGGAAGTTTGTGCGGAACACCCCGACGCCGAGAGTGACGATGAGGAAGACACTAACCCCGAGCAGAGCGAAGCAAGTGGTCAGAGCTGTGACGATGAGAAGGACACTTCCCCCGAGGAGAGCGTAAGAAGCGACTCTGATTGCGACGAGGAGAAGGAAGCCAGCTCGCAGAAGAGCGAGCACGACGTGGAGTTTCGGGTCGAAGACGACGAGGAGAGCGACGATTCCGAAGATGTCAGAGAGAAACAAGGAGCACACAATCGGTCGCGAGACCCACGGCGGGATCACCCGCGCTACGGACACACCTGGGAGGCGTCACCCCCCAAATTCAAACACACGGTGTTTGGACACACGGAGGTGTCAAGGGCGGTCGTGGACGGCGCTTGTATTTTAAAGGTAATAGAGGTGACCACAATAGTAGTCGAGATGCCACACGCCAGGGCTTCACAGCCGTGGGTAGAGGAACCGGCTTCACCACCGACTTTCCCAGCTTTGGAAGAAGGAAGCGCTGAAGACGGACCGACACAGGAGGTGCCAAAGACACCACCACCGCCGTCGAAGATTTTCCAGAAGGAACCCGAGGAAGCACAACAAGACACCCCAAACGCGATGGAGCCGATGGAAGAATTCGAAGGAAAAGAAGGTTGGGAAGAAAGCCTCGAGGCAGGATTGGTTGTGGAAGGCATCCCCCCCAACAGCCAAGAAGCAAAAGCACAGGCAACGGGCGTGGACCCCTGGGACATCCCTAGTTTGTGGACAGCACTCCCAAACGAGTCGGTATTGACAACGAACGCGATAAAGGCCATCGAGGAGCATTTAAAGAGGCGAGGGCGCAGAGGACGGCGTGACAGATTCACAGTTTTGGTGGGGACGGACCAGTTCACCGTGACCAAACACCAGAAGGGCATGGTCACAATCACGAAGAAAAGGGGGTGTGTGAGGTAGGCCAAATGCCGGCCTCCCCAAAATACATTTATTGAAAACAGTATTATTATTATTTTTTATCTTAACAGTATTATTATTATTTTTTATCATTACACATTATTATTATTTCAATAATTTATATACTAAGACAAATGCGAAATACTATGAAAGTAAATCAGCCCTATCACGAATAACAGGCGAAATATTTTTTCACGCGGAATTTGATTTCACATGAACAATTATTTCGCATCATGGATTCACCGTGAACAAGATTTCACTTCGATAAATTTCGATTATAGTTCACTGCTGAATTTCGAGAACAGCTGATTGTTTGTTTACATTTTTGAGCCTAATTTGGCGCAAAAAGTGAACATAAGTTGGCATAATTGGTCGATATTATTTAAAGTTCACCAAATTAAATGTTAAAAGGAATATGTTGGAGCCTGACACTAAGAAGGCAGTTGTTAGAAGATGAATCACGTGGAGCGAGCGATTAATGCGGCGAAATATGCGGGACAATTCAAATCCTTTGGATATGCCGGAGACTTTGTAAGTACATGAATGTGCATTATGTGTATTTTTAGTGGCAAAGTATGTATTAATTTTAGGTTTGTACAGCATTTTAGAGTGAATAAAGCCACTTTTAGCTATTTACTGGATGAGCTCACATCATCGACTCTCAGAGCACAAAAATCTTTCGCAGCTCCTCCAATCGTAAAGCTAGCTGCTTGTTTGCGCTTCTTTGCAGAAGGCGCTTACCAGAAAGCGTTGGACGTGATCGAGAGGTGGGCTTGGCGCAATCAACTTTCTCCAAAGTGCTGTCAGAAGTTTTGGTAACGTTTGAAGCTAAGCTTTGCAGAAAATGGGTGTCTTGGCCAAACGAAGAAGAGTGCAGAACTATTGCAGCAAATTTTAATGAAAATTTAAAATTCCTGGCGTCCTTGGGTGCATTGATGGCACACATGTTTGCCTAGTGGCCCCTGAAAATAACGCTCACTTATATTATAACAGGAAAGGCCAATACAGCCTAAATGTAATGTTGGTAAGTTAATTTAAAAATTTTGGTATACTTTCTTTAATCCGAAGTGTACGTTACAGGTATGTGATGATCAGTGCAAAATCCACTATGTTGACGCTCACATCCAGGCGCAAGCCATGATTCTGTGATATGGACCACCAGCACATGTCGCAATCATCTTGAAAGTTTAAATGGGTCCGGTGTGCGAAATTTGTGGCTTCTGGGTGATTGCGGTTATCCCTTGGAACCGTGGCTTATGACTCCATATCGTAATGCACAACAAGGCACGAATGAATTTAAATTCAATGCTGTGCACGCAAATGTCGGAACATTGTTGAAAGAACAAATGGCATATTAAAAAACAGATGGAGATGCATATTGGGAGCAAGGCAATTGCATTACCAACCATTGAAATGTGTGCAAATCATTAACGTGTGTGCTGCATTGCACAATATTTGCATTCACTTTAAAAGCGTTTATCAACCCAGTGTTGATTGCCAGACAATAGGAGCGAATGACCAGGAACACACAAATACTTTCGAAGATGAGAGATTGTCGAGGGTGGCTCAACGAATTCGAGCAGATATTTCCAATTCCTTGTAAAAGTTCTTATATTAATAAAAAAAAAATTGGATATACATAATTAATTTCTTTATTTTGTGTACTTCTTTTTTATTCAGTTCTTTTTTTTGACATTTATAATGATTATTATAATCATATAAACAAATAACTTAAGAACAATTCAATATTTAATTAATATTAAGAAAAACAAAATGGAAATTTAACAAAAAACAAAAGAATAATTCAATACATATCATTTTAACACTTAATTTTTAGATTTCTGCCTCTCTTTCACGCAACATCAGCATTCTACGCTTTATATTGAGCTTTTCAAGCTCGATCTCCATAATTTTCCTGTTGTGCTTTTCTGTTTCAGCCAAAATCTTCTCCAACGTGTCAGAAATTTTAACGTTTTGAGTTTTAAAATCTCCAAACCCTCCACAATTGTGTTACAGAGTTTCTGTTGCACTAGCAACTCTGCCTCAACTACTTCTTGTGTAGTTTTGCCAGTCATTTTGGGCAATTTGCAGCTGGCAGGCGATGAAACGGTGGGCGAATTTGGCCAAACGCGTTTTGCTGGTCTAGGAGTAGTCGATATGCGAGAATCTATTGATGGTTTGCTAGATGATTCAATTGTTTGGTCGACAAGTATCTGCATTTCATCTTCCGACGAATCTGAAATTGTTTCGGAAACATTTAGCCCGAAGAATTTTGCTCCTGCCAAACCTTCAATTGATTCTCGCATTCGCAAGCTCGGAAATGGCTTGCTCTGATGGAGTGAGTGCCTGTGTGAGATTGGGTCCCCTCAGTTCCCTTCCTTTATTTAGCGCTAGCGGCTATTTTGTTGCGCAAGTAGCGTTTCTGGTCAGTCCAAACCTTATTAAAAAATTAAATTAGTATAAATAGTTGTACTGATTTTATAAATTACCTTTTTCCATTCGGTTATGGATTTAATCGGTGGACCAGCACTATTTAAATCGCGTTCTAAGTCACACCAAAATGCTGCCACAACATCTTTATTTTGGCGGGAAAACTCTGAGCCATTTGTTTATTTAATGTCATCCTGTCTAGCAGGATGCTAGATTGAGTTTTATTTATACTCTTTGACCTTAAATTTACAAAAATGCGTTTTCTATAGAAACTTAGTTTAATTTATGTTAAACAAATTACTTACATTTTCAATTCCGCCAACTCAAAACAGGTGAACGATTATAAGCGAAAAGTGAATTCATTTCGCCCTTGAATTTTATTCAGCATAGGGCGAAATGGTTTCGAACAAGGGAACTATCAGCTGTTAGACATTCGTAATCACGTGAAGGCGAAAAGTGAAATTATTTCACGTGAAATTTCATTCGTGATAGGGGTGAATATTAATGAAATTAATGCAATGTCAAAGTTAACAGACCTTAAGTTTAACATAAGTATGGTATGGTGAAGGGCATAGAATAAGCATAGCATAAGATAACTTAAGAGAGCAGCGCAAGGAGAGCGGAGGTCGTGTGCGCACTCACACGATCCAAATGTCGCGACCCACGATCCAGATGTCACGGCCCACAAAGGCGAAAGAGGGCACGCTCAGGCCGAGCGCGAGACGACGAAATGAGTCGAGAAGTACAAGTGAATGCGAGCAGACGTGACCGCGGGTGGCATAATATAAGAGTATAACAAGTAAAGACAAGTACAGTGTCAGAGACATTTCGAGAATAGAGTTTGAGATTGGCGTGGACTAGATTCCCCCCTGGAAGTTAATTAAAGCCCTAAGCGGAACTAAGCTACGTAAGCTACCAAATAAAAGTTGGAATTATTCCAAATCCTTGTGTCTTCATTTCGCCCCGAGAGGCACTAAGCGGTATACGCATACGCGTGCGGTTATATATTTACGCACGTGCACACGCGGTCGGCACGTTGCTAGGCGCGTCTCGAATTGTGTGGTTAGAATCTGAGTGATCAGCGGCACGCGTACTGTGGCTCGTCTCGTACGCTTCCCAAATCATTCAGTCAGTTCGGTTACGGAGCTTTAGAATCCGCGCGACCTCGACTCCTCGGTGGTACTTGTACTGTATATGGGTGGCAATTGTATTTTCATTCATTGACCTGCCCAAATATTATAATTTGACAATTTCAACTACTGAAATGGTAAGATCGCAGATCTAACAAGCGCTAATAAAAACACTTTAAGCCGCCATCTGATTGTCTGCTGAACGAATTTAGTTAAGCTTAGAATGCATTTTAATAATTATGATTAGTGTCATTCCATTTAACTTTAATTTCATATAACATTGATATTTTTTAAGCAATATATACACCATATGTATTTTGATTGTATTTATATATTTACGTAAATAAAATAAATAATATTAGCATCAAATAGAGCTGCAACGATCAGCAATTTTTCTTGCATGCCCGATCATTGATCGGATTTTTTTTTAATAAAAACTTTGCTTCAGCAAAAAAGAATGATCGTTAGCGTGTGTGATCAAAGCGAACATTCAGTTCGAATCACTGTCGATTGATTCGTACATGGCTGTGTTTGATCGAACGTTTTGTATGAGCAACAAAGAATGATCAAAAATTTTAGTCGCAATCAGTTTGCGCACAATCACGCTGTTTGGTAGAGATCGGGCGATTCGATTCAACCAGAGCTAGCCGAATTTTCATTTTAATTTTATTTGTTGTCTTTGAAAAAATTATAGTTTGAAACTTTTGTTCCTTAAAATTTTAAATTTTATGCATTACATTAGCTGTGAGCCACTGTATGCATAATTATACATCCAGTGACTCACATTTTACAAAGCAATTTTCGATCTGATTTGTTCATTCACAATCTATTCAATCACAACATGATCGAAATTTGAATTTCTATGCATCGTTCGAGCTGATCGTCGTTTTCTTTACAATCATTTTCGATCATCAATCCAGAACCTAAAAATCAGTTGCGATAAGTAAGCAAAGCAAAGTCAGATTAAAAGGAGTTTGATCGGACCGATTCGATCACGAACAAACTTAGCGCACCCAAACATTGTACGCCGAAAAAAAACAGCGTCGGTGCAAAAAAAAAAAAAAAAACATATTACATATAGTGGCTTGCCCTGAAAAGTAAACAAAGAAGCAATAAAAAAAAACATAAGCAGCTGCCCGCTCTCGTTACTTTAGACGATTTTAAACCTACGTTTGGTCGTGTACGACTTTATTTCAGTTGACAGCTCTGAATTCCGCCCTGTCTGTTATTTACTAGTTGCCTGTGGTAGGGCTCCGAGGTGCTCTAGCGTCCTTGCCTTTTCGCGTGTACTGCGACTAGGCAGTGGCCTGTCAGGAGACCCTCAAGCCTTCGGCAGTCATGCCTTTGTAGCTTTTATTGCGTTAGTTTGTCGTCGTTTGAACATTATTTATAGAGATTTTGCAGTCAGAGGTGTTTGTCCACCTTAGTGCTGCTGAATCATGTCGCAGTGTAGTGTTCGCAGTGAGATCGGATCGTCCCCAGTGTCATTCTTGACACCTTGCTTAGCCAGAGTGTCTGCTATTTCGTTGCCCTCGAAACCCTGATGGCTTGGAGTCCAATAGATTCTCACTTTTTTAAGGGTGCCTAATGCATTTAGCATTTCTCTGCTCGCCAGGACCTTCCCAGAGTTTCTATAGTGGGCCTGCAGAGCTTTGATTGCCGCCTGGCTGTCCACAAATCTGTTTAATTTGTCTTGCGCAGTGTTTGTTCGTAGGACCGCTTCTGCTGCTTTCCTTATAGCAAATATCTCCGACTGGAATATGCTACAGTGGTCCGGGAGTTTATATGACAGGCTAATGGGTGGTTCGACGCAGTATTCTGCTGCGCCGACTTCCTATCTCATTTTTGAGCCGTCTGTATAAATGTCATGTTTCCAATTCTACTATGGGCGTTGTTGTGTTTCGTCATGCTGCCTATCGTGCAAAGCCGTTGTGCAGTCTTTTTTGCTACTAGAACTGCCTGTATGTCCACGGGGTTGACATTCAGTATGGTCTGTAATGCTTTAGTTGGCGTAGTCCTCACCGCTCCTGAGATACACGTAAGTGCATGTCGCTGGGTTTGTTCCATTTGTTTCAGGTATGTGGACTTCCCTGTGGCTTTCCACCATACAAGTATTCCATAGAGCAGTATGGGGCGCACAATCGAGCTTAGAATCCATTGTGTCAGTTGGTGAGAGTCCACTTTTGCAGTGAATAGAGTGCATTTGTGGCCTTCTTCACTTTTTCCTCCACACTGAGCATAAAACTGAACTTGCTATCCATTACTATCCCCAGGAATTTGATTCTATCCTTTGGTACTAGCGTCCCATCGCTTATTTTCGGTGGAGTCCAGCAAGGTACCTTGTATCTCTTGGTGAAGAGAATGAGGTCCATCTTGTCCGCGTTGATACTTAGACCGGCTTCCATGGCCCATGCTTGTATCTCTGTGAGCGTGTGGCCCATGACTGAGCTGATTGTCGTTGGACACTTGCGCGTGATAATAATGCTTATGTCGTCCGCATAGGCGGTTATCTTAGGAGCTTTTCGTGTGAATTTCTTTAGTAGGTTGTTTACCACCAAGATCCACAGTAAAGGTGAGAGAATTCCTCCGCACTTTGCTTCCATAATTTTGGTAGTAGTTCCCCATTCTGCTAGTATTCTCCTGCTTCTCAGAAGGTTTTGGACCCGAGAATATACTGCTTCTGCTGGGGTCACAGCTCTTAGGCTACACATTGTTGAATGCGCCCGAGATGTCTAAGAATTCGCTCAGGGCGTACTCTTTGTGGTGTAGTGCTTTCTCTATGGTAGCTACAAGGGAGTGTAGCGCTGTTTGCACCGACCTTTGTGTATGCGTGTTGGTTCTGCTCTAGAGTCATCTCTGTTTTCTCTCTGATGTGGAGACCTATCAGTTTTTCTAGCGTTTTTAGAAGGAACGAAGTCAGGCTGATGGGTCTGTAGTCTTTTGCCAGCACGTGGCTACATTTTCCAGCTTTTGGCAGGAAAATTACCCGTGCCGTCCTCCAGGCCACCGGCACATAGCCATAACTAAGACGTCCTCTAAATATTTCCCTCAGCCATGGAGTGATCACGTGTTTGACCTTCTGCAGCATGGCGGGGAATTTCCCGTCTGGACCTGGTGATTTGTAGCTCTCAAAGGAGTCTATAGCTCACATTATCCGTCGCGTTGTTTGATATCTTCAGGAATTTCCACCCTTGTGGTTGGAGATATCATTTGTGTGTTTGTTTTGACTTCTGTGCAGTTAGGGAAATGTGCCTCCAGGAGCACATTTGCCGCATCTTCACTGCTTTTCGTCCATCTGCAATCTTCGGTTTTTAATTGGCTTTGCACTATCTGTTGGCGAGCTAGCAGCTTCCTTATTCTTGCGGTGTCAGCTGTCTTCTCAATGCCTGAACAGAAGTTTTGCCATGCGTGTCTTTTAGCTACTCGCACTTTTTTCTTAAAGTCACGAAGTCGTATTTTAAATTCAAACCATACTAGGTCTTCTTCTGCTTGTTTTGCGAGCTTGAAGAGTTCTAGTACGTCTTTCCTTTGTCCCTTGAGTTCTGTTTATTTAGTAAAGCTATCTTTGGTAGTCGTTGTAGGTTTCTTTCATCCTCGATACAGAAAGAATGTCTGCTAAGGACTCGCCAATCTTTTACCACAGTATTCGATACGCGAGAGTAATATCTAAGACGTTGGATGAGGTAGGACCAGCATATTTTGGTTCTTCCCCCTCGTTTGATAAGTTTGAAGTATGAAATCAAGCAGTGACTCACCTCTGTCTTTTATGTCTTGGCTTCTGCTACCGTGTGATGCGCGTTGGCTTCTGCTCCGATGATGAGGGCTTGCTATTTTGACTCAGCCTCCATCACCAGTCGAGTGAGCTCTTAAGGTGGTGCGTCGATGTCATGCGCCATATAGCAGGATTCCATCATAATTGGCTCATCTCTGGTACCTTCTAACGCTGCCACCGAGAGGTCGTCAGTGCTGTAATGAGACAATATGTAAGCATAGATACCTTTCCTTACGAGGATAACGGTCCTTGCTCTACTTACTGTTGTCGGGTAGAATATGTTCTAGTTTGGGTTTTTCAGTCCAAAAACCTTGTTACCTGACGCTATCTAAGGCTCCTGGACTAAGGCGACGTCAGCGAGCCCTGTCTCCAAGGCTATCAGGAGCTCCGCCGAAGCCAACTTGCTTTTATGCAGGTTGATTTGGATGACCCTCAGCTCCATGATTGGCTGTGGTATCCTCCAGTTCAAGGTTTTTGATGGCGTGGGTGACCTCCGCCAGGTCTCTCTCCACCTCACCCACCTCCAACGTGCTTGTGGTTTTGTCATTCGGGTGACGCCTCTTGAGTCGGTCGGTGACCCACTTCAGAGTGAGGTCATCCTTGCAGCTTAGGACTTGGATGCCGGAGAGCCAGCCCGCTCCATCAAAAGAGATGGGAAGCGAGTCCGGTTCGCCCATACACCTAAGAAGCGCATCGAACAGTAGCTACTCCACCTTCTTCCACTATTCGGGCTTCATCTTGCCGTTTGAGTCGCTCCGGTCGGATGCCACCTTGCAAGCTGGAACCTCTGTTTTTGCGCTTTCAGCGGAGCGCTGACGTTTGATGGCCAAATTGTCCTCCACCTTGTTGGCAAAACAGGCGTCCTTCGGTGCCATGTTCAGCTTTTTCTCGAGGTGAGACCTACCCTCTTGGATCCTTTGGTCGGCCCACTTCTGCTGGCGGACCTCATCCTCAGTGAGGTCTCGCTTGCATTCAGCGAGCCGAGCCCGAATCTTTAGGGCGGCCTTGTATTGGGCATTGGCTCTCATGCCCTCCTTTGACATTTTGAGCCCGACCCTACTGGGGGTACTGGTACTCTCGGGGTTTGAAGGACATGATGTGTCCTCAGCCTGTGCGGTAAGTGACCTTCCATGTAATTCGCAATGTGGGTCTCCATGGACTGTGTTTTGGCAGTAGCTTTGCAACCGTTCTGGCCTGCTCCAACCAGTACGGAGGGTGGGTTGCTGGCAACACGAAGACAGGATTTTTTAACAACCCCCCGCCCCCCCAACCCCTCGTTCCTGCCGGTGATAGCCTCCTTTTCCACCGAAGTTTGGGTTGACATCCCAACCCGTGTTGTTGCGTCCTTCATCTCCATTTTGATTTTTTCGTGTAGGGAGTCTACCCATAGCATTTTAACTTTAATTTATGTTCGTGGCACTGCCCCTCCTTCATTATAAAAACGATTGTACATTTTTTGTTTTTCAAGATACGAGAGCTCTGTGCAAAAAATTATCAACATCGGTCAACTATATCACAAAGCTCCGAAATGAAAAATCGGACGAAAATCGACTATTGGCTCAAAAATCTTGATATACCACAATAATATTCGATTTATTTTTTCAACTTCAAACTCGAATAAAATTAATTAAACTAACAATAACATCTGGTGGGAAGATGTTATTTTCTAAGACGAAAGCAAGAAACCTTTTTGTCACGGACGGCAAAACCAAGGTTTGGTGGAAACCAAATACAGAGCTTAGGAGAACCATTTGAGATCAAGCGTGAAACACAGCGGTGGTAGTGTTATGGTTTAGGCTGCATTTCCACAAATGGAGTGGGAATCTTATTTTCATTGATGGTATACTAAACCAAGACCATAATCTGAAAATTTGAAGCAGTCGGCGGAGATAAGGAGTATTGCCAACTCTTTGAAATTATATCAGGACAATGACCCACAGCGTAAGGCCTTTAAAGTGAAGTCTTGGTTGTTATACAACTGCTCAAAGGTCTTGGAAATGCCGTCCCAATCGCCAGATCTAAATACTTTTGAAAATTTGTGGAGTGAGTTAGACCGCCGTGTGCACAAAACGCCAATATCGTCCTTATCCGTATTAAGAGAACGGATTTAGGGCTCAATTGGACATGAATACTACACAAAAAAAAAAAAAAATAAATAAAAATAAATAAAATAAGCCATAACGACTAGGAGAGATGGGTATCATACCAACTATTATATTACGTATTTTTTTTTCTAGATAAAATAGATGTTTTTCAGTTATATGAGATAAAGCCAATATTAAAGTAAATCAAATTTTGACCTTCTATTTGCTTATGCATATTTCTCTTTTAGTTTGGAATAAAATCTTAATACATAGTTACCTCTGTAAAAAGGTCATAAAACAAACTTAATCTACCATTTTAAAATTGTTTACTGTTAGTTTAATTCATTTTTTTCGTGTTTGAAGTGGAAAAAAAAAACCGAATATTAATTTGATCCCTACATTTTGGACAAAATAAACCATTATCCGACCAATATATCTTAAAGCTCCCATTGGATCAGCCAGTAAATATGCGATTTTGTATATGTAAACTTATAAGTTATGATAGATATTATGATATTTGAGCCCAATTTTGGCAAAATGGAATCCTCGACAATAAATCACTTATTGATCTTTACATGCATCATTGATCAGCTTTGTATTCTTCATTGCTTAAAAATTGAATTATAATTATTATTTATTTATTGATAATTCCTAGTGCTGCAAGTAAAAGTACTTATAAATTACTGCACTAGTCACATTTTACACTTCCTATATAAACATACAAAACATTATTATTATGTAAATTATTTTAAACAAAATGACTTTAATACTACTTATGTAATAAACATTAAAAATAAATTCAAAAACAAATAAATAAACTCAAAAACAAAAATGTATCCATTAACCTATGACCCTTATTATTGTTGTCATTAATACCATCATAAATCACTTCGCTGTAAGTATGTCTTTAGCTTAGATTTAAAGATTGATGTGCTTCTAACGGTCCTAATCTCTAGTGGCAACTGATTCCAAAGTCGAGCAACCCGTACAAAAAAGTGCCTGTCGGAGGATGCAAGCTTAGTTCTAGGACGAACAACATTACAGGTCCTTAATGACACTGCAAAGCGTAGTTTCTCATATAAATAATCAGGCGCTTTTGTGTATATAATGTCATGAAGCAGATTTAAAGTTTTATACTTAGTCCAGTTTCTTAAGTCTAATTCAAATATACAATTTGCAAAACATGTAACATGATCATATCTTTTAAGTCCAAAAACATAACGTGCGACACTATTGAAGGCTACTTTAAGCTTTTGCTGACTAGCAATATCACAGTTTGAGAAAATTTCAATGCCATAAAATAATATGGGGGTTACAAGAGTTTTTGCGATGGTCATTCTTGTTTTAACAGGCAGCCAGGGCTGTGTTAGAACAATCTGCCGAAGAACTCCATAGGTCTTTCCCACAGCCTTATTTACCTGGTCTTTCCATGTAAGTGTATTGTTAAATGTAATCCCTAGATTGTCAGCCTTTTCTACATATTTAATTTCTAAATTATCAACATACAGTTTACTTAAATTGCTAACATCGAATTTTTTCTTATAAATAACAATACATTTACATTTAGAAGGGTTTAAACAAAGACCATTGTTACCTGCCCATTGACACACACGTAACAGATCATTATTACAAAACATGACACACTGGTTAATCTGACTTACAGGACGACTAACATATAATTGGACATCATCAGCATACATATGAGCTTCACACATAGACAAAACATTTGGAAGATCATTAACATATATTACAAAAAGAAGAGGACCAAGAATTGATCCCTGAGGCACACCACGGGTGGTCGCAATAAGGTCAGAGGTGGAGTGCTGTACAACTACGGCCTGTTTTCTATTTTTCAAGTATGAGGCCATTAACTTAACTGCCGTATTGGAGAAGTTATATAAATTGCTTAACTTTGTTATCAAAATTTCGTGGCTAACCGTGTCAAAAGCCTTACTGAAGTCAAGCAGCGTCAAAAGAGTAACTTCATTATTGTCCATATGGTTTCTTATGTCCTCAACAATTTTTAATACAGCGGTTGTACAGCTTTTCTTTTTCCTAAACCCAGATTGCTTGTTGCTAAGTAAGTTGTTGGTGTCCATAAAAGCTGAGATTTGGTTTGCCAATAATTTTTCAAGGACTTTGGACAAGAATGGCAATATAGCTATCGGTCTAAACTCATCTTTGCCTTTTGGGATGGGCGTAATTTTAGCGATTTATCACGTCTCAGGAAATGTGGACGTGGTTATTGCATAATTTAGTATGTGAGTTATATGACCTAAAATTAGTGGAAGTATTATTTTTACAAACTTTGGGCTGACGTCATCTAATCCACTCGCATTTGACTTAATTTTTAAGATTGCCTCAAGTACATCACATTGACTTACACTAACAAAGTTAAAACAGCTAGTACAATTATTTAACGACCCAGAGTTTATGTACGGGTTGCATGTTGCTGGACGAACATTGACATTTACAAAACTACCATTAAGAACATTTACATCCAAGTCGTCATTTATCACAGGTTTAGCCTTTCCAATTCCAACGTTCCTCAACTCCTTCCATAATTTTTGCGTGGAATTTATACTGTCAAGTTTTAAACCATAATGTCTACGCTTGGCACTGCTAATCAATTCATTTACATAACGCCTGGCAGTCTTAAAAAATTTAAGCAATTGGTCAGTCTTGTAACGTTTCCACCTTTCGTACAGCTTATCCCGGCGTTTTATTGCACTTTTTATATCACTGCTAAACCATGGATTTAGCTTCGGTTTAATAACTAAGGTTCTAAGCGGTACATGTTTATTGTACAAATATTCAATATTATTTTGCAACAGTCCTAACTGGGTGTCAACCGAGGGAAGAAAATATAAACTATTCCAGTCACAATTATTACGGTCACTGAACAACAAACTATTATCTACATTTTTAAAATCTCTATATTGAATAATCTGATTATTATAGTCAAGTTGAGTGTCATAAGAAAGAAAAATTAGGTCGTGCTTGGAAAATTCAGGTACTGAAATTTGGTCATACAACATTACCCTGTTTGTATTATTTACAAAGATAACATCAAGTAATGTGTTGGTGGTTTGTGAGAAATGGGTTGGTGTTTCTGCATTTACAAGTTTTAGACCCAGTGCATTAAGTTCTCCTGATAAGTCTTGGTACTGAAGCATATTGCTGTTTAGGTCGCCAAGTATTATAATGTCAGTAAAGGTCAGTATTAAGTTTGCTTTTTTGTCAATCATGTCAGAGTAACTTATGTGATTATGTGCCCTATACACACACCCTAGCAGCATCTTAATATTTTTATTAAGACTAATTAATTCTAAAAATAAATATTCAATTGGGCTGTCAAGGGGATGACTTAGAACAACTTTACACTTAATTCTCTTAGCTACATACACTGCTACACCACCCGCATGACTTACACGATCAGAACGGAAAACATTAAAGCCATCACAAACAATAGACAAGTCACTTAATTCTGTGATAAACCACGTTTCAGAGACACAGACAACATCAACATTAGAATTTACAAAAATAAAGCGAAACTCATCCATCTTCTTAACAAGACTCTTAGCATTTATATGGCAAATATTTAAACCGCTGTTTTGCTTACAAAGAACTCTAACCATAGCTTGGGTGCTCGACCTGGATGTTATTAAAGACGCGGACATCTAAAAAGCTTGATATTAAAACCTAACAGAAGCACATCAAAAAATTGTATAGTTCCTAACGCTAAAAATGTAATAATATTAGTATTAACAACAACAACAAAAATCAGCTGCACATCAGACGCAATCAAATATGAAAGATGTGAGCACTCTTTTAAACGCGAGAAATTACTTAAAATAGGAAAGAAAGAGAAATCACTTAAAATAGGAATTAACATACGAATTGATAATATAAACGTGCATAACTTAAGAGCGAAAAAGCTCCGCCTGTGTGGTCGGTGTCGTAGACGTGGCGACTGCAGATGAGCTTTGTAAGAGCACGAGCTTTTGCGGGTTGTCTAATCTAATAACATCTCCCTTCTCACTCTGCCTGACATGGACGATGCCCTGGCGACAGAACACAGCTGTCAGCAGCTTTTGCCTCTTCATATGAATTGCTTTTTTGAATATCTCATAATTCTCTTTGCTTAATTGCTCATTCAGGTAAATTGGTACATTGCCATGTGCTTCAAAGCCCAGCATGTGCAAGTTTAGTTGCGTGTTGTTACTTCGCCGGTATTCCGCTGCCGCTCGCATAACTCTCACTTTATCGTGTGTGTTATCAAATTTTATAATAATTTCCGGATCGACTACTGAGCTGGTTCTACCGGATCGCCTAATTCTAAAAATCTCCTTTAGTCTCGGTGCCGGGGTGACCCCAAGAGAGAAAGCTAGTGCATTGAAAATGGACCGCAGCTGCTCACCCTCAACGAGGGGCACACCATGTAGCCGAACATCATTGGCTATGCATGCATTGATTTGCGCGTTTAGCTTAGCTTCAAGCGCCGCAACTTGCACATGTAGTGCTCGAGTTCCCTCCGCAGCTTGCTCCAGAAATTGCACCCGCTGCATGCTGTGAAGCTCACCTTTTATGCCATCCAGCTTCTCATTGAGTATGCAGAGCAAGCGCTCCTCCGACTCTCTCATCCTGCTTGAAATCAACTCAGCCTGTTCCTCGAAACGTTGGTCAATCAGCTGCATGAGCGAACTTTTGTCGATCGCCTTTCCAGCCTTGAGATCACCGGTGGAGTTTTCGCGCAAAGTAAGTTTAACGTCCACTTCCACTTATTAGACAAAAATTGAACAAACAAGTAAGAAGGCTCCAGTCGGGAGAGCCCGACTAGAAGATACCCTGATCCCAGTTGCAATAAATAAATTAAATTTATATAAAACTTTGGTATACTGACTTAGCTTCAATCGATTAAGCTCGATATCTCCGGTGTTTCTTAACCGATTTGGACGAAATTTTCAGAAAAGTTTTATCGTTACCCATTACTTCAAACCTAATTTTTAGATTTTCCAAATTCGATATTTTTTTGTTATCGATATTATGTGTATATCGGAAACCAGAATAATTATCGATAATTTGAAGCAAACTTGTTCTGCTCATGGTATAGGAGAACTTATATACAAAATCTGAAGCCTCTAGCTCTTGTAGTCTCTGAGATCCACGCGTTCATACAGACAGACAGACAGACAGACAGACAGACAGACGGACAGACGGACATGGCTATATCGTCTCGGCTGTTGATGCTGATCAAGAATATATTTACTTTATGGGGTCGGAGATGCTTCCTTCTGCCTGTTACATACTTTTGCACAAAACCATTATACCCTTATTTACCCATTTTATGGGTTAAGGGTATAAAAATAAATGGAAACGTTGCAGTCCACAACTCTGAAAGATACACGCATTTCCGTTTTGGACGAAGCGTTGGGGCGGATGGGGGTGGCTAGGGCAGTATTGGCGGCCGTTTTGATGCAGTTTTTTGGGTGTCATCATCACCGATCTTGGCACCAAGTTTGGTGGCTTTTGCTCAAAAACTGTGGGAGATATGGGATTTTCTGACTTAAATATGCGGGGGGCTAGGGTGAATGGGTGGGCATGGCTCCAAAAATTTTTCATGTAGTTTTTTGGGGGTTGCTAGTAGCTTTCTTCTTACAAAATTTGGTAGTTCTAGCTGTAAGGATAAGCGAAATAAGTGGATTTATCGGTTTTGAGTTATGAAATTTATAAATTTAGCAGCCCCCCAGTTATCGAGAACCCCAATCTTGACACTGTAATTTACTATGCCATAGATAAAGAGAATTGGAAAGTTTCTAGCTTGAAGTGTGTGGAAAAAGGTTGCGCTCATACAGAAGGACAGACTCCATAACGGACAGACACCATAACAGACATTGCGTTACCGAAGGTAAAGAGTATAAAAAACTACCTGAAGTCAACATTTTGTAACAAAAATACATTTCTTGTACCAGTTCTTAACATACGCAACTCGCGGACGCTATAACATATACCATCCTGATCATCAATTTTGTTTTTGGCATTATAACGGCCGCTTAATTAACTAATTAATTAATTAATTATATTTTTAGCGTGTTTTCTTCTTTCTTGGTTTGTTATGGCTCTGCCATTTTTCAGATGATGCCGCTTTTATAGCGTTGCCACCTGGCAGAATTACGTCTGCCACAAATGTTTTCACAAATTGCACAAGTAAAAGAGTTTTGCAGTAAAATTTGATTAAAATTCGAAGAGCTACTTTTTTAATGGTTTCCTAAAGTAAAACCGGTGTGTTTCCGTACACAGTAAAACTTGGATAGTGTGTACATTGGGTAGTGTGAACAAAATATTTTGTTCACATTGTCCAGGTTACTAAATATTTGTTCACACCATCCAGGTTTCAAAATATTTGTTCACAGATACATACTTTATTTTTATAACCTGCAAATTAAATGATTTATTTAAGTAAGTAGTATTCAAATATGTAAATTTATTATTATTATTCCTAGCTTTTTCGCGTGTACTGCGAGGAGACCTACCAGCCTTCGGCAGTCATGCCTTTTTAGCTTTAGCACATATTTCGTTAGTTTTTCGTTGTATGTTTTGCACATTATTTTTGAGATTTTGCAGTCGGAGGTGTTTGTCCACCTTCGTACTGCTGCGTCCCGTGCCTGTGTCTCCATATAAGAGTTTAGCGTTCGCAGGGAGATCGGGACTTCCACAGTGTCACTGTTGAGTCCCGTTGCACCTTTCTTAGCCAGAATGTCTGCTGTTTCGTCGCCATCGAAGCCCTGGTGGCTTGGAATCCAGTATATGTTAATGGTGCCGAGTGCATCTAGCGTTTCCCTGCTCGCCCGGACATTCCGATAGCTTATGTGGTGGGCCTGTAGGGCTTTGATTGCCGCCTGGCTACGTACGAATATATTCACCGTATCTTGCGTTGTATTCGTTTTTAAGACTGCTTCTGCTGCTTTCCTGATTGCGAATATCTCCGCTTGGAATATGCTGCAGTGGTTCGGGAGTTTGTAACACCAGACAGGCTCATGGGTGCTGCGCCGACTCCCTCCATCATTTTTGAGCCGTCTGTGTATATGTTGATGGCCATGTGCTCAGCTCCTGAGCACCAATCATCTTTTCTTAGGAGCGTGGGCGTAAAGCTAAAACTGTTTCTTGGGGTCATATAATCTGTTTCGACTTGGATCCCTCTTCCAATTATACTATGCCCGTTATTATACTCGATACCGAAGGTAAAGAGTATATTGAGTTTGTGCAATGTCCGTCATGGTGTCTGTCCGTCAGTATGAACGCAACTTTTTTCCACACCCTTCAAGCTAAAGACTTACAACTTTCCAATTCTCTTTATCTATGGGATAGTAAATTAAAGTGTCAAGATAGGGGTTCTACGATAACTTGGGGGCTGGCAAACCGATAAATTCGATAACTCAAAACCGATAAACCCACATTTTTCACACATCCTTACAGCTAGAACTACCAAATTTGGTGAAAAGATAGCTACTAGCAACCTCCAAATAAACTGCATCAAAAATTTTGGAGCCACGCCCACCCATTCCGCCCCCAGCCACCCCGCATTTTTCAGTCAAAAAAGCCTATATCTCCCACAGTTTTTGAGCTAGAGTCACCAAATTTGGTGCCAAGATCGGTGATGATGACACCCAAAAAACTGCATCAAAACGGCCGCCAATACTGCCCTAGCCACGCCCATCCGCCCCAACGCTTCGTCCAAAACGGAAATGCGTGTATCATTCAGAGTTGTGGACTGCAACGTTTCCATTTATTTTTATACCCTTAACCCATAAAATGGGTATATAAGGGTATAATGGTTTTGTGCAAAAGTATGTAACAGGCAGAAGGAAGCATCTCCGACCCCATAAAGTATATATATTCTTGATCAGCATCAACAGCCGAGACGATATAGCCATGTCCGTCTGTCCGTCTGTCTGTCTGTCTGTCTGTCTGTATGAACGCGTGGATCTCAGGGACTACAAGAGCTAGAGACTTCAGATTTTGTATATAAGTTCTCCTATACCATGAGCAGAACAAGTTTGCTTCAAATTATCGATAATTATTCTGGTTTCCGATATACACATAATATCGATAACAAAAAAATATCGAATTTGGAAAATCTAAAAATGAGGTTTGAAGTAATGGGTAACGATAAAACTTTTCTGAAAATTTCGTCCAAATCGGTTAAGAAACACCGGAGATATCGAGCTTAATCGATTGAAGCTAAGTCAGTATACCAAAGTTTTATATAAATTTAATTTATTTATTGCAACTGGGATCAGGGTATCTTCTAGTCGGGCTCTCCCGACTGGAGCCTTCTTACTTGTTTGTTCAATTTTTGTCTAATAAGTGGAAGTGGACGTTAAACTTACTCAGAAATTCAATTTTTAAGCAATGAAGAATACAAAGCTGATCAATGATGCATGTAAATATCAATAAGTGATTTATTGTCGAGGATTCCATTTGCCAAAATTGGGCTCAAATATCATAATATCTATCATAACTTATAAGTTTACATATACAAAATCGCATATTTACTGGCTGATCCAATGGGAGCTTTAAGATATATTGGTCGGATAATGGTTTATTTTGTCCAAAATGTAGGGATCAAATTAATATTCGGTTTTTTTTTTCAACTTCAAACACGAAAAAAATGAATTAAACTAACAGTAAACAATTTTAAAATGGTAGATTAAGTTTGTTTTATGACTTTTTTACAGAGGTAACTATGTATTAAGATTATATTCCAAACTAAAAGAGAAATATGCATAAGCAAATAGAAGGTCAAAATTTAATTTACTTTAATATTGGGTTTTTTCTTATATAACTGAAAAACATCTATTTTATCTAGAAAAAAAAAATACGTAATATAATAGTTGGTATGATACCCATCTCTCCTAGTCGTTATGGCTCATTTTATTTATTTTTATTTATTTTTTTTTTTTTTTTGTGTAGTATTCATGTCCAATTGAGCCCTAAATCCGTTCTCTTAATACGGATAAGGACGATATTGGCGTTTTGTGCACACGGCGGTCTAACTCACTCCACAAATTTTCAAAAGTATTTAGATCTGGCGATTGGGATGGCATTTCCAAGACCTTTGAGCAGTTGTATAACAACCAAGACTTCACTTTAAAGGCCTTACGCTGTGGGTCATTGTCCTGATATAATTTCAAAGAGTTGGCAATACTCCTTATCTCCGCCGACTGCTTCAAATTTTCAGATTATGGTCTTGGTTTAGTATACCATCAATGAAAATAAGATTCCCACTCCATTTGTGGAAATGCAGCTTAAACCATAACACTACCACCGCTGTGTTTCACGCTTGGTCTCAAATGGTTCTCCTAAGCTCAGTATTTGGTTTCCACCAAACCTTGGTTTTGCCGTCCGTGACAAAAACGTTTCTTGCTTTCGTCTTAGAAAATAACATCTTCCCACCAGATGTTATTGTTAGTTTAATTAATTTTATTCGAGTTTGAAGTTGAAAAAATAAATCGAATATTATTGTGGTATATCAAGATCTTTGAGCCAATAGTCGATTTTCGTCCGATTTTTCATTTCGGAGCTTTGTGATATAGTTGACCGATGTTAAAAAATCCTGTCTTCGTGTTGCCAGCAACCCACCCTCTGTACTGGTTGGAGCAGGCCAGAACGGTTGCAAAGCTACTGCCAAAACACAGTCCATGGAGACCCACATTGCGAATTACATGGAAGGTCACTTACCGCACAGGCTGAGGACACATCATGTCCTTCAAACCCCGAGAGTACCAGTACCCCCAGTAGGGTCGGGCTCAAAATGTCAAAGGAGGGCATGAGAGCCAATGCCCAATACAAGGCCGCCCTAAAGATTCGGGCTCGGCTCGCTGAATGCAAGCGAGACCTCACTGAGGATGAGGTCCGCCAGCAGAAGTGGGCCGACCAAAGGATCCAAGAGGGTAGGTCTCACCTCGAGAAAAAGCTGAACATGGCACCGAAGGACGCCTGTTTTGCCAACAAGGTGGAGGACAATTTGGCCATCAAACGTCAGCGCTCCGCTGAAAGCGCAAAAAGATGAAGCCCGAATAGTGGAAGAAGGTGGAGTAGCTATTGTTCGATGCGCTTCTGAGGTGTATGGGCGAACCGGACTCGCTTCCCATCTCTTTTGATGGAGCAGGCTGGCTCTCCGGCGTCCAAGTCATAAGCTGCAAGGATGACCTCACTCTGAAGTGGGTCACCGACCGACTCAAGAGGCGTCACCCGAATGACAAAAACACAAGCACGTTGGAGGTGGGTGAGTTGGAGAGAGACCTGGCGGAGGTCACCCACGCCATCAAAAACCTTGAACTGGAGGATGACGAGGATGCGGTCATAACCATTGTGGAAGTTCCATCCGTGGAGGATACCACAGCCAATCATGGAGCTGAGGGTCATCCAAATCAACCTGCATAAAAGCAAGTTGGCTTCGGCGGAGCTCCTGATAGCCTTGGAGACAGGGCTCGCTGACGTCGCCTTAGTCCAGGAGCCTTAGATAGCGTCAGGTAACAAGGTTTTTGGACTGAAACACCCAAACTAGATCATATTCTACCCAACAACAGTAAGTAGAGCAAGGACCGTCATCCTCGTAAGGAAAGGTATCTATGCTTACATATTGTCTCATTACAGCACTGACGACCTCTCGGTGGCAGCGTTAGAAGGTAACAGAGATGAGCCAATCTTGATGGAATCCTGCTATATGGCGCATGACATCGACGCACCACCTTAAGAGCTCACTCGACTGGTGATAAAGGCTGAGTCAAAAGAGCAAGCCCTCATCAGAAGCCAAGACATAAAAGACAGAGGTGAGTCACTGCTTGATTTCATACTTCAAACTTATCAAACGAGGGGGAAGAACCAAAATATGCTGGTCCTACCTCATCCAACGTCTTAGATATTACTCTCGCGTATCGAATACTGTGGTAAAAGATTGGCGAGTCCTTAGCAGACATTCTTTCTGTATCGAGGATGAAAGAAACCTACAACGACTACCAAAGATAGCTTTACTAAATAAACAGAACTCAAGGGACAAAGGAAAGACGTACTAGAACTCTTCAAGCTCGCAAAACAAGCAGAAGAAGACCTAGTATGGTTTGAATTTAAAATACGACTTCGTGACTTTAAGAAAAAGTGCGAGTAGCTAAAAGACACGCATGGCAAAACTTCTGTTCAGGCATTGAGAAGACAGCTGACACCGCAAGAATAAGGAAGCTGCTAGCTTGCCAACAGATAGTGCAAAGCCAATTAAAAACCGAAGATTGTAGATGGACGAAAAGCAGTGAAGATGCGGCAAATGTGCGCCTGGAGGCACATTTCCCTAACTGCACAGAAGTCAAAACAAACACACAAATGATATCTCCAACCACAAGGGTGGAAATTCCTGAAGATATCAAACAACGCGACGGATAATGTGAGCTATAGACTCCTTTGAGAGCTACAAATCACCAGGTCCAGACGGGAAATTCCCCGCCATGCTGCAGAAGGTCAAACACGTGATCACTCCATGGCTGAGGGAAATATTTAGAGGACGTCTTAGTTATGGCTATGTGCCGGTGGCCTGGAGTGAAACAGTGAAAGTACCAATCCAAAAAAAATTATTTTTTATGACACGAATTTTCAAAACAAAAATACAGGGGTGCCACAGAAATCGCTAGTGAAATTGAATTCCGCTAGAAGCAATCCGCCCGAAAACGATCACGGAGCCCCAGAGCTCCGAGTGATTTCATTTTTTTAATGAGTGCATCAACCTTTTCGGTCTTTGCTGCTAAGGGTTGACACCTTGCAAGATTGAATTAGCCAAGTGTTTGCTTAGCAATTTTTTTAACTTTAACATTGCAGAATAAAAAGTTTTTAATATGTTTCATATTTTATTCACATTATTAAACTTATTTATATAGTAATTGATTGTGTAAATTGTTTTTAACTAAAATTGCACAAAAATGCCGTTAACGAGACTATTGGCCATAGACATAGCTACGGCGGCTTCTCAGATGTGCATCTTATCCTTTTTCGCAATAGTTATGACAACAAATCAAAAGAATTAATTAATTAACTAATTAATTAATTATATTTTGAGCGTGTTTTCTTCTTTCTTGGTTTTTTATGGCTCTGCCATTTTTCAGATGATGCCGCTTTTATAGCGTTGCCACCTGGCAGAATTACGTCTGCCACAAATGTTTTCACAAATTGCACAAGTAAAAGAGTTTTGCAGTAAAATTTGATTAAACTTAGAAGAGCTACTTTTTTAATGGTTTCCTAAAGTAAAACCGGTGTGTTTCCGTACACAGTAAAACTTGGATAGTGTGTACATTGTGTAGTGTGAACAAAATATTTTGTTCACATTGTCCAGGTTACTAAATATTTGTTCACACCATCCAGGTTTC
Organism: Scaptomyza montana; assembly: GCA_018904305.1. Taxonomy (NCBI): domain Eukaryota; kingdom Metazoa; phylum Arthropoda; class Insecta; order Diptera; family Drosophilidae; genus Scaptomyza; species Scaptomyza montana. Next base: position 570,942 of record JAEIGR010000063.1, read on the forward strand.
AAAATATTTGTTCACAGATACAAACTTTATTTTTATAACCTGCAAATTAAATGATTTATTTAAGTAAGTAGTATTATATAGTGCGATTAGGCTTGTGGCCTGTGAGGAGACCTACCAGCCTTCGGCAGTCATGCCTTTTTAGCTTTAGCACATATTTCGTTAGTTTTTCGTTGTATGTTTTGCACATTATTTTTGAGATTTTGCAGTCGGAGGTGTTTGTCCACCTTCGTACTGCTGCGTCCCGTGCCTGTGTCTCCATATAAGAGTTTAGCGTTCGCAGGGAGATCGGGACTTCCACAGTGTCAATGTTGAGTCCCGTTGCACCTTGCTTAGCCAGAATGTCTGCTGTTTCGTCGCCATCGAAGCCCTGGTGGCTTGGAATCCAGTATATGTTAATGGTGCCGAGTGCATCTAGCGTTTCCCTGCTCGCCCGGACATTCCGATAGCTTATGTGGTGGGCCTGTAGGGCTTTGATTGCCGCCTGGCTACCTACGAATATATTCACCGTATCTTGCGTTGTACTCGTTTTTAAGACTGCTTCTGCTGCTTTCCTGATTGCGAATATCTCCGCTTGGAATATGCTGCAGTGGTTCGGGAGTTTGTAACACCAGACAGGCTCATGGGTGCTGCGCCGACTCCCTCCATCATTTTTGAGCCGTCTGTGTATATGTTGATGGCCATGTGCTCAGCTCCTGAGCACCAATCATCTTTTCTTAGGAGCGTGGGCGTAAAGCTAAAACTGTTTCTTGGGGTCATATAATCTGTTTCGACTTGGATCCCTCTTCCAATTATACTATGCCCGTTATTATACTCGATACCGAAGTTAAAGAGTATATTGAGTTTGTGCAATGTCCGTCATGGTGTCTGTCCGTCAGTATGAACGCAACTTTTTTCCACACCCTTCAAGCTAAAGACTTGAAACTTTCCAATTCTCTTTATCTATGGGAAAGTAAATTAAAGTGTCAAGATAGGGGTTCTACGATAACTGGGGGGCTGGCAAATCGATAAATTCGATAACTCAAAACCGATAAACCCACATTTTTCGCACATCCTTACAGCTAGAACTACCAAACTTGGTGAGAAGATAGCTACTAACAACCCCCAAAAAACTGCATCAAAAATTTTGGAGCCACGTCCACCCATTCCGCCCCCAGCCCCCCCGCATTTTTCAGTCAAAAAAGCCTATATCTCCCACAGTTTTTGAGCTAGAGTCACCAAATTTGGTGCCAAGATCGGTGATGATGACCCCCCAAAAACTGCATCAAAAGATTGGATGCCGCGCCCACCAATACCGCCCTAGCCGATCCCCATCTGCCCCAACGCTTCGTCAAAAACGGGAATGCGTGTATCTTCCAGAGTTGTAGAGCTAGAGCCTTCAAATTTGGTAGGAAGATAGCTGGCAACGACTCCCAAAAATCTGCATCAAAAATTTGGAGCCAAGCCCACCCATTCCGCCCCCCTTTCCCCACCATTTACAAACTTTGAGCTAGAGTCACCAAATTTGGTATGAAGATAGCAATTGACATTCCACAAAGATCTGCATCACAAATTTGGATGCCAAGCCCACCAATACCGCCCCCAGCCCCCCTTTCCAGCTTTTGGCAGGAAAATTACCCGTGCTGTCCTCCAGGCCACCGGCACATAGCCATAGTTAAGGCAACCTCTGAAAATTTCCAATGCATTGGATCAATCAGAAAATATGCGATTTTGTATAAAGGGGTACGGATGCGGCAGAGGTGTACGCTGCCTTAAAAATTCGCCGATGCACATGGGATTGCCACAAGCTGTCTTCCTTCCAAATTAGGTGACTCTAACTCGAAGTTTGTAAAATGTGTTATCTTCATACCAAATTTGGTGACTCTAGCTCAAAGTTTGTAAAAGGATTGGAAAGGTGGGCGGAATGGGTAGGCGTGGCTCCAAAACTTTGACGCACATTTTTTGGGGTCGTTGGTCGTCGTCCTACCAAATTTGGTGGCCCTAGCTCCACAACTCTGAAAGATACATGCATTTCCGTTTTTGACGATGCAGTTTTTTGGGGTCACTAGTCATCAAATTTGGTAGTTCTAGCTGTAAGGATGTGCGAAATATGTGGATTTATCGTTTTTGAGTTATCGAATTTTTCGATTTGCCAGCCCACCCGGTTATCGTAGAAACTCAGTCTTGACACTTTAATTTACTATCCCATAGATAAAGAGAATTGAAAAGTTTCAAGTCTCTAGCTTGAAGGGTGTGGAAAAAAGTTGCGAACATACAGACGGACGGACAGACAGACAGACGGACAGACACTGTCACAGACATTGCACAAAACCAATATACTCGTTACCTTCGGCAATCGACCAACTTTTCTGTGAGAGTTGCATAAATATATAAATTTTCTGATAATTTCATCCTGTTTTTTGTTTTGTTTTGTTTTTCGACCAAACACCATTAAATGTTGGCTTATTTACTCTTCAACGATCGAAATGATAGTAATAAATTGTCAAATATAATAAATACTTACTTTTTATCAAGATAGATTTGGTAAACATAGCGATTTTTATGTAGGTTACGAATTAATACAGGTCACATTTTTCTTATCGCTTAAGCAAAGCATTAATATTGCTATTTCTGTTGTTGAAGTACAACACAATTTTTATACTCGATACCGAAGGTAAAGATAAAAAGCCTATATCTCCCACAGTTTTTGAGCTAGAGTCACCAAATTTGGTGCCAAGATAGGTGATGATGACCCCCAAAAACTGCATCAAAAGATGCCAAGCCCACCTATACCGCCCTAGCCGACCCCCATCTGCACCAACGATTCGTCAAAAACGGGAATGCGTGTATCTTCCAGAGTTGTGGAGCTAGAGCCTCCAAATTTGATAGGAAGATAGCTGGCAACGACCCCCAAAAATCTGCATCAAAAATTTGGAGCCAAGCCCACCCATTCTGCCCCCCTTTCCCCACTATTTACAAACTTTGAGCTCGAGTCACCAAATTTGGTATGAAGATAGCAATTGACATTCCACAAAGATATGCATCAAAAATTTGGATGCCACGCCCACCCATAAATTCATAAGCAGGTGGCAAAATGCTGAAAAAAATCAGTTTAGGTAGCAACATTTCATTTTAGTTTTGTTTCTCCATAGTACAACCTGTCAGACGGAAGTTAGTTACAGCCTGAAATTGAGTATGAATCTCATGAAAATATCTGGGAAAGACTAGAAGAATATGGGCGTCCAGATAGCGATGAAGAGCCGATGACATTTACCGATGCCTGTTGAAAATACAGCTGAAAATATGGATTTTTTTATCAGTATTGTTGATACAAAATTCAATGCGTTACCCAGGTATAAATCCGTGGACGTAAGGGAGTGTTTTTAGTTTTTGGCCATAGATCTGCTCCAGGTGGTCCAATCCGACTCAGATTTGGACACAATACGTAAAACACTTCAGAGTAGGCAATCATGAAATTTCAAGTTGCCATTTAAAGACGAAAAGTGACCCGGGTAACGGTCTGTTGACATAAAGGTTAAACAGTTCTTTGCGGGTCGTTACCATATATTTTCCTACCAAACTTGGTGACTCTAGCTTAAAAACTGAAAGATACGCATTCCCGTTTTTAAAGAGGCTGTTCTGCGTAAGGCATAGTTTGGGGTGTGGCATCAAAATTGTTTGCAACAGGTCTTTGGGATGCCGCGCCCACCAATACCGCCCTAGCCACCCCCATCTGCCCCAACGCTTCGTCAAAAACGGGAATGCGTGTATCTTCCAGAGTTGTTGAGCTTGAGCCACCAAATTTGATAGGAAGATAGCTGGCAAGGAGCCAAGCCCACCCATTCCACCCCCCTTTCCCCACTATATACAAACTTTGAGCTAGAGTCACCAAATTTGGTATGAAGATAGCAGTTGACATTCCACAAAGATCTGCATCAAAAATTTTGATGCCACGCCCACCCATACCGCCCCCAGCCCTCCTTTCCCTACATTTTACAAACTTTGAGCTAGAGTCACCAAATTTTGTATGGAGATAGCAATTGACATTCCACAAAGATCTGCATCAAAAATTTTGATGCCACGCCCACCCATACCGCCCCCAGCCCTGCTTTCCCTACATTTTACAAACTTTGAGCTAGAGTCACCAAATTTGCAACGAAGACAGCTGGTGGCACCCCCATCTGCATCGGAGAATCTTTAAGGCAGCGAACACCCCTGCCGCATCCGTACCCCTTTGCAATCAGGCCTCTTTTTACCGGTTTTAATACTGGTTTCGAGTATACCGCAGTCGGTTGCGTCTGAAAATAAAATAATCTTTCAGAAAAAAAAGTTTGGATATGTTGCCTACATAAGTATTCAATATAGCGTCTGTTAAACATTGCATACGGATAAGAAAGCTTTTCGTACGAACTAATAGAGGGTTCATATATAGCAATATTCGTATGTATGGCCACAAAAGCAATTCACTTGGAAATAGTTAGCAATATAATGTCAGATGCATTTTTAGTACCATTAAGAAGAATTGTAGCAATACGCGAAAAATGTGATCACATAAACTCCGGCAATGGAACTTAATTCGGATGTGCGTCAAGGAAGCTATATCAAGATTTCTTTAAAGCCATCCAAAGTAACGATAAGATAGCCTATACACTATATACTAGAAAATTAAAAAAAATTTTACCACCGGCAGGACTTCACTTCAGAGGTATTTGAGAGGCCGGAGTCAAGTCGGTGAAATCTCACATAAAAAGAGTAACATAAGAAGAAATATCAACATAATTGTGACAAATTGAAGCAGTATTAAATTCACGACCTTACATACACATACGGAGAAGACATGGACGATAACGAAGTTTTGAAACCAGTGCATTTTCTAATCATGAGACCAACCTTAGATAGCATAGAATCAGAAACACAGAAAAGAATAGACAACATAGATAGCTGAAAATTGGTTTTGCTTGAATGGAAAGAAGATTATTTATATACCCAACAACAAAGAAGTAAGTAGAAAAAATAAACACGAGATATACCTCCAGCAAGATGGCCTTTGGGCAAAGTTGAAGAAATGCATAGGAAAAAGACAATAAAGTCTAGGCAGTAAAGGTAAAAATAGAAAAATTGAAAAGCACCTCAGCAAAATATATAAATCTAATGGGCGTGGCAGAGATAGTGTCATCCATGTTTTGAAAATCTGCATAGAGGACGCAAAAAAATGAAAAAAATTTATATTTTTTTTTGAGAAACTCCATGGGTTTAAGGATCAATGCAATTTAATAGTCAATAACACACAAAGACAAATCGCGGAATTCAAAGAAAATAACGACAACAAATTTACAACAATTTATAGTTTTTGAAAGTTGGGGAGACTGCTGGGGCGGTATGGGTGGGCTTGGCATCCAAAGTTTTAACCTTTATGTCTTCGGAGATTTTTACATACGCACGTCAACAGAGCGTTATCTGGGTAACGCCATACATTTTGTATGAAGATTAGTGTAGCGTAAGGGTTGAAGTTTGAATATTTAACTGGTTTTTCAGATAACCTTGAATATTTCCTTTTTATTTTGTTGCCTGAACAGTCTTCTTCAACCACCAAAAAAAAATTCTGGAATATTGCGTTTCTAAGTATCATAAACCTGGTTTCAAGTGAAAAAAGGCACTTGGTGGATGAACATAAATTCATAAGCAGGTGGCAAAATGCTGAAAAAAATCAGTTTAGGTAGCAACATTTCATTTTAGTTTTGTTTCTCCATAGTACAACCTGTCAGACGGAAGTTAGTTACAGCCTGAAATTGAGTATGAATCTCATGAAAATATCTGGGAAAGACTAGAAGAATATGGGCGTCCAGATAGCGATGAAGAGCCGATGAAATTTACCGATGCCTGTTGAAAATACAGCTGAAAATATGGATTTTTTCGTTTTTTTTTTCAGTATTGTTGATACAAAATTCAATGCGTTACCCAGGTATAAATCCGTGGACGTAAGGGAGTGTGTTTAGTTTTTGGCCATTGATCTGCTCCAGGTGGTCCAATCCGACTCAGATTTGGACACAATACGTAAAACACTTCAGAGTAGGCAATCATGAAATTTCAAGTTTCCATTTAAAGACAAAAAAGTGACCCGGGTAACGGTCTGTTGACATAAAGGTTAAACAATTCTTTGCGGGTCGTTACCATATATTTTCCTACCAAACTTGGTGACTCTAGCTTAAAAACTGAAAGATACACACGCATTCCCGTTTTTAAAGAGGCTGTTCTGCGTAAGGCATAGTTTGGGGTGTGGCATCAAAATTTTTTGCAACAGGTCTTTGGGGGATGTCAACAGGACTATTTTTATTGCGTACCAGAAACGCAAGTTTCTGTCGAAATTTCTACGTAGCATTTTCTTTCTTCCTTTGTCCATATATGAAGACTACTTATAAATTTGTTCCTAAATATTTATCCTTAAAGAACATGTGATACATCAATGTAAAGGTAGTTAAGGGTAGATCATAAATTTATTAGGGTATTTACGCCACTTTGCTTAACGGGTTATCTGCTTATTGCTTATTTTTCAAAAAATAAATTTTACTGCCGAGAAATAAGTAAACTTAAACCAGACGTTTCTCACAAAATTATCGAGTTATTTTTAAACAAAAAGTGATCAAAGTTTATAAAAAAGTGCTGTTAAATGTATAAAAATACTTAAAATACCGCATTTTAAAAGGGCAGGGCACCACCATTATTTGAGTTCGTATACATTTGATTGTACGGAAAAAAGTATGTACGAAAGCAACATATAATGCATTTAAGTAATTGTAAACAAATATTTTAAAGGAATCTAGGTTATCAAGAACGTTAACGCATGCGGGTAAACGACATGAAGAAGTGGTTGGACCATGAGATTGTTAAAAATTACGATTATATGCAAGTACATAGGAATCATGAGGTATGTTTTGTATTCATGTTATAAATATGTATATGCAACTGGCATTAAAACCGCTAATCTTCTATTAGAAACCAATTGCTATGATATATTATACCAAAATTATGGAGGAGACCAAAATTGATGCAAAATGGCATTTGGGTGAAATGCAAGGTGCGCTACCTTAAAGGATTGCTACTTAAAGCAAACAAGTGGACGCAATCGACTGGTGCAGGTATCTTAGATGGCGATGCAGAAAAAAAATATAAATGGTAACACTTAACAAGGTTAAAATGTTTGGAAGCCCAAATTTATTTTTATTTTGCAGATAAAATAAACAATATGTGTCCACATTTTGACAAACTGTCGGACGTGTTTGGCAAGGAAAGAGAAGTGGAGGCCACATTGATTTTGGAAGAAGCTTACTCCAATACAACATTGGACGCTCAAGATGATGCTCCTGAGCCACCTAGTTTTTCTAAGAGACTGCCAAGGAAGCGGCCGGCTTCAGCATAGAAAAATTTACGGAAATGGACGAAAAACGAGCGGAATTCCATGAAAGGCAGTTTTCATTAGAGACGCAGAAATTCGAGTGGATGAAAAACATGAAAGAGTGTCGGATAAAATAGGAGGAGCAAAGGAAAAATAACAACAAGTGGAAATGTTGCAGTCGGACGCAACCGACTGCAGTATACTCGTTACCAGTATTAAAACCGGTAAAAAGAGGCCTGATTGCAAAGCGATACGGATGCGGCAGAGGTGTACGCTGCCTTAAAGATTCTCCGATGCAGATGGGGATGCCACCAGCTATCTTCCTTCCAAATTTTAGTGACTCTAGCTCAAAGTTTGTAAAAGGTGAGGAAAAGGGGGCTGGGGGCGGATTGGGTGGGTGTGGCATCCAAATTTTTCCTGAAGATCTTTGTGGAATGTCAATTGCTATCTCCATATCAAATTTGGTGACTCTAGCTCGAAGTTTGAAAAAAGTGGGGAAAGGGGGGCGGAATGGGTTGGCGTGGCTCCAAAACTTTGATGCAGATTTTTGGGGGTCGTTACCAGCTATCTTCCATCCAAATTTGGTGTCTCTAGCGCCACAACTCTGGAAGATACACGCATTCCCGTTTTTGACGAAGCGTTGGGGCGGATGGGGGTGGCTAGGGCATTATTGGTAGGCGTGGCATCCAAACTTTTGATGCAGTTTTTGGGGGGTCATCATCAACTATCTTGGCACCAAGTTTGGTGGCTTAAGCTCAAAAACTGTGGGAGATATAGGCTTTTTTGACTTAAAAATGCGGGGGGGCTGGGGGCGGAATGGGTGGGCGTGGCTCCAAAATTTTTGATGCAGTTTTTTTGGGGGTTGCTAGTAGCTATCTTCTCACCAAATTTGGTAGTTCTAGCTGTAAGGATGTGCGAAATATGTGGATTTATCGGTTTTGAGTTATCGAATTTATCGATTAGTTATCGTAGAACCCCAATCTTGACACTTTAATTTACTATCCCATAGATAAAGAGAATTGAAAAGTTCAAGTCTCTAGCTTGAAAGGGTGTGGAAAAAAGTTGCCTTCATACTGACGGACAGACGGACAGACACCATGACGGACATTGCACAAAACCAATATACTCTTTACCTTCGGTAACGTGTATAATAATAACATATATATATATATATATATATATATTTATATATATATATATATATATATACATATATCAGAGATTAATGGCTCTATGCCATCTGCAGATTCATTAATTTTATTTACTTCTTCAGGTGGAGTAACTTTGTCCTCAAGCAAGAGATTGTTGGGAGTGCAACACACAAGAAACCATCTTCATAAAAATTCTTCGCTTTTCTTATCTTTAAAGCGAAAACGCATTTCCTTTAAGATGCAAAATTTTTAGTTTAAAGGAAGGTTTACAATGTCAGCTTAGCTTGGATTGAAGCTTTTAAAAATCTGAAGTGTACGCTGATAGTTTACAATGTCAGCGTGAACAATGCAATCAGCTGATTCGAACTCAGCTAACACATTTGCAATGGCGCAAAAATTAACGGTTTTTTTTTTCATTTAACAATGATTTTATTGTTATATATTCGTTAATATGTACCAAATAAATATAAAAAAGTGAATTCTATTATCATTTACTAAAGTTTTGAGCAAAAAAGAGGCAAAAACCTAACTAATTTCGATAATACGCTTTCTATTGACAGCTTTTAAAACAAAATTTTTGAATAGCTTTTTTCCACTCCAAGCTGAGATGCAAGCGAAAGCGGTTACAGATTGAGAGTGAGTGAGACGAACTTATGTGAAAAATATGTGTGGCAGACGCTGACATTGTAAACCTTGATAAATAGGCCAAAACAATTCTCTATCAAGACCCAAAATTTGCTGTTCTGTCCGTTGAAACAAGCGCGCTTTTCTGCTGTCATATGTAAAAAACAGCTGTGCAAAAAGGTCATTCACGCCAGATTCTGCTTAAAAGTAACAAATAAGCAGATAACCCGTTTAGCAAAGTTGCCTTTATGATATTTTTGTGCTATGCTGCTCGGCTCAAACGATATTTAAAATCAATTTTTAAAATTAAATTAAATTTAATTTAATTCTTCTTGTATCAAACCGAGAAAAACTGGGCTTTCAATAAAAACACATTTTTGAAAAACCTTAGGAACTTTATGTTTTACATAGCTTAGCAGGTTCTTGCCTCTTGTAAGCCGTTTAAAAATATGTTTTTGGCGCAACCTAATGGTAGGTACATGCCATGGAAATGTATATGCTTTGCTGACATCATGTAAAAATTACTTTATACCACAATGAAAGTTATAGCGCTAAAGTGACACCACTTTTTGACTTGAAACTTTGCAAATATCTTGGCCCACTGTCTGCGTTAGACAAATTATCAATATAGTGGCGCTGAGCCTACTGAAGGTTTGAGAAACCGATAACAAGACAGTACATCTCAAATTGCAAATCGATTAAAGCAAACATATTCGCACATTTTAACAGATAGAGTCACCAGGTTTGGTAGGAAGATAGCTGATGAAGTCCCCCACCGATCTGCATCAAAATTTGCTGGCTACGCCCCCAGCCATCCCGCCTTTAAAAACGGAAACTCAGATTTTTCGGAGCTTTTGAGCTAGACACGACATTTGGTGGGAAGATAGCTAATAAAGTGCTCCAAAGTTTTACCACGCCTAAGCAACAACATACTATGCAAACATTCTAAGGGTATTCAGAAGCTATGATAGATGTGACAAAACAAAAAACACAGAAAAAAGCTTATCACACTTAAAATGCCCAAATATAAGTTATCAAAAATCTAAGTATTTGTGACTAAGTGGTAAATAGAGAGCGGGCGCTACACTGATAGAAAGATATGACTTTACATTTTGTACAATTTAAATTAAGTAAGTTAAAACGACAAAAAATCCGACGGCAGTTATTTACACAAAGAAGCACATCACATCATCAACAAACATATATACACGGGAGTAAGTAATAACACCTAAGGTCGTTAATAAACAAATTAAATAGCAAAAGTCCAAGATGACTTCCCTGGGGAACACCAGAGGTAACAAAAATAGGTTTAAATACAGACGATTTAAAAACTACTTTTTGTGTTCGACCACACAAGTACTCCGAAAGCCAAGACAGGAGTTTTGCTCTAAATCCAATTATATTAAATTTTAGAAGCAACAGAAAATGACTTTGAGAATCAAATGCCTTACTAAAATCGGTATAAGCCACGTCAGTTTTCATATTTAAGCAAGCTAATGATAAACATGTTGCTAACGCGATACAATGAACTACATATGTGTTGCAAATGAGAATATATTTTTTGTTTAAGGCCTGTACGCATGAGCCCCGTACAGCTCCCGTACAGTATACATGAGTTTTACGGCTGTAACGACAAGTGTTGAAAAATTCACATATTGTGGCGGTAGGCTAATTGTTTTTTGAAAATAAATCGGAAATGCAACTGTGTTTTGTACACTTGATTTCAAAATAATGATTCGCGCGCTACTTTTGTGTTTGAGTACAGCTAACGCCCTGCTTCTAATAATCTATACCCTGCCATAGATCAGTGGCTGTACAATCCAGTTTATATGTTATTTAAATTGTATCTTATTAATTAATAAATATATTTTTATTCATTACTTCTTGTGCAGCATTGACGGCCAAAACAATAAGTATGGCTCTATTGGAGCCTGAATTAGGTCAACTTTGTTAATATTATCCGAAAAATGTATAAGCCGGCTCTTGCCCGACATGTTGTTGCATTTTTTACAACCGTAAATAGCTGCTGAAAGCTATTTACTGCCCGTAGCATTTTAACATAAAATTTTAACATTTTCATTGTTCAACACTACCGTACCGGCATTAGCTAACAGAACTGCAGACCTAAAATGTACGAACTGTACTGAAGCTGTACGGGACCATTTTTTTAATGAAGTTTTTGCTGTACGGGAGCTGTACAGGCGTCTGCGTGCAGGCCTTTAAAGACTTCCGGAATAGCAGACAACTTGGATATAATTTTTAACGATAGGCATTGAAGAGTTTTTATGATGTGGAATAATAAAAGATTCTTTCCTTCTAAAAAACACAGTTGAGTCAACCGACAAGCTTAATAACTTATTTAAGGGTTAAAAAAGAATATAAGTACACACAGAATCTAAGTATACAACCTGGTACTCCATCAGGCCCAGGCAAGTAGCCGGGTTTGATAGAGTTCAGGTCACTTAGGTCACTTATCAAAATTCATTGACTCAACTGTACTTTTTGTTGTACTATTTTGTTCGTCTTCTTATCCACATGCTCTGCGTCAAAATTGACGCTCTGAAAGTTTATCGTTACATTTTTCTGCCCATTTCATTCTCGTTTGCTTCAATTTCTTTTGAATTTTTTGTTTCACATGAATAGCACATTTGCGTTAAAGTATTATTTACGTCGTGCAGATCATCGGGAAGTTAAAGGAAAAGAATATTTTGAATATTTAAAATATATTTTAATAATATTCCGTAATAATGGGTCGTGGTAAAGCCTTAACAAACGAGGAACAAATAAAAATAAAAAGTTATCGAGAATGCGACCTCTCAGTGGCTGAAATAGCAAAAAAAATTTGAAGATTTAAGAAAGGAGACCCATCAATTGGAGCGTCTACACAGCAGAGTCGGCGGGGTTATGGTGTGGGGAGCCATATCCTATTTTGGTACATGCGAGCTTCAATTTTTGACTCCCAAGATGAACGCGCAATCATACATAGGAGTTTTGGAAAAGGCTTTTCCTCCACTAGAAAGTCTTTTTGAACATTTGTCGTGGACTTTCCAACAGGACAATGCCCCAATTCATACAGCCCGTGTTGTCAAATCTTGGATCGAGTCAAAAAATGTCAATCTCTTAAACTGGCCTCCATACTCGCCGGACCTTAAAATCATCGAAAATGTTTGAGGGTGGCTGGCCCGAAAAGTGTATGAGTCAGGAAAACAGTATTCCAACAAGGACGAGCTAATCAAGGCAGGAAGCATGGGCGCAAATTTCCCTTGATTATACATATTAAAAAATTTATGATTCCTTGCCAAATAGGATATATGAAGTCATTTTAAAGAAGGGAGGTTCTACCCATTATTAAAACTGATTAATTAATTAATAATTTATATAATTAAACCAAAAAAATTTGTTTAAGATGAATAAAATAATATTTACTATAGTTTAAAACAAAGTGTGCTATTCAAATGAAACAATTGTTACGCACTATTTTTTGGTTATTTAGTTTTTAAGCCGTGTAAACTGAAAAATGTTCAATACATTTTTTTTTCTCCTTTTAATAATAAAAACTGATTTCTTAAACTATAAATTAAAGCTTTGAAATAATCTTTACTTTCATTTGTTTAAGAGTTATTCTGAAATGAAATGCACCTTGCCATGTGTGCTATTTAAGTGAAACGGAGTGTATGTATAAGCAAATTTGACATGTGAACTTGCAAAAGATAGGAATTACTGCAACTAAATAAACTCGAGGAGTATACAGATTAGAAGTACTCGGCAAATAGATCGGCCATTGCCTGATCGGAACTTGCTTTCGTAATATCGAGGTAAACCGAGGATGGCAAGCATGAAGATTTACGTTTTGAGTTAACAAATTTATAAAACTGTTTAGGATCACGGAAAAAGGTTAATTTACAACGATTAAGATAATTATTATTAAAATGTTAACAGAAAAAAAACTTAGACTTTGCTATTAAATACAAGGATAAGTCTGTAGTAGTTCCCGATTATTTAAATTTGTTATAAGATCTTGGTTCCCTCGTTAAGCAAGGTGGTAAATATCACTTGTAGAACAAGTAAGGGGAACACTGATATCCAATAGCGAATTCAAGATCTTATAAATATGGCAATGGCAGTTTGCATACCACAACAAGAATAAAGATGAGACCAATTATTGTGATTAAAGAATTATTAGTTGTCGGACAAGGGTTGACAATTTCAAAGTGTTGTGGTGGGGTGGCGCTTCAGATCACTTGTCCGATGTATAATTTTTGTGGGGAAGTATGGCGCAATGTGCGCTTGTAAAGTTGCGTTATGATCACGTAGAAAAAAAAACACGTCTGGTGCGTTCAAAAATATATTTTCGAATAATAAACATGTTGCTAAAAATAGCTAAGGCTAGCTTACATGTAACAAGTTGCTAATGTGTGGTGGATTTATGATGAGGAAACGGCAACTCCTTGTTCACTGCCTGCTTTTAGGCATGAACATACCGCCCCCATTGCAGCATCATGCAAAAAAAAAAAATAAAGAATATATAAAAAAGGGAATGATGGGCCGCGGGCCAAATATTAATGGGCTGGCGGCGCCCGCCGAACCGTGTTTGGGCCGGCCATTACGCGGGGTTAGTGCCGCGTCGGTCCCCGACGTGGGGGGGAGCTGGGTCCGGTGTGGGTCTGCTGGACGGCGCCTGCACGGCCCGCGGGAGCCGCGCCGTGCGGTGCCGGCGCTGCCCGTGTGCGAGGGCGGTGGTTTGGGATGGTGGGGGGCTGTTTGTGTGGTTGTGCCTGGGTGTTGGTGGCCGCTGGGGACTGCGTGCCTGGTGTGGGGGTGTGGCCCTCGGCCATCCGGCATGGGTGGTGGGGTGCGCGGCCCGCTGTGTGCTGACCGTGGGGGTGGCCGCGGGGCCGGTCCGCTGGGGCTTTGGTGAACACTTGTGTGTGTTGCGCGACTGTGGTTGTTGTGCTTGGCGGTGTGGTGGCGCGCTGCGGCCGTCTCCCCATGCCTTTTTTGCCGCGCCCTGGTGGGTGTGGTTTGTGCTGGCCGGTTGCGCAGCTGGGTTGGGGTGCCCCTGGGCCTGTGCGTCGTGCGGTGGGGTTGGGTGTTTTGCGGAGGGCCCAATTTACATGTATTTTCTTGTAGCTTCGAGGAAATCGTGATCAAGAACCTTGGAAGCTCCGACAAACGTTTTACCGTTGTCAGAGAACATTTGCTGAGGACACCCACGTCGTGCAGCGAATCGAGCAAATGCTGCGAAGAATTTCTCATTGGTTAAATCGGTTGTGGCTTCCAGATGAATAGCCTTAGTGCTGAAGCAAACAAAAACGCAAACATAGTCCTTGGAAATTCGACAAGCGCGGCCAGTAAAACTTTTTATGTCAAATGGTCCGGCGAAGTCGACACCCTTGTGGGTAAAGGGTTTGGAAAAGGTGGTTCGTTCAACTGGCAGATCACCCATGAGTTGGGTTTGGAGTCGCTTTTTGTAAACGACACAAATCTTACAGGAGTTTATTGTTGCCTTACTGACGACCTTGACCTTTGGGTTCCAATACTTGGATCGGATCAGACGCAGCATCAGCTGGTTTCCTCCATGGAGCGAAATGCGATGAGTGAACGAAATAAGTAGACGGGAAAAAGAGCATGAGTAAGGGATCAAAATTGGGTGCCGTTCATCGTAGCTCAAGTTCTCGGATGCTCTAACTCGGCCGCATGCTCTTATAAGCCCATTTTGGTCCAGGAATGGGTTCAGGTTGATTATAGAACTAGACTTAGGGAGTGGTTGCTTTTTGAGCAAGGATTTGTACTCCAGTGGGTACTGTGCCTGCTAAGTGTGCTTGATAAGTCTATCTTGGACTTCAGACAGCTCCTTATTACTGAGCTCGTCTGGAAAGCTTTCGGATCCCTTTCGACAGCAGATTACAAAACGATGCACATAGGCAATCACACGTAACGCTCTGTTGAAATCGGAGAAACGCTCAAGAACGTCGATAGAGGGGAGAGTGGCCGCTAGGTTAGCCTTAATGGAACGCTGCTCTAAGTTAGTTTCCAAAGAGGAATCGGAAGAGGAAGGCCACTGATCTTTGGTGAGTTTTAGCCATTCTGGTCCTTGCCACCACAACTTACTGTCCAGAAGTTCCTGTGGTGAAACTCCCCTACTGGCTAGATCTGCTGGATTAAACTCAGAGCGGACGTGAGACCATGTCCCCGTGTCGGTTGCTTGTTGGATTTTTGAGACCCTATACCCACAAAGGTGGTCCAAGTGCAGGGGGGGCTTGTTAAGCCAAGCTAAGACAATTGTGGAATCTATCCAAAAGTAACAATCGACCTTTTCACTAGTCAATTGAGGAAGGAGTGTGCTGGTCAGTTCTGCGAGACGTACTGCACCACATAACTCAAGCCTTGGCAGCGAAACAGTCTTGAGGGGAGCTACTCGGGTCTTTGAAGTGATGTAGACCTGGTCATTGACTTCAATAAAGGCGAACAGAGATGCGCCGAACTGATGACTTTAACTATAAATTAAAGCTTTGAAATAATCTTTACTTTCATTTGTTTAAGAGTTATTGTGAAATGAAATGCACCTTGCCATGTGTGCTATTTAAGTGAAACGGAGTGTATGTATAAGCAAATTTGACATGTGAACTTGCAAAAGATAGGAATTACTGCAACTAATTTTCATTTGCTCATTCGCTTTGCATCGCAACGGACGTGTTTTTTTATGCGCTTCGCTTTTTATACTCGATACCGAAGGTAAAGAGTATATTGAGTTTGTGCAATGTCCGTCATGGTGTCTGTCCGTCTGTCCGTCTGTCCTTCTGTATGAACGCAACTTTTTTCCACACCCTTCAAGCTAGAGACTTGAAACTTTCCAAATCTCTTTATCTATGGGATAGTAAATTAAAGTGTCAAGATGGGGGTTCTACGATAACTGGGGGGCTGGCAAATCGATAAATTCGATAACTCAAAACCGATAAATCCACATATTTCGCACATCCTTACAGCTAGAAGTACCAAATTTGGTAAGAAGATAGCTACTAGCAACCCCCAAAAAACTGCATCAAAAATTTTGGAGCCACGCCCCCCCATTCCGCCCCCAGCCCCTCCGCATTTTAAAGTCAAAAAAGCCTATATCTCCCACAGTTTTTGAGCTATAGCCACCAAATTTGGTGCCAAGATAGGTGATGATGACCCCTCAAAAACTGCATCAAAAGATTGGATGCCACGCCCACCAATACCGCCCTAGCCACCCCCATCTGCACCAACGCTTCGTCAAAAACGGGAATGCGTGTATCTTCCAGAGTTGTGGAGCTAGAGCCTCCAAATTTGGTGGGAAGATAGCTGGTAACGACCCCCAAAAATCTGCATCAAAGTTTTGGAGCCACGCCCACCCATTCCGCCCCCAGCCCCCCCGCATTTTGAAATCAGAAATGGCTATATCTCCCACAGTTTTTGAGCTATAGCCACCAAATTTGGTGCCAAGATAGGTGATGATGACCCCTCAAAAACTGCATCAAAAGTTTGGATGCCACGCCCACCAATACTGCCCTAGCCACCCCCATCCAACCCAACGCTTCGTCAAAAACGGGAATACGTGTATCTTCCAGAGTTGTGGAGCTAGAGCCACCAAATTTGGTAGGAAGATAGCTCGTAACGACCCCCAAGGATCTGCATCAAAGTTTTGGAGCCACGCCCTCATTTCGCCCCCCTTTCCCCAATTTTTACAATTTTCGAGCTAGAGTCACCAAATTTGGTATGAAGATAGCAATTGACATTTCAGAAAGATCTGCATCAAAAATTTGGATTCCACGCCCACCCATACCGCCCCCAGCCCCCCTTTCCCCACTTATTACAAATTTCGAGCTAGAGTCACCAAATTTAATATGAAGATAGCAATTGACATTTTACAAAGATCTGCATCAAAAATTTTGATGCCACGCCCACCCATACCGCCCCCAGCCCCCCTTTCCCCACCTTTTACAAACTTTGAGCTAGAGTCACCAAATTTGGTATGAAGATAGCAATTGACATTTCAGAAAGATCTGCATCAAAAATTTGGATTCCACGCCCACCCATACCGCCCCCAGCCCCCCCTTTCCCCACTTATTACAAATTTCGAGCTAGAGTCACCAAATTTGGTATGAAGATAGCAATTGACATTTCAGAAAGATCTGAATCAAAAATTTGGATTCCACGCCCACCCATACCGCCCCCAGCCCCCCCTTTCCCCACCTTTTACAAATTTTGAGCTAGAATCACCAAATTTGGTATGAAGATAGAAATTAACATTCCACAAAGATCTGCAACAAAAATTTTGATGCCACGCCCACCCAAACCCCCCCCAGCCCCCCTTTCCCCACCTTTTACAAACTTTTGAGCTAGAGTCACCAAATTTGGTATGAAGATAGCAATTGACATTTCAGAAAGAACTGCAACAAAAATTTTGATTCCACAACTACCCATACCGCCCCAGCCCCCCCCTTTCATCACCTTTTACAAACTTTGAGCTAGAGTCACCAAATTTGGTATGAAGATAGCCGGTGGCATCCCCATCTGCATCGGAGAATCTTTAAGGCAGCGTAAACCCCTGCTGCATCCGTATCCCTTTGCATTCAGGCCTCTTTTTACCGGTTTTAATTCTGGTATCGAGTATGCCGCAGTCGGTTGCGTCCGACTGCAACGTTTCCACTTGTTTTACTATTGTGCGTTTTATTTCTGCTATTAATTTCGCGTCTTTGTGTAAACTAATAGTTTTGTGACTTTTTTTTTGTCGGTCAAAAATTTTGGAGCCACGCCCCCCCATTCCGCCCGCAGCCCACCCGCATTTTAAAGTCAAAAACGCCTATATCTCCCACAGTTTTTGAGCTATAGCCACCAAATTTGGTGCCAAGATAGGTGATGATGACCCCCCAAAAACTGCATCAAAAGTTTGGATGCCACGCCCACCGATACTGCCCTAGCCGCCCCCATCCACCCCAACGCTTCGTCAAAAACGGGAATGCGTGTATCTTCCAGAGCTGTGGAGCTAGAGCCTCCAAATTTGGTAGGAAGCTAGCTGGTAACGACCCCCAAAAAACTGCATCAAAGTTTTGGAGCCACGCCCCCCATTCCGCCAGCCCCCTGCATTTTGAAATCAGAAATGGCTATATCTCCCACAGTTTTTGAGCTAGAGCCACCAAATTTGGTGCCAAGATAAGTGATGATGACCCCCTAAAAACTGCATCAAAAGTTTGGATGCCACGCTCACCAATACTGCCCTAGCCGCCCCCATCCACCCCAACGCTTCGTCAAAAACGGGAATGCGTGTATCTCCCAGAGTTGTGGAGCTAGAGCCACCAAATTGGGTAGGAAGATAGCTGGTCATGACCCCCAAAAAACTGCATCAAAGTTTTGGAGCCACGCCCACCCATTTCGCCCCCCTTTCCCCACCTTTTACAAACTTTTAGCTAGAGTCACCAAATTTGGTATGAAGATAGCAATTGACATCCCTTATAGGTCTGCAGAAAAAATTTGGATGCCACATCCACCCATACCACCCCCAGCCCCCCTTTCCCCACTTTTTACAAATTTCGAGCTAGAGTCACCAAATTTGGTATGAAGATAGCAATTGACATTTTACAAAGATCTGCATCAAAAATTTGGATGCCACTACCACCCATACCGCCCCCAGCCCCCTTTCCCCACATTTTACAAACTTTGAGCTAGAGTCACCAAATTTGGTATGAAGATAGCAATTGACATTCCACAAAGATCTGCATCAAAAATGTTGATGCCACGTCCACCCATACTGCCCCCAGCCCCCTTTCCCCACATTTTACAAACTTTGAGCTAGGGTCACCAAATTTGGTATGAAGATAGCAATTGACATTCCACAAAGATCTGCATAAAAAATTTGGATGCCACGTCCACCCATACTGCCCCCAGCCCCCCTTTCCCCACATTTTACAAGTTTTGAGCTAGAGTCACCAAATTTGGTATGAAGATAGCAATTGACATTCCACAAAGATCTGCATCAAAAATTTTTATGCCACGCCCACCCATAAGGCCCCAGCCCCCCTTTCCCTACATTTTACAAACTTTGAGCTAGAGTCACCAAATTTGGTATGAAGATAGCAATTGACATTCCACAAAGATCTGCATCAAAAATTTTTATGCCACGCCCACCCATAAGGCCCCAGCCCCCCTTTCCCTACATTTTACAAACTTTGAGCTAGAGTCACCAAATTTGCAACGAAGACAGCTGGTGGCATCCCCATCTGCATCGGAGAATCTTTAAGGCAGCGTACACCCCTGCCGCATCCGTACCCCTTTGCAATGAGGCCTCTTTTTACCGGTTTTAATACTGGTATCGAGTATACCGCAGTCGGTCGCGTCCGACTGCAACGTTTCCACTTGTTTTATTTTTTATTTGTATTTTTCTTTTCTTTTAATAAATTAAATAAAAATGTCTGTCTGCTGCTATGCGAATTGTCAAGTCCGCGCAAACTCTAAAATGGGTTTTGTCTGCTGCTGGATGTGCATAAATGTTGCTCATGAGCAATGTGCTGGCATTAATGGCCGTGTCTCAGACCTCATGAAGGTTACTAATTTAGAGTGGCCGTGTTGGTCATGTTTGGAGAAAAAAAAAGACATGGCAAGCTTTATACAAACCCAACTTGGCTTAGAGGGCGTTTTCTGCCAGTTGAATAAACTGTGTGAAAAATTCTCATCGGTTCAAAGAAACCTTAACGAGAAAAATCTCGTACAGGATTCTCCAAAGCGTAAAAAGGCCAACGTTGGGCAGTTATCGGGCTCTGTGATGTCGGAAAATACTCCAAACGCTCCGATACCACAGTGTAAAGTAAATAAAGTAAATAAAAAAATCTTCATGTCCCTCCTACTAAAATTATCGAGAACTCAGATGATATACCAACAACTCCCATGGATATTGTGTTATCTGATCCTGATCCTTCGGTTCTTTTGGTGGTTAGTAGTGTTGATGTTAATCAACAAAAAAACTCTATCAAAATTAAAGAGCTAAATATTCAATTATCCGAGACTGAGTCTTCCAAACCAGCCTCAGTGGAGGATATAATCAAAAAATTTATTGCTGTTCCACCTAAAAAACAAATATTTGTTTCAAGGCTTCCCCCTGATTTAACATCAGATGATGTCAAGGTCTATATCAAGGCCAAATCGAATGCCAATTTCACGGTGGAGAAATTCAAATTTGCTTATGATCGGAACATTTCGTCTTTTGAAATCAGTGTTTCGAATCAAGATTTTTGCACTATATGCTGCAAAGAATTTTGGCCAGAACACATAATTGTGAAAGAGTATACTGCAAGGAAAAAAAAAAATCGGCCCCCGATTGTATCTACCCTTCCGGTGGTTGGTTTTAAGGTAACTCTCCCAATTACTGATAGTTCAAAAAACTAACATCCTCCTTCTTACTTGGCTATCAGAATGTAAGAGGTCTTTGTAGTAAACTCACTAGTTTATACCTTAATAGTCTTTCTTTCGCTTTCCATGTCATTGCCTTTACTGAAACGTGGTTAAGGCAAGACATTCTCAATTCCGAAATTCTATGTAGTATGGTGGTGGAGTGCTTATTGTTGTGAATGTAGACTTTCCTTCTGAAACAGTCGTATTAGATAGTTCTTTTGATATAGAGTTTATTGCTGTAAAGCTAAATATTTACGGTATTAACATTTTTATCACTTGTTCGTATATACCTCCTTCCTCTGATCTCTCTATCTATGAGACACATCTATCTGCTATCCATTCTGTCTCTGCTTGCTTTCTGATCGCGATTTTCTTGTAGTTCTTGGTGATTTCAACATTGCTGAAGCTACTTGGATTTCTTCTCCTGACTCTGGTGCCCTGACTCCCGCGGCCCCGAATGAATTTTTAATCGACCTACTTGGGATGTCATTGAGTCAAATTAATGCTATCCCAAATTCTCTTAATAAAATGCTTGATCTGATTTTTGTTTTGGATTCAACATCTTCATCCGTTTCCCGTTCCCAGCCTATATCTTATCCCGAAGACTTATACCATCCTACGTTGGAGCTGTTGATTAATTTACCTTCCCGGACGCGTTGCAATATCAAGATGCCTTTGAGTCGAGTTCGTCAATTTCGGAAAACTGATTTTGAGGGACTCGCTCTGCTTTTATCCCAAACTGACTGGTCTCCCCTCTACGAGTCTGACGACTTGGACGTGGCAATCAGTATTTTTTATAATACCTTATATTCTTTATTTGATTTATGTGTCCCGGTTGGTAAGCTAAACAGGTCTAACAAACCTGTGTGGTTTACCCGAGATTTGACAATTCTCAAAAATCCAAAATCTAAACTCTACAAGAGATTTAGAAAAAACGGCTCATCGGTAGCCTATTCTGCATACTTGATTGCTCGTGCTTGTTTTGATATCTTAAATAACCAATGTTATAAGAATTACCTGACTCGGTGTAGATTACAGTTTCAGCAGGATCCAAAGCGGTTTTTTGATTTTGTTAATGCGAAGCGTAGGTCATCGACACTCCCAACGGAAGTATTCTTTGAGGAAACGAAGGCCAATTCTGATCAGGAGATTGCAAATATATTTGCCCAATTTTTTCAAACGACTTATAGCTCATTTCAATCTCAAGTCGATTTGCCTTACCCTTATCGGGTTAATGGCTCGAATCGCATCTTTGGACTGAAAATCACTGAAAACTCACTTTTAAATAATCTACATGGTTTGAAACCTATATTTTCCCCAGGACCTGACGGAGTGCCAAGCTGCGTGCTTAGACACTGTGCTCATGGTCTTTTAAAGCCGTTGCTTAAAATGTTTAACTTGTCCCTGGAGTTAGGCTCCTTTCCAAAAATTTGGAAAGAGTCATTTATTATTCCTCTCCATAAAAAAGGAAACAAATCTAATGTTCAAAATTATAGGGGTATCTCCAAGTTGTCTGCTATTCCTAAGATTTTTGAAAAATTAATAACCTCCCATCTTCAACACCTTTGCAAATCTATTATTTCACCGTGCCAGCACGGATTTATGAAACAAAGATCTACTACCACTAACTTGTTTGAATTTACTTCATTTATTATCAAGGGTTTTCAGGACAAATGGCAGACTGATGTTATTTATACAGATTTTAGTAAGGCTTTCGACTCTGTATATCATCGTCTCCTAATACATAAACTAGAACTCTTGGGCTTTTCAAATATTCTAGTTCTTTGGATTAAAGACTACCTAACTCTTAGAACTCAGAGGGTTTTATTTAAAGGGTCCGTTTCCAAGACGGTTCAGGTCACTTGAGGCGTTCCACAGGGTAGTCATCTTGGTCCTTTGTTATTTATTTTGTTTACAAACGATCTTCCATCAGTTATAAATTTCTCTCGGGTTTTGATGTACGCTGATGATGTAAAATTATGCACGTCGGCTGCAACTCCCCTTGCTGCTCAACAGCTTCAAAGAGATTTAGACAACTTTCAAATGTGGTGTAAAGAAAATTTTTAAAATCTTAATTGCAGTAAATGTAAAGTAATGTCATTTTTTAGATATTTGCCCTTTTTTAATATATATTTTCTTGACAACAAACCACTAGATAGAATTGAATGGGTTGACGATTTGGGCATCGTTATGGACCCAAAGCTTAAGTTTGACAAGCATATTTCTTCAATTTCCAATCAAGCATCTGGTGTCTTGGGGTTCATTAAGCGCTGGTCGAAGGAGTTTAACGATCCCTACTTAACAAAAACTCTGTATACTTCTCTTGTACGACCGATTCTGGAATATGGATCTTGTATATGGTTTCCGAAATACGAAATTCATCAGAATAAAATAGAATCGGTACAAAAACAATTTCTGCTCTTCGCACTTAGAGGTCTTAACTGGGACACTAACAATAATTTGCCGTCTTATCGTAGTAGACTTTTACTAATAGATCTTCCTTCTCTGAGTGATCGTAGAATAATGCTATCATTTTCCTTTTTTCACAAATTAATTAATGGTGAAATAGATTCTTCTGAATTAATTAACCAAATTAACTTTGCTGTTCCTATTAGAAATACTAGAAATTTTGTACCTATATCTCTTCAAACTTGTAATTCTAATTATGCTCTTCATAACCCTTTTCGTATTCTGTGTTCTATTTATAACGATCTTTCCCACTTAATACACAGTGCCACTCCTACTTGCTCTATTAAAAAGTTAGTTTTGTATCATTTGTCTACATGTTCGCGATCATCGTAACCGCACGATAAGCGGAGCGCCCCTCGGTCGGATGGGCGGGAGGTGGGTCGCTTTGTGCGTGGGTCCGCGCGTTAACAAGCCGGTGCTTGGTATCGTTGGGCCACTTGACTGTACTGTTCGTTAGTACATCTACGTCCAATTATAATAAATAAACTCGAGGAGTATACAGATAAGAAGTACTCGGCAAATAGATCGGCCATTGCCTGATCGGAACTTGCTTTCGTAATATCGAGGTAAACCGAGGATGGCAAGCATGAAGATTTACGTTTTGAGTTAACAAATTTATAAAACTGTTTAGGATCACGGAAAAAGGTTAATTTACAACGATTAAGATAATTATTATTAAAATGTTAACAGAAAAAAAACTTAGACTTTGCTATTAAATACAAGGATAAGTCTGTAGTAGTTCCCGATTATTTAAATTTGTTATAAGATCTTGGTTCCCTCGTTAAGCAAGGTGGTAAATATCACTTGTAGAACAAGTAAGGGGAACACTGATATCCAATAGCGAATTCAAGATCTTATAAATATGGCAATGGCAGTTTGCATACCACAACAAGAATAAAGATGAGACCAATTATTGTGATTAAAGAATTATTAGTTGTCGGACAAGGGTTGACAATTTCAAAGTGTTGTGGTGGGGTGGCGCTTCAGATCACTTGTCCGATGTATAATTTTTGTGGGGAAGTATGGCGCAATGTGCGCTTGTAAAGTTGCGTTATGATCACGTAGAAAAAAAACACGTCTGGTGCGTTCAAAAATATATTTTCGAATAATAAACATGTTGCTAAAAATAGCTAAGGCTAGCTTACATGTAACAAGTTGCTAATGTGTGGTGGATTTATGATGAGGAAACGGCAACTCCTTGTTCACTGCCTGCTTTTAGGCATGAACATACCGCCCCCATTGCAGCATCATGCAAAAAAAAAAAAAAGAATATATAAAAAAAGGGAATGAATGGAGCCGCGGAGCCAAAATATTATTGGCGCATGAGCCGGACAGCATCCAGCCGAAAACCGTGTTATGGGCCAACGGCCCTCCTTGGCTTGAAATTACGCCGGGCAGAATTACCTCTGGGTAGAGGTCAGCTCCAAGCTCTATACTCGTCATGCACGGCTGGAACCAGCGGTCATCCTCCAGCACTATGTGGCTCGTGTTGACGCGAAATCGCTCTGCGATTGGGTCACTCGGTGTGCGGATTTTGGTGGGCACCACTTGGAAAATGACTTCCTGCTGGAAATCAGAGCAGCGCGACCTGAGCACTGCCATGCATACCCCTTCAGAACCGACACGAGTGACGGAAAGGCCAAAAGCCGCTGCCAGTGACGTGTGGATTCGACTCAAGGAGCAGCACGGGTCGACCATTGCCCGTGTGTCACATCTCAGTAACACCGTCGGCACCACGGTGGTTTTTGCAGCGCCAAAATGGATGAGAGCGAAGGGCTACTCAATGCTCTTGTAGATGGACGTTGTGGAGATCCATCAGTGCGTGGCTTGCTAGGTATGGCCGCTGGCGAAGACTGGCGTGCCTCGTGCATATGTAGCAGGGTGTGATGGTCACCCTGACACACACGGCACCTATCCTCCCGTCGGCATGTCGACCCCGAGTGCTGATGCGCGAAGCACTTAGGGCAGTACTTGTTGAAAAGCACTGCTCTCAGTCGCTTCTCCGCTGTGAGTCGCATGAACCGATGGCACTTCTTAAGCGCGTGGACTCCTCGACAGACTCGGCAACGGAAGGAGTTGATTCCTCGAGTACGTCTGTCCTCAGCTGCGCGTGGATTAGCTTTCCTGGGAGCCATCTTCTTTCTTGGTAGATAACTAAACGATAAATAATGTATTCGGAATTAGCTGGATACTATGGATACTGGAAGGAGCGGACGAGCACAAACGAATATGGAAATAACGGAGTTGTTAAGTAGAAGAAACATCTGGACCTTGGGCTTGAGCAGTTGGCTCTTGAGGAAGTAGCACAAGCTTAGCTACGGGTCTCTTAACCACACCGCGTGCCGTCAGAATATCTACGACCCGGACATTATTGTCAGAGCCTAAATATATCTTTTGAATGCGACCTAGCCGCCACTCATTGGCTGGGATGTGGTCTTCCTTGATAATGACCATGTCGCCTGGCTGCAGATTCACTTGCTGCGATTGCCACTTGACCCTTTTGTGCAGCTCTTTTAAGTACTCTTCCTTCCAACGGACACAAAATTGCTGGTTGAGAGCCTTGAGGCGTTGCCACCTGTTCAAGATGGACACTGCACTCTCCTTGATTTCGGGCTCGCATACGGATACGGTGCTCCGATCAGAAAGTGAGCAGGGGTATGGGCTAATAAGTCAATTGGATCTTCTGACATAGGGGAAATTGGTCTCGAGTTGAGACATGCTTCGACTTTAGAGAGCAGTGTGGATAGCTCTTCGAACGTGTACTTAAAGGACGAAGTAGATTTGAAGAAAAGACCTTTAAAGCTCTTTACACCAGCTTCCCACAAGCCACCCATATGAGGTGCACCTGGTGGGTTGAACCGCCACGATAGCCTTTGTTGGCTATAATTGGAAAGAATGTATTTTCTTGTAGCTTCGAGGAAATCGTGATCAAGAACCTTGGAAGCTCCGACAAACGTTTTACCGTTGTCAGAGAACATTTGCTGAGGACACCCACGTCGTGCAGCGAATCGAGCAAATGCTGCGAGGAATTTCTCAGTGGTTAAATCGGTTGTGGCTTCCAGATGAATAGCCTTAGTGCTGAAGCAAACAAAAACGCAAACATAGTCCTTGGAAATTCGACAAGCGCGGCCAGTAAAACTTTTTATGTCAAATGGTCCGGCGAAGTCGAGACCCTTGTGGGTAAAGGGTTTGGAAAAGGTGGTTCGTTCAACTGGCAGATCACCCATGAGTTGGGTTTGGAGTCGCTTTTTGTAAACGACACAAATCTTACAGGAGTTTATTGTTGCCTTACTGACGACCTTGACCTTTGGGTTCCAATACTTGGATCGGATCAGACGCAGCATCAGCTAGTTTCCTCCATGGAGCGAAATGCGATGAGTGAACGAAATAAGTAGACGGGAAAAAGAGCATGAGTAAGGGATCAAAATTGGGTGCCGTTCATCGTAGCTCAAGTTCTCGGATGCTCTAACTCGGCCGCATGCTCTTATAAGCCCATTTTGGTCCAGGAATGGGTTCAGGTTGATTATAGAACTAGACTTAGGGAGTGGTTGCTTTTTGAGCAAGGATTTGTACTCCAGTGGGTACTGTGCCTGCTAAGTGTGCTTGATAAGTCTATCTTGGACTTCAGACAGCTCCTTATTACTGAGCTCGTCTGGAAAGCTTTCGGATCCCTTTCGACAGCGGATAACAAAACGATGCACATAGGCTATCACACGTAACGCTCTGTTAAAATCGGAGAAACGCTCAAGAACGTCGATAGAGGGGAGAGTGGCCGCTAGGTTAGCCTTAATGGAACGCTGCTCTAAGTTAGTTTCCAAAGAGGAATCGGAAGAGGAAGGCCACTGATCTTTGGTGAGTTTTAGCCATTCTGGTCCTTGCCACCCCAACTTACTGTCCAGAAGTTCCTGTGGTGAAACTCCCCTACTGGCTAGATCTGCTGGATTAAACTCAGAGCGGACGTGAGATCATGTCCCCGTGTCGGTTGCTTGTTGGATTTTTGAGACCCTATTACCCACAAAGGTGGTCCAAGTGCAGGGGGGGCTTGTTAAGCCAAGCTAAGACAATTGTGGAATCTATCCAAAAGTAACAATCGACCTTTTCACTAGTCAATTGAGGAAGGAGTGTGCTGGTCAGTTCTGCGAGAAGTACTGCACCACATAACTCAAGCCTTGGCAGCGAAACAGTCTTGATTGGAGCTACTCGGGTCTTTGAAGTGATGTAGACCTGGTCATTGACTTCAATAAAGGCGAACAGAGATGCGCCGAACTGATGACTTTAACTATAAATTAAAGCTTTGAAATAATCTTTACTTTCATTTGTTTAAGAGTTATTGTGAAATGAAATGCACCTTGCCATGTGTGCTATTTAAGTGAAACGGAGTGTATGTATAAGCAAATTTGACATGTGAACTTGCAAAAGATAGGAATTACTGCAACTAATTTTCATTTGCTCATTCGCTTTGCATCGCAACGGACGTGTTTTTTTATGCGCTTCGCTTTTTTTACTATTGTGCGTTTTATTTCTGCTATTAATTTCGCGTCTTTGTGTAAACTAATAGTTTTGTGACTTTGTGTTTTGTCGGTTTGCCTAAACCCAAAGTGGACAGTAAATTAACAATTTAATTTGCATTTGTTTTAAAGTGATTCCAAACACAACAACAAACTGCAGTCCAGCATACTGAAAAATTTGCTCAACTTGCTGCCGCCTGCGTTTATTTTGTTTTTGTGTTTTTTACGCTCATCTCTTTCTCTCTTTTTTTTTTCAAGCGCTTCGCTCCCGGTGCATTAAACCGTTTCTTGATCGTTTACTCTAACGCGCTCTTTTGTGCTGGTGTTGGTCGCGGTCAAACTTTTCTCCGTTGCTTGTTGCTTTCGGTGGTCGCGCTCGCGCCGTTTTTGTTTGTGAAGCTGTGAAGTAAGTTTTGTTTGAAGCTTTACTATTTGCACATTAGGGTGGACCTGTATTTGAATCATAACAATTTTCTGCAGCGATATTTTTTTATTTTTTATTTGTATTTTTCTTTTCTTTTAATAAATTAAATAAAAATGTCTGTCTGCTGCTATGCGAATTGTCAAGTCCGCGCAAACTCTATAATGGGTTTTGTCTGCTGCTGGATGTGCACAAATGTTGCCCATGAGCAATGTGCTGGCATTAATGGCCGTGTCTCAGACCTCATGAAGGTTATTAATTTAGAGTGGCCGTGTTGGTCATGTTTGGAGAAAAAAAAAGATATTGCAAGCTTTATACAAACCCAACTTAGCTTAGAGGGCGTTTTCTGCCAGTTGAATAAACTGTGTGAAAAATTCTCGTACAGGATTCTCCAAAGCGTTGGGCAGTTATCGGGCTCTGTGATGTCGGAAAATACTCCAAACGCTCCGATACCACAGTGTAAAGTAAATAAAGTAAATAAAAAAATCTTCATGTCTCTCCTACTAAAATTATCGAGAACTCAGATGATATAACAACAACTCCCATGGATATTGTGTTATCTGATCCTGATCCTTCGGTTCTTTTGGTGGTTAGTAGTGTTGATGTTAATCAACAAAAAAACTCTATCAAAATTAAAGAGCTAAATATTCAATTATCCGAGACTGAGTCTTCCAAACCAGCCTCAGTGGAGGATATAATCAAAAAATTTATTGCTGTTCCACCTAAAAAACAAATATTTGTTTCAAGGCTTCCCCCTGATTTAACATCAGATGATGTCAAGGTCTATATCAAGGCCAAATCGAATGCCAATTTCACGGTGGAGAAATTCAAATTTGCTTATGATCGGAACATTTCGTCTTTTAAAATCAGTGTTTCGAATCAAGATTTTTGCACTATATGCTGCAAAGAATTTTGGCTAGAACACATAATTGTGAAAGAGTATACTGCAAGGAAGAAAATAAATCGGCCCCCGATTGTATCTACCCTTCCGGTGGTTGGTTCTAAGGTAACTCTCCCAATTACTGATAGTTCAAAAAACTAACATCCTCCTTCTTACTTGGCTATCAAAATGTAAGAGGTCTTTGTAGTAAACTCACTAGTTTATACCTTAATAGTCTTTCTTTCGCTTTCCATGTCATTGCCTTTACTGAAACGTGGTTAAGGCAAGACATTCTCAATTCCGAAATTCTATGTAGTATGGTGGTGGAGTGCTGTCAAATTAATGCTATCCCAAATTCTCTTAATAAAATGCTTGATCTGATTTTTGTTTTGGATTCATCATCTTCATCCGTTTCCCGTTCCCAGCCTATATCTTATCCCGAAGACTTATACCATCCTACGTTTGAGCTGTTGATTAATTTACCTTCCCGGACGCGTTGCAATATCAAGATGCCTTTGAGTCGAGTTCGTCAATTTCGGAAAACTGATTTTGAGGGACTCGCTCTGCTTTTATCCCAAACTGACTGGTCTCCCCTTTACGAGTCTGACGACTTGGACGTGGCAATCAGTATTTTTTATAATACCTTACATTCTTTATTTGATTTATGTGTCCCGGTTGTTAAGTTAATTTTTTCAAACGCCTTATAGCTCATTTCAATCTCAAGTCGATTTGCCTTACCCTTATCGGGTTAATGGCTCGAATCGCATCTTTGGACTGAAAATCACTGAAAACTCACTTTTAAATAATCTACATGGTTTGAAACCTGTATTTTCCCCAGGACCTGACGGAGTGCCAAGCTGCGTGCTTAGACACTGTGCTCATGGTCTTTTAAAGCCGTTGCTTAAAATGTTTAACTTGTCCCTGGAGTTAGGCTCCTTTCCAAAAATTTGGAAAGAGTCATTTATTATTCCTCTCCATAAAAAAGGAAACAAATCTAATGTTCAAAATTATAGGGGTATCTCCAAGTTGTCTGCTATTCCTAAGATTTTTGAAAAATTAATAGCCTCCCATCTTCAACACTTTTGCAAATCTATTATTTCACCGTGCCAGCACGGATTTATGAAACAAAGATCTACTACCACTAACTTGTTAGAATTTACTTCATTTGTTATCAAGGGTTTTCAGGACAAATTGCAGACTGATGTTATTTATACTGATTTTAGTAAGGCTTTCGACTCTGTAGATCATCGTCTCCTAATACATAAACTAGAACTCTTGGGCTTTTCAAATATTCTAGTTCTTTGGATTAAAGACTACCTAACTCTTAGAACTCAGAGGGTTTTATTTAAAGGGTCCGTTTCCAAGACGGTTCAGGTCACTTCAGGCGTTCCACAGGGCAGTCATCTTGGTCCTTTGTTATTTATTTTGTTTATAAACGATCTTCCATCAGTTATAAAGTTCTCTCGGGTTTTGATATACGCTGATGATGTAAAATTATGCACGTCGGCTGCAACTCCCCTTGCTGCTCAACAGCTTCAAAGAGATTTAGACAACTTTCAAATGTGGTGTAAAGAAAATTTTTAAAATCTTAATTGCAGTAAATGTAAAGTAATGTCATTTTTTAGATATTTGCCCTTTTTTACAATGGTTTTTAAGTATAGTCCCTAATATATATTTAAGGAGTGTGTCCGTGTCGTCTTTTTGAACTTAGTGATACCAGTTAATTTATAACTATTTATATATAATAAAATAAAATGATGTAACTAAAAATGATTTTTTTTTTAATATATATTTTCTTGACAACAAACCACTAGATAGAATTGAATGGGTTGACGATTTGGGCATCGTTATGGACCCTAAGCTTAAGTTTGACAAGCATATTTCTTCAATTTCCAATCGAGCATCTGGTGTCTTGGGGTTCATTAAGCGCTGGTCGAAGGAGTTTAACGATCCCTACTTAACAAAAACTCTGTATACTTCTCTTGTACGACCGATTCTGGAATATGGATCTTGTATATGGTTTCCGAAGTACGAAATTCATCAGAATAAAATAGAATCGGTACAAAAACAATTTCTGCTCTTCGTACTTAGAGGTCTTAACTGGAACACTAACAATAATTTGCCGTCTTATCGTAGTAGACTTTTACTAATAGATCTTCCTTCTCTGAGTGATCGTAGAATAATGCTATCATTTTCCTTTTTCACAAGTTAATAAATGGTGAAATAGATTCTTCTGAATTAATTAACCAAATTAACTTTGCTGTTCCTATTAGAAATACTAGAAATTTTGTACCTATATCTCTTCAAACTTGTAGTTCTAATTATGCTCTTCATAACCCTTTTCGTATTCTGTGTTCTATTTATAACGATCTTTCCCACTTAATACACAGTGCCACTCCTACTTGCTCTATTAAAAAGTTAGTTTTGTGTCATTTGTCTACATATTCGCGATCATCGTAACCGCACGATAAGCGGAGCGCCCCTCGGTCGGATGGGCGGGAGGTGGGTCGCTTTGTGCGTGGGTCCGCGCGTTAACAAGCCGGTGCTTGGTATCGTTGGGCCACTTGACTGTACTGTTCGTTAGTACATCTACATCCAATAATAACACAAATATCCAAAAGCGAATTCAAGGTCCCATAAAATATGGCAATGGCAGTTTCTATATCACTACAAGAATAAAGGCGAGACCAATTAATATGTTGAAGAAGATAATTTAATTTAGTGAAGTTAGTTTTACGAAAGCAACGGGTTTTTAAAGTTTTATTTGATATTGAACTAGGGTTAAGAATTTCGATGGATAGTTCTAAGGTAGGATGGTAGGTATCTTCCGGAAGCACTAGAAGGGGTATTCTACTAGCTTGACTGCAATCTGAGTCAGAAACAAATATTAAGTCCAACATTCTACCACTGCAGTTATGCACCCTGTTAACTTGCGATAGGCCTAACTCCAGTGGGCCATCGATAAAATCATCAGAAGTGGCTGGTAATACCGCCGAAGATGTGTCATTCATAGACCATACAAAATCACCAACCACTATCAGATTATCTATATCTGTCAAAAGTTACGAAATAAGTTGCAGGGCACTCAGATGGGATTAGTAAATGTTTATATCAGAATAAGGAGGAATATAAGAACAAGTTACATAAAGTGAACGGCCGTTTAATAATAATTTAACACATAAAAACTCTATGTCCGGAAGATCCTGAGAAAGAATCTTTTCAGAGGAAATACAGGAGTCCACAGCAATGAGAACACCACCCCCATTGCGGGAAGTGCGATCGCATCTGTACAAGTTATATTGAGAAGGAAAAACGGAATAATCAGAAATATCGGGTTTTAACCAGGTTTCTGTAAGTGCAACTATTTGTGAATCAAAAGATAAGCTGTTAACATTGTAAAGTAGCGATCTAAGGCTGGGGTAGGGCTCAGCTCAGACCAGGATCATTTTACAATAAAATTTATAAAATACCGAGACTCAGAGAGCATTTCGGCAACCCTCATACAAATCCAAACCTACGCACCTCGAGAAACGTTCGAGAGATGCCCAAGAGTAGGCGATAGGACACCTTCAAGACTCACCACAACGCGCAGAGAAACCCTCGGAACGCGCTATGTTGGGTCTCGGGGTGCCCCGGGCGATGCCGGATAACCGCAAAACGTGCAGAGAAACTCTCGGAACACGTGTTGCGGCCATACGGCACGCCTCTAGCCGTTTAGCGAAACAAATACCTACGGACGGGACTGTAGGACACCTACCAGACTCACCACAACGCGCAGAGAAACCCTCGGAACGCGCTGTGTTGGGTCTCGTGGTGCCCCGTGCGATGCCGGGTAACCGCAAAACGTGCAGAGAAACGCTCGGAACACGTGTTGCGGCCATACGGCACGCCTCTAGCCGTCTAGCGAAACAAATACCTACGGACGGGACTGTAGGACACCTACCAGACTCACCACAACGCGCAGAGAAACCCTCGGAACGCGCCGTGTTGGGTCTCGTGGTGCCCCGTGCGATGCCGGGTAGCCGCAAACGTGCAGAGAAACGCTCGGAACACGTGCGGCCATACGGCACGCCTTTTATCAGAGAAGCGGGGGAGGCACTTGCAAAACGCACTTGTTTATATATTTCGAATTCTTTGGTCATATCCGTTTGCTAATTTTATTTCACATTTAAAAAAAACCTAATACCACACCGCAACAAAGACAATTGCCCGCCCAGTTAAATCCCCGCAGACCGAAGGTCAGCTTACCCCTGCTCCATCCTTATATTCCGCTTACGGCTCGTTGCTGTTTGTTGGTTGTTGCGTTGTGCACGTTGTCGCTTACCGCTGTCACTCTCGTTGTCGCTGCAGCTGTGTTGCCTTTTGGCTTCCGCACGCAATGTTCGCACTTGCGTTTCTGAGCGCGGCCCGATCGTGAATAACTTGCCGGCGTTTTGCATTTTCGGCACGGGCTATCCTCTGCCGCTGAGGCCTCTGCTCTGGCTTCGGTTGTAGCCGCTCTCTCTCTCTACGGCTTTTCGCGGCTGCTAGTGTGTGTGATGTTTCTCTGCTGTTGCTTCGGCTGTAGCCGCTCTCGCTACGATACTTCGCGGCTGCTGTTGTGTGTGATGTTTCTCTGCTGTTGCTTCTGCTGCTGCTTCGGCTGTTAGCAACCAGTGCGGCTGCATTCTCAGCGCCGGCTATCCTCTGCTGCTGAGGCCTCTGCTATCGCCGCTTACACTGCGACACTTCGCGGCTGTCTTTGTTGCTCTTTCTTTTGCTGTTGCTTCGGCCGTTAGCAATCAGGGCTGCTCATCGCTGTCAGTGCTGATCATTTCTGGTTCGTGAACCTGTACCCAGTTCCCCGTGTCTTAAATATAAATATTCGTGTTCTTGTCAGCTTACTTATTATTATTGTACTCAGGGTGCCTTCTTGGCCTTAAACTAAAATACCTTCATGGGTAATTAATACTAAAAAGATAACAAAGAATCAAATGATGTGGAGGAGTTAAATAGCTCCTTCACAACATATAATTTTGCAAGTTTAGTGTTAAGGCAACTAACATTTTGATAGGCCAAGCTAATATCATTTGCTAGTTTTTTGCCGACGACGTGGAGGCCACAGGGTGGCCAACAGGCTGTGCACTAGTAATCCTAATACCATTATTATTATAATTATCATTACGCCTATTCACAAACTTTTTTACAACGAGTTGTGGCGGCCGAAACTTTTCAGAACAAATCGTCGTGAAAAGTTCGGGCGGAACACTCAACTTATAAGTACATACATATATTTTTACGTAGCGGTTATTGCGAAAGTTGCTTTAATTTATTTACAATTAAACATATGTTGCCGATTAATTTGTTTAAATTCAAGCAAAAGTTACTTGCCTTAATTTTGGCCAATAAATTTCAATCTCAAGATGCCAGAAATTGAGCTCTTTTATACACAAATTTTAATATTTATTGTCGGCCGCAGCGACACAACGAAATAGCTTTTGACACTCAATTTTTGGCACAGAATACCTGGAGACTTCTTGCGATTCAATAGTAAGAGATCTTTCTCGTTTGTTGGCCATGAAATTTTTCACAAATTGGTCGGCATCCAATATGGCGACGGTCAAAAGGGGCAAGTCCAGCAAAATCCAAAATCCAGCGAAAATGTGTGATTAATAATCACACGCGAAACTTAAGCCACCACCACGAGACAAACAAATTAAAACGAAAAAACCGATGTCCCTGCTCGGGCGCCAATGAAAAATCTAATCGTTTTTAGATTTATATATACAAATTACGCAGTTTTTTCCAAAATTAATAGCGAGTTTAATGTGGTGGCTTCAAGTGTAAAACGACAATTAAAAAGTAGCTTAGCCTAATACAATTACTTGAGCCACAGGCGGCCACACGCAACACCAATTCGCCGTCGCACAGTGGCGCCATTTGAGTTTTTTCGTTGCAAAAATCATAGCTTTTGAACCAAATGAGATAATCGATCAACTTAAAAAGCATCTGATAGATAATTAATCAACCTATAAAATGAGCATTTGAAATGAATTCTAATTCTGATTTTTGGGTGAAAAACCTATTTTATGGGTATGCAAAGTTTGAAATTTTTGTTTAAAAAACCAATTTTAAGGGTAAGTAAATCTTAAATAAATATTATGATAATTTAAAATTTTTTTTGATTTTTATTGTTTAATTTTTTTAAAATGTTCTTTATAATCCGTAAAAGATTTAATATTATGATAATTAATCTTAATATAATTTTATTTTTTTTTTTTTTGCCTCAGTGATGAAATAAGTGGATCTGAAGCTGCTGCTAGCATGTTGAAGAGGTCCTCATTTTGTCTCACCCTTGATGCTTTGAAAGTGTTTAGCAATCTGTATTTTTTTTTAAAATTTATTTAATCATTCCTGTGCTTCTTCAGAAAGCTCTCCAATTGGCAAAGACTGATACTCAATTATATCTTTGCCATGCGCCAATATTTTATGGACTGTCGGGGTCAACTTTTTCTGCGGATATAATTCTGCTAAAAGTGATGCTGTTTTTGAAGCATATTCTCCATACTTGGCAGAATCAACTTTTTCCTTGCAGCTCAAAACATTTAAGATCGTTCCCAATCTCTTAACGATTTGATTGTTTATACCTGTGATTTGAGTTACAGCCTCATCATTTTCAAAAAATGTTCTCGTAGTAGTTCTGGTAGTTTATTTGTATATCCTGTAACTGCACCTGAATTTAGGGACCAGGATTTGACAAATGATCTCAGGTAAGCATTACAGAATGAAAAACAAAAATCAAGTATCTTAACAATAACGAACGAAACAACAACATTAAAAATGGGTTTTCACGGTTATATGTCATAAATTGCCCAAAATGCATCATTTTGGAACTATGTCTTTTTCACTATTTTATATCTAAACAAGTGGAAACGTTGCAGTCGGACGCAACCGACTGCGGCATACTCGATACCAGAATTAAAACCGGTAAAAAGAGGCCTGAATGCAAAGGGATACGGATGCAGCAGGGGTTTATGCTGCCTTAAAGATTCTCCGATGCAGATGGGGATGCCACCGGCTATCTTCATACCAAATTTGGTGACTCTAGCTCAAAGTTTGTAAAAGGTGATGAAAGGGGGGGGGCTGGGGCGGTATGGGTAGTTGTGGCATCAAAATTTTTGTTGCAGATCTTTCTGAAATGTCAATTGCTATCTTCATACCAAATTTGGTGACTCTAGCTCAAAATTTGTAAAAGGTGGGGAAAGGGGGGCTGGGGGCGGTTTGGGTGGGCGTGGCATCAAAATTTTTGTTGCAGATCTTAGTGGAATGTTAATTGCTATCTTCATACCAAATTTGGTGATTCTAGCTCAAAATTTGTAAAAGGTGGGGACAGGGGGGGCTGGGGGCGGTATGGGTGGGCGTGGAATCCAAATTTTTGATGCAGATCTTTCTGAAATGTCAATTGCTATCTTCATACCAAATTTGGTGACTCTAGCTCGAAATTTGTAATAAGTGGGGAAAGGGGGGGCTGGGGGCGGTATGGGTGGGCGTGGAATCCAAATTTTTGATGCAGATCTTTCTGAAATGTCAATTGCTATCTTCATACCAAATTTGGTGACTCTAGCTCAAAGTTTGTAAAAGGTGGGGAAAGGGGGGGCTGGGGGCGGTTTGGGTGGGCGTGGCATCAAAATTTTTGATGCAGATCTTTGTAAAATGTCAATTGCTATCTTCATACCAAATTTGGTGATTCTAGCTTAAAATTTGTAAAAGGTGGGGAAAGGGGGGGCTGGGGGCGGTATGGGTGGGCGTGGAATCCAAATTTTTGATGCAGATCTTTCTGAAATGTCAATTGCTATCTTCATACCAAATTTGGTGACTCTAGCTCGAAATTTGTAATAAGTAGGGAAAGGGGGGCTGGGGGCGGTATGGGTGGGCGTGGAATCCAAATTTTTGAAGCAGATCTTTCTGAAATGTCAATTGCTATCTTCATACCAAATTTGGTGACTCTAGCTCAAAGTTTGTAAAAGGTGGGGAGAGGGGGCTGGGGGCGGTTTGGTGGGCGTGGCATCAAAATTTTTGATGCAGATCTTTGTAAAATGTCAATTGCTATCTTCATACCAAATTTGGTGACTCTAGCTCGAAATTTGTAATAAGTGGGGAAAGGGGGCTGGGGGCGGTATGGGTGGGCGTGGAATCCAAATTTTTGATGCAGATCTTTCTGAAATGTCAATTGCTATCTTCATACCAAATTTGGTGACTCTAGCTCGAAGTTTGTAAAAGGTGGGGAAAGGGGGCTGGGGGCGGTTTGGGTGGGCGTGGCATCAAAATTTTTGATGCAGATCTTTGTAAAATGTCAATTGCTATCTTCATACCAAATTTGGTGACTCTAGCTCGAAATTTGTAATAAGTGGGGAAAGGGGGGCTGGGGGCGGTATGGGTGGGCGTGGAATCCAAATTTTTGATGCAGATCTTTCTGAAATGTCAATTGCTATCTTCATACCAAATTTGGTGACTCTAGCTCGAAAATTGTAAAAAGTGGGGAAAGGGGGGCGAAATGGAGGGCGTGGCTCCAAAACTTTGATGCAGATTTTTGGGGGTCGTTGCCAGCTATCTTCCTACCAAATTTGGTGGCTCTAGCTCCACAACTCTGGAAGATACACGTATTCCCGTTTTTGACGAAGCGTTGGGGTGGATGGGGGCGGCTAGGGCAGTATTGGTGGGCGTGGCATCCAAACTTTTGATGCAGTTTTTAGGGGGCCATCATCACCTATCTTGGCACCAAATTTGGTGGCTCTAGCTCAAAAACTGTGGGAGATATAGCCATTTCTGATTTCAAAATGCGGGGGGGCTGGGGGCGGAATGGGTGGGCGTGGCTCCAAAACTTTGATGCAGATTTTTGGGGGTCGTTACCAGCTATCTTCCCACCAAATTTGGAGGCTCTAGCTCCACAACTCTGGAAGATACACGCATTCCCGTTTTTGACGAAGCGTTGGGGCACATGGGGGTGGCTAGGGCGGTATTGGTGGGCGTGGCATCCAATCTTTTGATGCAGTTTTTGAGGGGTCATCATCACCTATCTTGGCACCAAATTTGGTGGCTATAGCTCAAAAACTGTGGGAGATATAAGCTTTTTTGACTTTAAAATGCGGAGGGGCTGGGCGCGGAATGGGGGGGCGTGGCTCCAAAATTTTGGATGCAGTTTTTTGGGGGTTGCTAGTAGCTATCTTCTTACCAAATTTGGTACTTCTAGCTGTAAGGATGTGCGAAATATGTGGATTTATCGGTTTTGAGTTATCGAATTTATCGATTTGCCAGCCCCCCAGTTATCGTAGAACCCCCATCTTGACACTTTAATTTACTATCCCATAGATAAAGAGATTTGGAAAGTTTCAAGTCTCTAGCTTGAAGGGTGTGGAAAAAAGTTGCGTTCATACAGACGGACAGACGGACAGATGGACAGACGGACAGACACCATGACGGACATTGCACAAACTCAATATACTCTTTACCTTCGGTATCGAGTATAAAAACTAACTTGATAGCAATATAATTATATTCTGCCCAAACAGCTCCGTTTCATCGTTTCATGTTTCATGGATGAAACGCTTGGCTCGTGAACCGCATTATGCTTGTCAATGCGTTTCATATTTGTGCAGTCATCTGTAGTTTGTTTACATTTCTTTTACTTAAATTTTTGTCACTGTTACTGTTTACTGCCTGGATTTATGAAAAATGCCGTTTCAAAGTGTTAAAGATTTGCTATGCGATTCTTTAGCAAAGCAATTTATTAGGGAAATAGAGGATATTAAACGTGAGAAGAGCTCATTGTTTGAATTGCTCAATTACATGCTTTTAACTGATGTATCCTGGCAAGACAAAGTTGATTCGAAGATTGATGAGGCTATGGTTGACTTCGTTGACAATGTTGTTTATTCGTGCCGTCGGGGAGAGTGTTGTAACGTGCCGAAATCCATCGATTGGCGCACCAACATTTTCTCAGCACATTCGACGACAGGCGGCCATAACAACATGGTGGCCAGTAAGGTAGGCAGGCAACCAATAGTTTTGAATCCGTCCAAGAACACCCAACAGTGTTCCTATCATTAGATGGATGAATCTCATTAGCTCATTGGCTTGATGACATTTAATTTTTGAGATCAAGTACCTGACTTTCTCAATTTCGCTCCACCCTTCTACACTGTTTTAGGCAGAAGCCCATCTCAAGCCACAAAATGACTCCGGACCAAGCAGGGGAGTCCCGGAGCCAGCTCTTGCCAGATCATTCGCGATCTCACAATCAGGGATACCAGCATGACCCTAAACCTAACATAGGGTTACTTTGTTGTCTAAAGAAAGCTACTGAAGACTACACCAGCACTCTGCGACAAATTTAGAGCTTATCATTTTCAAGGATAGTGCTTTAATTGCCGCTTGACTATCTGAAAAAATATTAATAATATTAAATAATAATTCATATTAGTTTTAGTTACTTTCATCCCTTGGTCAAGGATGCAGATCTCCAAGCTAGAAACGTTTTTATACTCGTTACCGAAGGTAAAGAGTATATTGGTTTTGTGCAATGTCCGTAATGGTGTCTGTCCGTCCGTATGTGTGCAAGTTTTTTACACCCTTCAAGCTAGAGACTTGAAACTTTCCAATTCTTTTTATCTATGGGATAGTAAATTAAAGTGTCAAGATGGGGGTTCTACGATAACTGGGGGGCTGGAAAATCGATAAATTCGATAACTCAAAACCGATAAATCCACATATTTCGCACATCCTTACAGCTAGAACTACCAAATTTGGTAAGAAGATAGCCACTAGCATCCCCAAAAAACTGAATCAAAAATTTTGGAGCCACGCCCACCCATTCCATTTTAAGTTTTTATGACAAAAATGCCTATATCTCCCAAAATTTTTGAGCTAGAGCCACCAAATTTGGTACCAAGATAGGTGATGATGACCCCCCAAAAACTGCGTTAAAAGTTTGGATGCCACGCCCACCGATACTGCCCTAGCCGCCCCCATTTGCCCCAACGCTTCGTTAAAAACGGGAATGCGTTTATCTTTCAGAGTTGTGGAGCTAGAGCCACCAAATTTGGTATGAATATAGCAATTGACATTCCACATAGATCTGCATAAAAAATTTGGATGCTTCGCCCACCCATACCGCTCCCAGCCCCCCTTGCTCTACCTTTTACATACTTTGAGCTAGACCCACCAAATTTGATATGAAGATATCAATTGACATTCCACAAAGATCTGCATCAAAAATTTGGATACCACGAACACCCATACCGCCCCCAGCCCCCCCCCCTTTCCCCACCTTTTACAAACTTTGAGCTAGAGTCACCAAATTTGGAAGGAAGACAGCTGGTGGCATCCCCATCTGCATCGGAGAATCTTTAAGGCAGCATACACCCCTGCCGCATCTTTACCCCTTTGAAATCAGGCCTCTTTTTACCGGTTTTAATTCTGGTAACGAGTATACCGCAGTCGGTTGCGTCCGACTGCAACGTTTCCACTTGTTTTTTTTTGAAATGCTTATTTTTCGATTCCGGCCACTGTGCGTCGCCCCTCTGGCATCGTGCTGGTTCGCTTGGTGAATCCATATGGTCCATGCTATTCTCTGGGACGCTTGACGATGACCATTCTTATGCCGCATCGAAAGTTGATCCCTTTCATTACTTTCGGGTTCCTAGAGGCATTGATTACCAACGGAGTCTTGGCTGGTCGTCTTCTGCGACTGATGCGGTACCTGAGTTTCAGAGCATAGCCGAACTGTATGACAGGCAACGCACTACGCACTACCGCGGAGCTTCAAATGAAACCTTTAGTTAGCCCAGCTGCTTAAATCCAAAATCATAGCTGTAGACCTCGGAGGAACCATGACCTCAATCACAGCCACAAAGGGGTGCCCTCAAGGAGGAGTACTCTCTCCTCTCTTGTGGGCTCTGGTCATCGATGAGCTACTCTATAAGCTCAACAACTTAGGGTTCTCCACTCAAGGCTACGCTGATGATCTAGTCATCTATATAGTGGGCTGGCATGAGCAAACCATCTCGGACCGCATGCAACAAGCCCTTAACATAGCCCACAGATGGTGTCAGGACAAAGGTTTGTCCATAAACCCGTCTAAAACTGTTTTAGTTCCTTTTACCAGGAAAAGGTCTTTGTCTCTAACAAGACCATCCTTAAATGAATCCACCATTGACTTTTCGGTTGAAGCCAACTACTTAGGAGTTACACTTGACTCCAAGCTCAACTGGAATGTACACCTTGAAAAGACCATAAATAAAGCCACTCGAGCATACTTCGCTTGTAACAGGCTTTTCGGTAGAACATGGGGCTTAAGTCCCAAAATGATCTACTGGTCTTTTAACACTGTGGTAAAACCGATCCTAACCTATGCATCTCTTGCTTGGTGGACGAAATCTACCCAGAAGACAGCTGCGGCTGCACTTACCAAATTACAACGACTGGTCTGCATAGGCATCACTGGAGCCATCCGAACATGCCCCACTGCAGCACTTGCAGTCATAACTGGCATACCCCCTTTACCCATCACCCTGAAAAAGGAGGTCTGCCTGGAGGCACTTCGCCTTCAAAACATCACCAACATAAAAAGCTGTGATCTTACCGGGTATCTTCGGGTTCTCGAACCCCTAATAAATGAGCCCATTCTGCGCGTAACTGACAAACAGAAACCAAAACTTGTTTTCCACAGAAATTTCTCTGTAGTCTTGCACACCAGACATGACTGGAAAACAAAATCTATATCTCTGCCCAGTGGTTCACAAACGTGGTACACCGACGGGTCGAAACTGGAAAACAGCGACACCGGGGCTGGTATTTTCGGACCAAGGTTCAACAAGTCTATAGCCATGGGAAAGTCTCCAACCATTTTCCAAGCAGAGATATACGCCATAGAAATCTGTGCTCGTGAATGCCTTCGCAGGAAAATGCAAGGTGAACGGATTTACATCTTCTCTGACAGTCAGGCGGCGCTCATAGCGCTGAGATCCTTCACGATCTCCTCCAGACTTGAAGAGAACTGTTTCCAACAGCTGAACGCCCTTGCCTCGAAAAACATCTTAACGGTGGGCTGGGTGCCAGGGCATGAAGGCCATATAGGAAACGAGGTAGCAGACTCCCTAGCAAAACGCGGGGCGATGACACCATTAATCGGCCCTGAACCGTTCTGTAGACTTTTGCAAGGACTCAAAAGAGAACTGGTCAGGAAATGGGAGGAAAAGGAGATAAGTCGCCACTGGACCGACAGTGCAGGGCTGAGACAAGCCAAACAATTTCTCGTCCCTCAGATGACGCGATCAAAACGCATCATCAACTTAAAAAAGAACGAAATTCGCACTTTAACAGGCTACCTAACGGGTCATTGCAACCTAAGGTATAACCTTAAGAAATTAAAACTTTCGGAAATCGACACATGCAGATTCTGTGAGCTGGAGCTAGAAACATCAGAACATGTTCTATGTGAATGCCCCTCGCTAAGCAGACGTCGACTTCTACAACTAGGAGGTGAACTTATCCCCCCCTACAGGATATGGGAACATAAAGACCCTACCAAAGTGCTCTCTTTTATTAGAAGGCTCGGTATAGAGGCTCTACCCTAATTCCTACAGGCCGGCACAAAAAATCTAACATCTGGTCGCAGTGCAACATGGCCCTAGTAATAATAATAATAATAATAATAGCCCAGCTACTGCGATAGTTCAGGACCATCCACGGCCTCCACGTCCGCACTCCTGGTATCACTACACTTATCCCTTAGAGAGCAGCTCTTAAGGGTAAACCGGTACTGCTGAAGCAGTACCACATTTTACCACCGCACTTAGCGACCAGCTGCAGTGATGCCTCATACACCATCATGGCGAGATGCAGCATCTCACCCTGTTTGGACCGTGCACGACTCGCCACTACTATGAGTCATTTCATCCTGATGCTTCAAACTTTTG
This sequence comes from Scaptomyza montana, assembly GCA_018904305.1. Classification (NCBI taxonomy): domain Eukaryota; kingdom Metazoa; phylum Arthropoda; class Insecta; order Diptera; family Drosophilidae; genus Scaptomyza; species Scaptomyza montana. The sequence continues at coordinate 613,725 of JAEIGR010000063.1, forward strand.
GCAAAGTACACTCTAACAAGATGAGCACGGGGAATTGGCTCTCCTCCTTCCACATCGAGTGAAATAGCAGCCTTAATGGCACTTGAGTAATGACTCCTGCCTCCTGTGACCTATCAAAGGCCGGTCCTCCTTAATTATCGAGAGGAGGGGCTGTTGCTTTCACGAGAGTCTCAGCTCTAGGGAGTCTTTTTGCGGTAGCTGCGTTGTACAACTTCTATTCGTTGCTTGTCAACTTAATTAAGGTTTCAGGATCCAGACTCAATATCTGTATTTGGTTTCCTATATCCACCAGACAAGATCTCTGACATAACGGACTAAACCTCGAGGCTCTTAAGCGGTAGCATTCCTGTGGACGAGAAAGAGGCATTTTCCAACTGTTCATCCAGGGTTAATGCTCGTACCGAGTCGCCAATCACAGCGGTACCAATTTACACGAAAATCTTCGTTGATTTACATTTTAAAGTGAACAGATCGTTAAATAAGAAATTTAATCATTCGTAAGTTGCAGTTAGATGATTTACCAAGTTGCCACTTTATTTATGAAAAACATATGATCATATGACATATGATTTTGCAGTCATATCATATGCAAAATAAATAAACAATACTGGATAATGGTATTGAAGAGTAGGTATATAAGTTAACGGTGGAGCATAGTGCTAACGCTGCACACAGGCCAGCGACCCAGCGGGTCCGCCGCTGACCAGACCGAAACGCGATATCTTGCACGAGGCGCAAGATCAGCAGTTTCGTATCCGGCGTAGCTGCAGCATAGCGGCAGCACAGCGGCAGCATAGCGACAAGCTAGGGCTTTAAAAGTAAGCAACTTGTATCTTAGCCATAGTTCTTTATCGGCTCCATATCAAGACGCCTCGTCTGATGTGAAATAAATAATAATAAATAAACCACACATTGTATTATTCACTTCGAAACTTCGGCTGTTGTACGTTAATATCACAAAGGAATTTGCAAAACTGTCGCCCAACTATTACGGAACCCACCGTGAAATACCCAACATACAACACACAAGTGTAACAAAGTAAAATAAAAAGTACTTGCAAAATAAAAACACGTAAAAAAACTCAGTGCACCAGCAAACAATAATTCACAGAATATTGACAAATACAAACCAAAACATTTTACGAACATCCGCAATTGCAAACAAAACTCAGTGCATGAACAAAACGAAGATAATTCACAAAATATTAGTAGACGAAAATAAAGAAGAACGAAAATAAGTGCATGAAATAAACAAATTATAAACATCCGCAAATGCAAACAAAAACTCAGTGCGTGAACAAAGCGAAAATCATTCAAAGAATAATAAAAATTGAAAATAATTTTTTTTTTTTTTTTTTTTTTAAATTGATGTGTTTATTTATTGAATCTTTTCTAGTGAATTAGAAAACTAGCAATAAGTATACAAATCTTATTAATAAATCTTAGCTAACAGTACATTTTCTTTTTTTTGACTGTATTCTGAGTGCGCGTCCCTAAAAATCATCGCTGGGTTGGTAAGTCGTTACGGCGAAGACGGGATCGGCTGCGCAGCCTTGTGATACCTCTCGCTAGATGATTTGTGTGCGATGAGAGCTTGCTAAAATATTTTACTTTTTGTTCCGCTATTTCCTCCTTGACTGTTAAGATGTTTAAGTCTTTATGAATGTTTTCGTTCCGAACATACCACGGTGCCCCGGTGATGGTTCCAAAGTTTTTGGACTGGGCTCTCTGGACAATGTCAATGCTGCTGTTGCAAGCGTTCCCCCATAACTTGGAACCATAGGTCCAGATTGGTTTTAGAACAGAGTTGTAAAGCAGGACCCTGTAGTCTAAACTAAGGGAAGAGCGAGCATTGATGAGCCAATGGAGGCTATTGGCTTTTGGTTTGAGATGTGTTCTTTTAGCTTCAATGTGTCGCCGCCATGTAAGTCTTCTGTCTAAGTGTACGCCAAGATACGTTACATCGTTTGCTTTTGGAAGTGTGGTGTTGTTTAACGTGAGCGGTGGACAATCTTGCCTGTAAAGGCCCATTCCCAGGAAAAAAATTTCATTTATGAAAAGTAGTAAATTATTACGTTAGGTTCCACATAAAGTATGGGTGACCAGCTGTGCCAAATATTTGTATGGCAAAATGTAAATAATTGTTGGTCACCTTGTTTAATTAATTCGTTCATTGTGTTAATAAATTGGAGAAAAATAAATAAAAAGACATGGAAAATAGTGATTTCTGGATGGCATTAGCTGCTTTTATGATTCTAAGGAGAAGGAGGAAAGCTAATGAGCTAAGTCGAAGCTTGCCGCGCCGTAAATGTTGGGTAAACCCTTATTTACTAGAAAGGGGTGAAAAGGGACGATTCAAAAACGACGTAAGTTTTGAAATAACTTGTACATATGTATGTAAATTATCTTGTACATATTTAATAGTTTCAGAATATGATATACACCCCGGCGGTGTTTTACCAAAATTTCCATATGAGTGAGACGTGTTTCAATTGGCTATTTAATTTGGTTGAGCCGCACTTGGTGGCAAAACGGAATACTCGTCCTGATGCTATACCATTGAAAGCCAAGTTAGCAATGGTTTTAGAGTGAGCATGTTAATAATGTAATTAAAGTACACAATGAACTTATGGTAAAAAGTATTTTAGATATTTTGCGACTGGAGATCTGCAAAGCCATGTTAGCTGTATATACCGTATTAGTCCGCAACATGTTGGTCGGACGATTGACCTTGTATGTAATGCTATTTGCATTATCTTAAAAGAAGAGATTCCAATTTGGACACAGGCAAAAATGTTAATTTGGGCCAACGATTTTATGACCAAGTGGAACTCTCCAAACACAGTTGGCGCAATAGATGGCAAGCACATAGCCATAGTAAAACCAACAAACAGTAAGTTACAACTATAAAGTAAGTTACGCAACATGATAATTAACGCATATCTATATATATAAAACAAAGTCGGGTTTGTTACAACACTTATAGCTCGAGATCTGCTGGACCAATTTTCATGGTTTTTGATTTGTTGGATTTGTCTCCGCCCCGAATAGCAGAATACATCTTAAAAATACTGAAAAATTGACGAATACTTGAAAAATGCGTTATTTTCCATAAAAGAAAGTGGTGTTAGTTACACTATTTATAGCTTTAGAACGGCTGAGATGATTTGGCTGAAAATTGTTGGGGAGGTAGCTTAGAACCAGGGAAACACATAGGATCAAATTTATAAAGACAAACGCGAAAAAACTTACCACGCCACACTTTACCCACTTTGTCTTATCTGTCAAGATATTTTCTTAATGAGTTTATTAAAATAGAATTTTGTAAACACAGCAAAGCAATCAAGTGTATTTTTTGGAAGTGTAGAGAAAAAAAACCACGTGCTAGGAATTATCCACAACAGCGTAAGTCTAATCTTTCTCAAAGCTCTTATAAAGCTCGAACTATGAAAATAGCTAGACTTAACGAAACGTTTCCACAAGCCGAACAGCGAAGGCTTGAATAGGCAGAGCGTGAGGCAGCTCACAGTGCTGCCGAGATACCAGAGCAGTCCCAAGCTCGGCGTCGACAGCATGCTGAATATATGGCATCTCAACAGGCTATGGAGACACCCGAACAGTCTCAAGCTCGACGTCAACAGACGGGCTACTCAAGCTTGGCGTCTTCAGCAGGCTACTAACATGGCGTACCAAAATCGAATTTAAGGTTCTATTCTATTATGTGCTTTATTCACAGAGAACACATCAAAAAGCACCACTGCGACGCGTGGTCTGGGTCCACTAGTATGTATATAAAGGAATCAATTATTTTTTCATCTAGTGTTTTTTTTTTCCATTATTCTGATGGCTGCTTGCGACGCATCTTGTCGCTTTACCTACATTGATGTTGGTGCTTATGGAAGCGAAGGCGATATGAGCGCCTTCTCACATTGCTCGCTTGGGAAAGCAGTTATGACAGATAGCCTACCTTTTCCGCCAGACAACGTTCTCAATGGAGTTGCAACTCCATATTTATTTTTTATTTTTATAATTTTTTTTTTTATTTTATTCCAAATTGCTTCATATTTTTGGATTGCTTTTATTAAATCGATTTTATCTTCTCGACGGAAGTTTTCAAATCGCTTTCTTTTTAAATTCTTTTGTGCGTCCATTTACAATGCTATGCGGAATAATTGTAGAGCTATTATTCCGTTTTTAAGAACAGCTGATTTTGGAATCCACAATTGTTCCACTATCGGAACTATCGATTAACTTTTCTGATGGTTGCTGGGAATTTAAAAACGGAACACAGCCAAGAAAATTTTTGACAACTGTTTTTTTTATAGGTTAATTCTGTTTTTTTTTTGTTGTGCCTTGTATGAAAATTGTTGGCCCTTTTCTTCCTTGTTTTAAATTGTAATTAAGAACATGGTATTTTTTTATAACTTTTGTCGTGTCCTTAATTTTCCGCCTTGTTTTGCGCCATTTGTGAGTATTTTCCGTTTTAAACGTTTTAATCCTGTCTCACCTACTAGCTAATTTACGAAATTTCTGACAACTGTTTTTTTTATATAGAGTTGCACCTAAAAATTCCGTTTCGCAGCTGCTGGGAATGGGCCTTAAAGCGTGAAAGTTACTTGCTTGAAAGTTACTTGCTTACATTTTTGTTCGTTTACTTTATTTCGCCAATCTGATAACCATTTTTCCACGTTGACCAGATGAAGGCCTAGTTGCGCTGTTGCTTGTATTGGGCATCTGGAGCGGCTGAGAATAGCTGTATCATCAGCAAAGGTAGATGTTGTCAATCGGCTGCATATAAGGATGCCTGCTGTGAATAGCACGTACAGTGTTGGTCCAAGTACGCTGCCCTGTGGAACACCAGCTTCGATACTGTGTTCGTCAGACATTGCAGTGTTACATCTTACTGTGAACTTCCTGTCGTAGAGGTACGACTTAAGCAGCTTATGTGTGTTGTTTGGAAGCATTGTTTTGATCTGATGCATCAGACCTTCCAACCAAACTTTGTCGAATGCCTGGGAAACATCCAGAAATATTGCAGTGCAGTATTCTCTATTTTCGAACGCGCTTCGTATCTCTGATGTTATTTTGTTAACCTGTTAAATTGTTCCGTGCTTTTCACGAATGCCAAATTGGTGTGATGGGATTATGTTATGAAGATTCAGGAATGGATTTATCCGGGACAGCAAACATTTTTCAAAAAGTTTTGATAGACACGATAATAATCGTATAGGTCTATACGACGTGGAAACTGTGTGATCTTTTCCAGGCTTTGGTATCATAATGATGATTGACTTTTTCCATCTGTCTGGATAGTGGACAAGTTTGGTGATAGTATTGAAGAGCTGGGCAATTATGCAGATCGCACAGTAAGGAAGCTCAATAATCATCTTTGGGGTTATTTGGTCACCTCCTGGAGATTTTTTGGGTTCAGTTGCTCTCTAATGATTCTAACGATTTCATTCGGGCGAAACTTGATTGGATCGTGTTGAAGCTGAGAGCCGTTTGAAGCAGTCGGTAGTGCAAACGTATTTGTTGCAGGGTTAGGTTGGAACACTTTTTGAAGATGAGTAGCAAATGTGTTAGCTCTTTCTTCATCGCTGCGGGCTCAGCCGCCTGCGAAGTTTCTTATAGGCATTACTGTTTCTGTTGGTGAGCTTAGAGTTGGCTGAGCTCTCAACAATGAGTTTTTCGTACTGTCGGTTGATAATTGCTCGATGTAACGGCGTTGAGCCCGCTCGTCCTCGATTTTTAACGCTTTGGTGAGTTTACGTGTGGCGTCTTTTAGTTTTTGCTTTGCCGATGGCGATCTGTTCGATTGCCAGTCACGTCGTAAGCGCCGCTTATCAAGAACGAGCTGTTCAATTTGTAGATTTGTTGTCCTTTGGTTGTGTATTGTATTTGGTGTTTGAGGCGTAGCGGTGCGAGCTGCGGCGACGAAGACCGTCTCCAGAGTGTTAACAAAACCATCAATGTCAGCTTCATCTACGAGAGGTGGCTTAAGCTCAATGTGTGAGCTTATATATTTTTTGTATCTGAGCCAGTTAATTTTATGTGAAGTTAACTTACCGGATCGATTTATGAATTCAGGGTGTCGTAGCAGATTTATTAGGACTGGCGAGCGATTGGATGGTGGATCCGAAAGGCACTCTGCACTTATCATTTTACGCGAAATGTTTTTGGTAACTGCTTGTTGTTAGCTTTTATAATTGAATTGTAGAGCTGCTTTCCTTTTGGATTCACGAGACGAGATCCCCAGTGTGTGTGCTTGGTATTTTAGTCTCCTGCTGCTATAAAGCATTCTCCTAGTGAGTTAAAAAATTCCATAAATTGGTCTTCAGGTATGGTATTACGCGGGGGGCAGTATACAGCGGCTAGAGTAAGTTGGTTCCCACTGTCCAAATGTATTTTTAGAGATGCTGCCTGTAGAAAGTTTTCAGCAAACTCTTTATAGTAGTGGTGCTTGAGGCGGCTTCTGATCAAAATACCAGTACCACCGTGTGCCTTACCATCGGGATGATTAGTACCGTAGAATAAGTATCCACTTATGTTAAAGTTATATTTGTTTGTAAGGTGTGTTTCGGAAATTAGCATTACGTCGATGTGCTTATCTAGTAGGAATTGAGCTAGTTCATGTTTATGCTGTGAGACGCCATTAGCGTTCCACGTAGATATTCGTATCGCAGACATTGATTATTTTAACTGTTGTGATACAAGCATTTGTATCAAAAGATTTTGATTACGCATTAGTTCTTGCATAGTTGTTTTCATGAATGACATAAACTCGTTCATGCTCTGTTGCAGGGTACATATGAGTGCTTCGAGGTTGCTTTGTTGCTGCTCTTTTGCAGCGTTTGTGCTCATTTGTTTTGGTTGTAAATACGGCGCGTTAGAGGCAGGATCTTAGGGCGCTTGCATAAGTTGCGTTATTGGTTGAGAATTCGGGGCCAAGTGAGGATCTGGCTGCAGAAGAAAAGAAGACGTCTGGGTTGTGCTTAGATGGAGTGAAGGTAATCGGTGCGTGTTGCGAGCGTACAGTGGTAACGCGCTAATGGATACGGTTTTTAAGTTCCTTGTAGACTTGGCAGCCTCTGTAGTTGGCTGTGTGCTTGCCTTCGCAGTTGTTGCAAAATTGTTTGCTAGAGTCTTCTTTACTTGCTGGGCAACTTGCGGAGTTATGCAGTTCCCCACAGTATACGCATACCGAGCGCAGTTTACAGTAGGCTTTTGTATGGTCGTACTCTTGGCAGTTCATACTTTGTACCGGACCGTTTCGTTTGTGCGGTTCTTCTACGGTGATTATTCGGTGAAGTAAAAGCTGAAGTTTGTATATTGGGTGCACCTCGTTTTTTTAAGCATCTTCGTTTCTGGTTCAAGTTCTATTTTAAAAAGTGGTTGCGGCATCCTGTTCCTGTTTAAGATGTTAATGACTGTTTTTGCTCGAAATCCTTTCTCCTGCAGCGCCTGTTTTATTTCTCCTGGTGTTACATCAGGTTCTATGCCTTTTATTACGACTTGCAGGCCCTTGCAGCTTTTTAATTGATACGTATAATAATTAATTTTTTTTGTCGTTTAGATGCTTTATCAGAACTCTGTAATTATCTTCCGACTTTGTCTGGACTTTAATTTCTTGAATTGTATCCTATACGAGAGGAACTATGTAGAAATTATCTTTGCCCATGAGCTCGATTACTTTGTTAACAAAAGCACTGGAGCTTTTCTCGCGTATATATATTGGGGGTGGCTTTGGCTTTTTCGTGACAACCCCAACGGCTTCAGAAGGCAGATCATCAGTGTTTTCTGCCAAGATGTGAAATCTATTGCTATTGTTTGTAGTATCATTCGAGGGTATATTTAAATTGCTACGGTTAATTTTTGGTTTATTCGTAGAATTTTGCGGACTTAGCTTTCTTTTGATATAAATGTAGCGATCCATACCAGTCTGCGTAGCCGGCTTAACATTTTTGATGTTTGCAGTTTGATTTGCTGACGGCGCAGCAGTCGTTGTGCTTGTTGAACGGGAAGTAGGTATCGGTGCAGTTGTGGTTGTAGTCGCTGTTGCGGTACCTAGAGAGGGCGCAGCACTTGCAGTCGTGGCTAAGAGAGACGGGGAGCACGAAAACTTTCGGTCGCGTGCTGTGTGCAAGACTTCATTTGTCGGGTTGGGTGTTGCCGCACGCGCGCGGTCGGATTGCGTTGACTCAATAGATAGCAGGGACGGAGACGGTGAGCAAGAACGTTCGCTGACACGCGCTGTGTAAGAGCGTTCGATTTGCGGGTTGGGGGTAATTGACCGCTCGGGCTGCTCTGAGACTACAGAGAAATACGCGTTGCTCTGCCGACGACGCTCGTCTTGCTCGCGTTGTCGCTGGCCACAATACTCGCTTTGACTCATTGTCTTAAGCGAGGTGAAGAATTTCTTATTGCCTTTTGTTTTAGATGTTATATTTGTTAAAAGTCAATTGTTTTGTTTAAATTGCAGATTATTAAAAAGCAATTTGTGCAGATACATTGCACTGAGCGTCTTTTCGCACAAAATTTATATTTTATTAGCTTATTTATCACTGCACTTTTGCGTTTGGGAATTAATTAACCGGATCACGATAAGAAAACACGTCTGCATTCGACGACAGTTGACAAATCGCAAAGCGAAAATAAAATGAACGCAAAATAGTGCATAGAAGAAACAACACGGAAGGCGCAACAACTAACTCAAAGGAAGGAGGATTCAATAGCAGCACCAGAATTGATTTTAAGAAGACAAAAAACAACAACAAAACAAGTGGAAACGTTGCAGTCGAACGCAACCGACTGCGGTATACTCGTGACCAGTATTAAAACCGGTAAAAAGAGGCCTGATTGCAAAGGGGTACGGATGCGGCAGGGGTGTACGCTGCCTTAAAGATTCTCCTTAAAGATTCTCCGATGCAGATGGGGATGCCACCAGCTATCTTTCTTTCAAATTTGGTGTCTCTAGCTCAAAGTATGTAAAATGTAGGGAAAGGGGGGCTGGGGGCGGATTGGGTGGGTGTGGCATCCAAATTTTTGTTGCAGATCTTTGTGGAATGTCAATTGCTATCTTCATACCAAATTGGGTGACTCTAGCTCAAAGTTTGTAAAAGGTGGGGAAACTTTTGCTGCAGATCTTTGTGGGATGTCAATGGCTATCTTCATACCAAATTTGGTGACTAGCTCAAAGTTTGTAAAATGTGGGGAAAGGGGGGGCTGGGGCGGTATTGGTGGGCGTGGCATCCAAATTTGTGATGCAGATCTTTGTGGAATGTCAATTGCTATCTTCATACCAAATTTGGTGACTCTAGCTCAAAGTTTGTAAAAGGTGGGGAAAGGGGGGCGAAATGGGTAGGCGTGGCTCCAAAACTTTGATGCAGATTTTTGGGGGTCGTTGCCAGCTATCTGTTACCAAATTTGGTGGCCTGAGCTCCACAACTCTGGAAGATACACGCATTCCCGTTTTTGATGAAGCATTGGAGCGGATGGGGGTGGCTAAGGCAGTATTGGTGGGCGTGGCATCCAAACTTTTGATGCAGTTTTTGGGGGGTCATCATCACCTATCTTGCCACCAAATTTGGTGGCTACAGCTCAAAAACTGTGGGAGATATAGGCTTTTTTGACATTAAAATGCGGGAGGGCTGGGGGCGGAATGGGGGGCGTGGCTCCAAAATTTTTGATGCAGTTTTTTGAGGGTTGCTAGTAGCTATCTTATTACCAAATTTGGTAGTTCTAGCTGTAAGGATGTGTGAAATATGCGGATTTAGCGTTTTTGAGTTATCGAATTTATCGATTTGCCAGCCCCCCCAGATATCAAAGAACCCCCATCTTGACACTTTAATTTACAGTCCCATAGATAAAGAAAATTGGAAAGTTTCAAGTCTCTAGCTTGAAGGGTGTGGAAAAAACTTGCACACATACGAATGGACAGACGGACAGACGGTCAGACGGACAGACACCATGACGGACATTGCACAAAACCAATATACTCTTTACCTTCGGTAACGAGTATAAACAAGAAATATAAGTGAAAATCTCACGCATAATTTTTCCTCAAATAAAAAGTAATAATATTCAGCTATTAAGGCTGCTCAAAAGTTGCATTATAAATTCTAAGCGACCGTGCCAGTGTAACCCGATACGGTGCATAATTTGTAAGGCCGCTGTTTGGTCTTTCCATTGTCGTTATTTAGCGCACACACAGAATATCTTATTGATTGCTATAAAAAACAAAAACAAAGGTAAAATAAACAAAGTGTCGACAACGTACTATGTTTACAAACGACGAAAGCGACTCAGACAGCATTTCTGATTTATTGACTGACTTAGAAAAACTCAAGTTAGCTAACAATATGTCGAACACAGACGCACAGACTCTTTCAGACATAATGGGAGCAGCAGTAAGCGCTGCACTCGACGCACAGAGAAAAGAGTTTAACGAAACAGTTCAGCAACTAGCGAACAGCGTTAGACAGGTATCAGTAAGCGAGCCGGTTGTGAAGACTTTTGAAGATGTTACCTGTACAAATACAACAGGCAACGAACCACTCGACGCCATAAAATCTCTACCCGAGTTTAACGGGATACAGGAAGACTATGTCTCCTGGCGTCAAGCGGCCACAGCCGCTTATAAGCTTTTCAAAAATCACGAAGGTAGCACCAGCCATTATCATCATAGAAACAAAATTAGGGGCGCGGCAAACCGCATCATTCATCTTTCAACACCCAACTTAATTTCGAAGCCATCATTGAAAGGCTAGACTTCACATACGCAGATAAACGCCCTCCACACCTTATTGAGCAAGAGTTAACAACTCTTAGGCAGGGTAACATGAGTCTTTTAGAGTTTTATGATGAGATTGAGAAAAAGCTCGCTCTCCTCACAAATAAATCTATAATGACATATGACACAATGATAGCTAATCACATGAATGAGAAGTATCGTGCAGAAGCATTACGTGTTTTTATATCGGGACTCAGAAAGAACCTTACCGATGTATTATTCTCAGCCCAACCATCATTATCATTTTTCCATAAAATTATTTACACAAAACAACCTGACTATTTATATGACATAATTAGACCATCCTCCTCCCAGCGAACCAACAATATTGTTCCGATTAGAGCAAAATTATCAAGTTCTAATAGACACTTTTATTCCTATGCTGTTCAGCTTTGGAACCAGCTCCCACACGAAATTAAAACCATCAGAAGAACACCAAAATTTGTTGTTAAAATTAAGGAATATCTATCAAGCACACACTAGGTAAACCAAAATGCATATGTTTTAAGAAAATAACTCTAATAATATAAATGTTAATTGTTAAAATGTTCCTGTAAATTACTATAAAAGCCATAATGTTTAAGTCTAATTATATACTATATTGTGACTTACGCAACAATGTTAAAGCAGAAATGCTGTAGCGTTAGGAATGCTTAAAAATACAAATAAAATAAATAAATAAAAAAAGTTTGCCAGCTGCCCTCGCTATGGCACAAAAAGTTGAAGCCAACCACGAGAGGTACAACTTTGCAGCAAATTATGCAAGAAGTCTCGAGGAGAGAGAAAAACGGCAACAAGCCGAGCCAAAAGATAGGGGGCCTAACAGAGGCCAGGGTAAAAACCCACACTTCAAAAGGGACAACCCTAACCAACCCCAAAACAAGCCTCGGGGAAACGACCGAGTAGAACCAATGGAAGTAGACCCTTCATCATCCAAGTTTAGGCAACAGACAAACTTTCAGCGGCAAAGCCAAGGTCAAAACCAACAATCTGCCCGTACAAACCCCAACCATGCAAAACGGGCAAATAGTACAGAAAGGCAATCAGACCAAAGACGCCAAAGAGTCAACCACCTTGCGCAAAACGACTAGCAAGAGGCGGAACAAGCTTATGAAATCATAACCAACGCCGCAGTAGCTGACATCGAAGAATGTGCCTAAGACGATTACGTTTGCGACACAGTTCATTTTTTAGAGGACAGTCCCTACTCGCGTTCATCGAATGCAAAGTCGCAGGGCAAACATTAAAACTCTTGCTTGACACAGGGGCTTCAAAAAACTACGTTCGATCTACCCTAGAGCTAGATCACAAGCTTCCTGTAAAAGAACTTTTCGATATCGGTACCATCTACGGGTCTAGCGATATCACGCATAAATACATTTTCAAAATTTTCGGACTTGAGAGTCAATTTTTTCTGCTACCAGGACTCCCAAACTTTGATGGCATTATTGGCCTAGATTTTATACGCGAAGCCGGTATATTGCTCGATTTCCCTCAAGGCAAAATTTTTAAGAAAGACGGTTCATACGAAGAGACCGTCCAATTTGTAAAATGTAAAAATGTTAACTTTTCAGAAATCGGGGAGCTACAAGCTCCCGCACATGTCAGACAAGAATTTATTAAAATGCTAAAGAGCAATGTCAAAGCATTCGCAGAACCAAATGAGTTACTGCCATTCAATACATCAGTTGTCGGAACTATTCGGACTGAAGATAACGAACCGGTTTACTCCAAGCTGTACCCATTTCCAATGAGCGCAGCAGACTTTGTCAAAAAAGAGATAAAAGACCTCTTAAAGAACGGAATAATCCGCCCTTCTAAGTCACCCTATAATAACCCCATTTGGGTCGTTAGCAAAAAGGGAGTTGACGACTCAGGAGCCCGAAAAAAAAGATTGGTTATGGATTTCAGAAAGCTCAACCAAAAAACTATCGCCGATAGATTACCCATGCCAAGTATTGCTATGATATTAGCAAACTTAGGGAAGGCCAGATTTTTTACAACACTGAACCTCAAATCTGGTTATCACCAGATCACCTTAGCAAAACAAGACCGTGAAAAGACAACTTTTTCTGTTAACGGGGGAAAATACGAGTTCTGCCGACTGCCGTTCGGCCTAAAGAACGCAGGAAGTATTTTCCAGAGAGCAATTGATGACGTGCTACGAGAGCACATTGGCAAGACTTGTTATGTCTATGTCGATGATGTCATCATCTTCTCAAAAAACGAAAAGGACCACGTTCGAGACGTAGGCCAGATCTTAAGATGCCTTCATGAAGCAAATATGAAGGTCTCAAAAGAAAAATCACACTTCTTCAAAGAAAGTGTAGAATACTTGGGATTCATCGTGTCCAGTAGCGGCACAAAGACCAGTCCCGACAAAGTAAAAGCAATAAAAGAATTTGCTCAGCCGACAAATTTCTTCGCAGTTCGCTCATTCTTCGGATTGGCTAACTACTATAGGTGTTTCATCAAAGACTTTGCCTCAATCGCAAAGCCGTTATCCGATATCCTAAAAGGGGAAAACGGGAAGGTTAGTAAACAAACTTCCAAATAAATAACCATTGCTTTAAACGAAACACAATACCAGACCTTTGACAAGCTCAGAAATATTCTGGCTTCTGAAGAGATAATTCTTCACTACCCTGACTTTAAAAAACCCTTTGATCTTACAACGGACGCCTCGTCCTCAGGCATAGGAGCTGTATTTTCCCAAGGCGGGAGACCCATTACCATGACCTCTAGGACCTTGAAAGATAGAGAAGCAAATTACGCAACAAACGAAAGAGAGTTGCTATCGATAGTATGGGCCCTAAACACCCTGCGCCACTACCTGTATGGGGTCAACAACCTTAACATTTACACAGACCACCAGCCCTTAATATTCGCGCTATCTGACAAAAATCCCAACGCAAAAATTAAACGTTGGAAAGCCTTCATAGACGAACACGACGCCAAAATTTTTTATAAGCCCGGAAAAGAAAACCATGTGGCTGATGCCTTGTCCAGGCAAAACATAAACGCTCTAGAAAATCCTCCTCAGTCAGACGCAGCCACAGTACATAGCGAGCTATCACTTACCCACACGATCGAGTCGACCGATAAGCCGGTCAACTGTTTCCGAAATCAAATTATTTTAGAGAAAGCGGACAATCCTTCCAAGAGGACCTTCACACTCTTCGGAAAAAAGACTCGACATTTAATCAACTTCAATAACTGAGATTCAATCATTGACACAGTAAAAGATGTAGTGAAACCCAATGTTGTAAACGCAATACAATGCAAGCTCCCCGTCCTTGGCCGCATACAACATGCCATAGTTGAAACATTCCGTTCAACAACATTTCGGTTCTGCAAAAACAGAGTAATGGACGTATTTAACAAAGATGAGCAAAGAGAAGTTGTTACCATTGAGCACAACCGTGCTCACAGAGCAGCGCAAGAGAATGTAAAACAAATTTTCCCGAAAATTAACAAATTAGCTACTGAGGTAGCCACAGCATGCAGGATTTGTGGGCGATCAAAATACGATCGCCACCCTAAAAAACAGGAACTCGGTGTCACACCGATCCCTTCCTATGCTGGAGAACCAGTACATATAGATATTTACTACACCGCAGGGAAACATTTTCTGACAGCGATTGTTAAATTTTCCAAATTCGCAATAGTACAACCGATTGCTTCACGCACAATTCTGCACATAAAGAGCCCCCTTTTACAAATTATAAATTTTTTCCCAAAAATCAAAGCAATCTACTGCGATAATGAGGCAGCCTTTAACTCGGAAACAATCAAGTCTATGCTGAGAAATTTTTACAATATAGAAGTCGTATGTTGTCCGCCGCTACACAGCACATCAAATGGTCAAGTGGAGCGTTTCCACAGTACTTTGGGTGACATGGCAAGGTGTCTTACAGAGGAAAGAGGTATCACCGATATAGTAGAATTATTTATACAAACAACAATAGAATATAACGGTCGATCCACTCGGTAATGCACAAAACACCCATCAAGGTAATCCATTCGGCTCCCCCAGAATAAGAAGAGGACATACGGAACAGACTCAGTAAGGCACAAGAAACGCAGCTAGAAAGAAACAACCCAGCTAGGCAGAACAGAGTGTTCGAGGTAGGAGAAAGGGTATTGGTAAAGACTAATAGAAGGATAGGGAACAGGATCACCCCCTTGTATGTAGAAGAACGAATACAAGCTGATTTGGGGACAACTGTTCTCATTAACGGGAGGACGGTTCACAAGGATAACCTCCGAAAAAGCCCAAACACCAATCCCCAAACATAAAATCAAAAAATCATACAAAATAATAAACAAAATTTTTTATAAAACAAGTGGAAACGTTGCAGTCGGACGCAACCGACTGCGGCATACTCGATACCAGTATTAAAACCGGTTAAAAGAGGCCTGACTGCAGAGGGGTACGGATGCGGCAGAGGTGTACGCTGCCTAAAAGATTTTCCGATGCAGATGGGGATGCCACAAGCTATCTTCCTTACAAATTTGATGACTCTAGCTCAAAGTTTGTAAGTTTGTTGGGAAAGGGGGGCTGGGGCGGTATAGGTAGGCGTGGCATCCAAATTTTGCTGCAGATCTTTGTGGAATGTTAATTGCTATCTTCATACCAAATTTGGTGACTCTAGCTCAAAGTTAGTAAAATGTGGGGAAAGGGGGGCTAAGGCCTTATGGGTGGGCGTGGCATCCAAATTTTTGATGCAGATCTTTGTAAAATGTCAATTGCTATCTTCATACCAAATTTGGTGACTCTAGCTCGAAGTTTGTAAAAAGAAGGGAGAGGGGGGCTAGGGGCTGGGGGTGGTATGGGTGGGCGTGGCATCCAAATTTGTGATGCAGATCTTTGTAGAATGTCAATTGCTATCTTCATACCAAATTTGGTGACTCTAGCTCGAAAATTGTAGAAAGTGGGAAAAGGGGGGCTGGGGGCGGTATGGGTGGGTGTGGCATCCAAATTTTTGCTGCAGATCTATGTGGGATGTCAATTGCTATCTTCATACCAAATTTTGTGACTCTAGCTAAAAGTTTGTAAAAGGTGGGGAAAGAGGGGTGAAATGGGTGGGCGTGGCTCCAAAACGTTGATGCAGATTTTTGGGGGTCAATGCCAGCTATCTTCCTACCAAATTTGGTGGCTCTGGCTCCACAACTCTGGAAGATACAGGCATTCCCGTTTTTGACGAAGCGTTGGGGTGGATGGGGGTGGCTTGGGCAGTATTGGTGGGCGTGGCATCCAAACTTTTGATGCAGTTTTTTGGGAGTCATCATCACCTATCTTGCCACCAAATTTGGTGGCTATAGCTCAAAAACTGTGGGAGATATAGCCATTTCTGATTTCAAATTGCGGGGGGGCTGGGGGCAGAATGGGTGGGCGTGGCTCCAAAACTTTGATGCAGTTTTTTGGGGGTCGTTACCAGCTATCTTCCTACCAAATTTGGAGGCTCTAGCTCTACAACTCTGGAAGATACACGCATTCCCGTTTTTGACGAAGCGTTGAGGTGGATGGGGTCGGCTAGGGCAGTATCGGTGGGCGTGGCATCCAAACTTTTGATGCAGTTTTTGGGGGGTCATCATCACCTATCTTGGCACTAAATTTGGTGGCTATAGCTCAAAAACTGTGAGAGATATTGCCATTTCTGATTTGAAATTGCGGTGGGGCTGGGGGCGGAATGGGGGGCGTGGCTCCAAAATTTTTGATGCAGTTTGTTGGGGGTTGCTAGTAGCTATCTGCTTACCGAATTTGGTAGTTCTAGCTGTAAGTATGTGTTAAATATGTGGATTTATCGGTTTTGAGTTATCGAATTTATCGATTTGCCAGCCCCCCAGTTATCGTACAGCCCCCATCTTGACACTTTAATTTACTATCCCATAGATAAAGAGAATTGGAAAGTTTCAAGTCTCTAGCTTGAAGGGTGTGGAAAAAAGTTGCGAACATACGGACGGACAGACGGACAGACGGACGGACACCATGACGGACATTGCACAAACCCAATATACTCTTTACCTTCGGTATCGAGTATAAAAAGAGGTTTTTTACAAAAAAAAAACCACAAAAATATAAAATTAAACTAAGACCATTTTCATTTTCGCTCGATTTGGTATCTTTTCATTTTATTATGGGTTACAATGACGACCGCCAAACTAACAGACTACACGCACTCTAATTACATACCGATACTCGACGGGACTGCTATACTCTGGAACGAGACAAACTACCTACGCCACTCGACGAACCTCACCGAATACGACGGACTTGTACGAGAGACTGCGGACATGACAAACTTATTTCCCCAATCACACATGAGGAAGATACTCAACGCGGACATCGGACACTTGACAACACTACTATCGACGCTGGACGTGCATCATCGACATGCAAGAAGCTTAAACTTCTTAGGCTTTGCGCTAAAGGTGATAGCAGGGACGCCGGACTTTGACGATTTACAAGAGACGCGACAAACAGAAGCAGAATTAATAAAAGAAAACAATAGACAAATTGTAATTAACACAAAAACCCAAGAACAGATAAATAGTTTAACAGCTACAGTCAATGAAATTTTAAAGTTCACAAAATAACAAGAAATCGACACGTCACATTTATACGAAACACTCTTAGCAAGGAATAGGATACTTACCTTACAACTAGAAAATTTAATTATCGCAATAGCACTGGCCGGCATAAACCTTACTAACCCCGCAATAATAAACAATGACGATTTGAAAATAATTCTGCGTGAAAGTGTCACGGGCGTTAATGTAGCCCAAATAATGAGCGTATCTAAAGTTAAGGTTTTAGCAGATAGTAATTCCATTCATTTTATCATTAAATATCCTAAACCTAAGTTAGTCTGTAATAAAATTATTGTTTACCCTGTCGCTCACCACGGGATAGTCCTACAACTACCAGAAAACGCAGTACCGGAGTGCAACGACAAGATAGTGGCACTGCAATCCTGCAGCGCTTTAACAACAATGGCATTCTGCAGGGAAGCATCCGGTCTTACATGCGCACAACAACTACACTCCGGTGGGACAGCGCACTGCAACACCCAACCGAACCACCTGGCCCCAGTAGAGGCGATAGACGAAGGAGTCGTCATCATCAACGATAGCCCAGCCAGGGTAAGCCTCGATGAGGGACCAGAGATCAACATCAACGGTACTTACCTACTTAACTTCAACGAGGTGGCACACATAAACGGAAGAAAGTTTACCAACTATAACGGCAACCCCAAAAAGATTCCCAGTTCCAACATAATTGAGCACCAAAACCTACTAAGCATGCCACTTCTCCATCAAATGAGCATCGAAAACTTGAGGCACATCGGCGTGCTACGGTCGCAGATGAAAACTAGGCCCATAGTAGCGTCTACAGTTGGTCTGATGCTGTGCGCCACGGCTGTCCTTATATCATTATTTATCCGTTACAGGAGAAAGAGTCAACAAAAAGCAGCGATTCGTAACGTGATAAAAGATCTTAATGTGACCGAGGACGGTCCCAACTTGAAGGGGAGAGTAGTTAACGGTGGAGCATAGTGATAACGCTGCACACAGGCCAGCGACCCAGCGGGTCCGCCGCTGACCAGACCGAAACGCGATATCTTGCACGAGGCGCAAGATCAGCAGTTTCGTATCCGGCGTAGCTGCAGCATAGCGGCAGCACAGCGGCAGCATAGCGACAAGCTAGGGCTTTAAAAGTAATCAACTTGTATCTTAGCTTTAGTTCTTGATCGGCTCCATATCAAGACACCTCGTCTGATGTGAAATAAATAATAATAAATAAACCACACATTGTATTATTCACTTCGAAACTTCGGCTGTTGTCCGTTAATATCACGAAGGAATTTGCAAAACTTATACTATTAAATATACTTTTTTCCACTTAACACAGTGAACTATCCAATAGAGTGAACAAGATCGGATTTTATTAATTCACTGATTAGAGGGAGCACTAATCAGTGTCACAGCTGTGTATATCACTTAACTCCAACACTAAAACTTATTGGCAAAATTTGCCATGCTTATATAGTTTCTAGCTAAAGCAAAACCGGTCAAATATGCCCTAAATAATTCGAAAAAAAAATATCGACAAACGCCTTAGCTCAAGTTAATATTATGCCTTTCGATTGGTATATTACTCAAAATAACCTGACTATAATGGCAAATTGTCTGTCTTGCCTGTATATATTGCTAGTCACCTTTTACACCCTTCGTGATGCTTCGTCACTAGCGTGGACTGCCGTGCATAGAATAAATATATAGAATAAATATATAATAAATATTATTTTAAATGCATTAAGTATACGTGGTCGGTAGTAGTCTTCATAATGAATACTGTTTTAAAAAACTAAAAATATACGCTTTTTAAAAACATTGAACTAAAAATTTAAAAAATAATTTTAAAAAATAAGCTTGAAACAATAATGATCGAAAATTTCTTGTATTTTTGTGAAAAAAGCATGGGTGCTTTGTGATATATTTTTCGAGCATCGAGTGCCAGACGCTTTTTTCACAATAATACAAGAATTTTTCGATCATTGTTGTTTTAAGCTTCTTTTTAGAAATTATTTTTTCAATTATTTTTTTAAACATTATTTATTTTTAACTTTTTAGTTTAATGTTTTTAAAAAGCGTATTTTTTTCTTTATATATTTATTATAATATAATTTTAATTAAATATTAACTATAAAAAAGTAAATATTAAAGTAAAAAAAACTGAATCTGACAAATGACTAAAATCATTCATATGCCCCTACTGGGATTTGAACCCGGACCTCCCAGGTAAACAAAACAAATTTTGGGTTAAAAACTTATTATAAATTTTTCTACACTAGTTTCGAATCCGGACCTCCCAGTTAAGAGTCGGGTACTCACAAGGGAAGCTAATAAAAAGCTATTGAAAAAAAACAAATCTGTCAAAAAATTAAAATCATCTACATACATATACCTATTTCCGCACCGGTATTCGAGCCCGGATCTCCCGGATATGAGTCGGGTATCCTAACCACTAAGCCATATGTGTGTGATGCTCAGAGTGCCTTTAAAACGTAATTTTAACTTTTTTTTTCAGATACTCACCCTCAATTGAAGTTAATAACAAGTGGAAACGTTGCAGTCGGACGCAACCGACTGCGGTTTACTCGTTACCAGTATTAAAACCGGTAAAAACAGGCCTGATGCAAAGGGGTACGGATGCGGCAGGGGTGTATGCTGCCTTAAAGATTCTCCGATGCAGATGAGGATGCCACCAGCTATTTTCCTTCCAAATTTGGTGACTCTAGCTCAAAGTTTATACAAGGTGGGGGAATGAGGGCTGGGGCGGATTGGGCGGGTGTGGCATACAAATTTTTGATGCAGATCTTTGTGGGATGTCAATGGCTATCTTCATACCAAATTTGGTGACTCTAGCTCAAAGATTGTAAAAAGTAGGGAAAGGGGGCTGGGGGCGGTATGGGTGGGCGTGATGCAGATTTTTGGGGGTCGTTGCCAGCTATCTTCCTACCAAATTTGGTGGCTCTAGCTCCACAACTCTGGATGATACACGCATTCCCGTTTTTGACGAAGCGTTGGGGCGGATGGGGGCGGCTAGGGCATTATTGGTCGGCGTGACATCCAAACTTTTGATGCAGTTTTTTGACTTTAGAATGCGGGGGGGCTGGGGGTGGAATGGGTGGGCATGGCTCCAAAATTTTTGATTCAGTTTTTTTGGGGGTTGCTAGTAGCTATCTTTTCACCAAATTTGGTAGTTCTAGCTGTAAGGATGTGCGAAATATGTGGATTTATCGGTTTCGAGTTATCGAATTTATCGATTTTCCAGCCCCCAGTGATCGTAGAACCCCAATCTTGAAACTTTATTTTACTATGCCATAGATAAAAAGAATTGGAAAGTTTCAAGTCTCTAGCTTGAAGGGTGTGGAAAATTTGCGTTCATACGGACGGACAGACAGACGGACAGACACCATGACGGACATTGCACAAAGCCAATATACTCCTTACCTTCGGTAACGAGTATAAAAAGCTATTAAAAAAGAGATACAACTTTTATCACTTTGCGCGCTGAAAATATTTTATTTAGTGGACCCCGACCACGCGTTACTGTGGTGCTTTTTGGCGTCTACTCTATGAATATAGAACACATGGTGATATGTAAAAATCTAAGTATTTCTCCCAATTAATGATTTTTTGGAGGCATTTCGCCCAATTGATGACTTTTTTGGAGGCATTTCGAACAATTTGCAAAATTCTATTTTAAAAACGCTTTAAGAAAATATCTTTACTGTTTAAATATTTTTGACAAAGGGGGCGTATAAGCTGGGCGTAGGAAATTTTTATACTCGATACCGAAGGTAAAGAGTATATTGTCTGTCCGTCTGTCCGTCTGTATGAACGCAACTTTTTTCCACACCCTTCAAGCTAGAGACTTGAAACTTTCCAATTCTCTTTATCTATGGGATAGTAAATTAAAGTGTCAAGATGGGGGTTCTACGATAACTGGGGGGCTGGCAAATCGATAAATTCGATAACTCAAAACCGATAAATCCACATATTTCGCACATCCTTACAGCTAGAACTACCAAATTTGGTAAGCAGATAGCTACTATGGCTATATCTCCCACAGTTTTTGAGCTATAGCCACCAAATTTGGTGCCAAGATAGGTGATGACGACCCCTAAAAAACTGCATCAAAAGATTGGATGCCACGCCCACCAATACCGCCCTAGCCACCCCCATGTGCCCCAACGCTTCGTCAAAAACGGGAATGCGTGTATCTTCCAGAGTAGTGGAGCTAGAGCCTCCATTTTCGGTAGGAAGATAGCTGGCAACGACCCCCAAAAATCTGCATCAAAGTTTTGAAGCCACGCCCACCCATTCCGCCCCCAGCCCCTCCGCATTTTGAAATCAGAAATGGCTATATCTCCCACAGTTTTTGAGCTAGAGCCACCAAATTTGGTGCCAAGATAGGTGATGATGACCCCCCCAAAAACTGCATCAAAAGATTGGATGCCACGCCCACCAATTTCGCCCAAGCCACCCCCATGTGCCCCAACGCTTCGTCAAAAACGGGAATGCGTTTATCTTCCAGAGTAGTGGAGCTAGGGCCTCCAATTTAGGTAGGAAGATGGCTGGCAACGACCCCCAAAAACCTGCATCAAAGTTTTGGAGCCAAGCCCACCCATTCCGCCCCCCTTTCCCCACCATTTACAAACTTTGAGCTAGAGTCACCAAATTTCGTATGAAGATAGCAATTGAGATGCCACAAAGATCTGCAGCAAAAATTTGGACGCCACACCCACCCATACCGCCCCCAGCCCCCATTCCCCACCGTTTACAAACTTTGAGCTAGAGTCACCAAATTTGGTATGAAGATAGCAATTGACATTCCACAAAGATCTGCATCAAAAATTTGGATGCCACGCCCACCCATACCGCCCCCAGCCCCCCTTTCCCCACATTTTTCAAACTTTGAGCTAGAGTCACCAAATTTGGTATGAAGATAGCAATTGACATTCCACATAGATCTGCATCAAAAATTTGGATACCACGCCCACACATACTGCCCCAGCCCCCTCTTTCCCCACATTTTGCAAACTTTGAGCAAGAGTCACCAAATTTGGTATGAAGATAGCAATTAACATTCCACAAAGATCTGCATCAAAAATGTTTATGCCACGCCCACCCATAAGGCCCCAGCCCCCCTTTCCCTACATTTTACAAACTTTGAGCTAGAGTCACCAAATTTGCAACGAAGACAGCTGGTGGCATCCCCATCTGCATCGGAGAATCTTTAAGGAAGCGTACACCCCTGCCGCATCCGTACCCCTTTGCAATGAGGCCTCTTTTTACCGGTTTTAATACTGGTATCGAGTATACCGCAGTCGGTTGCGTCCGACTGCAACGTTTCCTCTTGTTTGTTTTGCCACAAACCATTCCGGGCGTGAGCACAAAAACTCACAAAAATTTCATCAAAATCAGTTCACATTTAAGAATCTATAAGCCCTAACTCCACAACAAACACACGCACACAAACAAGCATACATTGCCTTTTATATTGTTTATTGATAAACTTTTAACCTTAAAATGTATTGGTTTAATTAATTTTTTAGTTCTTGGCATTCTTCCATTTCTCCGTTGCCTCACGTTTCGCTTCCGGAACAAGGGAACTTTTTGCTCCCCCTAATATGTTTGTAGTTGCTTGCGTTGCCAAAACTGCCGGACACACAACTAACTGAGGTAGTTGCCTAACAACTGCACCAACTGCGCCGCTATACCCCTTTTGGTCGTGCTCTACGAATGCTGCTTCCAATAGTGTATTTGCCGATTCATTTATCCCCTAAAAGTATAGACAAAACAATGGTAAAGTTAAAATATAAAAATGTTATTATTAATTATTCACTCAATAAAACGATAAGACAACGGGAAATTAAATATAAATACTAGACATTCAGAAATGACATCAGGTAAGTCACGAGTACAGTTATGGCCCAAGATCTGCTCCTTGGGGCACTCCACGGCGGAAAGACAAAAATGAAGCCGAATTTGAATTTATATAAAGTTTATATATAAACACTTCATTTAAGTGTATAATATGTTGACTGTATCAAAAATATTGCTACAGGCAAGAAGTTTCAAGAACGTTACATTACCACCTTATTTATTCGCATAACCCCTTCTATATGCAGCTTCTGTTTTTTCTAGAAACCCTGACTAGCAATTATTTAACTAGTCATTTAAAATCACACTAAATTGTTCATCATTTGCATATAAACACAAATATGTTATAAACTTTCATTTTGCAACTTCAATGAAAAAATTCAATTATAACAATTTTAATTTTTTTTCTTTTGCCCATCGGTATCCGCTCAGTCGCTGTTAGATTTGTGCTTGGGAAACGCTCCTCGCAAAATTGTTGCAGGTCTTTTAGCCTGCTGAGCATTCTGAACGTAGAGCACCATCAAGGCGGCTTTGCTGAACTCCAGCTACAATAGCTTTTGACTTGCAAGTAAATATGTATCTAACAAGAAATAAACGTTTGACTTTATGCTTGAATAATGCCATAAATTCAAATTTTAACCTATCAGAAGGACACTTTTGAGCTTTTGATAAACCACTAGATTTCTCAATCACCGATTTTGAATTGGATTCCTTAAAAAAAATCTTTCACTGTTGGCTACCCTACAAAAAAATAAGTTCTATTGTGGATATGTAGTTCAATAATATATTTGCAAAAATTGCATATTGTGATAAGCGCAATTTGGCGCTTAACAAACAATTGAGAAATTGCTATAAATAGTTTAATAACATACCATCTTCCAATGTTATTTACCAGTCGAGTGGCAAACTTATTAATGTAGCATATAAGCTTGTTCGTAATCAATGACCATTTAACATAAAGACGGGTCTTAAGAATTGTTCAAGTTAACATGCTGTAAACCAAGTCGCAACCACGAAACGGACAAATTAACGAGTAGAAAAGTCGGTTTCCCCTAACGACAACCAGCTGCGCTTGTTTTGATTATTGCTTCTTTGTTTACAATACACATGCCGCCATGTTATTTTGGTTTGTTTTTGTTTTACACTGCTGTCTTGTTGGTGTGCAGTGCAAGGGAACCAAGTCAATTCTTTTATGCGTGTAATTTTGTGTGTATGCAGGCAAAACGCAAAACAACACGTGCTGGCTCGTCGTAGCCACGCAGTTTTGATGGGCCTGGGCAAGGTATACTTAAGAAGGTAGCCGCACTTGCTCTCTCACGACTTCTTATTTTATTGTCAATTTAACAGGGGGGAGGGGGAGAATGAATTTGTCGCTTGTGTGAAATAGAAATTTGTACGTGCATGGGTATTATATGTGATTTTTCCGACTGCAATGATTATAATTAGAAATATATTTTATTTATACATATTTATACAGAGCAATATGGAGGCGCCATTAAATGCGAAATCGTCCTGCTGCTATTTTGCGTTGGGCCTGGGCTTTGTAATAATTTTTATACTCGATACCGAAGGTAAAGAGTATATTGGTTTTGTGCAATGTCCGTCATGGTGTCTGTCCGTCTGTCCGTCAGTATGGACGCAACTTTTTTCCACACCCTTCAAGCTAGAGACTTGAAACTTTCCAATTCTCTTTATCTATGGGATAGTAAATTAAAGTGTCAAGATGGGGGTTCTACGATAACTGGGGGGCTGGCAAATCGATAAATTCGATAACTCAAAACCGATAAATCCACATATTTCGCACATCCTTACAGCTAGAACTACCAAATTTGGTAAGAAGATAGCTACTACCCAGCAAGCATTCCCTATGGCGACTCGCTTGTGACCGCAGTTTCGACTCATTTTCGAGTCGTATTTTTGACAGCTTGATAAAAAATAAAATTTTTTTTTTTTTATTGTTTATTATCAGATTAACATTTTTATTTTATTTGATATTTTTACAATTGAGTATAACAGCTTTCCATGTATTATAATTGTGTTAATGTTAATGTAAATGCTAATGCAAATTCTAAATTACGCAATTTTTACTTAAATTTTTACCCAACTAGGGTTTGAACCGGGGACGGCGTCTTGTGCTGCGTCTTAGGCAGCATGACCATCAGGCGTCATTGACTTGCATAGCCTAATTGCCCTATAAGTTCTTTTTATGATATAAAGCATATTTTACTCACCTCCATGCTCAATTTCTGTTTGCTTTACATTTGAAGCATGGAATCATTTTTTGAGCATGCAAGCGAGTCGCTTTTGAGTCGCCAAGATGTTCAAAGTAATCTTTTTTACTGACGTCACGACAAAGTAAGCATATTTCAAACGCTGGCATGCTCAATTTTTGATTGCTTCAAATTTTAGGCGATTCATCATATTACAAGCATACATACGAGTCGTTTTCGAGTCGTGCTTTAATCGCATAAGCGATTAATCGTTTTTAAAGCATGAAAATGACTCGAATTAGACTCATAATTGGGTTTCCGATCAAAACACTCATAAAATTGCTTGCAGGGTAGCAACCCCAAAAAACTGCCACCAAATTTGGTGCCAAGATAGGTGATGATGACCCCCAAAAACTGCATCAAAAGTTTGGATGCCATGCCCACCAATACTGCCCTAGCCGCCCCCATCCGCCACAACGCTTCGTCAAAAACGGGAATGCGTGTATTTTCCAGAGTAGTGGAGTAAGAGCCATCAAATTTGGTATAAATATAGCAATTGACATCCCACATAGATCTGCAGCAAAAATGTTTATGCCACGCCCACCCATAAGGCCCCAGCCCCCCTTCCCTACATTTTACAAACTTTGAGCTAGAGTCACCAAATTTGGAAGGAATATAGCTGGTGGCATCCCCATCTGCATCGGAGAATCTTTAAGGCAGCGTACACCCCTGCCGCATCCGTACCCCTTTGCAATCAGGCCTCTTTTTACCGGTTTTAATACTGGTATCGAGTATACCGCAGTCGCTTGGGTCCGACTGCAACGTTTCCACTTGTTGATATTTTGTTTGGGCTAGCTCCCGTGAGATTGTGTGTGCGTCCCTGCATATATACATGTGCATTTATTGACCTAATTCTCTACTATTATGAATTTCGGCAAACGCTAAACAGCCAAATATTTAGATTGAATTTGGTATTTATTAGTATTTTGCCTACAAAAACCTAAGAAAAACCAAAAAAAACAATACTTCCAAGGCAGTAAAATTTAATTTTTGGTGCTGGTCGATAATTTGCAACACACATGCATACACATACTAAGACATTTTTACCGTTCTTGCTTTCCGCTGGCCCGCCGCCTCTCCTTTAATGCACAGGCCGCTGAACGCAAAGCAGAGCTGAAACAAAGCAAGCGACGTGCTGGCTTGTCGTAGATGAGACGCACGAACTGAACAAAGTAAAAATACCCCTTGTCTTAATATTCAATTATAGTCAATAAAATTCAAATACATAATTTTAATATACAGATAGTTTATTTTCAGTATATGAATACAAAATACGTTTACTTTAGTGTTAGTTAATTTATTTATATACAACTTGTTTTATAAGTTGTGAATACCCAAACTCATTGCCAACATATAAATAAGCATATAAACCAGACAATATATTAAAGTATCTAAAGTTTATTAAAGGCTTGCAAAAAACGAAACGGATTTCTGCTTCTTAATGAATATGTGCATACACAATTAAGTGAACAATGCGCTTGAAAATAATTTTCATAATTTTATGTACATGTATCACTTCGCACAGTGCATATACTTTTTTTTTCAAATTTGTGTGCCTTTGACAATTGATTTACGACCCAAGTAGCGTTTGTTGTTGTTGTCAGTTTTGTTGTTGGGCCCGCACTGCTACTTTTTGTTGGTGTCATTGATTTTAAAAAAACAACAACAACATAACAAAACTTGGTGCGTCTAGAAAAATTTCCCACACCAGAATATGTTTTGGGGGTGGATTCGCCTACTTGCTGCTTATATAACTTAGACGAAACGTACAACACTAACATTATTGATATATACAATTTTGAATAAGCAAAGGGCGTTCACATAAGCGCGTGTGTTGCTCTTATGATAATCAGATAATTTGAAATCTCGCTCCGATCATGCGCCTTTGTTGTTGCTCATTTACGTTCACTCTCTATTTTATGTGCGCGCTTTGCATGTCAATCATAAAGTTTAATAACCCTACCTCCTCCGCACACACTCTAAATTAAAGCTAAAGGCAATATACAATTCACTTAACTGCAGCCTCTTAGATATGTTTTGCATTGATTCAGTGCGTGTGAAGAAGGTAGCGATACTACGCTCTTTGTTTGACTTGCAGAGCGCGCGCATAGATAAGAGAATTAGCCGAAATAGCCAACAACGAAGGCGCGATTTAAAAATAATTTGTCATCTAGCGCCAAACATGAAGAGCGATGCGCGAGCGAATCTGAAAACAAGTAAGAAGGTTTTAGTCGAGAAATCCCGACTAAAAGATACCCTGAACCCGTGTATTAAAATGACTTGCAGAAGTGAGTTTTTCTTGACTTCATTCTAATACATCAATAGGGGTAAGCGCATAGAAGCATCAAAAAGATTTCAGGTTAATAATTCTGAAGCTCATAGAGTTGCAGTGAGAAGACATCAGGCTAATAATCCTAATGCACGTCAAAAATGGCGTTTGCGTGCATGGAGTGTTAAAGCCATGTCTGGCTTAAGCTATGATTTTGAAATAACTTACAAGTCAGATAAAGTTACTCAACTTGGTAGTATGAATTTTATATGCAAACATTGTAATGCTTTAAAATGGAAAAATGACCCCTGGGTATCTGTTACAAGGCAAAAAAAGTTAAGCTTTCACAAAATGAAAGTTTGCCTGATCCACTTAAGAGCTTAATAATTGGTGGACATCCCAAGCATGATCATTTCATTGATCGTGTAAGAAAGTATAACAGCTGCTTTCAAATGACTTCTTTTGGTAGTACAAAAATTATAAATGAAAGTTGGTCAACCTTTAAAGTCCAAGGACAAGTGTATCACTTAATTGGTAGTGTCCGACCTTTGCCAAATGAAGAAATGCAGTTTCTTCAAATTTATTTTGTTGGTGATGATGAAAAGGAAGCTCAACTACGTTGCAAAAATATTTCAAATGTTGATTGTAGCGTAGTAAAGGATGTGATATGTTTCATCTTCATAATCGTTATGTAAAAGATCTAAAAATGGCTCTCAATAAAATACCAATAAGTACTAAAGATTATAAATTGGTTATACATGCTGATCGAACACCCGCTGGTGCACACAAAGGGCTTTACAATGCACCTCTATTAAGCGAAGTAGCTATAGTTATTGTTGGTCAGCAATTTGCAAAGCGCGATATTATTATTGAAAGCCATAATAATAAATAACATTGCATTAGTGAGGTGCATCGATCATACGATGCCTTACAGTACCCTTTGCTATTTCCTTATGGCGAAGATGGCTATTCAGTGGATATACCACAATGGAATCCATTATTAAAAAGGGAGGATCCAAAAAAAATGATATCTGCGTTAAGCTTTTACAGCTATAAAATAATGATTCGTCAATCCGAGATAAATCATTTAATTTATTGTCGTTCCCTTTATAGTAAATTTTTGGTTGATATGTATGCTAAAATTGAAACAGAAAGGTTAAATTATATTCGCTACAATCAAGCGAAACTCAGAGCAGATAGCTATATACATCTACAAGATGCAATAGGCCAACAAGATGTTGAAGCAGCTCAACTTGGTCAGATGTTAATTTTACCATCTTCTTTTACAAGCTCTGCACGATATATGCATGAAAAGACTCAAGATGCTATGACATATGTTCGCCATTATGGGCGACCAGATCTTTTCATAACATTCACCTGCAATCCACTATGGAATGACATCAAAAGTGTTTTGATACCGGGTCAAAAGCCACATGATCGTCACGATATTATAGCTCGAGTTTTTCATTTACAAGTTAAAGCTTTAATGTCACTATTGATAAAAGGTTCTTTGTTTGGAAGCGTGCAATGTTTCATGTACTCTGTGGAATGGCAAAAGCGGGGCTTACCACATATTCATATTTTACTTTGGTTAGAAAATAAAATAAGACCAGATAAAATCGATAAAATTATCTGTGCCGAAATACCAAACGCAGATGAGGATCCTTTGTTATTTAACATTGTTAAGTCAAATATGATTCATTGTCCTTGCGGTGCATTTAACAATAAATCGCCATGCACGAAAAATGGAAAATGTACCAAAAGGTTTCCTCGAGAATTACTTAAAGAAACTGTGACTGGAAAAGATAGTTACCCTCTATATCGTAGAAGAGCGATAGAAGATGGTAGTAATGCAATTAATATAAATGGTAATTGCATAGATAATCGTTGGGTTGTGCCTTATAACTGTGTTCTATTGAGAACATTTGAAGCTCACATAAATGTTGAGTAATGTAGTTCTGTAAAGTCTATTAAATACTGTTAACAAGGGCAGTGATCAAGCATCATTTACTCTTGAAGACTAACGTAATGAAATTAATATGTACGAAAGTGGCCGTTAAATAAGTAGCTCAGAAGCGGTATGGAGAATCCTTGCATTTCCCATACATGAACGTTTTCCGGCTATTACACACTTAGCTGTTCATTTCGAAAATGGTCAACGGATATATTTTAACCCCAATAATCCGCAACAATTACTTGACAGATTAAGCACTACACCCAAAACCACTTTGCTAGCCTTCTTTGAGCTATGCACACGTGATGAGTTTGCAAGAACGCTTCTATATTGTGAAGTTCCATCGAATTTTACATGGAACAATAAAGAATTTCAAAGAAGAAAACGAGGGCATGATGTGCCAAATTTTCCTGGAGTTAAAAGAGATTCAGCTTTGGGATGATGGCAAAATAACTTTACCATCAACTTTGTGTCATGTTGTGAAAAGTATTGAAGAGCTAACTCTAAAAATATTTCCGGATATTACAAATATCTCTCAAAAATCACTCGAATGGTTTTCAGAACGTGCTATTTTGACTGCGAGAAATGACAATGCATTGGAAATAAACGAGTTTTTATTAAAATCATTTCAAAGTGAAGAAATGACATATAACTCTATTGATTCTGTGACTGAAGTCGAAGATGCAGTTCATTACCCCGTCGATTTTCTTAATTCATTAAATCCGGCTGGCCTGCCTCAACATAAATTAACTTTAAAGATTGGTTCACCTGTAATGTTGATTCGCAACGTGAAACCGCCAAAACTGTGCAATGGTACAAGATTGCAAGTTTAAGTCCTTCATAAGAATGTTGTCGAAGCAATTATCTTTACTGGCAATGGTAAAGGGGAAACGGTTTTTATACCGAGAATTCCATTAATACCTTCTGATTCTGAATTGCCAATTCAATTTAAAAGATTGCAATTTCCTTTAAAAGTTTGCTGTGCCTTAACAATTAATAAATCACAGGGACAAACTCTTAAATTAGCCGGACTAGACTTAAGACACGATTGTTTTTCTCATGGCCAATTTTATGTAGCATGCTCAAGAGTCAGTTCACCAAAAAGTTTAGTTGTATTAGCACCTGACGGAAAAACAACCAATGTCGTTTATAAAGAAGCTCTTAAAGTTGTTAATAATTGCAAATTAAATTCAATAAGTGGATAAGGCCTACTGGGGAAACCACAATATTCTCTACCTCAATGGTGGCGTGGAAAAGAGAATATTAAATACTTTGCTTAAATATTTTGTGAAATATTTTCTAATATATTTATTTTGTATCTATCTTCTATTGCTAAAATTTATATAAACTATCCGCGCAGCGAAGTAAGCGGGCCACTTACTAGTTTACTATAATTGAATATTAAGACAAGGGGTATTTTACTTTGTTCAGTTCGTGCGTCTCATCTACGACAAGCCAGCACGTCGCTTGCTTTGTTTCAGCTCTGCTTTGCGTTCAGCGGCCTGTGCATTAAAGGAGAGGCGGCGGGCCAGCGGAAAGCAAGAACGGTAAAAATGTCTTAGTATGTGTATGCATGTGCGTTTGTTTCATTCTTGCTGGGCCTTTCGAGTTTTCGGCATGTGCCTTGGACAAGTGACAACTGAATACACTTTCAGCATTTGTGCGCATCGCTGCATAACTGTATGGTAGTTGCGATGGCAAAATTGTTGGAAAGTGTCATAGAGCTAAAAAAAATGAAAGAGTATGTATGACCAGCAATGCAAAACTGATATTTGCCTGCCTATTTTACTAGACGCTTTTTTTTTGTGCTGTTCGCCTGTTCCTGCAAATTATCGACCAGCACCAAAAATTAAATTTTACTGGAAGTATTGTTAGTTTAGCGTTTGCCGAAATTCATAATAGTAGAGAATAAGGTCAATAAACGCACATGTATATATGCAGGGACGCACACACAATCTCACGGGAGCTAGCCCAAACAAAATATCAACAAGTGGAAACGTTGCAGTCGGACCCAAGCGACTGCGGTATACTCGATACCAGTATTAAAACCGGTAAAAAGAGGCCTGATTGCAAAGGGGTACGGATGCGGCAGGGGTGTACGCTGCCTTAAAGATTCTCCGATGCAGATGGGGATGCCACCAGCTATATTCCTTCCAAATTTGGTGACTCTAGCTCAAAGTTTGTAAAATGTGGGGAAAGGGGGGCTGGGGCCTTATGGGTGGGCGTGGCATAAACATTTTTGCTGCAGATCTATGTGGGATGTCAATTGCTATCTTCCTACCAAATTTGATGGCTCTTACTCCACTACTCTGGAAAATACACGCATTCCCGTTTTTGACGAAGCGTTGTGGCGGATGGGGGCGGCTAGGGCAGTATTGGTGGGCATGGCATCCAAACTTTTGATGCAGTTTTTGGGGGGTCATCATCACCTATCTTGGCACCAAATTTGGTGGCAGTTTTTTGGGAGTTGCTACCCTGCAAGCAATTTTATGAGTGTTTTGATCGGAAACCCAATTATGAGTCTAATTCGAGTCATTTTCATGCTTTAAAAACGATTAATCGCTTATGCGATTAAAGCACGACTCGAAAACGACTCGTATGTATGCTTGTAATATGATGAATCGCCTAAAATTTGAAGCAATCAAAAATTGAGCATGCCAGCGTTTGAAATATGCTTACTTTGTCGTGACGTCAGTAAAAAAGATTACTTTGAACATCTTGGCGACTCAAAAGCGACTCGCTTGCATGCTCAAAAAATGATTCCATGCTTCAAATGTAAAGCAAACAGAAATTGAGCATGGAGGTGAGTAAAATATGCTTTATATCATAAAAAGAACTTATGGGCAATTAGGCTATGCAAGTCAATGACGCCAGATGGTCATGCTGCCTAAGACGCAGCACAAGACGCCGTCCCCGGTTCAAACCCTAGTTGGGTAAAAATTTAAGTAAAAATTGCGTAATTTAGAATTTGCATTAGCATTTACATTAACATTAACACAATTATAATACATGGAAAGCTGTTATACTCAATTGTAAAAAATATCAAATAAAATAAAAATGTTAATCTGATAATAAACAATAAAAAAAAAAAAAAATTTTATTTTTTATCAAGCTGTCAAAAAATACGACTCGAAAATGAGTCGAAACTGCGGTCACAAGCGAGTCCCCATAGGGAATGCTTGCTGGGTAGTAGCTATCTTCTTACCAAATTTGGTAGTTCTAGCTGTAAGGATGTGCGAAATATGTGGATTTATCGGTTTTGAGTTATCGAATTTATCGATTTGCCAGCCCCCCAGTTATCGTAGAACCCCCATCTTGACACTTTAATTTACTATCCCATAGATAAAGAGAATTGGAAAGTTTCAAGTCTCTAGCTTGAAGGGTGTGGAAAAAACTTGCAACCATACTTACGGACAGACGGACAGACACCATGACGGACATTGCACAAAACCAATATGCTCTTTACCTTCGGTATCGAGTATAAAAATTATTACAAAGCCCAGGCCCATCAAAACTGCGTGGCTACGACGAGCCAGCAAGTTTTGTTTTGCGTTTTGCCTGCATACACACAAAATTACACGCATAAAAGAATTGACTTGGTTCCCTTGCACTACACACCAACAAGAATAATGTATTTATGTTAAATGGTCGCTGGTTAACACATCAAATAATGTATGTATATTAAATGGTCGCTGGTTAGCACATCAAAAAGTTTCGCACCGCTTGGTTTTGTTTTCGTCCCATTTCACTTTTGACTTAACTTTGCTTCCATTTGAGAACGTTACAATTTATTTTTAGGAAGCACTTTTAAAAGTGTATATTGAGGGTGTTCACAAGTTATCGTAAAATTGTAAAGCGTAAATTTACCACACGCAAGCTAGTGAGCAACCCCTTGTGATTCACTGTAGTAATTGTTGCTGTTTTGACAAGTGACATTTGAGTGCCAAAATTTTATTCGTGACAAAATATACACAAAACGAAAACTTAATAAAAATGCCAAGACAAAGTGAGCGACAAGCTTTGAAAAATCGAAAAATAGACTTGGCCCTTTAGGAAATTGAATGCATTGATTTGTAAATGTTCTCAAATATATTTTTCTCATAACTGATACTTGAATCTTACTGACTATTTTTATATGTGACCGCATATTTTTTAGACAAAAATCTCGATATGGCTCGATACCAAGTATTTTTACTCGATACTTTGAATAATTTTACAGCACTTCAACTCATCACAACTTTACTATTTTACGACAGTTTTTTTAAACATACCCTAGGGCATGTTTAATCGTCGTAATTTTTTCTCATGTGTTTTGTTGTTGCGTTGTAAACTTTTGGATTTACAATTTTACGCTTTAAAATTTTACGACAGCTAATGAATACCCTCATTATAAATTTCAAGCCAGTCGTAAATTATAATGTAATCATTTTTAAAATGAACCCAAAAATAGGCTCTAGAAAGTGCAGTAGCTGGTTTTTACAGACTATCCCCCCTCTTTATAACAAACCTATATCATTGGAATTGAATCTTTCTTAAGTTAAACATTTGCAATACAATCTTTACCAAATTATGCTAATTATACTCTAATTTTTGCACAAATCTAATTTCGTGACTAAAGGCCCATACCCAGATGGCCGTACAGCGCCCGTACCGTAATGCACAGATTTTAAGACCGTAACGAAAAGTGTTGAAAAATTCACAAATTGGGTAGGTAAGCTAATAACTTTCTCTTAATAAATCGTAAAGACAGCTATGTTTTGCTTACTTGCCAAGTAAAATAACTGAAATTAAAATAATGATTTACGACCAACGTACGCTACTTTCGTGTTTGTATACAACAAACACACATTTGATGGGTAGAGCTGAGATTACCAGAGATTACGCTGAACATAACCGAAACCATTCAAAAGACTTAAGGAAATTCACCTTACAGATATGCACACTGGCAGTACGGGTCGGCTTGATTTAAAGAATAAAATACATATCTTTAATTAATTGTATCACATGAATACATTGATTTATTTTCATTAATTTCCTGTTGGGCAGCATTGACTGCCAATGGAGCCTGAATCAGGTAAATATTTTTGGAAAAATTTATAAACCTGCCTTGCCTGACGTGTTGAGCACTTCAAACGGCCCTAATTAAGTGCTCAACAATCTTTCCAACCGTAATAACATTCTTATTGTTCAACATTACTTTACGATCGTAACTAACTATGTTATTACTGTACGGCCGGTGTACGAGACCATTATTTATGCTCCATACCGAAGTTAAAGAGTATATTGATTTTGTGCAACGTCCGTCATGGTGTCTGTCCTTTTGTCCGTCTGTCAGTCGGTATGAAAGCAACTTTTTCTACACCCTTCAAGCTAGAGACTTAAAACTTTCCAGATATCTTTATCTATGGCCGGGACAGATAAAGTGTCACGATTAGGAATCTATAATAACTGGGGGCTAGCAAATCGATAAATTCGATAACTCAAAATGGATAAATCCACGTACCTCTTTGCAATCAGGCCTCTTTTTAACGGTTTTGTATTATAACCATCATTGTTTAAACCATCATTTGGTTGTATTGGCGTAAAGCGAACAAATCATTTAAAGAACGAATTTGACGTTTATAAATTTTTTTTTAGCAAGTAAAATTTGTGTTTTCATGTTTTCATTGTGTGTTTGAAGCTCGAGAGCCTGGTTTGACGACAGCTGTGGCCCTGTGGGAACAGAACACAACGCTGCGTTTTAATACAGGTATCGAGAATACCACAGTCGGTTGCGTCCGACTGCAACGTTTCTACTTGTTTTATATGAAATTTTATGGTACGGGCGCTGTACGAGCATCTGCGTATGGCCCTTGAATATGTTAAAGTTTTTAAAATATGCAGCAAAGACTTTTATATTGTATTTATGAGACTTTTATTATATTCGATACCGAAGGTAAAGAGTACATTGGTTTTGTGCACTGTCCGTCATGGTGTCTGTGTGTCTGCAGGACACTCTTTTTTCTTCCGCCCCACCGAGTCGTGAAAGAAGGGAATGCATGTCTTTCAGTTTTTAAGCTTGAGTTACCAAACTTTGTAAAAAGATAGTTGGTAACGTCCCGCACAAACTTTGGATTCCACACGCAACCAAACTGCCCCCGGCCTACCCACTTTTTCAAAACTTAAATGCGAATATCTTCAACAGTATTTGAGTTAGTCACCAGATTTTGTGGCAATATATGTAGTGGCATCACTCAAAGATCAGCATTGAACGCAGCTAACACCCCCGCCGCATCCATACCCTTTTGCAATCAGGCCTCGTGTTACCCGTTTTTATAGAAGTATCGAATATACCTCAGTAGGTTTTTTACCTTAATCATCCCTGCCTGTTAAACTGTAGAACTATGCATGGATTATTATTTATTACTAATCTTATCTTAATCTTAACGGTGAAATCTAAATCACTTCTTTTGAGTCGAATATGTCTAACTGTCCCAATTTGATCTTCCTGTAAATGTTTACCCCTTATCCTTGATCTTTGCTCGAGCAACTATTTAATACATGTACCATTTCATATTATATGCACTAATACAAGCTTCATTCCCTTGTCTCCTTGTAGGCCTCAAGTCCTAAAATAATCAGTCTATTTTTCTTTATCAAATCGAAACCACTAATAACTTATTTCCGGGTTTTTCTTAATCCACACAACAAATGTTGGACATCTAATTTTATTTTTGAGTTTCCCAGAACGTTAACTTTCCAATTTGCTTTCCAATTTGCTTCCAGAATTTAATGTTATTTTATATTAAAATTTTATTTTAATAACAATTACTTTTTATATATACTAGCAGTACCCTGCGCGCGTTGCTACGCCACAACCAAACTTAATTTGAAGGAAAGACATTACACGTTATTGAATTATTTTATTGATTTGGTTCAATTGTGACTTGCAGCGTTTCGTTTCAATTCTATATTTATTGAAGAGCTTTGTGATACAAAATATTTCTTGTTTTACCGCCTGGTGCGTAAACGAATAAATCGGAAGGTTTTCCGACGCGTGAGCAGGCCGCATAGAGCTGCCCATTTTAGAAGCATTGATTCTCCAAATTTAATCCATACACTTGCAACGATTGTCCTTGTGATTTGTTGATAGTCATGGCGAAAGCGAGCCGTGAACACTTGCCTATTAATATCTCCAGAAGACTTGATTTCGTAACTCGATTAACTGTACTATTCAATGATAGCTACAGTTCTCCCAAAGTGTCCTACCTTACCGATCACTAGATTCAACTATAGTCAGATTTTTTAGAGTACTCAACACCCTTTCAACATGTCCGTTGGCGCGACTAACTCCAGTTGCTTTTAAGTGAAGCTCTACTTTCTGGGAAGCACAGAACTTGACAAACTTCGCGACCGTAAAAAATCTGCCCTGATCGGCCACTAAACGAGGAGGCACTCCAAATAAGGCAATTGCTGATTTTAAAGCTTCAATACAACTGCTTGCATCAAGCTTAAAAGTATGATACAAGTGAGCATATTTTGTAAAGCCATCAATCTGAACTATTATGTACTTCTTACGTTCATTCTTGCCACTAAGCTTTCCAGTAATATCTATGTGCAATGTATGCGACGGTATACTGACTTTGGGGATTGAATGTAATTCAGCTTGAACTTTTTTCGACGCTGATTCCGTCACTCTGCAAGTTGTGCAATTTTCTACAAATTTACGAACATACTTCGACATTCCTTTGCACTAATAATGGTCATAATTCTTATCAAGGGTCTTTTTCCGACCCAAGTGCAAATGGTCGATGAACTACTGGCAGACAACGTGTATTACATTATCTTTGAATTTTACTGTTAAGCACATTTGCTCTCATTTCATAAGAAGACACATTTTTCCACATTAAACGAATAGGCTGCCTCTGTCATAACTTCAATACGGTTTCCAATCTCTCAAGTGCATCTACCTTAGTGGATTCCACAATCATTATATCGTCCATGTAAACGATAACGTAAGAGAACGCTAACTCCCCCAACGTTTTTATTACGGCTCGTTGAAAAACAGACAGAGCATTCTTTCAACTAAACGACATTGCAAGAAACTCATATTGACCGTCTGGGGTCACAAAAGCCGTGTACTCAATGTATTCACTATTTAATGGAACTAGTATCAACACGCAATCAAGCAATATGGTCGGATTTCAAAAGTAATAGAAACTGATCAGCAATATTGTTTCTATTCAATTCACGATAATCTGCACAGAGCCTTACTGACGCATTTTTTTTATTTTTTTTTTTTTATGTGTTAACATCTATACGCGCGGGTAGCGTAAAACCACAAATGCCAATTCGCTGCGTTAATTCGCTGCTGTAACACTCGCAGCTGTAACACTCGCTGCTGATACTCACACAAATAGGCAGTAAAAAATTGAAATAGTATGTGGTTGTTGTACATTAATTGTCTCTGCTTGCAAACGAATATGATGGTATTGGTGTTGCGGCAGAGAAAAGTGGTACTAAAAGACGAAATCTCGCTCGTGAATTGACTTACGCTGTCTGTTGATTTGAACCATGATGAAATAAGTATAAATAAGGTGGTCTCGTCGGCAAAAGCTGTCCCTTAGCGTATGCTAGCAATAAGTGCGAGTGAAACGCACACTTTGCAGTGAGTGCGAATGAAACGGTAGAATATTGTGTTCATTAACCCTTAGCTGGTCCCTGGGGTTTAAAATAGCCCAATATAAAACAAAGCGGTGAAGTTAGTTTTTATAGTTTTATTTTTAATAATTTTGAATTAGCAATAAGTCGTTGTTTTTTCGCTTCACAACACATTTCGGTGCATGAATAAACTTCACACCCAGTACATGCTTGCGGCAAAAATTACAGTAACTCATTTTTTGTTTCTGCTTAAGGGTTAAGTGTTGAGAAAACATTCGTCCGCACACAACCTTCCGCGTCAACAAGCAAGCATGCACTTAAGCTAAGGGACAAAAAAGAGCTAGCTTCGGCTGCCGACGAGACCACCTTATACTTATTTCATCATGCTTTGAACTCGCTTTGATTTGTTTGTGCTTAGTTGCAGAAAGCAGCCGACGGAGACGGTCGAGTCACGCGGCTCTGCTGTTTATGTTATATATTGGACGAGATGTACTAACGAACAGAGTCAAGTGGCCCAACGATACCAAGCACCGGCTTGTTAACGCGCGGACCCACGCACAAAGCGACCCACCTCCGCCCATCCGACCGAGGGGCGCTCCGCTTATCGTGCGGTTACGATGATCGCGAACATGTAGACAAATGACACAAAACTAACTTTTTAATAGAGCAAGTAGGGTGGCACTGTGTATTAAGTGGGAAAGATCGTTATAAATAGAACACAGAATACGAAAAGGGTTATGAAGGGCATAATTAGAATTACAAGTTTGAAGAGATATAGGTACAAAATTTCTAGTATTTCTAATAGGAACAGCAAAGTTAATTTGGTTAATTAATTCAGAAGAATCAATTTCACCATTAATTAATTTGTGAAAAAGGAAAATGATAGCATTATTCTACGATCACTCAGAAAAGGAAGATCTTTTAGAAAAAATTCTTACTATAAGACGGCAAATTATTGTTAGTGTCCCAGTTGAGACCTCTAAGTGCGAAGAGCAGAAATTGTTTTTGTACCGATTCTATTTTATTCTGATGAATTTCGTATTTCGGAAACTATACAAGATCCATATTCCAGAATCGGTCGAACAAGAGAAGTATACGAGTTTTTGTTAAGTAGGGATCGTTAAACTCCTTCGACCAGCGCTTAATGAACCCCAAGACACCAGATGCTCGATTGGAAATTGAAGAAATATGCTTGTCAAACTTAAGCTTTGGGTCCATAACGATGCCCAAATCGTCAACCCATTCAATTCTATCTAGTGGTTTGTTGTCAAGAAAATATATATTAAAAAGGGGGCAAATATTTAAAAATGACATTACTTTACATTTACTGCAATTAAGATTTAAAAATTTACCTTACACCACATTTGAAAGTTGTCTAAATCTCTTTGAAGCTGTTGAGCAGCAAGGGGAGTTGCAGCCGACGTGCATAATTTTACATCATCAGCGTACATCAAAACCCGAGAGAACTTTATAACTGATGGAAGATCGTTTATAAACAAAATAAATAACAAAGGACCAAGATGACTACCCTGTGGAACGCCTGAAGTGACCTGAACCGTCTTGGAAACGGACCCTTTAAATAAAACCCTCTGAGTTCTAAGAGTTAGGTAGTCTTTAATCCAAAGAACTAGAATATTTGAAAAGCCCAAGAGTTATAGTTTATGTATAAGAAGACGATGATCTACAGAGTCGAAAGCCTTACTAAAATCAGTATAAATAACATCAGTCTGCAATTTGTCCTGAAAACCCTTTGATAACAAATGAAGTAAATTCTAACAAGTTAGTGGTAGTAGATCTTTGTTTCATAAATCCGTGCTGGCACGGTGAAATAATAGATTTGCAAGGTGTTGAAGATGGGAGGTTATTAATTTTCAAAATCTTAGGATAGCAGACAACTTGGAGTACCCCTATAATTTTGAACATTAGATTTGTTTCCTTTTTATGGAGAGGAATAATAAATGACTCTTTCCAAATTTGAAGGGCCTAACTCAGGGACAAGTTAAACATTTTAAGCAAGGTTTAAAGACCATGGCACAGTGTCTACACGCAGCTGGCACCGTCAGGTCCTGGGGAAATATGGTTTCAAACCATGTAGATTATTATGTCCACAAACAACCACAAAATAAAATACTATTACGTACAAGCTTATTTATATGT
Organism: Scaptomyza montana; assembly: GCA_018904305.1. Lineage (NCBI taxonomy): Eukaryota > Metazoa > Arthropoda > Insecta > Diptera > Drosophilidae > Scaptomyza > Scaptomyza montana. The sequence goes on from JAEIGR010000063.1 coordinate 654,260, forward strand.
AGGAGCAGGGTTTCTGGGTTGGCAATTATTAATATATTTAGTTATAGCAGAGAATAATAGGTTGGCAATAATTAAATTTATCTATAATAAAAAGTGTGAGTTTGTGTGCATTCACAAGAGAAGCCAAACATAATTGCACTAGACGAATGATAAATGTTGGATACCCTAATAAAATATAAGTGCTATTGTGGATATGTAGTTATAGAATATATTTGCTATAATTGCATATTTTGATTATTTTGATTAGCAAATGTTGGCGTTAGCACACAATTGAGAAATAACTAAAAACTGTTTAATAACATATCATCTTCCAACATTATAAGAGTATCCAAAATTTATGATTCATCTAGTGCAATTCTGTATTGCTTCGTTTTTAAATACACACACACACACACACACTTACAGACTAACATAGCGGGCTTCTTTAATAAGAGAATGAACTGACGAATGATGAACCCAAATTTAAAAAGTATACCCAAATTAAATAAGATATTATTTTTATACACTGAACCCATAAAATGGGTAAAAAGGTGTGAGGTAGGCCCAGCGCAAGCCTCCCCCACAATACATTACATGTAGAAAATACGTATACCTTTAACATAATAAACAGCATAGCATATAATTGTATTAGAACTTAACATTAACATAGAACATAGATATAACATGGTAAAGGGCAAAGGTAAAGAGTAAGCTAAGTATAAGAGCGGCGAGACCAGCGTAAGAACAGCGAAGGTCGGGCGCGCGTTCGCGACCCACGATCACGGTGTCATGATCCGCGAGAAGAGGAATAGCGCGCTCAGGCCGAGCGCGAGACTGGCGAATTAGTCCGTGGTGGGAATCAAAAGCGTGCGGTTGTGTCCCACAAGGGGAGGTCGGTAGCCGGGATTATAAAGGCACGGTGATGTCCCACGGAAGGGAATCGAGAAAACGTAGAAAGTAGTGAAACGCGGCAAATGGCCGGCAAGGTTAGCATAGGACATTTGGAAGAGTAAACCCGTGTGGGCGAATTCCCACTGGAAACCGGGGAACAATTGTATGTAGATATAAGACAGGATGGAAAGTTCAAGTGAATCTTTGTGAAATAAAGCAGCATAACCTTAAAACACGTGTGTCTTTATTCCGACCTGAGGGTCATTAAATATACATACATGCGTACGTATATGTACGTGCGACTGCTTTAATTTTTGTAGGTAACGGAGCTTTGGCATCCGCGCGACCTCGACTTGCGAGGGAACATAACCTGTGCTATCGGTGGTACTTGTATTGCGGTTTGTCCCGTACACCTTCCTGATCGCCAGCCGTCGTGGAATCTTGACCCCGGTATAGCGGCGGACTAGCTTGCCTCCAACTCGCGAATACGTTTCAGCAAATTTAAATATCTCTTGTAACGTTGAATCTTGGCCGGACTGAGTTTCATACCCCGGCCAAAATCACTACTTTACAAGTGGCGCCCGAGCAGGGACGTAAACGCGTAAGAGGAGTAATGTAGTTTGGAATAAAAAATCCCAAAAAAAAAAAAAAAAAGGCATTACTAACAAGTGTTCGTGGAAAGTGTATACCCGGTCATACCCTGTTTTATAGCGCGTGTACAAACGGGAGTAATGAGGAAAAAAAAAAAAAAAAACGGATGGTGTCTAGATTTTTTTTGCGCAATTGTCGCGGTGCAACGAAAGTGACGGTGGAAGCGGACACACCGATCGAAAGAATGGATGGGAATTGAACACCTGCAAGTCGAGTCGGTAGCGAAAGTAACGGTGGAAACGGACGCACCGATCAAGAGAAAGGGAATTGCACACGTACAAGTAGGGTCTTTGGCGGCGCAGCTTAGTTGCCGGCGAAAGAGTATGCACCGATTGCATAGCGGAACAGCGGGCGAGTCGACGAACTTGGTACAGTGCGAGTCAAAGTCGGATTTTAGTGAACTTCCAAAAATTGAATTTTTTTGAGTTTGGGAAAAATAAAAGTAAATTGATTGAACACGGTGGCAAGAACAGTTGAAAGTGATTTTTTTTTTTTTTTAAAAAAAAAAAAAAAAAAAAAAAAAAAAAAAAAAGGGAGGGGAAAAAAAAAAAAAAAAAAGTAATTTTTTTTTTTTTAAGGAAAAAAAAAAAAAAAAAAAAAAAAAAAAAAAAAAAAAAAAAAAAAAAAAAAATTTTTTTTTTTAAAAAAAAAAAAAAAAAAAAAAAAAAAAAAAAAAAAAAAATTTTAAAAAAAAAAAAAAAAAAAAAAAAAAAAAAAAAAAAAAAAAAAAAAAAATAAAAAAAAAAAAAAAAAAAAAAAAAAAAAAAAAAAAAAAAAAAAAAAAAAAAAAAAAAAAAAAAAAAAAAAAAAAAAAAAAAAAAAAAAAAAAAAAAAAAAAAAAAAAATTTTAAAAAAAAAAAAAAAAAAAAAAAAAAAAAAAAAAAAAAAAAAAAAAAAAAAAAAAAAAAAAAAAAAAAAAAAAAAAAAAAAAAAAAAAAAAAAAAGGATTTTTTTTTTCAACGATCATAGCATCATGGAGTTCGAGGATATCAACAACCAACCCGGCATGGACACTGGTTGTACGGAATATGGAGGTCACAGGCAATTTGTCGTCGCGGAACAGGTCTGTAGATGGGGTATTAAGTTTGATGGGTACACCGATCCGCTAGAGTTCGTGGAGGCAATTGAGTAGTGGGCCATATCATACGGCATCAGCCTTGATCGTATGCCTAGGAAAATGTGCGTGGCGCTGACAGATATGGCGGCTCAGTGGCTTAGAACAAGTGGACTAAGGGACGCAACGTGGGTGGAGTTTAAGAACGATTTTTTGAAGTTTTCTTACCCCCGAAATATTTTGATAGGTTAGAAGATGATATTAGGGCACGTCGACAACAGGTTGGTGAGGGATACAAAGAGTACTTGGTTGACTTGAAGAGACTCATGCGCCATGCCCGATATAGGCCCGACCAGCAGGTAGATAGGGTATACGACAATCTGGCGCAGGAGTACCGATTGTATATCCGTAGAAGGGACTTTTCGACGCTAGCAGAACTGACTGAAATAGCCGCAGAGTTCGAATATATAACCGCGTGCCGCGTGGAGACAGGGTACAGGCAGTCAGTTGGGGAAGGGTACCCGAGTAAATTGGCAGGCGTGGACGTTCCCGCCGAGCAGACTTATCCGTTCCAGAGCCCACCCACCCAGTCGCCGTTGACGAGAAACGAGCCCAGCGCTTCCCGAACAAATAAAATGGAAGAAATTTCGATCTGACACGAGCAGCGTAGGCCACACGAAGCCGGTAGGATATGTTATAACTGCTCACAGGGAGGACATTTCACGAAGGAATGCCCAGATCAACAAGTTCAATATTGTCAGGCAAGGTGGCACTCAGGGCGTAAGCGGAGAAGCAGGCCGGTTAAAGAAAATGGGGAAAGAGCAGCGGTTTTATCTGGAGTGGGATTGGACTGGCGTCGGCGTGATCCAGGCCAAAAACCGAAGCTGGACTATCCGCTCAAGGTCGAAAATAATCACATAGTCGCCAAGGTAAGGGTCGGGGATTTACTGGCGAGGGCGACGGTCGACACCGGGGCTACGAGGAGTTTTGTGAGCGAGGAGTTTTTTGAAAGGATAGAGTCGAAAGGTGACTGCAAACACACACCTTGCGGACGGTTCGACGATATCTATAAGAAAGGTATTACGAACGAAGGTGAGCCTCGTTAATAGGGAGATAGCGTTAGATCTGCTTGTGATGCCATCCATGCGAGATAGTATCATTCTGGGAATGGACTTTCTAGGTAAGATGGGGACGACCATGCAGTGCGGTGAGGCGAAGCTAGTTTTCAGAACACCGACTATGGATATAGGCAGAGGCAACGCGGATCCTGCGGTGGAGAAAGAGTGCGCAGAGCAGGAACAACGAGGGAATGTCCTGGGGACACCTCAAAGGGAGGACGCCGAAAAGAGGAGCGGTTCCAAGAGAGGACCAATCCCGGGTCCCCGTACACATCAGCAGCCACCCATTTTCATGCACACGGTATACGTGCACAAGGAGCCGACGATGGACACGGTGGGTAGCGTAGAGGAGCCACGCGCACGTGCACGAGCGCCAATGCCCGACATTGAGCAACCAGCCCCACTCAACACGTTGCAGGCCATTGAGGAGAGAAGCGATACTCATCAGGAGAAAGGCACCGAGGGAGTGGATCAGAAGGAGGCACAAAGGAGGTCGGCAGCGAAGTCCCCATCCCCGAAGGAGAAAGTAGCCAAGCGTTTTCGGAAACCAGCGTACGCAGATAATGTCAAAGGAATGGATCAGGAGGAGGCATCCAGGAGGTGGGCGTCAGAATCCCTACCCTCGGAAGAGAACGCCACTAAGCGGTATCAAACAGCGACGACCACAGTCAACCACAGAGATAGACGATCAGAAAATGGTAAGGTGGAGTTGCTGAAACGAGCGGTGAACGGGGCAGAAGCTTTGGAGCAGTTCGATGATATAGAAGGAGGGCTTCGAATTGGAAAGCTTTCCGATAACTCGGATTCCTATTCCAACGTCGTGGACAGTCCACCCTAGCAACACGATTTTGAATCCAGTGGCCATGCTCATCATTGCGGCAGAGCTGGAGCGGAAGAGGCCCAAAGGACATCGTAGCCGTTTCAAGGTGACGGTGGCGACGGAAATGTTTGGGGTGACTCAACACCGCCAGGGTGAAGTCACCATCACGTAGAAAGGGGGGGTGTGAGGTAGGCCCAGCGCAAGCCTCCCCCACAATACATTACATGTAGAAAATACGTATACCTTTAACATAATAAACAGCATAGCATATTATTGTATTAGAACTTAACATTAACATAGAACATAGATATAACATGGTAAAGGGCAAAGGTAAAGAGTAAGCTAAGTATAAGAGCGGCGAGACCAGCGTAAGAACAGCGAAGGTCGGGCGCGCGTTCGCGACCCACGATCAAGGTGTCGTGATCCGTGAGCGCGAGACTGGCGAATTAGTCCGTGGTGGGAATCAAAAGCGTGCGGTTGTGTCCCACAAGAGGAGGTCGGTAGCCGGGATTATAAAGGCACGGTGATGTCCCACGGAAGGGAATCGAGAAAACGTAGAAAGTAGTGAAACGCGGCAAATGGCCGGCAAGGTTAGCATAGGACATTTGGAAGAGTAAACCCGTGTGGACGAATTCCCACTGGAAACCGGGGAACAATTGTATGTAGATATAAGACAGGATGGAAAGTTCAAGTGAATCTTTGTGAAATAAAGCAGCATAACCTTAAAACACGTGTGTCTTTATTCCGACCTGAGGGTCATTAAATATACATACATGCGTACGTATATGTACGTGTGGCCGGTACGTTACTAGGCGCGTTTCGAATTGTTCGGTTAGAGCCTGAGTGATCGGCGGCACGCGTACTGTGGCTCGCCCCGTACGCTTCCCAAATCATTCAGTCGGTTCGGTAACGGAGCTTTGGCATCCGCGCGACCTCGACTTGCGAGGGAACATAGCCTGTGCTATCGGTGGTACTTGTATTGCGGTTTGTCCCGTACACCTTCCTGATCGCCAGCCGTCGTGGAATCTTGACCCCGGTATAGCGGCGGACTAGCTTGCCTCCAACTCGCGAATACGTTTCAGCAAATTTAAATATCTCTTGTAACGTTGAATCTTGGCCGGACTGAGTTTCATACCCCGGCCAAAATCACTACTTTACAAAGGGTATAATAGTTTTGTGCAAAAGTATGTAACAGGCAGAAGGAAGCATCTCCGACCCCATAAAAAGCCGAGTCGATATAGCCATGTCCGTCTGTCCGTCTGTATGAGCCCGTCGATCTCAGAGACTACAAGACCTAGAGACTCCAGGTTTCGAATATAAGTTTTCCTATACCATTAGCAGAACAAGTTTGCTTCAAATTAATGATAACTTTGCTGGTTTCTGATACACACATGTAATATAATACAAAAAAGATCGAATTTGGAAAATTTACAAAAGGGGGGTTGAAATAATGGGTAACGATTGAACTTTTCTAAAAGTTTCGTCCAAATCGGTTAAGAAACACCGGAGATATCGAATTTAGTCGATTGAAATTAAGTCAGTATACCAAAGTCTTATATAAATTTAATATATTTGTTGCAACTGGGTTCAGGGTGTCTTCTAGTCAGGCTCTCCCGACTAGAGCCTTCTTACTTGTTGTTCAAGAAAACGTGCTCATACAATAAAACACACCAACAATCAGGTGTTAACACATCACCCAACAATGCAGGACAAGCATGAGGTGAACCGCGAGTGGTGTCTTGTCAGGTTTTCCCCAATTTACGCAATATATGTTGGACCACTAATTTTCTTGTTGAATCTCCCAGAGCTTTAAAGTTAACTTTGTAAATTTTTTTAACTTATTCTATTCTTTCAGATTTAAAAAAATTTTAAATTTCTTAACTATGCTCGTTACCGAAGGTAAAGAGTATATTGGGTTTGTGCAATGTCCGTCATGGTGTCTGTCCGTCCGTACGTTCGCAAGTTTTTTAAACACCCTTCAAGCTAGAGACTTGAAACTTTCCAATTCTTTTTATCTATGGCATAGTAAAATAAAGTGTCAAGATTGGGGTTCTACGATCACTGGGGGCTGGAAAATCGATAAATTCGATAACTCGAAACCGATAAACCCTCATATTTCAAACATCCTTACAGCTAGAACTACCAAATTGACCCACCTTTTACAAACTTTGAGCTAGAGTCACCAAATTTGGTATAAAGATAGCAATTGACATTCCACAAAGATCTGCATCAAAAATTTGGATGCCACACCCTCACATATCGCCCTAGACCCCCTTTCCCCACCTTTTACCGAACATTCCTTAAGACAGCGTAAACCAATTCCGCATCCTTACCCCTTTGCAATCAGCCCTCTTTTCACCGGTTTCAAAACTGGTAACGAGTATACCGCAGTCGGTTGCGTTTGACTGCAACGTTTCCACTTGTTTTTTTATATAAATTTAATTTTAATTAATTTTGATCATTCGTCAGCTGATAATAAACATATATATAAATAAAGAGAACGGGAATAGAGCAGCGGTGTCATCCGATACGGGGTTGGATTGGCACCGGCGTGAATCAGTTCATGAACAAGAGTACCCGCTTAAAGTCGAAAATGGTCGCATAATCGCCACAGTGAAGGTCGGGAACCAAAAGGCAAAGGCGACGGCAAGAAGCTGTAAACATGCTCGTGTTAGATAGTTTAATCCTGGGGATAGACTTTCTATGTAAAATGGGGACGACCACGCAGTGCTGTGAGGCGAAGCTCGTTCTCCAAGCACCAACCAAGGAGATAGGAGGAGGCAACGCAGAGTCTGCGGTGAAGAAAGAGCGCAAGAAGGACACATAAAGAGGACACCAAGGAGAGCAGCGGTTCCGAAAGAGGACCTATCCCGGATCCCCTTACGCATCAGGAATCGCGAGTTCCCTTTCAAGACCACCCCCGCTATTAAAAAAGAGGGAGGAAGGTGTCCTCGGCCACGTTCGTTCACAGAGTGTACCCGCATAAGGAGTCGATGATGGACTGGGGGAATGGCATGATTACCACGATGACGGTAGAGACCACAACGGTCATCACAGAGGCACCACGCACACGAGTGCCAACGCCATATATTGAGCAACCGGTCTCGCCTCCCACGATGCGGGCAATTGCAACGCGACACTCATCGGGAAAGCGGTGAACATATCCCCACCCTCAGAAGAGGTGGGCGAGGCTGGCGAACTGGAACCACGTGAGAGCGGAGTTGGGCGTAAACGGAATCCCCCCAGAGCGTTTCCCAATGATGTGGACGTCGATACCAACGATGTAGACGGTTCACCTCAACAACAAGATTTTGACGTTGCAAAGTGGCGCCGTTTGAGTTTTTTTGTTGCAAAAATCATAACATTTGAACCAAATGAGATAATCGATCAACTTAAAAAGCATACGATAGATACGATGAGAACTTGAAAATATTGCTACGATTTAGGTGCCTATTTATGGGTATGCAAAGTTCAAATTTGTGACAAAAATCCATTTTATGGGAAGGAAAATAAATATTTTTCAAAACTTTTGAATTTTTATGTTTTATTTTAAAGGCTTTTATGATTTAAAATTAATATTACAATTATTGAAAAGAAAATTTTTTTTCTTTTGATGTAAGGGAAATGTTCTAATGTTCAGCATTATCCATATAACTGTCATACATGAACGTACAGCTTATCTGTTGGTATCTTTGGAAAGCTTGTTCCCTTTCGGGTCCATCAATTCAAGGCGTTATTTACATTTCATTCATGTTTTGAGAGATATTTAACATTTAATGAAAAAGTCACTGTCACGATTTTGAAAAATATGTCGCTATTGTGGACACCGCCCCCCCAAAACCACTAATCTTGTGAAAATCCGCCCAAAAATATTACATAAAATGCCAAATCATAGTAAATATGTAAGTTTTTGTTTTTTAATCAGTTAAACAAAGTAAATCAAACGAAATAATTATTTCACTAATTATTCGTGCTCGTCATAATCAGTATCGATGTATCGATTGTTCAATCGCGCGCTCAACATTGCTCACATACCTAATTAAAAAGGCGCGAGATATATAAAAATCAGAGAAGTTTCTTTTTTTGGGTTTTTTTTTCACCAAAACCATTTATTATGAAATTATTTTTTCAATTAACCATAAAAATCAACGTAAAGTTTAGTTTTTGCTTTTTTTCGTAGTGGGCTCATTTTAAATTATAAAGATGGCACGATCGTCGATACAATTGAATGAAAATATCGATTACAGTTAATCGTGTTCACTTGTGGAACATCCACAGTGTCCAACTTACGAAAAAACACGGTTATGACATGTTAAACCGAAAGTATTAAAAAAAAATTGTTTCGTTGCAGAATAAGAATGAGAAGGAAAAGACGAATGAGAAAAATTTTATTTACCTATGATGAGTCTTGGAATAATTCGATTACAAACGCGTTGAAATATTAAAAATTTTAGATCGGAGTATCGGTACTTTCATTTTTATCTCTGGATTGACCAAAACTGGTTATAAACACCTATAGACCACTTATAAAGCAATCCGGCACTGAGAGCTATCAATCAGAGTAATTAGAGCGCGCTGGCATCAAAAATCGCCAAAATAGAGGGGTCACTCCCTCTTATGTACAGCTTATGTACAGTGTCCGAGAACAGAACGTTTCCCTTACATATTAATTTTTTGAGAAATATTGCTCGCAATCTTCTACAGAAGATAGATCTAAACGAACATGTTTGAAGTGTAATACAGTACTTGTCTCGTCAACTTTCAGTCGTTGAATAATCCAGGGATTATGATTTTTTTTCAATATATAGTCTAATCTATTACCTGATATACCTTTATACGCGTTGAGTTCATATAATCGAACAAGTGCTTAAATAAGAATGTTCCAATACGAATCGGAACATTAACCAAGCATACCCAAATATTAGTACAGAAGTACAAAGAATGTCGGGAACTTGTACATTTAAATTATGACAGACTTAAAAGTCCACACCAGCTTCAAACAAGGGAAATTTTCGAAAGATGAAGATCTGCGTTAATTACCTTAGATACAAAACATAACCTCTTTCTTTTTCTACCTTCGGTACTAAATTGACATGTAACATTCGATCCATCTGTATTAGACGATCGAATGCTGGACGAAGCAGACGATATTGATTTCGATTCTGAAGAAGAAATCAAGCCAAAAGAAATAGCACAAACAGTTTTTGAGACTAGCCTCTTTTTATACCCTTAACCCATAAAATGGGTAAATAAGGGTATAATGGTTTTGTGCAAAAGTATGTAACAGGCAGAAGGAAGCATCTCCGACCCTATAAAGTAAATATATTCTTGATCAGCATCAATAGCCGAGTCGATTTAGCCATGTCCGTCTGTCCGTTTGTCTGTCCGTCTGTCTGTCTGTCCGTCTGTATGAACGCGTGGATCTCAGAGACTACAAGAGCTAGAGACTTCAGATTTGGGATATAAGTTCTCCTATACCATGAGCAGAACAAATTTGCTTCAAATTATCGATAACTACTCTGGTTTCCGATATACACATGTGATCGATAACAAAAAAATATCGAATTTGGAAAATGTAAAAATGAGGGTTGAAAGAATGGATAACGATAGATCTTTTCTGAAATTTTCGTCCAAATCGGTTAATAAACACCGGAGATATCGAATTTAATCGATTGAAGTTAAGTCAGTATACCAAAGTCTATTATAAATTTAATTTATTTTTTGCAACTGGGTTCAGGGTATCTTCTAGTCGGGCTGTCCCGACTAGAGCCTTCTTACTTGTTTTTACCAGAATGTGATGGACAGCCTCAGAACCTTAAAAGTTTCCTTGATGCATTAGCCCTGGTTGAAACACTAAAAGGCGCCCATGATTAACTGCGGTAAGCCTAATAAAAACAAAGTTAAAAGGCTTTGTTAGAAACGTGATAAGCGACGAGACCAGTATCAACGCAATAATTACACAACTGTCACGTTCAGTTAAAGGAGAATCAGTTATATCTGGTAAACTCCTTAATCTCCAACAAAAAAGCAAAACTGCCAGTCAATACACCCAAGGGTTGAAAAATTGACAAAATCTCTTGAAAGAACATATATTAATGATGGTTTCTCATTGGAATTAGCACATAAATACAAATCAAAAATCAAACCCTGGATTCAATAGAGGTAACCGAGGTAACTATCGTGGCAGAGACAAACCGTAATTACAGGGGGCGATGCCAAATAGAAGAAACTTAAGAGGCCGTGGCAGCTCGACCAGAGACCACAATGCAAATAACGTTAGCGTAACCCAAGATGTCTCGGGAAACTCACAACAACCTTTTGATACGCAACAGCTCAAACAAGCCTAGAAAATAGACAAAATACTGTCATATCTCAGCTGGACAAAAATTTTCCGCCTCAACTCAATTCACAGCTAACTAATTTATGCATTAAATAAAAATTTAAACAAGTGGAAACGTTGCAGTCGGACGCAACCGACTGCGGTATACTCGTTACCAGTTTTGAAACCGGTGAAAAGAGACCTGATTGCAAAAGGGTACGGTACGGGAGTGGTTTACGCTGTCTCAAAGAATGTTCGGTAAAAGGTGGGGAAAGGGGGGCTAGGGCGATATGTGTGGGCGTGGCATCCAAATTTTTGATGCAGATCTTTGTGCAATGTCAATTGCTATCGTCATACCAAATTTGGTGACTATATCTATGAGGAATGTCAATTGCTATCGTCAGGCATAATTCTTTGCATTGCATTTATTTTATTTTTTTTGAGTTTTGAATGAATCTGTAACAAATCTCTAAGACTATTTTCACGAAATACGTAGAACAGCTGTTCAAGCAAGCTATCACGGCAGGGCTGAAAACAACATTAGTTACTTGGCGTGGCAAAATATTAAATATGTATTTTATAAAAGAATTACAAGAGATAAGCACCTAACATATTTTTATTTTACTATTTATTAAATTTAATACTATATGCCCTGTGGCCAGACCTTGAAAACAATGACTAAAATAGCAAATACATTTTAGGCAATTTTTCTTTTCAAAGGTAGCAACTCTTTTTGGCCATTTTCGTTTTACGTATTTGCTCCGAAAAATTTTACCGAAAATTGAAATCTCCCTATCTTCTGGCATTCACCTACGAATTTGTTTTTTTAGAGATTTGAAAACCTGCTCGAGCCAAAATCTCTAGATGATTTGTGACATATTATCCATTTTCTGTACTAGCAACTGTGATAGTTTCATTTTTATTTATTATCAACATTAATCCCCAAACTATTTTCTGTCGCTTTTGCAACTGAAAAAAAAATGCCCTGCGTAAAAAGGTCATCTAAATTAATTTTGTTCATTTGTTTTTATGTGCACGCTTTTCAAATGTTCTAGTAGTCTTCCCTAAAGCTGTATTCAACCACACTCAGGTATTGTTCTCAAATCAAATGAGAGCGGCTTAATTAAAGTTTTATTATAGCTACTACATTCTGGAATGTATGTCTTTTATCCGTTTGCTCCTACATTTTTCTATATTTTGAACAGCTCGTGGACCTCCATATGTAAACTCTTTTAGCCATGCCTCTAGCCCCCGCGGTGCTATGTACATATTCTTGGCAAACTGTAAAACAATCAGGGGTGTGCCAGCCATCAAAACCAACCGAATTCCAACCTAAAACCAACCTCGAGCTGGTTTTAGGTGTGCCAGAGCAGAGTTCGAGATGGTTTTGAAATCTCAACAAATTTGGTCAGAGATTTGGTTAGATTAAGCAATATTAAATGTCTAATGCATAACAAGTGTTACTTTTTCGAAAGGTAATTTTAAGCTTAATTGCATTTTGCATATACATTCGAATTTTATAAATATTTTAATTCATGATTTTCGATATTAATAAATCTCTAACAAATCTCTCAGACTATTTGCCGTTCCATGTAAGCGTGCAAAACCGTCCCTAACAAGAGAGGTGCCACCTTGTTCGTTTAACAAAAACTATTATTCGGAGTCTTTAATAGGTCAATTTAAAAGACACTTATTTGTGGCAAATAAACATAAAATAATCGCACTTTTAGGTAACAAAATTGCATGGTTGAGCAGTGGACAGTTTGTTGTAAATTTAACAAAGTTATTGCAGCAAACCTTTTTTTATAAGGTGGCAGCTTTTGCGGTGTTTGTTAGGTGTGTGAATGTCTACAGTAAGAAGAAGAATTTAATTTATGGCAAGTCATTGTGCCGCCAAAATGTAAGTTGAATTAAAATTGCATTTAATTCTTTGCATTGCATTTATTTTATTTTTTTGAGTTTTGAATGAATCTGTAACAAATCTCTAAGACTATTTTCACGAAATACGTAGAACAGCTGTTCAAGCAAGCTATCACGGCAGGGCTGTCAAGCAACATTAGTTACTTGGCGGGCAAAATATTAAATATGTATTTTATATAAGAATTACAAGAGATAAGACCTTACATATTTTTATTTTACTATTTATTAAATTTAACACTAATGCCCTGTGGCCAACCTTGAAAACAATGACTAAAATAGCAAATACATTTTAGGCAATTTTTCTTTTTCAAAGGTAGCAACTCTTTTTGGCCATTTTCGTTTTACGTATTTGCTCCGAAAAATTTTACCGAAAATTGAAATCTCCCTAACTTCTGGCACACCTACGGTTTTGTTTTAGAGATTTGAAAACCTGCTCGAGCCAAAATCTCTAGAGATTTCTGGCACACCCCTGAATGTAATTCAATTGCGTTGGTTTCACTGACAATGTTTTTGTCGCTTAAGCCTTTTCACCTGGCTTTTCCTATATGGCACTGTTTATTTCAGGCTTCACCTCAGCAACACTGACAATCCTCCATTATTCTGCATGTACTAAAATACTGCACATTTAGACACACAAACAACAAGCAAAGTAAATTCCAACATCTTCAAAGAACCGATAGGAATTAAAAAGCAAAAACAACTAACTGCTGTTTTTTGCCGTCCCTCTCTTGTTCATGTTAAGCTTACGGAGAGAGGAGAAGCAATATGCATAGAGAGTGCACAACAGCTCTCTCAACGGCGTGCAGAAAGCTCGACATCAGCAGCGGATGATCTTTTTCGTACCTAATTTCTACTAAGTGATTGCTGTTTGTAAGTCTGTTCTCTCTTAATTTTAGCTTTTAATATTTAGGTGTGCTTTTCGATGTTTACTTAATATCAACGCAGTTTAGGTGTGCTATTGGTACGATTTTATAATCAATTTAAATGTCTCCCAATCTGAATATACCCAGGTCGAACAGCCAAACAATGATTAGGGTATTAAGCAAACAGACAGGTCACTTAAATGGTCAGAGTCTATGTAATAAGATGGAGGAGTTTCACTTTATGTTTGTAAATTCAAATGTTGATATTGTGTGTGTATCTGAAACGTGAATTGTCCCTGAATTGGAGAATTCGTATATTGTTTGTCCTGGTTACAATTTGTATCGTTCTGATCGTGTCTGTCACGCAGGGGGAGTTGTAAAGTTGTATGTAGACAGCCAGTTGACAGTCCAATAGAGTACACCTTTGTTAACATTACTAATTCAATCTGTGATAAATTTGTTATCGAATATAACACTGACGTATACTGACATTATATTAGCAGGTGACTTGAACAGTAATGTACTAAAGGAACAACATCTGACTGATGAAATGCAGTCACTTGGATTGTCACTAGTAAATTCGACGATACCGACGCATTACACACGTAATACAACTACGCTACTTGACGTTATATATGTTAATAATTAAGACAAAATATTTCTATATGACCAACAATCTTCACCGGCGTTCTCTAAGCATGACCTTATCTTCCTGGCTTATGATATGCATTTCATATATTTAAAACAAACACTATTTGAAGCATGCTGCAATTGTGATTGGGATGGCCTTTACCACCTCCCTTCTGTTGACACCCAAATAACCTTGCTTCAGCACAACATTGATTATCTCTACAACGAGTTTCTTCCACTGAAAACTAGAATTGCAAAACCAACTCTTAAGTCCTGGTTTAATAATGATATGAAAAGTGCAATTAAACAGAGGGATGAGTCTTACGATAAATGGAAACGATACAGGAGGGACTTTTACTATCGACTTTTAAAAACTAACAGACGAAACGTTAATGAATCTATTAAAAATGCTAAGCGCAATTTCTTAAGTATTAAATTTAGTAGTGCAATAACAAACAAAAAAAATTGGAAAACATTAAAAATTTAATATGGGTGTTGGAAATGGAAAATCTGTGATATCTGATGACGTAGATGTAGATGTACTTAACAACAAAGTTGTTAATTTAAATGTTCTTATAGCTGTTAGTAATCCGTACGTAAATTGTGTGCCGTTAAATAAATGTAGCAATTGTTTTGAATTTGAATGTGTTAATTAATGTGATGCCCTGCATGCAACGCTAAAAATGTAATCTAACGCTTTAGGCTTAGATAACACAAGCTCAAAATTCATAAAATTAATTTTGCCAAACATAATCGCGTCATACACACAGAAAAAAATAAAATAAGAATTTTGGGCTTAGTTTAATCTCCAAAGTGGGCTCACATTTCAAGAACGAATTGTGGGCTAACGGGCTTAAATCAAGTTCATCGTTCTCAATATAAGTATAACGTACTAAATAACCAAAAAATAAGTCGATTTAAGTTTAATATAAGTACGAAATACTATTTTATACAAAAAAAAAAAAAAATCGCTCTCTCGCATACACAAAATGTAACGGAATCTCTCTCAATAGAGAGACGATCGGCTTAACGCATTCAGTGTCGCGATGTTCGTTTTCGGCAGTTTACCAATTTAGTGTGTGCAGAAATTTCACAGTGGCAGTATGGAAAGTTGTATTATTGAAGAGACTCAGCCGGAGTGCGACGAACGGCTGCTTAAGTGGTGCAAGGAATTAAATTTGGAAAAAGTATATAGCTATTTACAATGTAAGTTAAATTAATAAATTTTGTTTGTGAATTTACATATCTATATGCATAAATAGCTATATATGTATGTATGTATAAATGAGCGTACAAATATGCAGACGTTTCAGTCCGCATATGTGTGTATATACAGTGACTCACAGCTTAAATGATGCAGAGTCAAATAAAAAGTTTAAGGTGCTATATATTTTAAACCAGAGGAAAAACAAAAAATGTTTAAACGCCAATTTGTTTTATGTTATATCACATTTAAAAAAGGAACTTTATTTGTTTCTTAAATATTGCTAAGTTTTATATATACACTAAAAACTAAAAATACATCTAAAATATAGGTCACAGCTTAAAAGATGCAGACACAAACTAGTTATATTTTTGCCGAATAAAAGGTTAAATAAGAATTTTAGTACTAAGTATGTAATCCCATAACCTTTACAACAGCCCTTAACCTATTATTCATCGAAGAGACCAGCTTCCGAGTGGTTTCCGGGCATATTTTGCTCCATTCCTCCAGCAGAGCATTTTTAAGGTCTTATTTGCTGGAAGTCCGATGATTCCGGATGTTGTTCTCCAGCATAGTCCACAAATTTTCAATAACATTTAAATCTGGAGACTGGGCCGGAGGAATCATGACGTGGGGGCAGTTCCAGGTAAGCCAGGACTGCACTATTCCGAACGTATGTTTGGGGTCGTTGTCGTGGTAGAACCGGAAATCACGTCGGATTCCTAACTTTTTGGCGCTTTGGAACAAATTTTCTTTAAGAATATTGAGGTACATAGTCTTATCCATCGTCGACTCAAAAATCGCCAAGTTTCCGACGCCGGCTGCCGACTTACATGCCCATACCATCACACTTCCTCCGCCATGCTTAACTGTTGCTTTAACATTTTTTGGATCCAGTTCAGTATTGGGCTGTCGCCACACCAAATTTCTTTTGGAACACAGTAATTTTTGCAGACGAGTCCAAATTCAACCATTTTGGGTCGAACGAGTGAAATGCTGGAGAACAACATCCGGAATCATCGGACTTCCAGCAAATAAGACCTTAAAAATGCTCTGCTGGAGGAATGGAGCAAAATATGCCCGGAAACCACTCGGAAGCTGGTCTCTTCGATGAATAATAGGTTAAGGGCTGTTGTAAAGGTTATGGGATTACATACTTAGTACTAAAATTCTTATTTAACCTTTTATTCGGCAAAAATATAACTAGTTTGTGTCTGCATCTTTTAAGGTGTGACCTATATTTTAGATGTATTTTTAGTTTTTAGTGTATATATAAAACTTAGCAATATTTTAGAAACAAATAAAGTTCCTTTTTTAAATGTGATAAAACATAAAACAAATTGGCGTTTAAACATTTTTTGTTTTTCCTCTGGTTTAAAATATATAGCACCTTAAACTTTTTATTTGACCCTGCATCATTTAAGCTGTGAGTCACTGTATGTATATACATATGTATATACATATGTACATAGCTGTCGCCGGCAAAAAATTAACTGAACGCCGAAATAAATTTCGCAGTATTATTAAATAGCTATTATTTAAATATACAAAATATAAATACTGATATTTGAATGAGAATAAGTTTCTAACAAGGCTCATCAATAATTAAATAATATTGAGAAAATAATTTCGTGTGTTCAGTTTATTTTGTGCCGGCCTCAGCTATGTAAATATGTATATACATATATATATATATATATGTGTATAGAGGTGCAGTTAGCGAGAAACGCACCGTTAAGTTGTGAGCGGCCGGCTGCCTGTCGCGATGTGTCTGTGTGTACATATATACGCCTGCATATTCGTATGCATATTTCCTACAATTCGTGACATGTATATCTATGAAACAACTTAAAACACATGCCTAAGGCAGCGTTTACAATGTCAGCTTAGCTTGGATTGAAGCTTTTAAAAATCTGAAATCCACGCCGGTAGTTTACAATGTCAGCGTGAACAATGCAATCAGCTGATTCGAGTCAGCTAACACATTTGCAATGGCGCGAAAATTAAACGATTTGCTTTTCTTACAAAACAATGATTTTATTGTTATATATGCGTTAATATGTACTAAATAAATATTAAATAGTGAATTATATTAACATTTACCTCTGTATTGAGTAAAATAGTGGTAAAAACATTGGAGCTGACGAAGATGCGACACCTATTGACAGCCATTTTGAGTAAAATAGAGGTTAGAGCTTTGGTGCTTTCAAGCACATGTTGCTAATTTCGAAAATGCGACACCTATTGACAGCTTTTAAAACTCAATTTCCGAATAGCTTTTTTCCACTCCAAGCTGAGATGCAAGCGAGACCGGTTACAGATTGGAAATGAGGGAGACAAACTTATGTGAAAAATATGTGTGTCAGACAGGAACAAAACATTTTCCAATCTCACGCTGACATTGTAAACGCTGCCTAATGCGCAAAATCTTTTATATTAAGTTTTTCTCTACACGCAACATCATCTGTAGGTGTACACACTGAAACGCGCCAGTACGTATTTTTTTCAAGCTCCGCGATAAAAACATTTTTTTAAAGCAATACAACGGCATTGTTTTGTTATAAGTTGTTTAATTGAAAACAAACATACAAGCGCTGCATTCGCTTATAAACTTTTGCATTATTGAATAAATTAAACAATTACTATTTGCGGAAAATCGCGCGCACACAATTAACAACAACACATTTGGGAAGCTGAGAATTACTCTTGCTCTCCACCACAGCAAACATACTAAACACACGAAAACTACTCTGCTCGCAGCACGACAACACTTTTCCTACTGCTTTGTTTTTATTTGCACAATAATGGCACCTGTACCAAAACGTTTGCGCGAAAACTCCACCGGTTATCTCAAGGCTGGAAAGGCGATCGACAAAAGTTCGCTCATCCAGCTGATTGACCAACGTTTCGAGGAACAGGCTGAGTTGATTTCAAGCAGGATGAGAGAGTCGGAGGAGCGCTTGCTCTGCATACTCAATGAGAAGCTGGATGGCATAAAAGGTGAGCTTCACAGCATTATGCAGCGGGTGCAATTTCTGGAGCAAGCTGCGGAGGGAACTCGAGCACTACATGTGCAAGTTGCGGCGCTTGAAGCTTAGCTAAACGCGCAAGCCAATGCATGCATAGCCAATGATGTTCGGCTACATGGTGTGCCCCTCGTTGAGGGTGAGCAGCTGCGGTCCATTTTCAATGCACTAGTTTTCTCTCTTGGGGTCACCCCGGCACCGAGACTAAAGGAGATCTTTAGAATTAGGCGATCCGGTAGAACCAGCTCAGTAGTCGATCCGGAAATTATTATAAAATTTGATAACACACACGATAAAGTGATAGTTATGCGAGCGGCAGCGGAATACCGGCGAAGTAACAACACGCAACTAAACTTGCACATGCTGGGCTTTGAAGCACATGGCAATGTACCAATTTACCTGAATGAGCAATTAAGCAAAGAGAATTATGAGATATTCAAAAAAACAATTCATATGAAGAGGCAAAAGCTGCTGACAGCTGTGTTCTGTCGCCAGGGCATCGTCCATGTCAGGCAGAGTGAGAAGGGAGATTTTATTAGATTAGACAACCCGCAAAAGCTCGTGCTCTTACAAAGCTCATCTGCAGTCGCCACGTCTACGCCACCGACCACACAGGCGGAGCTTTATCGCTCTTAAGTTATGCACGTTTATATTATCAATTCGTATGTTAATTCCTATTTTAAGTGATTTCTTTTTCTTTCCTATTTTAAGTAATTTCTCGCGTTTAGAAAGAGTGCTCACATCTTTCATATTTGATTGCGTCTGATGTGCAGCTGATTTTTGTTGTTAATACTAATATTATTACATTTTTAGCGTTAGGAACTATACAATTTTTTGATGTTCTTCTGTTAGGTTTTAATATCAAGCTTTTTAGATGTCGGCGTCTTTAATAACATCCAGGTCGAGCACCCAAGCCATGGTTAGAGTTCTTTGTAAATAAAACAGCGGTTTAAATATTTGCCATATAAATGCTCAGAGTCTTGTTAAGAAGATGGATGAGTTTCGCTTTATTTTTGTGAATTCTAATGTTGATGTTGTCTGTGTCTCTGAAACGTGGTTTGTCCCAGAATTAAGTGACTTGTCTATTGTTTGTGATGGCTTTAATGTTTTCCGTTCTGATCGTGTAAGTCATGCGGGTGGTGTAGCAGTGTATGTAGCTAAGAGAGTTAAGTGTAAAGTTGTTCTAAGTCATCCCCTTGACAGCCCAATTGAATATTTATTTTTAGAATTAATTAGTCTTAATAAAAATATTAAGATGCTGCTACGGTGTGTGTATAGGGCACATAATCACATAAGTTACTCTGACATGATTGACAAAATAGCAAACTTATCACTGACCTTTACTGACATTATAATACTTGGTGACCTAAACAGCAATATGCTTCAGTACCAAGACTTATCAGGAGAACTTAATGCACTGGGTCTAAAACTTGTAAATGCAGAAACACCAACCCATTTCTCACAAACCACCAATACATTACTTGATGTTATCTTTGTAAATAATACAAACAGGGTAATGTTGTATGACCAAATTTCAGTACCTGAATTTTCCAACTACGACCTAATTTTTCTTTCTTATGACACTCAACTTGACTATAATAATCAGATTATTCAATATAGAGATTTTAAAAATGTAGATAATAGTTTGTTGTTCAGTGACTGTAATAATTGTGACTGGAATAGTTTATATTTTCTTTCCTCGGTTGACACCCAGTTAGGATTGTTGCAAAATAATATTGAATATTTGTACAATAAACATGTACCGCTTAGAACCTTAGTTATTAAACCGAAGCTAAATCCATGGCTTAAAACGTTACAAGACTGACCAATTGCTTAAATTTTTTAAGACTGCCAGGCGTAATGTAAATGAATTGATTAGCAGTGCTAAGCGTAGACATTATGGTTTAAAATTTGACAGTATAAATTCCACTCAAAAATTATGGATGGAGTTGAGGAACGTTGGAATTGGAAAGGCTAAACCTGTGATAAATGACGACTTGGATGTAAATGTTCTTAATGGTAGTTTTGTAAATGTCAATGTTCGTCCAGCAACATGTAACCCGTACATAAACTCTGAGTCGTTAAATAATTGTACTAGCTGTTTTAACTTTGTTAGTGTAAGTCAATGTGATGTACTTGAGGCAATCTAAAGGAAAATTGGATGAATAAAAACAAAAAAAATTTATAGGGGGGGGAAGGGGGGGGGGGGGTAAAAAAATTTTCGAAGAAGGGGGGGATATTTTAAAAGGGGGGGGGGGGGGGGGGGGGGGGGGGGGGGGGGGAAGAAAAAAAAAAAAATTATTAAAAAAGGGGGGGGGGGGGGGGGGGGAAAAAAAATTTTAAAAAAGGGGGGGGGGGGGGGGGGGGGGGGGTGGAAAAAATTTTTAAAAAAGGGGGAGGGGGGGGGAAATAAAAAAAAAATTAAAAAAAGGGGGGGGGGGGGGGAAAAAAAATAAAAAAAAAAGGGGGGGGGGGGAAAAAAAAAAAAAAAATTTGAGGGGGGGGGGGGGGGGGGGGGGGGGGGGGAAAAAAAAAAAAAAAAAAAAAAAAAAAAAAAAAAAAAAAAAAAAAGAAAGGGGGGGGGGGGGTATTAGAAAAAAAAAAAAAAAAAAAAAAATTTGGAGGGGGGGGGGGGGGGGGGGGGTTGAAAAAAAAAAAAAAAAAAAAAAAAGGGTAAAAAAAAAGGAGGTTTGGGAAGGGGATAAAATAAAAAAAAAAAAATTTAATTAAAAAAAAAAAAAAAAAAATATAAAAAAAATAAAATAAAAAAAAAAAAAAAAAAAAAAAAAAAAAAAAAAAAAAAAAAAAAAAAAAAAAAAAAAAAAAAAAAAAAAAAAAAAAAAAAAAAAAAAAAAAAAAAAAAAAAAAAAAAAAAAAAAAAAAAAAAAAAAAAAAAAAAAAAAAAAAAAAAAAAAAAAAAAAAAAAAAAAAAAAAAAAAAAAAAAAAAAAAAAAAAAAAAAAAAAAAAAAAAAAATAAAAATTAAGTCAAATGCGAGTGGATTAGATGACGTCAGCCCAAAGTTTGTAAAAATAATACTTCCACTAATTTTAGGTCATATAACTCACATACTAAATTATGCAATAATCACGTCCACATTTCCTGAGACGTGGAAAATCGGTAAAATTACGCCCATCCCAAAAGGCAAAGATGAGTTTAGACCGATAGCTATATTGCCATTCTTGTCCAAAGTCCTTGAAAAATTATTGGCAAACCAAATCTCAGCTTTTATGGACACCAACAACTTACTTAGCAACAAGCAATCTGGGTTTAGGAAAAAGAAAATTCGGTTGCCGCAGCATTAAAGGCTGCACTTGCTAGAGATTGCAACAGCTGGCAAGATGTCTGCGATAAATGGGAGAAAACTTTTTATATGCGCCGTCAACAAGAGTTAAAGAGCGATGAGTTTTTTGCAGCGTGGCCTAAACTTTTGCACAGCAAAGCAGCGGATTTGGTGAGCATTGTGAATGTATGAATTGACATTGATGAGAAAATAACACACTTTAAATTGTTTTAATTTCAGATTGAAATCGATTTCAAAATTTTATTCCCTGCGAAATCTCATTTGCTGGGATCCAAATGGGAAGAATTCAAAATTAAAATTTTGAACTATTATAAGCAGAAAATAACGAACTTGCCTTGCAAGGCGCAGTTGTCTGTAGCAACGCAGACACCAAATAAAGGTAAATATTAATTTTCTTATAACATAAGTATGTTCTATAGAAAATTTACCATTATCTTTTCCAGATGCGCAGGATTTTATAATCCCAATATTATTGAATGCATTAATTCCATGTGCTTACCGATTTAAGGACCAAACAGGAAAATTGTCCAGAAAGGTAACAATCAAGGATAGCCAGGACAGTTTTGTTTTGCGTTGTGCCACAGTTAACGACGTTTCACATAGAGTTGAGAATATTGTCAACAAACATTATTCAACTGGTCAAACTCTGCAGCCATTTTTGATTTTGGTAGGAGAGGAAGAGGATGTCAAAGGGTTTTATATCTACTTAGATAACAATTTATTTAAGTTTTCTTCATTTATAGAAAGTCTTGATGCTTGCTTTTCAGGTACTAAACCTACAATACCCAAAAGCTTGTGAACAGTCCTGGATTTTCATCCAACATTTTTATGAAATTTATACGAAATTTGACTGCAAGTCAGCAAATGCAACCGCCGTCATTAACTATCTTAAAAATTAATCAACATGTTTCTATGTTTTAAATGTCAGGCGGCATTGAATGAGCCTCATTTATTAATTGCCCATTTAAAGGAAGTTCATTTATTCAAAGGAAATGGAATACACATACGATGCGCTCAAAATAATTGTGGCCAAATATTCACAAACTTTTCACAAAAGTGATCATTGTCAAAATAGTGTGCCTGATTTTGTCGAACCTCGCAATTCACTCAGGCCATTAGTTGAACTCAAAGAACATATCTTACATGTTCCATTAACATTACAAGTTCCATTTACAGTAGAAGAATTTAAATACAAAGCGCTCAATTTATCTTTATCTTTATACGAACAAAATTCAATGCCCAGAAGTCATGTCATTGATATACAAAAATCAGTATCTTCTTTATTATTTTCAATAGCAGAGACAATTGAATTGATATCCGAAAATAATCTTCATACTGATATAAAGACAATTATTAAGTTTTGTAAAAATCCTTTTGAGACTATTTCCACAGAGTACAAAATGATTAAAATGTTAAAAAATTTAAAGCTTTTTGAGGACCCAATTACTATTACAATTGACGAA